>CM053793.1:797611823-798811823 GCA_028749045.1 Cupressus sempervirens
AGTTGTAGACTAGAAAGAAGATAAAGTGTTTGAGAACTGATAATGGTGGTGAATATTGCTCTAATGACTTTGATACATTTTGTAAAGATTGTGGTATTAAAAGAGAGAAGACAACTCCATATTCTACACAACAGAATGGAGTTGCAGAAAGAATGAATAGGACTTTGATGGAGAAGGCTAGGAGTATGCTGAGTGGAGTTGGACTGGAACAAAAGTTATGGGCTGAAGCTATTGCCACTACCTACTACTTGATAAACAGGTCTCCTATATTGGCTCTTGTTGATAAGACACCAATGGAAGCATGGTCGGGCCACCCATCTGAGAGTTTTTGGATGTGAAGCATATGCTCATGTGTCAAAGGAGAAGCAAACAAAATTGGACAACAAACCTATCAAATGTATCTTCATCGGATATAGTTATGGTGTGAAAGGATACAATCTTTGGGATCCTATTGCACAAAAGGCATTTTATTCCAAAAGTGTTATATTTAAAGAAACTAAGCCTTCTTCTATTATAGTACAGCTAGAACAAATGGAAAAAAAAAAAAAGAAAAAAAAGATGTGATTCAACTTCCTACTACACTCGAGAAAGTTGAATTGAAGCCCTTAGAAAAGCGAGATGTTCAAGAGAGCTCTACAAGTTCTAAATTATCAGAGGAATGGGGAGAACTTGAACCAGATCTTGTTCAAAGGTCTAGTAGATAGAGGAAAGCACCAAAAAGGTATGGATATTCTCCTGATGATTGGAGGTGTATATTTCCTTTGAATGCTAATATTGATGAACCGAAATTTGTAGAAGAGGCTCTTGGTATGAATGATTCAGAGTCCTAGAAAATAGCCATGGAAGAAGAGATGGCAGCTCTTAAGAGGAATGACACATGAGAAATTGTACCATTGCCCAAAGGATAGAAGCCTATTGGTTGTAAATGGGTGTTCAAAAGGAAGATGGGTTCAGATGAAAGCATTGAGAAGTATAAAGCATGATTGGTTGCAAAAGGTTACTCCCAAGTTGCAGGAATTGATTATGGTGAAATTTTCTCTCCTATAGCAATAATGACATCCATTGGATTTTTACTTTCTATTACAACAGCTTATGATGTAGAAGTTAAGCAGATAGATGTGAAGACAATTTTCCTTAATGGAGATTTAGAGGAAGAAATTTATATGACACAGCTAGAGCACTTTGTAATGAAAGGTAAAAGTTATTTGGTCTATAAATTGAAGAAATCCTTGTATGGTTTAAAACAAAATCCTAGGATGTGGTACCAAAAGTTTGATACATATGTATTGAGTTTGGGATTTGTGCAATCCAAATCTAATCACTATATATATTACAAGACTGATGGTGATCATTTCCTAGTTATTGTCTTATATCTTAATGACATGTTGTTTATTGGCAAAGGAGAAGGTTTGATTGTAGAATTAAAATCTCAGCTCTTAGCAAAGTTTGAAATGAAAGATCTTGGTGTAGCAAGGCACATTCTAGGAATGGAGATTATAAGAGATAGACAAAACAGAAAACTCTGGCTAGGTCAAAGTAAGTATGTTGGTAATATTCTAAGAAGATTCAATATGCAAGATTCTAGACCATTGAATGTTTCTGTTACTATGGGAACAAAGCTTTCTAGCTCACAGTGCCCTACATCTCCATTGGAGATGGAAGAGATGAGTCAAGTACTATATCAGAGTGTTGTTGGAAGTTTGATGTATGCTATGGTCTATACAAGACCAAATTGCCCAAGCAGTGGGAGTACTTTCCCATTATATATCTAATCCAAAAAGAGCACATTGGGATGTAGTAAAAAGAGTTTTGAGATACTTGTGGGGTACCTCAAAGTACTCTATATGTTTTCATGGAACAGAAAATGAGTATTCTTTGGATATTCAAGGCTATGTGGATTCAAACTAGGCTGGCGATGTTGTTAGAAGAAGATCCACAAGTACATATGTGTTTACATTATTCAGTGGTGCAATCAGTTGGATGAGCAAGCGACAAGCTATGGCCACTTTGTTCACTACAGAGGCAGAGTATATGGCAACTACTCATGCCTGCAAGGAAGCTATCTGGCTAAAGAGACTATGTTTAGATCTAGAGCTCAAACAGGGTGCAGTGACAATTTACAGTGATAGTCAAAGTGCAATCTGCCTAGCGAAGAACCTAACATTTCATGCCAAGACCAAGCACATTGATGTACAATACCATTTTGTGAGAGATGTGGTTGAGAAGGAAAAGGTGAAGCTAGAGAAGGTGGAGACTTTGGTGAATGTTGTTGATGCATTAACTAAGCTCGTGAGTACAGAGAAATTTAGATGGTGTTCAGAGTCAATGGACCTCTCGGCCCCTAGCAACCCATAGAATAGTAGGGCCCTCCCTCAACAACTATATATAGTTCATCTACCTCAATGGCCCATAGAATAGTAGGAGCCCCCTTGCAAGGGGGAGGGAATTGTTGTTGGCGGGAGTTCCACTAGCCATTGGGAAGCAGGCTTAAGTCCATGACACTTTGGATCCCCTGACTCTTGCAAGGTGTTTGACAAGTGGGAGAATCTTGAGAATGGTATTTCAACCTTGCAACCTTTTTTCAAAAAATTGTAGAATTTGTGTGTAGTAGTTTTCTACATATTTATGAGTTGGAAAAAGGTGTATGAGTTGTTAAAAATGTGTCTTGTCCCTAGTACAATATATAAGGGATATTTTTAGAGTATAAACAACTCATTATATGACTTTTATGGGCTCTAAACTAGAGGACAAAATTATGAACGAAAATGCTATTCTTGGAGTTACAAATGACAAGTGGATAACATGTGGCATGGTTGTTTTTCTCATGGTTTTGGCTCATGGTTTTGTAAGACCACAAATGGTTTCCAAGTTGTAAATCACTATAAAAGGAGGTCTTGGGGAGGTGTTTGAATGCTCGAATTCTATTTGCAAGACTGGGTGCTAGAAGGAGTCTCTCTGAGTTCGAGTTTGAGTTCAAGTTGTGGTGATGCACTCTTATAAGAACTTGCATTGCAAGTGCATTGTAATCTTCTTGGTTTGAGAATATATTGTGCAATTTTTGGAGGGTGGTGTTTTTCTCCCGAAAGGGTTTCCCCTCAGTAATCATTGTGTTATGCATTCATTGTTATTTTGACTATATTATTATGCATTTCTTGAGATCTCTACAATAGTTAGTTGAATTTGCATAATCATTCTCACAAGATTAGTCTAGGAAATGATTCCACACACCTTTTTTTACTTACAATGATCATAGCAACAAGCATGCCACTAAACCTACCTTGGCTCATAACAAGACTTATCCCTATTGACCACCATGAGTTGACTTAGTCTAAATTACTTGCTTATGGTCAATGTTGATTTGTTTAGTGTTGAATATTCTTTGTCTTGCAGGTTATTTCACATAATCTTGATTATCATACCACACCCTTCATCTCAACCTTACTGGTCATCCTGTATGAATCTCGATGTGGCTGTCCACTAATCTCTGGCATATAACAGATTTACAAAGGAGAATTTCCTTGGTATTTTCATATATCTTATCATTATTTCAATAAGGATACCCTCCTTATCTCAAATGCCATATGGATAATGTCTTTGTATAAGATTAGCACCAAACTATAGTCTTCCTCTTTAATTTAACTTTTGAAAGCAAGACTCATTTGTGTACAACAATTAAATTAAATAGAATTAATTTCTTGTACTTAAGGAATCAACTTGCAGACATGACATTCCATTCTGAGCTCTTGTCCATCTGACTCGAATTCATGACATTATCAATTGCTTATTCTACATACTTAATCTCAAACTCAATAAACATAATTTAAGAACATAAATTTTTAGAAGAAGGCATGACCTGGTCAACTAGCATGTGTGATCACTTTTGGTTGTTTGAAATGCCTATACGGCTCCTTGATTGTAGTATATCAACCTCAAGTGGTGTGGGAGCAATCACAGAGTGAAACAATGGTGATATGAATGGAAACCGTTGGTAGGTATACCATATATCAGTAAGAGGACTATAAACCCAATTATGAACCACGGGAAAATGAATGCAATACTGAATATGATCAACAACAATTTATATGCAATACTCAAATGGGCTCAATGGCAATATAAAAGTAATTCTCAATATGACAGTATGAATAAAATCTTAGAGACAGTAATATGGAAATGCAAATAGCAACTAATATTCAAAACCTCGATGTGTGGAATGTTGCTAGTAAGAATGAAATTGCAAACATAGAGTTGGCTCCTTGCTCATATGAATGCTCAATTACGAGCAAGATGAAGAAAGGTGGCTATAAGATGAGTTATGTGCAAGAGACACTAAAAGACCTATAACACATGTGGCTACATAAAAAGAAAATATCAAATAGGCCACCAGAAATAGAGAGGGCTGATTACATGAAATAATATTATTAAATCATTGTCAAAGGTTGGAAATAATAACTTTACTCTCGATGTGTTAATATAAGGATACCATCCTATATCTACTTATACTTGTATATGCATGTACACGTGTGTGTGTGTGTGTGTGTGTGTGTGTGATATTCTAAGCATACATATCTTGTGTATATGTCTTATTTAAGTGGGTGTATACATTCATGTACATCTCATTTGAATTTACGCATATATACATCTATATGTATATACATGTAGGTAACATGGTATCATTATATTAAGATATGACAGTTATCATAGGAAGCTCTAAGTTCATTTACCTAGGTAACAATATTGTTCCACTTTAATTATTTACTGATCTTGTTAAATGCGTAGACCAATTTAGCTCATGGTGATCACATGGTATACCTTACTTGCCTAGTCCAGTTATATATATATGCATGTATGCGTGATATTCTAAGCATACATATCTTGTGTATACGTCTTATTTAAGTGGGTGTATACATTCATGTACATCTCATTTGAATTTACACATAAATACATCTATATGTATATACATGTAGGCATGTAGGTAACAAGGTGTCATTATTCATTTACCTAGGTAACAATATTGTTCCACTTTAATTATTTTATCATCTTGTTAAATGTGTAGACCAATTTAGCTCTTGGTGATCACATGGTATACCCTTACTTGCCTAGTCCAATTTTTCGTTGACCAAGGTGGTTTAGGATCCATACCTATTAGCTCAATGGTAGGAGGTGCCCACACGCCCTTTCCTTTTCTCACAATGCTTCTCCCTCTTCGTCACATTCCTACAAAAGAAGTTTATCAAGGTAATAACATATATCCAAGTTGTTTAATCAAAATCAATAATCATATTAGCGAAACCACTTGTCATTCATATAACATCATAACAAAAACCATTATTTCAATTTCTCATGAAACATAATGATTAACCAGCTCTTCAATTTCACATGTTACCATAATGAATAACTGATTTTCACCAATCAATTCATGTTTGCATGGTCTCAACGGCTATATAGAATATTTTAAGATTGAGCGAAATAGGGGATGTAACACAATTTCACAAACAAATTATCATTTGTCCATTATATTTGATAAAGTTAAAAACTAAAAGAAAAAAATCAGCAATCTCTACATTTGTGCATTGTGTTTTTCTCTTTAGAATTTTCAAATTTGAAGGAAAATTTTTGAAAAATCATTGTAAATAAATGTCAACATTTTTTTTTAAATAATCTAGGGTCTACTATTGTTCTACCTCTCTCATTGAAGAATGCAATTTACATTTAATAGAAACTATTCAAGATTTGGAAAGTTCAACTTTAAAATATTAACAAAAAAATGAAAAATTCATAAACATACAAAAAAACCAACAAAATTTACAAAATTTAACACTTAGCTCTTTCTAATGAATTGAGAACTCTTGGAAGAACTACTATGGAGTCCTTGATGCTATCAATACAAGTATACCACTGCCTTGATGTGATTTGTGAAAGCTTTTTACCTCTTCTTTCTTATTGGTTGCAAACCTATGACCTCTTTTTTTCTTCCTTTCACTCACTTTTCCTCTCTTCTTCTCATAATAACCAAATAGATCGGCTTTTAGGGAAAAATAGATAACATATGTAAAAAATAAGAAGGCAACACTTCTTCTTTTTTGCAAGTCGAGTGGCTTGCTGCCACAGTCGAGTCATACACCACGGACCCAACAGGTCATGACATGACCCACTAACTCGGCAAGTCACATAGGTCATGGCCCATGACTTGTTAGGTGAAGCTATCGAGTCACCAGAACTCACCTAGGCATACTCGACCCACTAACCTAAGATACTCGCATGACCTGCAATGAGTCTGAGGAGTCTAGGATAAAGCAAGAAAGAATGAGGTTCAAGAATGTCTTTCAACTTCAAAAAGAGTCATAACAAATATAGAATCATTCAGGGGAACTCAAATAAAGGCAAAAGCTAACCATCTAGTAAACTAAGACAAGCCCTAAATAGATAATAATGAGTCATAAGAATGAGAAACTGAATTTTGGAGCCTTGCAGTTGAGAAGAAACATGTCTGGAGGAAGTTCAAAATGCAAGCACAACACAAATGCATCAAGATCAAGAAACGGGGAGCAAATCAAGCTATGCGTGGGGGGGATCAAGTGGATGTCAGAGAACAGCTAAGCATACAGTACAATTGGAAGAAGAGAAAGAAAAGCAGACCATCATTTGAGATGGAACTCAATTTTTTTTTTCTTGGGGAATATTATGCAAGAGCATAACTTTCATTATGTTTTATGTCTCATATGGATGTTATATTTTTTAATTGTGTAGATCTTGGAAGATCCATGAGACCCATTTCAACGACTTATGATATTGATAAGTAGGAGATAATTTCCACAGCAAGTCAAATTGTGATATTGCTATCAAGATTTAACTGTATGATTTTGAGTCAAACTAATTGACCCATGTTTCATGAGTAGTGATTCAACATGAATCCATCTCTCATGAGAATAAATGGAACACTTAGCACTCATTAGATCTAGGTGATGCTCACAGGGGTGAAGCACCAGGACGTCCCGAGAGGTCACCCATCCCAGTACTACTCCAACCTGAGCGCGCTTAACTATGGAGTTTCCTCCATGGTTAAACTCAAAGCTTGCAACCCCATTTGCAAAACCTTCACCATATGTTGTGCCTTATGAACCATTCATTAGAAAGCCCCTTAAGCTCATCAATTGATAAGTAGGAGATAATTTCCACAGCAAGTCAAATTGTGATATTGCTATCAAGACTTAACTATGTGATTTTGAGTCAAACTCATTGACCCATGTTTCATGAGTAGAGATTCAACATGAATCCATCTCTCATGAGAATAAATGGAACACTTAGCACTCATTGGATCTAGGTGATGCTCATTGGGGTGAAGCATTGGGACTTCCCGAGAGTTCACCCATCCTAGTACTACTCCAACCTGAGCGCGCTTAACTATAGAGTTTGACTCAAAATCACATAGTTGAATCCTAATAGCAATATCACAACTTATGATATGTCTACAATTCTAGGAATTCAATTATTGGTTTTCCTACCAAAAGGATACCTTAGATTTCTAGAGTGATTTCACTTGATTAGGTGTTAGAAGTTTGTTTTTCTGAGGTTAGTTTAGTGTCTTGACTTGAATGGGGTCTTATTAGGCCATATTAAACCTAGTTAGGTGTCTCTTTAATGTTTCTTTTTGTTTTTGTTGGTAAACAGATTTGTCCTTTCTTGTTCCTTGTGACAATATGGCTCTTAATGCCTGAATGATGAACAAAACCTGCTTACAACAATTGAAAAGCCTTTCTCTGATTACTGGCTTTTCTTTGAATTGGCAGGTACAGATCCCTATGTGAATGATATTCAAGGGATTATGTTTTGATTCTAAACTAACATGGGGTATGCTCTTAACCTGAGAGCAGAAGAGGCAAACCGAATTAAGCCTAAACAGGACTTAATCCAAGCAAGGTGAGCTATCTAATCTAAAACCAAGCAATAAAACTCATAAATCCTATGAATTCTTATGCTCAGCAACTACCTACAGAAATGTAAATGAAATATAAAGAGCTTCTAATGAGTCCTTCCCTAAATCTCCCAAAGCACATCCTACTCTAATTAATTCATATCCTCATAACAAAAAGAAAGAAGCATCCTTCCTTACTTCCTGAAATTCAGACTTTAAAGAAAGAAACATAGAAGCAGCAACTAATTAGTTCCTCTCTGAACATCCCACAGCACATCCTACTAAGGTTTATTCACATCCTTGCAACAAAAGAATGAAACATCCTTTCCTTCTTATTGTAACTCAGATTAAGAGAAAGAACCATCTAATTAACTAATTGGAACAGAAATTATTGACATAAAATACCCTTTATTGACTCTGCACTATCAAGTCTTGTTACATCAAAAATTTGCCAACCCCCCCTACTCCAGCAATCCTACTTTTGTAGAAAAGAACCCCCAATCTATCTCAAAATTTTCCATAAATACTGTCCTCATAGCAACTGTTTAGTTTCTTCATTGGTGACTTTTCAGTTACTAAAATTGTCCTTTCAGCTTCAAACTTCTGACTTTTCACATTTATGTCTTCATAGCTCTCGAGTTTTTCTTTCATATTTAAATCCTATTTCAAATATTTCCAAAACTTTTCTTTTTATTCAGCACCGATTGGGACCTTTCAAATTCTAAATGAAATATCGTTTGAATGAGATTTCTTTTGTTTTAATAGGAGGCCTATCATCTGCCCAATAATTATGTGCATACCATGTTCTACTTTTTCAAATGTGTTACAACATCATCACTGCCATGTTAATACCATGCTTTAAGTCCATTGCATTCATACCAGCTGCCACTGATTTACAACCTTCAGTGAATATTGCCTGAGTAAATATGCACATGTTACACCATCTCCAGCTACATCATTTATTGAATTAGCAAATTTCTTTACAAGGCTTGTACCAATATTCTTCATTTTATCTTTAAACTCAATACTTTTTGCAACAGTGACGCCATCCTTAGTGAACTTTGAGGATCCAAAGTTTTGCACTATGATGACATTGCGGCCCTTCGGTCCCATACAATCTATAACACTGCTTTTTGCAGGGAATCGAAACCTTTGAGATATCTTCAGATAATTTCATTCAAGGTTGACCATTTATCTTTACCAATTTAAAAACGCAACCAAGGGTAGGCTGAGAAAAGCATGTAATAAGATGGGTCCCTATAACAAATGCATCTACTTCATGGCCCTGTTCATTCAATGCACCGAGAGTCTCCTTGTTGATATCATTGCTAGCAGTGATTGTCGTCTTCCCAAAATCACGAACACCAAATTCCTTTTCAATTGCACAAACGAACTTTCCTGTCTTAATTGATAAATATGCAAGGTCCCTTGAATCTAGCTTGATTCCCTTTGTTCTGTACCCTAACTCATGCAAGGCAAGAGTGACAGCACAGAAATTGGGTATTCAACTTCACAAAACATCATAAGTGTCCACTATCGTCGGTAGAAATTGTGCATTGGCCGACGGGTCCCTTTGGAAAAAGTCTTGTTATGTAGCCGACTGGTAAATAGTTTGTAGCGGGCATAATGTATCTGGCCGACGGACTCCTTTGGGAAAGTTCTTTGAAAAGTATTTATAACCCCTTCGGGAAGCATTGTAGAGATGATATCATATCATCGGAGTATAATGTACTGTGGGCATATGCGAATAATAATAAGAGTTCTGTTGTTTGTTGTTCATGTTCGTATTCATTGTCTGTTTCTTAATTAATCTATGCAGTAAACATTTGGCGCCGTTGCCCAATGGACTTGGTACGCAGGCAGGCAGATATAAATTAAATGTCGAATCAGTTAAACAAAGATAAGAGTAAGCTAAAGGAAAAAGACGACATACGCGTTGCACAGGAAAATTTAATTTTGGCTCAGCAGATAGAGCGTCGAAGGAGATTTCAGAAGATTCCCAACGGAAACAAGAGTGCGGAAGGATTGTTGAAGGAGACTCGACAACGGCTTGATTTGGTGGAAGAAGCAAGGGAGGAGTTTCTGAACCTACATACGCCATGGGAAGAGAATCCTGACGGAAGGAGATCGACTCGCACGGCTCGGAGTGCCGAAGGAGCACGAGTGTGGAGTGACCTCTTCGTCTGAGATATACTTCCGGAACAAACAGCTTCGGTTGACGAACCCTCTTCTTCACCAAACAGCGCGGGTGTTGAAAACAGTGCAGAAGTCCAAAACAGCAGGGGTGTTGCAAACAACGCCGGTGTTGAAAACAGCGTGGAAGTCGAAAATAGCACGGGTGTTGAAAACAGCGCGGAAGCCGAAAACAGCGCAAGTGTAGAAAACAGTGCGGGTGTGCAAAACAACGCGGGTGTGCAGAACAGCGCGGGAGCTCAGAATAGCGCGAGTGTTCAAAACAGCGCAGGAATGCAAAACAGCGTAGGTACACAACAAAACCCCCAACATATAGTGATAATGGCAAGTCCGAAGGAAAAATTGTCTAAATTTGATGGTAATGAAGCAGTTGATCCCATTCGACATTGTAAAACATGTGACACAATCTGGAGGGCAAATGGCATAATAGATACAAACGAATGGATCCGACAATTTTTCGCTACCCTACGGGGTGTTGCAATTGATTGGTTTACTGATGTTGATCCACAAAAATTAAATAGTTGGGATAACATTAAGGAGTTCATGGCAGAATTTCAACTTTTGCGTGATGATAATGAAATTGTAGCAGAGATATTCAATACCAAGCAAAAAAAGAATAAAACAATACGGGTCTTCGCCAGGAGATTGAAGGACTTAATCAGTAAAATGGAGAATAAGCCAGCAGATGGGCTCTAGCAAAGATGGTTCATTGAAGGCCTTCACCCGAAGCTCCGAAAAAAGATGAAGATCGTGCCACCATCAACATACAATGAAGCGTACAATCGGGCAATAAACCTCGAAAGTGACCAGAAGACAAAAAAGAAGAAGAAAAATAGCTCGTCCTATTCAGAAGATGATGCATCTTCAGGAGAAGATAGCAGCGATGACGAGGGAAGCAATAAGAAGGTTTGTGCCCTCCAGAAGGACATGATGCGGATGATGAAAGAATTCAAAAACATGAACAAGGAGACTAAGGGCAATGACCTATGGTGCACGGAGTGTAAGAAAGAAGGCCATACAAAGGGATCATACCCGAAAGATCAATTTTGTGAAATCTGCCAGATTCTGGGACACTCGGTAAAGGAATGCCCTTTCAATTTGAAAGCAAGAACACCGCAGCAAGTGTTCCTAACGCAGGAGGCATCCCCGTCAGGAGGGAATGGGAACACCAGTATGGAAGGTGCCACATTGGGTGGATACAGAAACAACCACCCCGGTCAAAATAACAACAATAGCAACAACAACAATACAGGCGGAAGGAGTCGAATTCAGTATGATGCGAATGGTCGACCGATTGTTCAATGTTGTGCATGCAATCTGTGGGGTCACTTCGCCCAAGACTGTACCATGACGAACACACCGAAGTTGTTATGCAGATGGTGTGGACCTGGTGATCATGAAGATGCTAGGTGCCCGAAGTCCAGAGTAAACTTGATTACTGTTGGGATGGATGAGGAAGAAGTTCTGGCAATCACACGGTAGCAAGCGAAAGTGTACCCCGACCCGGCAGAAGAAAAGAAGAGACTGGAGGAAGCACGGGTAGAGATCCAGAAAGCAACACAGGCAAAAACGACACACTTGAAGGACACGCCAAGTACTTCCGTACAGAATTGCACAGAACAGAACATTGTACGAAAAATTTTGCAAGCCGAGATACCTGTCAAGATAAGTGATCTGTTGTCAGGATAAGTGATTTGTTGCTCACTATGCCTCAACTCCGATCGGCACTCACAAACATCGTTCCCGCTGCTCAACTACCAGGAGTACATGGAAGGAAGCAAGAAAGTGGAGCAAGTACAGTGGACAAAAAGGAGAAGGAAAGTGGCACAAGTGCGGAAGATCCGATGTTGTTAGCCCTCTCATCCGGACGCCATCCGACAGTCGTCGAAATGGGAATTCTCGAGACTGTATTGACAGAAACAATTGTGGATGGAGGGTTCGGTGTCAATGTGTTGCCTGAAGACACTTGGAAAAAGTTGGGACAGCCAACATTGTGGCCACCTACCTTCCAGTTGTTAACAGCCGATCAACATGGAATCAAGCCATTAGGAGTACTCACAGCGCAACCAGTGATGATTGGAACACAAACGTTCCTATTGGACTTTGTCGTGATCCCACTGAAGCGGAGAGGATATGATGCCATTCTAGGCTGGGGGTGGTTGATACAAGCCAAGGCAAAACGCGATTGGAAGAAAAATACTTTATCACTTGAAAGCAAAGGCCGAAAGTATGTCATTGATCTACACACTCAGATGGTTGGAGAAGAAGCTCTATCATCGGATTTCGAAGGAGAAGATGATGAGAGGAGGCAGAGTATGGAACCCGATCAGGAGGGAGTCCTACGATTGGAAGGAGATGATGATCTGGATTCAATAAATGGTCTTTACCACTAGCAAATAGAGGATTACGAGCTCTTTCCAAGTTGTAATATGCTAAGAATCGACGAAGGTAAGAAAGAAGAAAATGAATGTCCGAAGGAACACAGAGAAGCCGAAAGAGGAAATGAATGTCCGAAGGAACACAGAGAAGCCGACGGAGGAAATGAATATCTGAAGGAACATGGAGAAGCCGACGGAGGAAATGAATGTCTGAAGGAACATGGAGAAGTCGAAGGAGGAAATGAATGTTCGAAGCAACACAGAAAAGCCGAAGAAGAAAACACGGGTATGACTGAAGCTGAAGGGCAGAACATACACTACGAACCCAAAAGAAGGAAAGATTCTACTATACGATTGCATCGGAAGAAAGTATTATGTCGAACCACAAAAATAGCAGAAAGGTACCAGCAGCAAGGAAGACACACGATACGGTCTGCATAGGCAATAAAGAGGAAGGGTTCAATAAAATTTGTAGTAGTACAAAGTGAATGTGTTATTGACGGACAGAAGAGACAGCTGACGGAGTCCATGGTAGCGAGCTTCGAGAACAAACTGGGCAATATGGAGATGACAGAACAGGCGTAGCAGGTTTCAACTCGGACAGTGGGTGTTGAAGTACGATGATCGGAATGAGATCAAACCAGGCAAGTTCAAAGTTAAGTTGGTTGGGACGTATCAGATCCGAAAAGTAGGGGACAATGGAGCAATAAAATTATGGACTTTGGATGGACAGGAAGTGCCTCAGGCGATAAATGGCTCGAAGCTGAAGATATACTACGGTCGGAAGACTTCTATGTCATAGAATGGCCTTCAGGAGACCCCTTCGTCATTGCAGACCGACGATGACGACGGTCAAAGCGAAAACTAACTTTGTTATTCATTCTTTTTTTTTTTTTAAATGAAAAAGAAAAAGTACCGTATGGTTTCTATACTCAAGAAAAAAGTGTCGTACGGTTTTCATATTTGAAGAAAACAGTACCATACGAATTTCATAATGAAGGGAAGAACACCGTACGGCTTCCATATGTACCGTACGATTTTCAAGAAAAAAGAGTGTTGTACGATTTTCAGGAAAAAGTGGTACGGTTTTCATAATTGAAGATTGGTGCACGTTTTTTTAAGATGTACAGTTTTTTAATGCAATGTACGATTTTTAAGTGTTTTATGATTTTTTTAAGTAGTGTACGATTTTTAAGAGCTGAATATTGTAATTGGAACCACCGTACGGATTTCAATAGACTGAGAATGTATGGACTTTTTCACCGTACGGATTTATGGAGTTTGAGCATACATTTTGGAAATTCCAAATTTGGCAATACTCCAGGTTAACGTACGGAATTTGGAGCCAATTCTTGTTAATTTCCATTGTACGAATTTTTGAGGAAAGTCATTGACACTGCAGATTTTGGCCATACAAAATTTGGAAGTAAAGACAGCGTACGGAAATTACAATTTCGAATGCGAGGTAATTGTACGAATTTTTCAAGCATATCATGTGTACGGATTTGGATTGCAAGATTACAGATTCTGAAGAGTGGGGTTTTGGCATACGGCTTCTACTTGCTATTGCATTCAAACTTTGGAGGACGTTACAGGATATTGCATAAGAAAGGAGTCGATACAGTGGCAGGATGTATGGTGTAGCTGTACATTGGTAGCACAGAAGGGTGACAGAAGGTTTTCTATAAAAAAAAAAAAAGAAGTCGACAAATCAAGAATGCTCAGAATGAGGATCAGATGATGCCACAGGGTAGAGGAAGAACTAACGATTGCCAGAAAGAGTATAGAATCGGCAGAAAATGACAGAAATGGTGTGTTCCATGCAATTTTGTGTGGGTTTCAGAGTGCTAATTTGATCTTGGCGGCGAGGGGCGTTGCCCCTCGACCCCACCCTGTACTGCGACAAGGAGCGCACCCGGGGCACTGCCCCTTGACCCCACCGGGGGCGTTGCCCCCTGGACCCCCAGTCATTGCGGATATCAGTCGTGGGAGTCTAACCAGTTGAGAAAACTTAGAGCTGCTGCAGGCATGGAGTGTCTATGTACCAAAGGCACTGAGAGTAAGTGTTGGCCATGAAGCTGTCTTGGTGGATGCGTAGGGAGCTCGGGAGGAGCTGATCATCCAGTTGGAGGCAGTGCAGCGACACTTGGTTTAGTGTACTCAGAATTGGAAGGCAGAAAGCGGCACAGGTGGCTATCAAGGTCAGAGGTCAGATTGGCTAAGGTGACAATGTTGAAGACCAGTTAGTCAGTCAATATATTTTGGTTGTTGATTTGTCTCAGAGATTTTGTAATAGTCGTCAAGAGACGACTTTTCTTTTGGGGGGGATGATGTCGTCGGTAGAAATTGTGTATCAGCCGACGGGTCCCTTCGGGAAGGAAATTGTGTATCAGCCAATGGGTCCCTTCGGAAAGGAAATTGTGTATTAGCCGATGGGTCCCTTCGGGAAGGAAATTGTGTATCAGCCGATGGGTCCCTTCGAAAAGGAAATTGTGTATCAACCGACGGGTCCCTTCGGAAAGGTTCTTGTTATGTAGCCGACGGGTCCCTTCGAAAAGATTTTTGTTATGTAGCGACGTTGTATGTGGCCGAGGGACTCCTTCGAGAAAATTCTTCAAAAGGTATTTATAACCCCTTCGGGAAGCATTGTACATATATCAGATCTTGTCATTCAAGCATAATGTAATGTTCTGGCATATGCGAATAATAATAAGAAGAGTTACTGTTGCAGCCCAGAGATCTCTCGCGGTTGAAAAAGAGACAAGAGAAAAGTTAGCCACTGATTTGGCCGATAAGCAGGCAGCTTGGGCAGCAGAGCAGGAAACACTATTAAAGGATATGGCAGCAGTGGTACAAGAGAGGGACGCGACTATCCGGGATAAAGATGCGGCAGAGCATGAGTTACAGTTGGCCAAGAGGTAGGCTATGGATGTTGTGCTTCTACTGAAGGAGGCCGTAGAGGTTAATTCACAGATTCAGACAGATCTGCGCATTCGGACTGACCAAGTGTATGAGTTACATCGTCAACAGCACTCTTCTGGGACACCTCCTTCTTCTCTCTAGTATTTCCTTTCTTGATTGTGGGTTGTCTCCTAATTTTGCTAGTTGTCAGGAGATTTCTTTTTGGGGGGGATGATGTCGTCAGTAGAAATTGTGCATCGGCCGACGGGTCCCTTCGGCAAAAGTCTTGTTACGTAGCCGACTGGTAAATAGTTTGTAGCGGGCATAATGTATCTGGCCAACGGCCTCCTTCGGGAAAGTTCTTCGGAAAGTATTTATAACCCCTTCGGGAAGCATTGTAGAGATGATATCATATAATCAGAGTATAATGTACTGTGGGCATATGCGAATAATAATAAGAGTTCTGCTGTTTGCTGTTCATGTTCGTATTCATTGTCTATTTCTCAATTAATCTATGCAGTAAACATCCACAAGAGCTCAAAATTTGGTCAGAAAAGCCAAAGCATATGATGTGAATGTCACCATCTCACTATGATTGGTATCAGAGAAGCTTCCTCTCAAAGACTCCACTCCTTTCAATTTGCTCAGCCAGCATTATACTAAGCTTACAAAATCACCACATGTGCCCGATCTATCAGATTTATGAAGCACCCGATCAGTGATCTCATCAAACCCCATAAATGGACTGACAAAAGCAAAAGCATGAGAATGTGTCCCCCCGGAGTGGAAAGCCAAAGCGCCGTCCAGCATCAACATTGCTGATTGCATCAAACCCATCCATGTAACAATATTTGGATGCACTTTATTCCATCATTAGGGCCTTGGCCCCGGAGGAGTCCAAATTCAAGCAAAATTTTAGAATTGCCAATAACACGCCTATATCTTGCAGCATTTGTTGCAACCAACGATGCATAGTTGACCAAATTAACAAATGGTGTTTCCAAAAGCTGAACGACCACTACTGGTCTCTCAACTCTAATGAGTGGTATCTTAGGAAAAATAACAGAACCTTTTGGAATCGCATATATCTTGATGTCGTTGATTTTGCAGCATGCTTGGATTGAACAATCAGTTTTCCAGAATCCATGACAGTTAATTTAGTTTTCCAAGGCATTTCAGTTTTCACAATACTTAACTGGGGATGGGTGCTCTCTG
The DNA here is from genome assembly GCA_028749045.1 of Cupressus sempervirens. Taxonomy (NCBI): domain Eukaryota; kingdom Viridiplantae; phylum Streptophyta; class Pinopsida; order Cupressales; family Cupressaceae; genus Cupressus; species Cupressus sempervirens. Next base: position 797,628,423 of record CM053793.1, read on the forward strand.
CGTCTGTTGGCATAGTTTCCTCTAGCAGCTTCTCCAACTGCATGGCAACATCATTTTGAAGAGCTTCATAATATCCATTAGGTGGCTTGTGCAAAGATTCATCTGAATCTGATCCATATCCTACAGATTGCCTGCGCCCTTCTTTCCTAGTATTAAGATATGTTTGCACACTCCTGCAAGTTCATAGGCATTTGAGTTTGTGTGGAATCAATGATAGCAATTCTGAATTATGCATCTGATCTTTTAAACTGATGGTCTCATAATCTGAACTAGCAACTCATGCTCATGAAGTTGCAGCTGAAGGATGGTCTTTTGAAACTGTAAGTCAGAATCTGCACTTTAAATTTTATTCTGAGCCAAGTGCTATATACATCTGAACTGTATATCGAGCTTTGAGATTTAGGTTCAGTGCTTGCACCAAATGCTATCTTCCTACAAGATGAAGCCTTCAACACCATAATCAGCAAAATGAACGAACAAAAGATTTACTTAATGGGCTGATTTGGAAGCTTAAAATTGGGGAATTAGAAGTACGCCTACAGTTTTCAAGTTTTGTCATGCTTGTAGGCCTACATGCTTTTAGATATAATGCAAAGCTTTAGTCTTTACATAAATACATGTAATGGGGAACGAAAAAAAGTAGATCATGTAATTAAAGCATATTCAAGCCAAGAATTGGAGATGGAATGGGAAGGAAATAAAATTAAGAAGAAAGTTGTTTTCAGAGTTTTTATGATTGTGTTTTTCTTTTATTTTACCATTAATAGACTGCAAAAGCGAATGGTTGGTCCTGTATGTTGCATTACAAACTTGAAACTAATTGGAAATGAAAGTAGAAAGTCTTACCTTTCTAATGCTTTTGGTTTGATGCAATTTCATTAAGATTTGAATGAGTTGTGTCATTTTTGGGGAGAGCAAGTCTGATTTTCTAAGTTTTCTTTTTGCTGCTACAGTCTGAAAGTTTTGGTTTGTACAGCCTTTATGTACTAGATACGGCCCTGCAAATGTGTATGGAAGAAAGTACATGATCTTAGCTTTCATTTGCATCTGGTTTTATTAATTTTCATGGAGATTTAAAGAAGTTATAGCAAATTCAGTAAACATTGTTCCAAACCCTGCCTAGGGCTTTCAGTAAGCAAATTAAGTTAAAATCTTGGATTAACAACATTGGAAACTCATGAAGTTTGGTGGAAAGGTTTGTTTTGATATATGCCCCAAAAGGAGTTGATTCTTGATTGTTTGTAGAATTTTTTGTATGATGCGTACATGCTTATAGGGCTGCAAAATCTAAGGTAATCCAACTCAATGAGGGTTTGATGTTTTGGTCTTTGGTTTGATGAGTAAAAGGGAAATGTCTTGGAAGGTTGTATGTTTGGTATTCTTCAAGGATTTGTTTTAATCTTTAGTTCTTCCTCTGCATCACATTCTCCTACAACCTAATTGTTTTGGGAAAACAATAAATTTATCTGTCCTGCAACTCAATGGCTTTGACACGATTGCCACTATTAACCTCGAGTATAAGGCTGAGTTATTTTCAATGCATCGGTCATTCTTCTCTTTATATCATTCCTAATGAACTGCCATTGTCGAAGAACCTGGATCTGCTGAGATGGGTGTTTTAGAGAACTGTGTTAATGGCATTCTTAGCTTAATTCTGAAATTCCCATGGAAGGGAACCCATGTATTTTATCATGAATCAACATAGATATAGACAGTAGGAGGACATTCCTTAGATTTGTGTTTTCTATCCTCGGATTATTGAACTGCATAACAACAAAAGTCCTGAACTAATGAGACCACTTGTTGCAATAAAGCAGAAACGGAGAAAAATGGAATACCCAATCTTCAAGTGCATGGAAGCAATAAGTGTAGCATAGAATGACATGAGGAGGTTGAAATTTCACTTTTTATAGGTTTGAAAATGTAGGCAACGCGCTTCAATTAGCTTCAAGTTCCCAAGATGACTATATCCATTTTGACTTCATGTGTTATGGGATGAGAAGGTGGTAAATGTACCATTGTTCTTCAATGTTTGTGTTGGCTTCTACAATAGGTAAACCAAAAGTCTTATTCTCACTGCCCCATCAACAAGCTCATCAGTTTTTGAACAAGGGAGTCTACATGTCCCCTAGTCATCTTCCATTCAATCGGTATGTATCACCATGGAATTTCCTTGAAAAATTTGCAATTGCTCCTTAAGGAGGTTAGTTCTAGACAAATTGTTCCTCCCAACAACATAAGTAATATCTTGCACATCACCATCACCTGGTCCAATTGTTTCCATACCTTGCAGACTGTTTTTAAATGGATATGTTGATGTGTGTTTTATGACCACTTCAACATGCAAAATCAAACACTTAGTATACGAAATGAAAAACCAAATCTCTAACTCTCTCTTCAACAAGGAAACTCATATGCTACACAATGAATATGGATTTTGTGACCAAATGAGGCAACCCCAAGGTTCCTTCTAGTTGTGGACTTAACTCAGTTTTTGTGATGTGATTTGCTGCTAATCACAAAGGGACTTACATTGCTTATTCAATGGACTTCAACTTTGCAAATGTGAAAAATATGGCAATGTTGTCTCTTCAAATACTTCTAACTAAACAAATTGCAAAGGGATTCGGTCTAGAAAGCTAATCCAAATTTACCAATGTAAGAGATCACTGGCGATGAGATGAAACCTTGACAGTGCTTGCTTTGCCAAATAAGGATGGAGCTTTCTTCTAATGACCCGAGAATGAAGTTCAAATAACCAATACTCATTCAAATACACTATGAAGGCAAATCCAAGTGAATATCTCCAATTGAAGTTAGATGATTCCAATTAGGCCTAGACTAACCTTACACTATTACTTACAATCTGCAAGTACTAAAAGGTATGGACACTAGTTTCACCATAACTCACCATTTAAAAAAGTCTTCCATTCAACTACTTCTACCTCTACTCAACATGACACAAGAAATGTAGAAACCATGCGATTCTCCAAAATGATGCAAGCAATCCATCATGAAAACCAAAAATGCATCATGATTAATTTTGGCAGTAGTATTGCAGCAACCTCTCCAAAAATCTTTCCCCTGCCCTAGCTAATCTAACCTTATGAGTTACAAATAAGAAGGCTTGGTGTTTTATAGTTGTTCAAATAAGATTAAGGGCCAAGATTGATTCAAGATTGAGGGCCATGATTTAGCCAACAAAGCCCTATGATAACTACTACCAAGTCACAAGGTTTGGATTCGAGTCCATCAATCATAAAATTTAGATCAAATTCAGCAAGGGTAAAAATTTGGGGAAAAATCAAAATTAAATTTAACTTATATAAATTTATTTATTTTTAAATATTAATAATATATCCATTAAATTGTCAAAATGGTTGGTATTTGCTAAATAATTGAACTAAATAACTCAATATTATTTTAAAATATAATAATATTACTATAAATAACAATATTATATTAAATATCATAATATGCAGATGCAGTTCGAAAAGGAAAAACATTTGCTAAAATTCGAACTTCATGGATGAAATTTGGCATATCTTGTGACATAGACTTCTACTACAAGCATCAAATGCTTGACCAATTACATTAAAACACCACCTTGTGGGCCAAAAGAAAATTATATTGGTTTTATTGACCAATCAAAAAAATAAGATAGGTAAAAGCATTAATGTGGACTCCACATGTACACTTGGCATAATCTGATTGTATGAGCTTGGACACACGAAACTAGAACTTTTGATTGGTTGAAAATGAGTGGGTGCCACCTCAGCATGCCCCTCTTATACACTTCATCAATATATCTTGAAGATGAGGAAATATTCTTAATACTCAACATTATTAAGTCCTCAATCCATTATGATGGCTCAAATTTCCAAATTGCTTCATCTTCATGAAGTCTTTCATCCTTCGAAGTTCATCTTGAAATTTTCCTCATTGTCATGACTTTGAACTCAACCTTGTACTTGAAATCTCAATGTTCTGACCTTGATCTTGAACTTGTAGAAGTGATGTAGGGAAATCAAGTGGTTGGATCTTTCAATTGAGCTTGCATTTCTAAACGAAATTCAGGTTCATAATGATTTCTTTAACTTTGACTTGTTCATTTCCCCCATGCGACTTGCACTTTGAATCTCAATTTTGGATGTCTCAAACTTGGATTTGTATCTTGCCTTGATCTTCAACATGGAAGCACCTTGCTTTCTTGATTAACAACTTGTGATTTGATGATACTCTAATGTCTCTGTGTCTTTGGTGTTCAACTCGTGCCTCAGCTTTTCCCCTTCATCAATTGTTTCACCTTGCAACACAAAAGAAAACCTTGTGCTATGCTATAAAATGGCAAGTATGGACAAAATAAAACATTCTAATTGATCAGATGATTAGCATAGTAGTTGAATTTAGAAGCATTTATCATATTCATTTTAAATAACTTGTAAGTCCTGATTAATTCCTTTTGAAGAACATTCTAAAGGAATTTCATGATGATCTTTCCCCAAAAATTGTGAGACAAGCTCAGCATTAAGCAATAAGAAATAATTGCCTTGAATTTATAGAATGTCATCAAAATGCTAGTGCAAACAAAATCTGGAAATGACATCTTAAGATCAGGAAATGCATCAGGCCTGTGGGAAACTCTGATCCTTGTGTGCATGAAATCAAGATTTGAACAAATGATCATCTAACCTTTTCAAATTTTATTTCCAACTCTGATTTTTGTCCCTTAATCTGCTTAGATTTGCCTTTTATTGCTGGAAATCGGGGTGTTTTTGCTAATTGTTGGGTTTCAAATTTGCTCCTCTCCTTGAATGTGCTGTAGATCTGCCTTGACTTAGAAGGATCTGGACTTTAACCAACCTTTAGGCTTGGAAAAGATTGCTTGTTGTTTGGGTGAGATACACAAGGTTTGGAGCAGAGATCTGTTAAAATTGTAGCCACAATCGAATTGAAGAAATTTGACATATCAAGAACAATGCTTATATATATATATATATATATATATATATATATATATAAAATGTCATATCAAATGAAAGAACATTATATATTTCTGCCCATGTGTAATCGGGCTCCTCTCATTATAATACTAGTAATCACGATTGAATTTATTCAAAGCACCTTCCATCTACGGTTGCAGCTATTGGACATGGTCGGCAGTTTGACTAGTTCAAAGTCCACGTAGGGACAAGACCCTACGTGGTACTTTGAATCACGTAGAGTCATGTCCCTCTGTGGACATAACTCTACGTCCTTCATAAATATTATTATGAGATTGCTGAATGAGAACAACACAATTTACAACTGTGCTTCATATCTTCAGCATCTCATTCACACTTACCTGCAATTAATAAATATTAAACATTCAGAGTTTATATATACAGTACAGATTCAGTCAGCATTACTTAAGGATAAGTAGTTGAGTACAGATTTCAATTGCTTAAATAGTTATATTTGAACAACAAAAATCTAAATTTGATATTATTCTATCAGTCACTCTATCAGAGATCCTATTCATTAACATGGTATCAGAGCCTAACTGATGAGCAAAGATTATTCAGCTATTATTCAGATTTCAATATATCATGTATCTCTCATTCAATATCTAGATTACAACCATGGTTAACCATGTAAGACTGGAAGATAGACTTGAAGGTGCTTCAAATTTTGTTTCATGGAAGATTTGAACTATGATTATTTTACAAGAGCTTTAATTAGAAGGGTATGTGGAAGAAGATAAGAAAATGCCTGAAAATGATCCAGACAAATCAACTTGAAAAAGGCATAATAATAAAGCCATGAAGATTATCATAGAATCTGTTAAAGATAACATACTACCATCCCTATCAAATCTCAAAACTGCCCATGAAATGTTCAGGACTATTAAAAACACATTTGAAATCAATAACACCAGCAGATTGCTCACCTTTGAACAACTGCTTTATATCAAAATGAATAGTGGAGAGCCTATTACGTCTTATTTCCTAAGAATTGCAGAATTAAAAAACCAACTGGCAACCATTGCAAATCAGGTGGATGACAAAGAACTATCTCTAATAGCCCTTAAAGGGCTACCCATGTCCTGGGAAACCTTTATCTGTGGAATGAGCTCTAAACTTGAATTGCCGAAATTCGATCAACTTAAGAATGATTGTACACAAGAAGAGTCAAGACTGATTTCAAGAGGAATTGGTTTAAATCAAGAGGGAGAAATTCAAGCCCTATAAACAAATACAAATAATAAAGGGAAGAAGGGCCAATTCAAAAGGAAAAGAGGAAAAGGAAATCAAACATATAAGAAAAGAGACTAGTTGTTTACCATACAGGGTAAAAGATACTTAACACATATAGTATACCAAGATATGATACAAAACTGATGCTTTATTCATGTACGCAATATGCTTATTACAATAACTCCAATGATGATTATCCTTACAAAGTCCATTCCGGACGGTGTACATATACCTTCCCGAAAGGGTGACTCAACTGTCACATGCCCTTCCAGATACAATTCTACCCATCGGCTATAATATAGATTTTACCGACAACATCATCCCCCCCAAAAAGTAAAGTTGTCTCCGGACGACAATTACAAAATATCCAAGACAGATTAACAAAATAGAGTACACTAACTGTGACTAACTATAACAGGATAGATCTTTTTCCATCACATCACATTCACATTTCGCCCATGCCTACACCAAACTGGTCTCCAAAACACATTACATCTGTAGCCTCTGCTAACACAATACTGTCACCTTAACCAATCTAACCTTGATAACCACCTGTGTCACCTGCTCTATTTCCAACGCCTGGGTACGTTGAGCCAAGTGTCGCTCTACTACCTCCAACTAGATGATCAGCTCCTCCCAAGCTCTCTATGCATCCACCAAGACAGCCTCATGTCCAACACCTACTCCAAGTGCCTCAAAGCGTATCACCCCTCTCAAAAGGCTTGCTCCAGTACTCTCTCCACCTCTGGCACACACAGACTCCATGCCTGCAGCAACTCCAAGTCTCATCAACTGGTCACATTTCCCACGACTGATAACTGAACTAGCTGGGGGTCGAGGGGCAGCACCCCTGCCGCCACGACCAAATTAGCACCCTCAAACCCACACAAAAGTCCATGGAACACACCATTTTTGTGATTTCTTTCCGATTCCATACTCTTTTTGCCAACCACTTATGTTTTCTTCATTACCTGTTTATGTCTTTCCCTTTGATACTGTACGTTATTCATTATGAACATTTTATTTTTATTTTTTGGTTTTTTGGTTTTTTTTTACAGCTCCTACTTCCTGAAGAGTACGGCTCCTTCTTCCTCTTGAATGCTCTGGTGCGGCCTCCGAAGGGTAACTTTATTACTATACCTCTATGATCCCTTTTATTATATTACCACTTAACTCCATACGGCATACGGCCACCTGATGCAGTGCTTTTGCAGTGTTGGTAGATTATATTACTGTCCTTGTGAGCTATACAATCCTTTCTTTTGTTCTCCTTAAGTCCGTACATCCGTATGGCACATCTACATGTGTCCTCCTTTGTCTGTATGGTCATATGGCCTAATTTGCTTCCACTTCCTGCTTGACTGTACCATATGGTGTGACCGTACTATATGGCCTAATTTGCTTCCACTTCCCATCTTTATTAAGAAAATTAGGCATTAATCTTCATCACACTTCCTTCGGTCTAGGTTCGACTGGTGAGGATAAAAGATACTTAACACATGTATAGCAAGATATGACACAGAATTGATACTTTATTCATGTAGGCAATATGCTTATTACAATAACTCCAATGATGATTATCCTTACAAAGTCCATTCCAAATGGTGTACATATACCTTTCCGAAGGGGTGACTCAACGGTCACGCACCCTTTCAGATACAATTCTACTCATCAACTATAATATAGATTTTACCAACAACATTGGTCTAAAGTACAATGCCTTAAATGTGACAAATTTGGTCACACTCAAAAAGTCTGCCTGGAAAGGAAGAAAATTTAAGTTGCTCTAGCAGAAGTAAAGGATGAAAATTTAGCATTTTATTTAGCTCTATCAATTGAACTAAACACCAACAAAAATACATGGATAATAGATAGTGGAACATCTCATCATATAACGGGATTCAAAGACAAATTTGAGACTTTTGAAGGTTACTCCACTAAAGAAGTAACAATAGAGAATAACTCTACATATCTAGTAAAGGGAATTGGAACATGTTCAATACAACTGAAAACAGGAGTCACTCTTTAGTTATAGAATGTGTTATTTGTACCTAGCATCAAAAGAAATCTGGTTTCAATCTCTGGGCTTGTAGATCAAGGGTACCGTATCACATTTCAAGAAGATAAAGTTTTATCCTAGCCCAAGAACTTCAATATTAAGAATGTAATCACCAATGGTTTTAGAGATGGAAGTTTATACAAACTTTGTAACCATCAAAACCTAGCCTTAAACCATGAAGTTTCAAATTCAAATGAAATCTGGCACAGAAGACTTGGCCATCTTCATTTTCATGCTCTGTCCTCTATAGAAAAGGTTGTAACAGGCTTACCTAGTTTTAAATATGATCCTATTGGAACATGCAAGGGATGTGCATTAGGAAAAAATACCGAAGGATCATTTCCCAAAAGTGAACATAAATCGAAAACCATACTTGAACTTATTCACACTAACCTATGTGGTCCTATGCCAGTCCCTTAATTAAATGGGTGCCTGTATCATGTAATTTTTATAGATGATTTCTCTCGAAAAACTTGGATTTACTTCCTAAAACTTAAGGAATCAAATGAAGTGTTATCCAAATTCAATGAGTTTAAGGCACTACTTGAAAATCAAACTAGGAAGAAAATCAAAACACTAAGATTTGACAAATGGGGTGAATACATTTCTGAAAACTTTAAAGAATTTTGCACCTTTGTTGGGATTAAGAGGGAGTTTTCAGTACCTTATTATCCTCAACCAAAGAGAGTGGCAGAAAGGAAAAAACAGATCCATCATAGGATCTGCCAAAGCCATGATGCATGACCAAAATCTTCACATCCTATTTTGGGTTGAAGCCTCTAATACCACAATTTACATTCAAAATAGATGTCCTCATCTAATCTTAGAGAACATAACCCCTAAAGAAGTATTCACCAAAAATAAGCTAGATTTAAGTCACCTAAGAATTTTTGGATGTCCTGTATATATTCATATTTTGAAAGAAAAGAGAACCAAACTAGAACCATCTGGGAAGAAAGGCATATTTATAGGGTATAGTGAATCCTCCAAAGGTTACAAGGTTTACATTCCTAGACAAAGAACTATTGAAATCAGCAAAGATGTAAAATTTGAAGAAGACACTACCTATAACCTTTCTAAGAGCATTGACAAATCAAACATAGAATCAACTACTGAATTAGATGAGAATCCCATAGTTGAGAATCAAAGGGAGAGTGGATAAAAAGATCAAGAACCTTCTTATTCTACTATAGAAAATGTTGAAAACTCTAACAATAAGAAGAGGTGCCACTTTGGGAAAGAAAGATGATAGAAGAAAATCAAGTAGAACCTAATGAAGTATTCAGAGAGAGCAACCGAACGAGAAGACATTCATGCTATGTTGCCTTAGTATCTGAACTAATCAAATCAGACCCATCAAGTGTTGAAGAAGCATTATCATGTCAACCCTGGAAAGATGCAATGATTGAAGAATATCAATCTATATTGAAAAATGATGTATGGGATGTCGTACCTAGACCTAAGGATAAATCTATTGTCTCCTCCAAATGGTTATTCAAAATCAAACATGATCCAAGTGGTAGTATTGAAAAATGCAAAGCTAGACTCGTAGCTAGAGGATTTTCTCAGAAAGTTGGAATTGATTGTGAAGAGACATTTGCTTCAGTTGCTCGATACACCTCTGTCAGAACCATCATAGCCATTACAACATCCAAAGGATGCAAGATACATCAAATGGATGTCAAGACTTCTTTTCTAAATTGTGTTATCAAAAAAGAAGTGTATATAGAACAACCAAAAGGATTTGTCATCCACGACAAAAATTTCTATGTGTACAAATTGAAGAAGGCACTCTATGGCTTAAACAAGCCCCTAGGGCATGGTACGAAAGGATAGATGATTATCCCTCTAAATTAAGATACTTCAAAAATGAAGTTGATCCTAATATATACTTCAAAATATCTAATGGTGATAAGATTATTCTTGTATTATATGTTGATGACTTACTAATAATAGGTGAAGACCATCTTATGATAAAATGCAAACAAGATCTGGCAACTGAATTCAACATGAAAGATCTTGGACTTCTACACTATTTTTTGGGTCTAGAAGTATGGCAAAAGGAGATAATACACTATTGACATCTTGAACAAATTTGGAATGATGGACTGCAAGCCCTTTACCACACCAATGGAAACAATCTTAAAAATGATGGAATTGAATCAAATCCTACTGATCCTACTTACTACAAACAGATAATCGGATCACTAATGTATTTGGTGAATACCCGTCCTGATATTTGTTACGCAACCAATACCTTAAGTCAATTCATGTGCGAACCTAAGAAGATTCACCTCATGGCAGCCAAGCACATCTTACGATACTTGTGTGGTATGATTGAACTTGGTCTTAAATATGATCAAGTTGAGATTCAACTTCATGGGTACTCAGATTTTGACTGGGCCGGCAGCTCCATTGACTGTAAAAGCACTACAGGATGTTGTTTTAGTCTTGGTTCAGCTATGATATCCTAGTTTAGCAAGAAACAGTCATCAGTTGCCCTAAGTTCCACAGAAGCAGAATATATAGTTGCCTCCATGGGAGTCAAAGAAGCAGTATTGCTAAGGAAGTTGCTAGTTGGATTTCTTGGAAAGCCGTTAAAACCTACAGTTATGCATTGTGACAAACAAAGTTGCATTAAGTTGTTTGTAAATCCAGTTTTTCACAATTGATCCAAACATATTGAAATTCCTTATCATTATGTCCGAGATATTGTGGATAGAGATGTTCTCAAGCTAGAATACATCAGCACTGATGAACAAACTGTTGATATATTCACGAAACCTCTCTCTAAACCTAATTAGAGCATTTTAGAAGTAAACATGGTATGATTCATATATGATTGTAACTCCTAGGAATGAATCTCAATTGTGATTGTTGTAATATATATTTGTATATTCATTTAATTTATGATTAAAGAGTTACTATCTTATATTTGTATGATATGTCATAAAAGGTGACGATCTTTCATTGATATATATATTTGGAAGGTAACTATTGTAAGGTGATGACCTTATCAATAGTTTGACATGTTGTCATGACAGACCTCATTAAATTGTTGTCCCAGAGTGTCGGAAGTTGTTACAATGAACGTGTCATGATCCAACTTCATTAGATTGTTGTCCCAGAGTGCCAAAGATCATGATACTTGTCATGATAGAGTTCATGACATTGTGATTTCCTATTATCTGATAGACTACACTAAGTTGTCCCGGAGTGTCAGATATCAGATAACTTATTCTCTTGATAGACATCTCAATCCGATGTCAATGCACATATCAAGTAAATATTACTATGGTGAGGAAACAATTGGTTGTTCAATTCTCCCTCACTAAGAGGGAATGTTAAAATTGTAGCCACTGTCGAAATGAAGAAATCTGACATATCAAGAACAATGTTGATATGTGTGTGTGTGTGTATGTGTGCATGTATGTATGTATGTATGTATGTATATGTATACATACACACACACACACACACACACACACACACACATATATATATAAAATGTCATATCGAATGAAAGAACATTATATATTTATGCCCGTGTAATCGGGCTCCTCATTATAATACTAATAATCACAATTGAATTTATTCGAAGCACCTTCCATCTACAGTTGCGGCTATTCGACATGGTCAGCAATTTGACTAGTTCAAAATCCACGTAGGGACATTACCCTACGTGGTACAAAGTACCACGTAGAATCATGTCCCTCGGTGGACATGACTCTATGTCATTTATAAATATTATTATGAGATCACTGAATGATAGCAACATAATTTACACCCGTGCTTAGTATCTTCAGCATCTTGTTCAGACTTACCTGCAATTAATAAATATTATTTATTAAACATTCAGAGTTTATATATACAGTACAGATTCAGTCAGCATAACTTAAGGATAAGTAGTTCAGTTGAGTACAGATTTTAATTGCTTAAATAGTTATATTTGAATAACAGAAATCTAGATTCGATATTATTCTATCAGTCACTCTATCAGAGATCCTATTCATTAACAAGATCAAGAGTCATTGAGCAAGTCATGTGATGCTTTCTGGAAATCGTTAATGGATCGGACGAAGACATTAGATTTTTGGAAATTGGAAGAGGATTGGGCAATATAGGGATGCAACTCATAATCTACATGCCAGTTGGGAAAAGGCATGAACTTGGAGTAAAAATCATGTGAATTGGGCAAAATCATAACCTTGGAGCAGAAATTTCCCATCCATTGTATGAAATACAATATGCCCTTTCAGAAATAGCACGTGTATTGGGCAAAGATATGAAGGCCATTATCGGAAATTGCATGTGGATGGGGCAAGATCACATGGATAAAAAATCAGAATAGGCAAAAACACTTCATGATTTTCGAAAATCTTCTTGTGATTGGACAAGCTCACCTTGAACTTTTCGGAAATCTCCTATGTATTAGGCAAAATACTTTGCATTTTTTTCCAATTGTTACTTGGAACTTGCCTTATTTGCCTCATTTATTAAGCTTGAATATGATCTTTGCCGCTCGGATTTAGACCTGTTGAGCTCGTGGATGCTGAATTTTGTATTGATTCGAACTTAACCTCTTGAAGATTGACCTAATTGGCACCCAAGTTAACACAATGTTTTGATATTTTTTGTCAAGTCCTTGGGCTTGAGTTGAATATTTCCCTAAAAATGACTATGGGTTCATCTCCAATCCTCACCTATCATCATTAACTCCATGTTAATCATTGATCGTCCTGAATTCAAACTTCACCCATCTCTTTAATTATTCACACCTACTCGATCAAAAATTCATTGCTATTGATAAAGCTTGGATCAATATTGAGTTTGAATAGGAATTTGTCAACCCTAAAGGGCATGACCCAATTTACCTCTATGCCTATGTTTCATGAATTGTCCATTCACTATTTGATCAATGATCAATCTCAACTTCACTGTTCTTTTTTCCAAGACTTCCACACCAGAGATCGTCTAAGGCTTTGACTTGATGATCCAACTTGAACACTCCCTAACACCTCAAGACCTAAGATTAGCGAAGAGTTGGACTTCCACAATATTGTCAATCTACTCCTAAGATAGCACATATTGACAGCAAATTCAAAAATAGAGGGTCCACATTTGCAATGAGGCGATGGTGTGAAAAAGTCACGATAGGATCAATTACTTCCATGCCTAAAAATTGGATGCAATGTTCTTGGACATCATTCAAAGTTATTGACACCTTCAACACACTATTGGCTTGTTACATCCCCTATTGTGTTTAATTTCAAAGATTCTATATAGCCGTCATGACTTCAAGCAAATTGGAAATGGTTGGTTAAATTGGTTATTCATTTTGATTTCATGTGAATTAGAAAATATTGGTTCGTCGTTATGTTTTACCATGACTTGGAAATGGTTAGTTAATAATGTTATTAGTTAAGGAAACTTAATCGTATTTGAATGATTTGGAAATATGCTTTCACCATGTTATTCCTCCTTGCAGAAGCACGAGGAAGGGGGGGAAGCATTGGTAGGGACGGAAATGGGCACTAGCACCAACATGCCACTTGAGGTATTCGTTTAAACCACCTTGGTCAGGGAAAAACAGAGTAGGGCAGATTAAATAATGCCAAGTGTCCACCATGAGTTGATTAGGTCGCCTAGTCCAAAAAGATACTGTTGATGCAAGTTTTGTATCACTTAAATAACATATTAGGATTTGAATATTCAATATGGAATATCAAACATGCAACTCCTCTCTTGAAAAGTTATTACTCATGAAGACATAAGCAATAGCTCCAATGTTCCTTACACTGTTGGATACTCACTCAGTTTTATCGATGTGATTTGCTAGTAATCACGTAGGCGGCCTTACACTTATTCATTCGAGGATGACTTGGACTTTGGTGGAATGATGGAGATGACTCGGTTTGTGAAATGTGCGAAGGCAGATAATGTTGATGGTGGTGGTGATGGAATGGAAGGTTAGCAAATGGACGGGGATCGAACTTAATGAGAGCTGACCAGCGGCCTCACTTCCACAGGTGCAATGATTCGAAGGAATAATAAACTAGTTTACCACACAAAGCTTCCCAACCAGCCGCTAGGATGCTAGTGGCCTAGCATTGATCCCTATCAAACATTTACCGATGCTACCATACAACTATCTATCTACTTTAACTTCACTTAAACAACTTCAAATGCAATTTGCTTCAACAACTTGAAAGAAAATCTAAGTGGAAGTAGAAAACATGCAATAACACCTAGTGTTCTTGATCAACATGCCAATCGCAACAATGAAAAAGAGAGCATTTTGGTATTATCTTCGCAACAATTTCTCCAACCCCTTTACAAATGAGAGCAAATGGCCTTTTATAGGGGCCAAAAATACAACAGACGGTGGAGATCAAAACAAGATCAATGATCCAGATTGGATCCTCAAAACCCTAATTAGGGTTGCCACCCCATCGGCCAATGAGAAGCTGCCACCTCATCAATGGACCAATGAAAAAAGTGCAAAAAGTGGCAACCAATGAGAAGGCACCAAAATGGTGGCCAATCAGAAATAGACACTTGTCCTGTTCTAGAAGAAAGGGAAATTGCCACTTGGGCTTACATCAAATGATCTTCTAATATAAATCTTCCCTTTTCTTTCATTTACTTAGCTAAGGCAATGAACTTATCTAGCCTTTCATTAACTTCTCCCATAGGAGGACAGGGTGTGTGCTTTGCCCTAAGTTCTGCTGACTTTGCCATGCCACTTGCTGCTTGTAGTATCCTTTCGTGATCCTTCTCATATTCTTTCTCAAATCCAATAAAAGTATTGAGAGAGGAAAGGGTGCCAAAATGCTTTTTCTTGATAGCAAACTTTCCCAACTCATCCAACTTCGATCTAAAATCTGTCTCGTTGACATCTTCTTTGCCAAGGGGGATTGTCCTTCCTTCAATCTATCCCTCATCCGTATCATGTCCACTGTATAGATATTGGTGTCGGTTATTCACTTCATTTTTGAGAAGAAGGAAGTTTTGGGCGTCATATCCTCTTTGTCTTTCTTAGTGTTCGCCCGCTTGAGATTCTTACTTGCACTATCATCCTCCATGCTCGTCGCCCTATTACAGGATGGTAGAGTGGTGGACCAGAAGGCAAGAAAAACCAAG
Organism: Cupressus sempervirens; assembly: GCA_028749045.1. Lineage (NCBI taxonomy): Eukaryota > Viridiplantae > Streptophyta > Pinopsida > Cupressales > Cupressaceae > Cupressus > Cupressus sempervirens. The sequence continues at coordinate 797,643,861 of CM053793.1, forward strand.
AGGAGCAATCCTTAGACTAGAGCAAAAGATGGATGTCAACTTAAGGACCCCTTGCAACTCTAAATGATTTGAAATTACCTCTATCTGTAGCCAAGGGGGATTGTCCTTCCTTCAGTCTGTCCCTCATCCGTATCATGTCCATTGTACAGATATTGGTGTCGGTTATTCTCTTCATTTTCGAGAAGAAGGAAGTTTTGGGCATCATATCCTCTTTGTCTTTCTTAGGGTTCGCCCGCTTGGGATTCTTACTTGCACTATCATCCTCCATGCTCGCCGCCCTATTACGGGATGGTAGAGTGGTGGACCAAAAGGCAAGAAGAATCAAGCGGAGCAATCTTTAGACTAGAACGAAAGATGGATGTCAGCTTAAGCACTCCATGCAACTCTAGATGATGAAAATTTACCTTAACCAATAATCTTACTACGACTTTTCGGAACCTAGGATATGACTTTCAAAAAGTTCAAATCCCTTTGCAAATTAGAAATTTATCATGAAATTCACCTCCAAATAAAATTTCCCAACCTAGGGCAAAAATCGCAGCCACTTGCAAAAATCAGAATTTTATCTCCCACAAATTTTGGCTCCCACAAATTTCGGCTCCCACAAAATTCGGCCTTCACAAATTTCGCCCTCCACAAAATTTGCCAAGCAAGAAAAGTGCAAATCTGCTCTTGCAAAATCACCAACGCCTTGAGAAGGAGAACTGAGAAGTGAGGAAGAAATTGGAGAGAGGCCTCCTCTTATACCCAACTTTCTTCTTGAACCCTGGGAGAAAGAAAAACAAATAATTAATGCAAAATTATGGCCCACAATTAAATACTTAACCAAAATTAATTTTGCCATGATGAAAATTAACTTTTAAAATTGCCAATTAGTTATAAATTGCAAAAAGAAATTAAATGGTGCCTTGGAGATGTTAAATATTTCCATTTACTGAGAATTTAGTAATTAATACGTCATTAAAATAGGATTTTGGCTAACCAAAAGCCATTTTTCAATATTAAATTACCAATTTCATTAAAGGCAAAAAGTTTTCAAGACAATTTTAATCTATTAAAATCAATTTTTTGCAATTTCTTACCCAAATTGATTTTGCTATGCCAATATTTTTTTATTTTATTTTTTGAGAAAAATAAAATAAAATTTCTTCTAAAGCCAAAAATCGATTTTTGCAATTTTATTTCACCATCACAAAAATTAATTTTTTTCACCAAAAATAATCAAGATTTTCCAAAAGACCAAATTTAACAAAATTTTCATTTTTGAAAATTATCCAAATTTACACAATTATATCCAAATTTTCAAAAGAAAAATGTCTGAGTACAAAATTTACAATTTTATCCTACCAAGTGTTGCTCTTTAAAATTTGTTCGGCTCAAGGATGAAATTGGTGGCTCTAGAAAATCAAGTTGAAACCGGGTGAAAATAAATCTAACCTTCTCCCCACTGGCCCTGAAGGTGTCCAAGGCTCAAAATTTTCTAAACTCAAAATTGTTGGACAATCCAAAAATTTGCCAAGGCGATTAAAAAAAAGGGGGTCCCCAAAAATTTTGGGGCAATGGTGTGAAAACTTCACAACAGATACATATAAATATATTCATGTGAACATTAAGAAAAATAAAAATTGTTACCTTTGATTTGGAATCTGGATGCTCTGCATTTTTCTTGTGTTGATAGTTACGACTTATTATATCGATAATACCCATAATACTTATGTACATTTGTGTGTATTACATATGTATGTATGCATCTATTTAAATATAGCGTACATGTACATGTACGTATATTTGAAATATGTCAAATATGTATGTATAAATAACACGTATAAACATACATAAATAATGTGAAAAGTATTAATATAATAATAGTTTATAGGCAATGATTCTATTTCTCTTTCACTTCAATTTAGCTTTATGCACAAAAGTTTATCGGCCTCTTATAAATTCAAATTTTATGCTTCTAGATTCGATTGTGTGATTAGTTTTGCATCATCATTTTGGATCACACTCTATGATCAATCACCAAGATAAAGAGAAAGAGAGCATCATGAGAAACATTGATGCAAAAATAATCACACAATCGAATCTAGAAGCATAAAATTTGGTAGTTTCATATGGATTGCCGAAATCTTCTTGTTCTCTTATAAATTCCTTTGGTATTTCGGCCTTTATGATTCTTTTGATTTTTTGTTTTAACATATTTTTGTCAATTATCAAGATTCATGCGTGTAACTCCTTGTGCCAACATTCGTAACATAGCCAAACTTCTTGCTATATAATTTGAAATCGCAGCTAGGCAGAGGCTTGCATTTTTTGTGTGTCCTTTCATTATTGGCAGTCTGCAGTAATTGATGTTCATATATGCTCCCTGGTTCGGCTAGCCTATACAGAGATTTGTAGAGATTTGTACCATTCGATTGAGTCTTTTGAAGATCATAGTTGGCAGGAAAAAGCTTGAATTCCATTTCATCGCAGCCTTTTATCAAGTCATTTCTTCATAAATTATCCATGCTATTTTCTGTTTAACAATCATTAGCTACTGTGTGTACATTCTTCTATATCATCCAGTCAGACTTTGCAAGTTAAATGCATCCAGTTCAAATTGGTGAAAGACTGATATACCAATCATGTAAAGTGTCGTAGGCTTGCAATGAACTTTGTATTATGTTGTCATGTGTTAAAATGCTTGTGTACAAAATGAGATGAATCTTGTGTATGTTGTAGACTCCCAATACATGGGCATCTAATTATATATGCCTCTAACACATCTGGGGTTGAAAGATGACTAGTACATGGATTCATAACTCTTTTCTTTCTATCATTCAGAAATCTCTTTAAAGAAAACGAAGTTGCTGATTTGAGTTCTAGTTCGGATACGGATACGAGGTTTGGGTACGTGGGTACGACAATTTTTTCCCCCTTTGTGGATTCGGGTTTGTCCATATATGTATGTATTTATGTTCAAAATTACAATAACCAAAAGAAAAGTGATACTCATAAATCCATATTGGCCAATAAAATTGTAAATAAATAATTGTATTACTAATATAGTTTCAGATTACATGCATCACAAATTGACATCAATCCGAACATGATCAACAAACATAACTATTGGCTGGGCTATACAAATCTATCAACAATAATATACTCAGATTTAAAAATAAAATAAAAAATCAATCCTTGACCTTCAAATGAATCGAAGTGGGTTGTTATTCACTACTGTCATAAACTAAGGGCATTACGTAGACCAATTTTAACTTGAATAATATTAGCAAGCTGTTGCAAAACACTATCTAAAGCTGATACAAAGAGCATACTAATGAACAAATTAGAAATACATACATAAACTGACCTATTGCCTTGGGGTACTTCCTGGGTACCCATGTTCGTTGTGTGTCCTTCTATGAAGGACCCACAGAAAACCCATGAAGTACCCCGGAAGAACGAGTACCAAAACTGTACCAGTACCAGGACCCGGGCCTAAACAGTAGTACCTGGCAACTAAGAAAACAAGTAATGTTATTGTTTACAGCTAACAAACAAAATGAAAGCTGAAAATATGCACCATGAATTATCAAGGATAGCCAAGAATGGCAGGGAATGCCAAAGATCAATGGTGTTGTCCACGTAAATTGAACAGAATGAATAACCTGCAAGAATAAAGAGATGTATCAGAACCAATATGTCTATATTACAAACAAAATTTAGAAATTTAGTCAACTCATGGTGGGGAAAGGGGTATTGTCTAGTCTATCAAGTCGAGCGGTTGGTGATCGGGCACATATTGTCCTTGAAATCCCTACCCAAGGTAGGTTTGTGGTGAATGATGATGCTATGATCACATGATCACTAGAGATCAAGATAACTCATAGTCAGATGGATAGCTTGTTAGGAGGGCTCTGCAATCTGGCCAGCTATGTGGTTGACAGCTCTAACACCAAGATGCTCAAGTGGCAGGACGAGATGTACACGTGCCTTATCCCGTGCAGGGTATTCTCAATTGAGAATGAGTGGGGATACACTAGGTGAATGGTTTAAAACTAGTTTCTCAGCTAAGGAATACAATCCTAAACTCATAGGGTTATTCCTTTCTCTTGCAAAACATTTATATCAAAATATGTAATTAAGTTTTAGTAAGTGATTTAATGGTTACAAACCAGGGACTCATTATTTGAAACCAGGTTGGTTATCTTATTAAATCAATTTGACAATTTAATACATATGTAATTATGTACGTATGTACATTAAGTAATATATATAAATATACAAACGTACGTATGTGCAATGCAAAATGTGATAAATTAATGCATGTGTACATATATGTGCATATAAGTTGTGTGTGTGTGTCTGTGTGTCCGTGTGTCTGTGTGTCTGTGTGTGTGTCTGTGTCTGTGTGTGTCTGTGTGTGTGTTTGTTTGTGTGTGTCTGTGTGTCTGTGTGTCTGTGTGTGTGTGCACTTAAGCATGTATTCAATCCTCATATACTACTTATGATTGAAACTTTCATTTGGAGAAGTAAATTACAATTTAATTAATCATGACTCCTTTAGGAGAAGGTAGCTTTCTATTGAAACGTTTAATTACATATCTGATATTTCATCACCTGATAAAAAAGAAGTCATCACTCATTAAAACCATCACGAGTAGGAATGCATTAATTCATTCATGAGATAGTCAGCACAAAGATATTATGAATTGAACTTATTTAAGAGGAAATGAGAACAAAACTGCATTTGTGGCATTTCAATTCAGGTAAAGGATTGGGATTTGCATCGAAGCTCACATGTAAGTGGAATAAGAGGTCTCCAGCTGATTTATGTATAACCGAATGTGAAATGAAATGTGATGCAAGGAAATAATTTGAAATAAAATTGAATTTGGGAAATGGTTTAGAAGTTCATTTTGCATTTATAAACATCATTATTAAAAGAGTAGTGAACGACAGTTGGGGAGTGAAATACTTTTTATTGGCCGGAAAGACTACCACATACGTGGTCTCTGCAAAGTATCTTAAACATCACCACAGCTACAAAGCGCAGGCAAGAGCAACTGTTCTTTCTTCCATAAGTTATTTTTCTGTATAACAGCATAGGACCTCTCTAGCTTTGCAATGGAATTAAAACTAACGCTTCAATGCAAATTTTAAATCAGTACAAGAATCTCAATTAGCAATTCTTTTTGAGTAGAAATAATCTACGCAACTGTATGAGTTGAACTCCAATACAGAGAAGACCCAGACCATGAGGTAGTAAGGAAAGACCAGGAGTCTGTAAATCCTATGTACATGTTAACCAATTTTTCCATTAATAAAACAGAAAATGTAGTTCCAGTGTAGAATTAAGTAGAATTAACTATATTTTATATAAAATATTAAATTATATTAAACAATGACGTACCCAAGAAACCCCCTCCCATATTTTGAAAAATGGGCATATCCATATTCGTACCCTAAGAACCCCTGTCCCTGTGCAACTTTGCACACATATTATTAATATGCATGTAGAATGCAGTGGAAGGCACAACAAGAGAGCATGCGGAAACAAAATGTTCTACTTGACCCTATACACACAACAAACCTAAATGCAAGGTACTGATCATGAACTTGCAGTTACCAAGAATAAGTTGATCTCTGATAACAATTAAAATATCAGTTTAAATTGAAATTTTGAAGGAATCAGATTTAAAACAGAAAAACTTATATACTTGGCATGATAAGCTTTTGTTGAATTCCAATTAGAACTGATAGAAAACATAGATTTTTAAAGTAAACATGATTCTAGAGAGAAGTGCAAGCTCAGAAGGAATGAAAATAACATTGTGTGCAGCCAGCCCTGTGAATTAGCTAAATGGCGGAACTATAAAATGATGTTTTCTAATAGCGATGTATAAATCTTGCTTTGACAATAGCTTAAACTGCATTATAAACCTCTGTCTAAACATAGATACTATGGAATCCAAATAATATCACTTGCTATATCTTGATGAAGCTTATATCTATCTAAAAGATAGAACATAATTACAAGTAGGGTGGTGAACTAGGACAGCACATATAATGTGACTATTTACACGAATCCTTGGCCAAGGTGTTGCATTTCCTATAAGATGTATCTGTTCATGAGACTCAGCTACCCCTCTGAGTCAGTGAGGCCATACTAGATAGTGGTTTACCTAGCATGTGGGACAAGTAGAGTAGTGTAGGGCCAAAACCCCAGAGCTCAGATGGCAATAGATCAATCGGATGTTGCACCCTCGAGTAGTACAGGGTCATTCTCCAGCTGGACAATGTGTGGTGAACCTTTTGGTTCATGGTTGGGGATAACGCACCTTGATGATGCTCCCTCTATCTAGCAAACAGTCAAATATACTTGGAAACACCTCAGCATGATTCAGATTTGCATTGGGTTTCGATCTTTACTTTTGTAGTTGTGTTGCTTACAACTATCAATAGTGATAGAATTAAAGCTTGTTTCAGTTTAAAATTTATTTGCAATACATGCCGCAATTATGAAACGATGATGATCAAAAAGTTGACCAACTCTTGCTATTACTCTCCTTTCAAAAAAAGGTTATTGCTATCTGTGTAGATTTGATTTACAAGAAGTAATCTTGAGTTTCTTTTATTGCATAGTAGATGCATGTTACAGTAAGTAGTAGGCATGGAATTATGATCTCCTGTGCAGTGTATTTAATCCAAATGATGAGCCAGAGGTATAAAAGTGTATTTAATAAAAGGATGATTAACAAAAGTCTAACACAGCTTGTAGAAAATGGTAACCAAGCAATACAATATCAGGCCCCCAAAATGCATCATTTACCATATTCATGTTAGTTTTGGGAGCCCTTCTTTTCCCACGAGGATGTGTATTTATGTTGTAGTAACTAGTGGGAATAAATATTAATACGCTGCCAGAATGACCATCAAACCATCTAGATTAATATACTAATCAACTAAAGATAATTATTCATAGATTATAATATATACATAAATAAAAGCCTCGATACCCAGTACATGATGATATGCCACTTTAGCAGTTGGATAAGAAATTATGTTTTGTCATTTATCAGTCTGTATGTGCATCTAAGATTGTGAATCCTATCCTAAGTTCATTCATCTGTAGAAAATATTTAATTCTCTGGCTCTAATAAGAAGAATTTGTATTGATCAGAATTAATTCATTGTAATAGTTTTCAAGAAGGCTAAGTGTGGTGTCCCGGTAAAGTAAGCTAAGAAATGAATAGCCAGAGTGAATAACCATCATATTACCACCAGCAATCACATCTCCAATAGTTGTGACCAAAATATGAATCTTTGAGTGTTGCACATTTCCTCTTCACTGCTACCATGTATGAAATATGATTGTGTTCATGCCCCCACCGTAAAGAATACGGAAACCAAAAAATGTATAATAGATCACCACCTTTATTCCATCGTAATTATTAAGAAAAGCAAGAAAGAATCTGATCAGTAATCTGTTCGAATGAAGTGTTAATTATCCTTGAGCGGTGATTATCATTCTTAAGTGGCAGTCCCTGAACAAGAAGCAATAATTTGTTATTAGAGATTTGGCAGACTTCCCTATTAATACCCACACAAAGGCCTAATTGCTCATGTCATTTAAGTAATGACTGACTCAAAAATAGCAGTTAAACCGATAACTATATGTTAGTTAAGGGGCAGCAGTTAATCTTGGACAGCAATCCACTTGAGGAGTCACAACCCTTAAAAAATGTGGATACAGAGTTCAAACAAAGGTTGTGACTATTCAATCCTCCCTAGAAAATATAAAGGAAAATTCTTCATTTGTGGGAGGCATCGATCGAGCACAATCTGAATCTGATTATAAAACAATGAGATACAGTAGTGTATAATATCTATGAAGTGATTGGTATGAAGCATGAAAGTATTTATTGTTTATTTATTTATCAATTGTTAAAAGTTAAAAATTTATTTATTGAATTAAATTGTCAATCCTTCAAGATATATATTAGTAATTTATCCATTTGATTTCCAACAAGCAATCACATTTGGAATCACTACAAAATGTATGATAGGGAGATGCAGCAGTATTATTCCCTCATCAAGTAAGCAAACCCTAAGATGGATGTGCCAATACCTGGAGCCGAGAGGCCAAATGACTCAGAGGCTCATTCAGTGCCCTTGGGCTTGATTGAAGATGGACTCCAGGCTTGATTTCATAATGAGGTTGGTTGTTGGCAATAACTATGGAACGGGCTCAAATGCCTTCAGGATTTTTCTATTGCATAGGGCTATCTATGATCATAATGTTTGATGTTTATTGGTTACAATCTTGTCTAAGTTTTATCCCAATTGTGTTGTTTATTTATATAATATTCCTTGTAAATAAATTACATTGTTGGAATTGCTATTTTTGGGCAAAAATCAGGTATATCCCAAAAGGGGACTTACAGATTGACATCCACAAAACACCCAGAACTGGTAACAATAATCATTCACATTTTATGTTTTACTTATCTCTGAGGCGTTTACTATGATTATGTATCACCGCTTGTTAAGAAAATCATGTGAAGAAATTAATGTGGCAGACAGGTGATCTCAGTTTTATTGTTATTTGTGTTTGAACCCAAGCTTGGGAAACAATTTGTTTAGAATTTTCATGCAATGTTTTAAAAAATCATGGAATGATGTAAACACTCACTTGACCCTGCATTACAGCACTGACAAATGCACAATCATGTCTAATATCAAATGCATAGATTGATCTTCTTTCAAAATTCAATGCAAACACTACAATTTATTATTCCTGCGAAGCTGGCATTTCTGTCCAAGTATGAGGCAAAACTTTTAACTCAATTCTCTGAATTCTCTCAACTGTATCTATCCATTAGTTTCAGTATAATCATATTCCTTCTGTCTTAAACATGGAGCATATGAAAAGAGCAGAAGAGTTCTGTGCTATTATAACTAAAAAACATTTTTGCCAGAATACTACAAATATGCAATTCAAAATTGCTACAAGTCAAAAACCTGGAAATGGCCTCTAAAAGCAAAATAACAAAATGAATTGAAGTGAATGTGTTTAAATAACCTTTTGTTATAACAATTGGGAACTGATAATGAAGAACGAATCTATAGAGAGGCTTCCAGGCGCAGGTCTCCGCTAATCATGGTATAACTATAGCACATCTGCATCAAACTCTTCTTTTAGGAGCTGCAGTTAGATCTTGTTGACACTCTAGTGAGCAGTTCTGTTTGTTACATGGCTATTGATCTCCAAAACTGTTCAATAGCCAACATGAGTATCTTTTGTAATTGCGGTCCATCTAAACCAAGCTCTGTACAGCATAAAGTATTCATTATCACAAGTGTGTAGAATCTAGAATAATACAGGTCCTGCTTTTAGTCTTCATTATTTTCATAAATGAAGGTCAGAATGAGCTCTAAAACAGAAATCTCCAGAAATATTGAAAAGGGTAGAAACTAGAAATATTTCCCAAATAGAGATATTAAAGTCCAATTACTGATGCAGAAAAACATAGACTTCCTTCCAGGTTCAAGTTTCCCAACTACTGATCAATATGATTATATATCCTTTTAAAACAGCAATGCTGATCCTGGGTGAAAGACTTTCTTCAGAATATGCTCTTGGAAGTAACTGGCACTTTGATCATCACTAACCAATATCTCATAGATGCACAGAGATGGCCCTTTGATCACTTTTATTGTCAAACAATTGCAGAGCCATTATGTATTGTTGCACATACAAAGCCAGCTATCCTGGATTCCATCGAGTACAACTTATTATACATTATTAACGCACGGATGAACTCATATGCTTTCCTTCTATGCTTTGTATCTCTGATCGTTGAGTAGACAAGAATCATGATGCAACAAATAATTTAGTAGCTCAAATGATTCAGACAATCTGCCTTCCCTAGAATGAATTTGGTTTACTATACAGTAAGAGACCTTGTCTGGACAGTGCCCATGAGCTGTCATGTCTAATAAGATTTTGTATGCTTGATGATCTTTACCATCCTTGCATACAACATATAACAAGGTATTATAAATGAACATATTTGGTAAGCATCCGTTCACTAGCATTTGACCATAGATCTCAAGTGCTTTACATACTCTGCCTGCCTTATAACACCCATGAATCAAAGCACCGTAAGTTAAAACATCCGGCGTCCAACCTTTACAGCACATATCTCTAAGAATTGTATCTGATGTTGACATCTGGCCCGACATAGAAAATGCATGGATCAATATGTTGTAAGAAATGCGATCTGGAGCACATCCTCTCTTGTACATATCAATAAGAAGCTTGCTTGCTTCTTGTAATCGCCCTCCTTTACAAAGGTTATCCAATAATACATTGTAGGTAACAACAGAAGGAAGACAACCTTTTCTCAGCATGCAATTCAACAGCTTAAAGGCCTTCCAGAACTTGCCAACCTTACAATAATAATATATTAAAGAAGTAAAAGTCCTTACATTTAGCATAAAACCTTCAACAAACATTTTACACAAAATCTGTTTCACAGTTGCCGGATGTTTTCCTTCCTTGCAAAGTGAAGAAATCATTATATTATAAGAAACAATGTCAGGACTGCAGCCTTTTGCGGGCATCTGAACAAAAAGATGAAATGCTTGCTGAAATTTTTGTGCCTTGCACAAACCATTCAGCAATGTATTGTATGTGACCACATTAGGACAAAAACCCTTGCACTCAAAATCTTGCAGGAATGCATACGCTTCATCCAATCTACTTTTCTGGCATAAACCATTCAAGAGAATATTACATGTAACAATATCAATAACACAACCCTTTACAAACAAATGTTGCAGCAACCTATATGCCTCTATTACTTGGCCTGCCTTGCAGAGACATCCTATGGTAGTAGCGTAGCTGTATACATCAGGAACAAGGCCTTTCTCATAAATAAGATCCATTAGCTGACAAGCTTTCTGAAGCTTCCCGGCACTACAAAGAGCATAAAGCATTATGTTATAAGTGATCAAATTTGCAGAATAGTTATTCTCAACCATCATATCAAGGACTGTACAGGCCTCCTCAATTTTGCCTTGCTTGCAAAGACCCTCAATTATGATATCAAATGTTTCGACATTTGGAATAGCAGCTTTGGATCTCATCTCATGCAAGAGACTGTAAGCTTCCTCCCATCGACCTTCTTTACTGAAGCCATGGACCAAAGCACTGTAAGTGTACACATTTGGAGCACAACTCTTTTGCTTCATGGAGCGAAAAAGTCTTAGCCCAATAATAGTCTTGCCTGACTCACATAAACCTAGAATCAGTGCATTGTAAGTAAATGCATTTGGAGAAAATCCCTTGCTAATTAATCTGCTCAGTAGGTAATAAGCCTCATCGAATTTTCCCTCTTTGCAAAGGCAAAGTACCAGACAGTAAATAGCTGATGTTGTGGGGAAGAGCCTTACCTCCAACATTTTTTCCAAGACATTTAGTGCAGTTTCCAGTTTCCCTGCCTGTAAATATTTCCTCAAAAGCCCCCTACAACTACTCATGGAAGGGCGAATACCTTTCTGAGTCATTTCGTCAATAAGCATCAAACCAGTGTCCAATTTCCCAAACTTGACGCATTCAATTAGAAGTAAATTATAAGTAAGAATGATTGAAGATATTCCAGAGTTATGCATATCTTTGTGTACCTCAACACGTTCATCAATCTTTGCATCACAAGCAATTGAAGATCTGCCCAAAAACAAATTCTGTTCATGAATAGTGCAAGGGAGAGATTTCAGTGGCTCTTTCCCTTCTCTTGTCCCTCCATAGGGTGTAGACACTTCAATCGGGAATTGAAAAGTTGAATCTACATTATTCGCCACAGTTTGCTCCCTTTCCATTGTATCCCCATTTTGATAACATTCTTTGATCAATGCAGATGATTTCTCATAAGATAGTTTGTCATTGCTCCATATTTCTTCTCGAGACACATTTTCGCTAACTGGGTAAGCCAAAGCAACAGCCACATTATGTACTCGTTTTAATGCACATCCTAAAACTTTCTCATTGAGAGTCACGGGACCGACAGCAAGCCTGGAGTTGATTTTGTTTCTACTCCTGTCCATAGCCTTTCTAGAAACAGCTTGAAATTTGGTTTTTACATAGCTATTCATCTTTGGTCATTTATCCTCCATCCGTATCGAATTGTTCCAATTTGCCATAGACAATACATTTTAGCTGCATGAGTACTGAACGCCATAATCCACTGGCTAAGGTAGTAGCTTCCGTAACGATGACCTGGGTCTAAGTCTAGTTGGGCATGCTTTGAGTGTTAAAAACATGTGGAACAAGGCAGCATAGCGGGGAAGTATCTCACAAATTATGATAGCTAGAACTCCCTTCAACATGGCTTCTAAAATAAGTGTAAGTTTTCGATAACTGGCATTAGCGGTGTTGATAGACTGAGGAAAGAATATTGTTCATCTGCATTTCATGACTCGATAGACTGAGTAAAAATATTGAACTTTTATTTATGACCTACCTGAGCCAATAGCGAACTCCCCTCGTTGAAAAGATAGGTGCAGGCCTCACCTTCATGCACGGAAGCCAAAATGAACAATAAAACTTTCCATCAAAATGAGCTCAGAAGCTCTGGTTTATTATGATTAAGGCGAGGCCGAAGCATGGTTTGGGTTTTTGGGGTTTAAGAGAAACAAGTATCATGTAGAGACAATATAAAAAGCATAAAAAGCACGAGTAAGGATTCAGAAATAGATATAAGAATAAAAATAAAATAAAATTGTGATGTATTAAATTAAATTAAATAAGAATAAAAATAATATAAAATTTTAATGTGTTAAATTAAATTAAATCTGCAAACTTAACATATATATTAGAATATTAATTTATAAATTATATCTTTGATAAATGTAAGTACATTTATTAATTGTAAAAAGAATTGATTTGTTTCAACGTTACATAAATATATTAAATTGTCTATATTTTAAAATAAAATTATAATATTAACTTTAGTATTTAATTAATAAATGTTTTAAATTTTATAATAAAATAATAATGTTAACTTTAATGTTCAACTAATAAGAATGTATGTGTTGTTCAAATATTATTGAATATAAAGAAATCAAGAAAGATTCTTATTAAATATCAAATAGATGTAAATAAATAGACTTCTAAAATTATCTAAAGTATTTATTATTTTATTTTTTAATAATATTCATAGATTCTAAATTATCAAAAGCATTTATAATTTTATTTTAGTGTAATATATTTCAAAGCCTAATTATTACAATAGTTAGAATCATGGTTAGTGTTAAGATTTACATTATCATTAGAATTGGGAATAGAGTTAGATTATCATTAAAGTTAGGATTAGAATTTAGGATTATGATTATAGTTAGATGTCTTGTCATAAGATATGATAACTATGTTAGGATAATGGGTTAGCATATATGGTTACTATTGTGGTGAAGGTTAGGGTTTTGGTTAGAGTTAGCGTTAAGGTTACAATTGAGAGGAGATTTAAGAGTATGGTTAGTTTTATGGTTGAAGATAGGATTAAGATGATGGTGGTGGTTGACTTCCTATCTTCCACAAACATCATTCATTAACTAGTCATTGAGTGACTTTATTTAAACAAAGTTATGGAAAAAATAGTCCAATTTGGTTCTTTATTCACCATCAATATCTCTTTAGCATACCTATTGCACCCTAAGGTGCAATTGCTAGTATATGTAATTATAAAATTATAATAAAAATCATGTTCCTCCTCATTCGGCTAGTACTACATTTGTTCCCTAAGGGTAGTTTATATGTTCTTTAATGAATAGTTGTTAACTTGATGGCTTTGCCATATGAACTCTTGTAGAGTGATTATTGTACCCTCTGACCCTTTTTTGTGAATATGTAACTTTAATATTTTTAATAGAAAATGGGCTATTCATCAAAAAAATTCTAGCAATCACCTTAGCATGAAGAAGTTCAAACAAATCTATCTCTTGACTAATGTTATATGAAGGAGAAGAGGGTATAGACAAAGAATGAGATTTAGAACTTTGTTGCACATAACTTAACTATGATCAACAATGATGTTGACTTCTTGTGGCTTACAAGAATGCTCATGCCCCCATTGTCTAAGGGAACTTTATTTCCTTATTTTTATATAAAACATCCATTCTTAGTGAATCCATACTTTGCTAATAAATGATAACCAAGACTATAACAAGAATCCATATCGGAAGGAGATATTGGATCTTCCTTAGTCACTATGTTACCACAAGTAAGTTTGACGAATCTATGAATCGAAGTAGTGATAAAGTTATTAAAAAGAGGAGTTGTTTTAGGTTTCATTAATGAAATATAAGAAACTCTATACTGCACAACAAAAGTTGGTCTAAAATCTAAGGATCCCCAATCATCTATTGAAAGAGAACTATAGGAAGGAAGATCATCATTAGACTCTTGATATTGTTTTTCCCCAAATATTCAGACAATTATTTGGTTTATCATCTCCATGAAGAGTATACATTATATTATTGGAGACAAAATTGACTTTTTGATGAAGAGTGGAGGTATAGCATGCATACTATATAACCGAGGTCTACCCAAAAGAAGGTTGTAATTAAGAGGTCCATTGATGCAAGGGCATCTGAGGGTCAAGGTTGTTGACTCAAATGGGGGTTTTGGTCAAAATTTACTTCTAGGGATCATAACTTTTGACTCGGATGTGGGTTTTGGCTGAAATTTTATAGGCAATTACGTGAGGAGTTATTTGGATTGTTGATTGAGCTCAACTCGATAGGTGGCTATTTCAACATTTTTTCGAGAGCCTAAAATATCATCTTGACCTCTGAAATTGGCTTTTCGTATTTTTTCCATTTTTTTAGAAAGTTTTTTTTGTAATAAATTCAAAATCATTTTTTTTTATTTCGTCAATTAGTGGCAATTTAGCTTGCCTTAGTTGGGGGCTTTTCTTGGGAAAAAATAGGATTCGTAGGATGGGTTTTAAAAATTACCAAAAATGGAAAAATTTGTTTTCCTAAAAAAATGCCAAATATGGTAATTTTTGAAATTGTAATAAGTAGGTGTTTTATTTCATGGATAGGCAGAGTAGAGTTGTAAGAGTTTAATGAAAGGTTATGGCATTCTAAAACTTTTGTGTTGTGATTTTCTGAATTATTCTTTGTAAGACTTGAGGGTTACATCATCCATGCATAACATGAATGGGAGTATTCAAAATAATAGGACCTACTTTAATAGGTTAAGTGATGATGCCTAAATTTTTTTTAGAAACATTATCAAATCTCCGTATAGGCACATTGGTAGGTTGATATTCAAAAGATCAACTTTAGTCGCTTTAAGCATGCCCATACTACAAATGCTAAGCTTAGACCCATCATCAAGTAAGGTTCTATGATGAGATTGCCATTGGTAAGGACAACTACCATAAGAGCATCATGGTGATCTTGAATCTCTTTAGGAAGAAAATCATCACGAGTAAACACAATTTGAGGTGGGACTAGGGTAGCATTCATGCATTGAAAAAATGCATCGATACTATCTTGATTAGGAGGTGTAGTTGTAAGAGTGGTTAAAGATCTTTGAAAGGCTTCATGATATGTAGGATATGTTTGAAGAAGATCTCAAAGAGAAATATTGGTGGGAGTATTACATAATTGTGCTACCAAATCATATTCTATTCTAAGATTTTGAGAAAGACAAGGTGGAGGAGGAAGAACGAGTTGAGAAGGTGAGAGAGAAGTAGTAGGTTGAGGATTATTCCTTGTATGATAGGTGTGAGACACCACATGATAATCCAAAGAATTGTTATGTTCCCTTTTGAGAGTTATGGAAGGACAACCCTTAAGGGTGATGAGAGGCTTATTTTTATGAAGGGTAACCTTTGAGAGTGAGAATAGTATTGTTAACTATTGAAGGCTGACCGTAAATATTAACAATATTAACTTGATTAAGATCTTGATTTTTCAAAGCTTCATCACCAGAAGGGAGAGAACTAAGGTGATTGATATTATCCTCTTTTTCTAAGGAATCCTTATAATAGGGATTATAGACTTCCATTAATGCTTCATCTTTACTAGGAGCATAAATTGAGTGAAAAATTATATTGATAAAAAAAATTACAATGTCCTCCTATTGCTTTAAAATATACCTAAGAGGAGGGTATATTTTAGGAGAAGGAGAAACATCAAGATTGTCATATTGAAAAGAAAAGGTACTATTATGTTATATTTTTTACGAGGAAGAGAATAGTCAACATTGTCATCTAGAGGTTCATCCCAAATAGTGATATTATCGATGGAAGGAATGTCTCTATCAAGAAAGTGCACTATAGGAGAAGAGTGGTTGTGATTTATAAAAGGAGAAGAATTAGAAAGAGAAGTGCATATAGACTAGATCCAAATAATAATCTAGTGATTGAAATGTATGCAAGCTTCAATGAACAATTTTGTAATGCCCCTCCAATTCTAACATGTCCTTGATATATGTGTTGGAAGTAAGAGAATGTTATAGGGACTTATATTCTTGTTTTGATAAGACTATGATCCTTCTTGAGTTGTTCACATAACCCATTCAATTTCAACTATAATAAATTCACATTCTAGTTTGGAAATGATAAATATTTTTAAGTATATTCCTTCATGAGCACTATATGTCCATGAAATTTTATGAACCAGATGTTAGGGAAACCTGATAGATGTATATATTACTATTTATCAATGATTATGATTACCATGGATATAAAGGGTTAGTCATGATACTCATCCTAATGATACTACTTCTTATACTTGAGATTGAATATGATTATGATATTTTATCATTTATGGACTATTGTTCCTCCTTATTAGATTTAGATGATAAGACATTATTAGAATATTCCTTTCCTCTAAATAGTATATTTATCATTATCTTTTATGTCTTCTTATACATGATCTTAGTTGTCTATTTTATTGATTATGACATTTTTCTTCTTGAGTAATGATTCAAAATTATTGTTTATATCTTTGATTATGCTCACATGTCAATTTTGCATTATCATTGATGATGATTTACCTTATTTTATTGTATTTACATTGGTATGATTATCTATGTGCTAATAATACTAATGAGCCATGTTTTAGTATGAATCCTATTTGATGTGCCTATAGACTGAGGGGAGGTGGTCATAGTCAATTCTAAAATAGATCTATGTGATATCATAGTCTCCCTCTTTTTCTACTATTGTTTTCCTACATGTGTGTGTGTGTGTGTGTGTGTGTGTGTGTGTGTGTGTGTGTGTGTGTGTGTGTGTGTGTGTGCGCGCATGCATGCATGCATGCATGTATGTATGTTGTTTTCTCATCTTGGTGATGTAGAGTTGCAGATATCGGGTATCGACTCTACTAGCTATATAGGTTTGAGCGTGCCTTTAAAAATTCTCAAAAGTTATTGTGCAAATAAGGCCAAGGTCCCCACAAGTAACTCCTTTTTGGTAAAGGCTTTCTGTATATGTGGACGAGTTCAATTTATTTGACGTTCTTGGACATTTTGATCTTAGACATTTATTATTTTGGTTGTATGATTTGTTTAATCCTTTCATGATCTTCACTATGTTATGTTTTAAGGTTTCATGCTTTGTCAAGAGTTTGGATTGATTCTCCTTGTTGACTATGGTTGACCTTGTTTGATTTGTAGTTTTCTCTATGTGTTTTATACTTAAGTGTTATGGATTCTATAGATTATTATGTTTACTTCAAGACATGTAATTCTATTCTATCTAAGTGTTATATATTATAGTAAGTATAAATACATATTAATATTAGTGTTGTGATCTATTACTTCATAATCATATAAAGCAAAATGTTTAGCATTCAACATATATACATGTGTGTGTGGGTGGGGGGGGGGGGGGAGGGTGCACACATATATGTATATGTATATGTATATGTGTAAGTTATATGTGAGAATATTTACATGATTATGGATATTTTTTATAATCTATATTTTAGGACTAAGGTAAAGCATAGTATTGATAATAAGTAACTATTACTTAATGTGAGGTATGATATTCTTAATTACTAATTATTAATAATATGAATATGTTACATATTTTTTGTATCTTTTTTACTGCATATTATAAATATGTGTACTAATTGTTATAAAAGTATTTATTGTAGTTATATTTATGTACTTTATTGTTGTGAGATTACAATCATATTGAGTTACTTAATTGTGCCCTTTAGTTAAGAGTTAGTTGGAGGTTGCTTACCTTTGGGAAATGTATTTATATGGAATTATCCTTTTTCTTTTGTGAGGAGAAGGGGCAAAAAGCTTGAGGAGAGCTTAGTTTTACTTTTCATGGAATTTTTTGGAGAAAAACTTATGAATTGTGAGGGAGGAGTTTTTAGCATAATTCTTTAAGGATTCATAAGTTTCTTTGTTTTGGGTGAGAGAGTCATGTACGAGAGTTTCAAGGGTTGAGAGAGAGATTTTTTGGGTGTAATTGGTTCTTCTTCTTCCATGGAGATTTCTAAAAGTGATGAGGGTTTTAATGACTCATCTCAAGTTGGGTTTGTTTTCCTCACCTTGTACCCTTCCTCCTTCTTTGATTGAATTTTCATAGGACTTAAGGTATGGATTGAATTTATTGATTACATTATTTATTTGATAAAATATGCATCTAGTTATATTTTTCTATGATGTATGATATATGCAATTTTCATTCTTATAGTTATTTAAAAGTTTTAAGTTATGTTTTGTAAAAATTACCATGTATTTTCCTAGGATTTTTAACAACCCAATTTTGGAATATGTTATATGAAAATCTAAATTAACTCCAGGGTTCTTCCTATGTCCCCTTTCGACCCATTCCATGAGAACATATGTCCCTAGGAGTCCTAGGACCCTTAGGGACATATTACATTTGTTCTAATGGGTTGAAAGGGGTCATAGGGTATCCTCTGACCCATTTAAACCTATTCCATGACAACATATGTCCCTAAGGGTCCTAGGATCCCTAAGAACATATTACATTTGTTTTAAAGGGTTGAAAGGGGTCATAGGGTATCTATCATATAACCCATTCCATGAGAACATACATCCCTAGGACCCCTAGGAACATATTAGATTTTTTCGAATGGATTGAAAGGGGTTATAGGGTATAATATTACCTCTTTTGACCTTTTATATGACAACATGGATCAATAAAACCCTTAGGGACATATTTCATTTGTTCTAAAGGGTTGAAAGGGATCATAGGGTATCCTATGACCCCTTTCAACCCATTCCATGAGAATATACATCCCTAGGTGTACGAGGACCTCTAGAGACATATTACATTTGTTGTAATGGGTTAAAAGGGGTCATAGAATATCTTGTGATCTCGTGCGACCCATTCCATGACAACAAACATTCCAAGTGGTCCTAGGACCCTTGGGGACATATTACATTTGTTCAAAGGGTTCAAAATTCAACCTAATCTATGAGAACATCAATAATTTTGAATATTTACATATTTAATTATTATAATATATATTAAATTATTAGTATATAGGGTATCTTATGACCCCTTTCGACCCATTCCATTAGAACATACATCCCTAAGAGTATTACATTTGTTGTAATTGGTTGAAATGGGGCATAGGGTATCTTATGACCCCTTTCGACCCATTCCATGGGAACATACCTCCCTAGGAGTCGTAGGACCCCTAGGGACATAGTGCAATTTCTCTAATGGGTCAAAAGGGGTCATAGAATGTCTTATGACCCCTTTCAACCTATTCCATGACAACATAGGTCCTTAGGGGTCTTAAAAGACATATTACAAATGTTTGTAAAGGGTCAAAAAGGGTCATTGGATATCCTATGACCCCTTCCAACCCATTCCATGACAACATACACCCTTAGGGGCCTACGACCCCTAGGAACATATCACATTTGTTTTAATGGGTCACAAGGGGTCATAAGGTATCCTATGACCCCTTTCGACCCATTCCATGACAACATAGGTCCCTAGGAGTCCTAGGAGCCCTAGGGAGATATTAAATATATACTTTTATTTAATATACACTATATTAATATATTGTATATTAAATTTATGCAATATAGTTACTATATATTATAATATATATATTGTATCTAATAATATATGCTATATACTTTATATTATATGACATAATACTATTTATATAATATAATATACCTTATAAACTATATATTAAATAATTTATTATTAAAAAGATAATTAAAAGACTATATACTATAGTTGATTTATTTTATTCTATAACAATCCTAAAAGGTACATAATTGACCAAGGAAATTGTAATCACACATATCAAGGAGGGGAGAATATCCACCTATCATTTCATTTTATTGAATTCAAACCCTCTAAGGTATTTCTCTCGTACTTTGGCACCAAGGGATCGGGTATCTGATATTTTACTAGTGAACTTTTAGACAAATTGACTGTGGGTCCCCAAACCAGAGAGTTACAATTTTCATAAGAAATTTTCACGTGTTTTAAGGTTTTTGTAGGCAAAAGACAAAATTTGGGGCCCATACTTTCATAAAGTGGTAAAGTCGGTAGATCATGAGTCCTGGAATTGCTAATAGTATGATGAAAAGTAGGTGACAAAAGTCTAAATGAAAGAGAAAGGTGAAAAATGAAGAAATTGAAGTATATAGAGAAAGAGACAAGGAAAATCACCTTTAAAAGAGATAAGTTATGTTTAATATGAATGAAGTTGAGCCCATAAGAGTAGTTTCCAGTGAAGAGGCTTTTGAATTTAAAAAATGTGGATAAAGTTAATGTTGTGAATGACAATGTATTCATCGAAGAGCAAAATGTAGAGCTCGAAAATAAAAATTTAGCAATTGAGAATGGCAGTTATAATGTTTCAATTAAAATGATAGTGATAATGTTGCAATTGGAAATGGCAATAATACTATTGCAATTGAGAACAATAATAATAATGTTGCAATTGAACCTTACACACCTCCTCATTATAATTGAAATGAGATCCCTTGCAATGAAGATGGAAAAATGTCTAATTTCGTACCTTACATAACACCCAAATGGTTAATTGAAATTGATGAAACTATTTTGAGCACACTAGAAGGGAAGAGATCACATAGAAAGATTCAATTATGGATTTCAAAGCTATACAAGTCTAGTTTTTTGGTGTGAGACCTCACCCCAATCCATCATATCACATCTGATACATTTTATTTTGACATATTATGACTCAATATGTTTGAGACATTATTTGATGGACTGAACATTATCTATATTATTTATGTCATGTGATGCTTTACCTTATAAATGCTTAATTGTGTTATTTAATGTTTAATGTGTAGGCATGCATTATGATGGTGTATTTCAGTAAATGATTGAGAATTATGAATATGGTAATACTATAATTATGCAATTAGTGATGGATAAATATGTGTGCAGATGTGAGAAAGGGTCATTTAAATGAAAGTTTTAATATTTTCATCAATGTGATTATGCAAATTTGGTTTAACTATATGAATGTGATGTTATCAAACTACTAATTTTTGAATTGAGTGTGCAAGATAATTAACCATGGAATTAATTAGAGAATCGGTAATTGACCCTATGTGCAAATTGCAAGACTAAGGTTGAATCCAATGAAGTGATTCAAACCTCATTGTCTAGTGTTTAATTTGTATTGTAATCTAAATGTATGTGTATCATTCTATATTGTGTGATGCGTCAAATGTTATGTAAAAGTAAATCTTATTGTGTCATGAAACTTAGTTATGCATATGTGTGTCGATATGTCAATTTAGGTTTAGTAGAGTAACCCGCTAATCTAAGACTAATTAGTTAGTAACCTAAATTAGTTGCCATTAATTAAGGTTTAGTGGAAAGGTTATATCCTTAGGGTTTTTTAAGATTAAATATTTCAAGCCACTTGTATAGGTCATAAATTGATCTTAGAAGCCAAAATTATTAAAATTCAAGTGCCTAAGTGGTATGTGTATGGGTTGGGAACCTTTTCCACCCTTCTAGAACTTCCTAGCAACATTTATGAACCCTAAAATATCTCAATTTCCCTTTGTTGCGAAAATGGATCATCTCCATGAGGTCACCCGAGTTTTCACTCTTTCTAAGAGGTTTTCTTTATGATAGGGGCAAGTGGGAAGACCATGGGGGACTTAAAGTCAAGTTTAGAGTTATTGCTATTTTAGGTAGATAAGTTTAGAGGCTATTTAGAGTCCCTTTGAAGAGTTGAGGGTTGTTCACCCATTCTCTACATTTAGAGAAGTCAAGTTTGGAATTGCAAGGAAGGATAAGATTTAGCTCATCTCAAAATTCATTCTTGCCATAACCTTTGTGAAGGAAGGTTCTCCATTGCCATGGTTATGTTCATTTGTTCTTTGCTTGTATGAGTATATTTCTTGCATATTGCAACATGTTTGTGTCTTATATCATGTGAGGGATGGGTATTGTGGGTTTTTTTCTTGCTTTCTTTTCATCTTCCTTTCCTTGTTTTGTTGGGGAAACTGTGAAGGGAGTGTTGGCATTACTCACCCTCAGATAGGGAAGAAGTGCCCATGTACGGGAGAAGGGCTTTAGTTGGACTCTAGGTCAGTGCAGAGTCTCTTCTCATGTTGAGAAGAGGGAGAAAGCAAGGTGTTATGGACCCTTGCTTTTGCTTGTCAATACAAAATTTAGTTTTTTTTGGGAAAATGAGGAGAGAAAGAAATGAAAGTTTATGCGATTTGGTAGCCTTGGAAGAGGCATATGATTTTTGTTCTTCATTGACATCTCCTACCAGGAAAAATCCACCTTCTCCCTAGTAATAGGTTCATTATGAAACCTGTTGTGCACACCCTAGATGGGAATTATATGTTGAGTTGTGTCATTGTGTTTGGATTCTAAATGTCACCCAGTCAATTATTGGTTCTCCTAGCTCGATGGGTACCCTTTTGGGGCCTAGAATGAGAGGTGAGCTCTCCATGGTTGTTCTTTGTGTTTTGCAAATTGTCTGGATAGTTTCTCATGATAGAGCAATCCTTGTTTCTCTTGGGACACTAATGGTGTTCTTGATGTCATGTTATTGGAGGTTTCTCCATTGTAGTACCACACATTGAATTGTATGTTCATGTTGAGAATGATTGTGAAAGAAATGGATTAAATGTTGTAACTTCAATATTGATAAATAGAAATTCAGTTATTGTATGCAATAAGCAAGTTATGTGATCAAGTGTTATTAGATTGTAATTCATATCTTACTTTTAAGTTTATTGCTTTGCAAAAAGTTCAAATCGAATACTCTCTATTCCTCCATGAAAACTTGGATGTAAATAGTAAAGTAGCAAAAGTTAGTTCAATTCATAACTCACATCCTTGCAACCCTAAATTTCAATTATAAAAGAATTAGATTTAATGATGGTAGGATTGTCACATTTTAATTAGTTATCAAATCCAAAATGGATAAGTTTACCCTAGTTCATAACTTAAATCCAAAAGATTAAATTGGTGTATTTCTCTATAGTTACCTCTTAACATAATCTAATGGATTTAAAAATTGTTAGACATTATATTAAAACTCAAATTCAAAACCTTGGTATACTACCTATTAATTCACCCCTAAAAACATTTGACATTCTCCTAGTAATATCACTATAAAGAAAAAAATAAATCCCCATAACCCATTGACCATTTATAGATTTTCTCAACAAAAATAAAAGTTTTCCACAACTGCCCTATAGGACTTTGGAAAATGTATGGGAGATGATTAAATTAATCCCATACAAAATTCCAACTTTTCATAGACAATTTAATATTTTAAAAAAAGGTGACTTGGCTTATACCCCCTTAAAGTCAAACTTTCAATTCATGCCTTTTATGGAAACTTGGGGGAAAATACACTAAACTAAAATTTGAAGAATTATGGGGTCCCACACCATCCCCATCCTCAACACTTCCTCATTTCTGCAAGGTGCCTGAGGTATGGAAAAAGTGCCTAAGTCTAAATAAAATCCAACTTATAAACTATCTTAACTACCCAACCCCCCTAAGTCTCCACCTACCCCTTCCCACTTGGCTCCCAATCTCCAACACAATCTCCCTTATTCATATGTTGGAAGTTGTACACTACTCCCCATGTAAGTTTATTTTTTTTGGCACATTGACCTAGGGGTTTGGGGTGTAAGGGTGTGTTTGAAAATAAGTTTTTGAACTTACCTTTTACGCTTCCTCTTTACATGTGTACCCTACATGGAAGAGACAAAATCTAAACCTTGGGAAGTGCATACCAGTCAATGTTAGCATTGTTGCACCTTGGAAAAATAATATAGGGTCTTGGGAAAGGCTAGGGTAGGTGTGTGAAGCCACTTGGCTAGTTAGCAATGTTTAGAGGATAGTTAGTTAGAAAGTTAAGTTAGATGTAGTTAGTGTTATTTTTGTAGTAATTGTTTTATGAATTTAGTAATAAAGTGTGTTTAGTGATAGTAAATAGATTTTCACGAAAATGATTGTTTTCCTATTTAAATATTAAATTGTATTAAAATGAAAGTGATAGGATATAAAGTAAGTCTAGGTTAGTTAGTTAGTTAGTTAGTAGATTTATTTGTTAGTTTTATTTATTTATTTATTTTTAATATTTATTTTTATGGGACATTTAAAAATTGAAAGTCATAATTAGAATATAATGACTTTTAAATAAGTTGTAAAATGACAATAGGGCTTTAGTCTTTAGATGTAATATTAGGGTTAAATCGAGATAGTGTTTTAAGTATGAAGTTATGCTAGTTGACCAAGGTTAAGGGTTGGTTTAATTTTAAATGTTGAAATAACATGTGGAACTATATTATTTTATTAGTAATTATTTAAATAATGTGTTATAATGTCTTTATATATTTACTTAAGGGTTCATTTAATTCAAATTGCTAAGGTTATAAGATGGAAGGATTATTGAAAGGGTCTTAGACAAAAAACTTGATAGTGATTAGGATTATGGTTTAAGAATGAAATGAATGTTGAAAGTAATTAAAAGATGAATAATAATGAGTTAATTAATTAAATTAAAGTATGATTTTAAATGAAATGAAGTATTAAGGTATTAGATAAACTATTGAAGATGCAAAACTTATTCACCTAGAAGATTGAACCAACACACTAAATGAATAACATATGACATAATAACCAATGTAACTTATGATATGAATCTAACCTTACTCAACTAAACATGTTCAATTCAACTTTAAATCGAGAACTGAGGGAACCTAATGTTTCCTCAAATATGATGTCATATCTTAACTATAGTTTAGTCAAACTAAATTGTATACCCCAAAGTAAGTATTTGTGTAGCACTAAAACCTAAGGTTTTGTCATGGTGCAATATGGTTGAGATGTCAGTTCTACATCTATATTAATGCAACCAAAAACTAATTGCACCTTGTTATCACTCTTCTACATTATAATCAATAATGGTCTACATGTTTATATGTTAACTTAGTTGAATTACCTCTTTTTTAAAAAATTGTTCATGTGTTTTTGCCTCGATTTTGGGCATAAAATTTTGGTATTAGAGAACAGTTTGAACACTAGGAACCTAAACCCATTATGTTTGAACTTATTCAAATTTTAACTTTTGTGAAGGATGTCTCCCATCACACAAAATGCACAATGAGGTAGAGGTCATAGAGCTGCAGGTGTTGGGCAAAATAGGGGGATGGACCACCACCACCACCACCACAAAACCCTAACTAGGATATTATGGATGCCCTCTAGAACTTGATTCGGGTAGTCTAGTAGAGGTTGCCACCCATAATACAACCCGGGCAGTAGATTCCTAAAGGAGAAGCACATGTACCATTAGAAGGTGGGGCATATGTGAGAAAGAGGAGTAGGAGTCCCCCACCAAGGAAAGTTGAGGTATGGGGAAATAATGAGGATGCGCCAGTGCATCAGTTGGAGCCACCACCCAATAAACCTCCTAGATATATAAGATATAAGATCAAGAAGTTGATACGACTCCAACCACCATTTTTTTGGGTTCCACAGATAGGGCAGAAGCATAGGCTTGGTTATAGAGTCTACAACGGTTCTTTAGATTATGCCCTTATGGGAGTAATCTAAAGGCATGACTTATAGTCCATCTACTATGGGAGAATTCCTCCAATTGGTGGTAATAGGAAGAGTCCATAGGAGGAGTGAGGATTGACACCCTCACATGGGATACATTTTTTGGCAAATTTTGTGAGAGGTATCTTTCTAAGCACTTTAAACATAAGCATATATAGGAGTTCCATTCTCTACAATAGAGGGGCCTTACATTAGCCTAATATGAGGGCTAGTTTCTCAAGATCCCTCCTTATGTTAAATACATGAGGGATGAGAAACCACAAATCCACCGTTTCATTATGGGCCTTAATTTCTCACTTTAGAGTGCAATTTTCTTAGTATTTCCCACTACTTTCAGACAGGTAGTTGAGATAGCACCAGTTGCTGAGGATACTTGTGGTAGATAGGAGTCTTAGGACCGGTCTCAGAATGAAAACCCTACCCAACAATTAGGACAATAGAGACCCCCTTGGAAAGGGAATCATAACCACTCGGTAGGGTCCTCTAAGGGCCAACAGTTCCAATAACAAAAACCATAGTAGGACTCTAGGCAAAAACCATCATAGGAATATTAGGGCTCTAAGCCCAAGCAATGGTAGTCATAGGGTCCTAAACAAGATCAGAGGACATAGGCCCTATAGTCATAGCCAATGAGAACTCAACAATCCTCTAGGGGTGGTTACAGTGGATCTAATAGGACTAGAGGTCCACAGTAATCTAGATCACAAGATGTATAGATGTATATCTAGGGACTATGCTACACTTGTGGTGGCATGGGTCACTTAGCTAGAGAGTATCCATAGGGACAATCATCAAGTGGTTAGAGAGGGGCTACCTCAGTGCCTACAATGGGTTATATGGGTAGATCCCATAGAGTGTTTGTAGCGGTTGCAAATCACCGGGCTAAGCATTAGGCCATAGTTATCTAGGCCACATAAATGATATGGAGTAGCATTGTTGCTATTTTATTTGATTTTAGAGCTATTGACTCCTTTATATCTCCATTTATAGTGGAGCATTGTAGGCTAGTGGCAATTAGACTGGATGTGAGTTGGGAAGTAGAATTAGCCTCAGGAGCTAGTGTATTAGTTAGTTCTATGGTACATAATTGTTAGATTTATAATAGAGACATGTCCATAATGTATGACCTACGCATTACCCCTCTATGTTCATATGATGTTGTCCTTGGCATGGATTGGCTTTATGCCCATAATGCTAAGATGGATTGTTGACAAAAAAGGGTAGAATGTGTGGATGAGCATGGGATTTCTAGGGTGATCTTCAAAGTAAAGAGACCAATATTTATTTGTATGATTTCAACTATGCAACTTAGACGGTGCATGTGAAAGGGATGTTAGTTTTTTTCTATCACCATTAGTGATAGAGAGTAGGATTCAGAGGGGGAGCCATCCCTCGATGATTTTCCTATTCTACAGAAGTTTCCAAATATATTTCCTTTAGAGCTCCCTAGTATGCCTCCACCTAGAGCAGTGGATTTTTACATAGATCTTGTGCCAGGAGTTGAGCCAATATCAAGAGAACCATATAGGATGACTACCCATGAGCTTGGTGAGCTAAAGACCTAGCTAGAGGAACTCTTATAGAAAGAGCATATTCAACCTAGTGTGTTACCTTGGGGTGCACCAGTGATCTTCATGAAGAAGAAGGATGGATCACTTAGGTTGTGCATTGATTATCAATAGTTAAACAAAGTAACCATTAAAAACTAATACCCACTTTCTAGGATTGATGATCTCTTCGATTAGTTATAGGGTGACCGATTATTCTTGAAGATAGAATTGAAGTCAAGTTATCATCAATTGAGGATTATGGAGAGTAATATCCACAATATTGCATTTCATATGAGGAATGGTCACTATGAGCTCACTATGGTACCATTTGGCCTCACAAATGCTCCAGCTATATTCATGAGCCTCACGAATGGAGTATTTCATACCTTTTTGGATAAGTTTGTAATCATATTCTTGGATGATATTTTGATATATTTTCATGATGAGAAGAAGCATGAGGAGAACCTAAGACAAGTGTTATGGAAGTTGAGAGAAAACTAGTTGTATGGAAGCTTGTCAAAATGTGCATTCTTCAAACTTGAGATATATTATTTCGATCATGTTATATCAAGTGATGAGGTCTCAATAGATCCATCAAAGATTAGGGACATCATGGATTGGCCAACACCTCTAGTGTCACCAAGATAAGGAGTTTTATGGGACTACAAGGATATTACCGATGCCTTATTGCGAGATTCTCCAGATTGGCATACTCGATCACATCTCTTCAAAGAAAGGGGAAGAAGTATGAATGAATAAAGAAGTGTGAGAGAGCTTTCTAGGAGGTCAAGAGAGCCCTCACAAGTGCACTAATCCTTATAGTGCCAGATCCTTCTGAGAATTTTGTGTTGTGCATGGATGCATCTTTGGATGTTATAGGGGTAGTCCTTATGTAGGATAGTCGACCTATTTCCTATGAATCTAGGATGTTGAAGACTCATGAACTTAATTACCCTACTCATGACCTAGAGCTTGCAATAGGTGTACATGCTTTAGTGAGGTGGTGACACTTCCTTCTAGGTTATAGATTTGAACTTCATTCTAACCATCTGAGCTTGTAGTACATGTTCACATAGCCAAAACTTAATGCTAGGAAAATAAGGTGGATGAAGTTCCTTTGTGAGTATGATTTTTCTTTTATTACATCAAGGGAAAAGAGAATGTGGTTGTATATGCCTTAAGTAAAAGGCACCATGAGTTTTCATCTATGACTACTTGCATCAATTTGAGAGAGTGTATCCTACATCATTTGCTAGAAGATGAGCTATATGCATAGGTTATCCAATTGGTGTATTCTCAGAGACTATTAAAAGGGAAGTACTTAGAGCATTCATTGGAGTTTGAGTGACTTTTGCATCATAAAGGACATATCAATGTACCTTCCATTGGGGGTTTGCATGAGCTTGTTGTACTTGGGACTCCCAAAGCACCTTATGTAGTACACCTCAGCATTAAGAAGATACATACAGATCTAAGATAGTTACATCATTGGCTAGGAATGAGAGTGCATATTGATAAAATTGTTGCAAGATGCCTCAAGTGTTAGAGGGTGAAGGTAGAGCACCATCATCTTGATGGGCTTCTACAACCTCATGAGAATGCAGAGTGGATGCGGGATACTATTTCTATGGATTTTATTATTGATCTTCCCATGTCTTCTCACTACCATGATGCCATTTTGGTGATAGTCAACACATTGACCAAGGTTTCCCACTTCTCACCCGTGCATACTACTTTCACAACATGAGACATAGATCAAGAGTTTTTGTAGGATATTGTCAAACTTCATGGCATTCCCCATAACATCATCTTAGATAGAGACTCACTATTCACATCATCCTTTTTGAGAGAGCTATAGGAAACATTGGACACTAGGATCAAAATTAGTACAATGTACCATCCTCAGACTGACAGTCAAACTAAGAGAGTGAATCAAGTGTTTAAGGATATGTTGCACATGCACATGATGGACCATTAGGTCAAATGGGATGAATACTAGTATCTTGTCAAGTTTTCCTATAACAATGGGCACCATTCCTCTATAGGTATGTCACCTTATCAGGCCTTGTATGGAAGACCTTGTAGGACACCCTTGAGTTGGGACAAGATCAAGGATGGAGTATCTATTGGTCCTTAGATAGTTAGAGAGATGTAGTAGTAGGTGATTTTGATTTGATAGTGCCTTAGAGAGGCACATGATAGGCAGAAGAAGTATGCTGATGTGAATAGGATAGATCAAGAGTATAGATTTGGAGATAAAGTTTTCTTGAGAGTGTGACTACACAAGAGTCTGATCAAATTAGGAAAAGGGCTCTAAGTTGGCACCTCAATTTGTTGGACCTTTTGAGATCTTAGAGAGGATAGGACTAGTTGCTTATCATCTAGCCTTGCCACCTAGCCTATCATGCATCCACGATGTGTTCCATGTTTCTGTACTTAGAGGATATATATATGACGAGTTTCACATTATAGATTGGGATGCCTTGCAGGTGGAGTCAAACGAGAAACTAGCATTGGAGACCATCTATATCATTTCTCGATAGACCCTAGCTCTTCGAGGCTGAGAGTTGGACCAAGTTAAGGTCCAGTGGGATTTCTATGATGAGGTCACAACTTCATGGGAGGATGGACTGGATATTTTATCATATCACATCTGATACATTTTATTTTGACACATTATGACTCGATATGTTTGAGACATTATATGATGGATTGGATATTATCTATAGTATTTATGTCATGTGATGCTTTACCTTTAAAGTACTTAATCATATTATTTAATGTTTAATGTGTATGCATGCATTATGATGGTGTATTTCAGTAAATGATTGAGAATTATGAATATGTTAATACTTTAATTATGCCATTAGTGATAAATAAATATGTGTGCAAAAATGAAAAAAGGGTCATTTAAATAAAAAAATTAATGTTTTGATCAATGTGATTATGCAATTTTGGTTTAAATATATGAATGTGATGTTATCTAACTATTGATATTCAAATTGATTGTGCAAGATAACTAACCATGGAATTAATCAGAGAATCGATAATTGAACCTATGTGCAAACTGTAAGACTAAGGTTGAATCCAATAAAGTGATTTGAACCTTGTTGTCTAGTGTTTAATTTGTATTGTAATTTGAATGTATGTGTATCATTTTGTATTTTGTGACGTGTCAAATGTAATGTAAAAGTAAATCTTATGGTGTCATGATACTAGTTATATCTATATGTGTGCTGACATGTCAATTTAGGGTTAGCAAAGTAACCCACTAATCTAAGACTGATTAGTTAGTAACCTAAATTAGTTCTTCTTAATTAGGGTTTAGTGGAGATGTTACATCCTTAGGTTTTTTTAAGATCAAATATTTCAAGCCACTTGTATAGGTCATAAATTGATCCTAGAAGCCAAAATTAATGTAATTCAAGTGCCCAAGTGGTATGTGTATGGTTTGGGAACCTTTTCCACCCTTCTAGAACTTCCTAGCAACATTTATGACCCCTAAAATATCTCAATTTCCCTTTGTTGCGCAAATGGATCATCTCCATGAGGTTACCCAAGTTTTTACTTTTTCTAAAAGGTTTTCTTATGATAGGGGCAAGTGGGAAGACCATGGGAGGCTTAACGTCAAGTTTGGAGTTATTGCTATTTTGGGTAGATAAGTTTAGAGGCTATTTAGAGTCCCTTTGAGGAGTTGAGGGTTGTTCACCCATTCTCTACATTTAGAGAAGTCAAGTTTGGAATTGCAAGGAATGATAGGATTTAGCTCATCTCAAAATTCATTCTTATCGTAACCTTTGTGAAGGTAGGTTCTCCATTGCCATGGTTATGTTCATTTGTTCTTTGCTTGTATGAGTATATTTCTTTCATATTGCAACATATTTGTTTTTTATATCATGTGAGGGATGGGTATTATGAGTTTTTTTCTTGCTTTATTTTCATATTCCTTTCCTTGTTTTGTTGGGAAAATTGTGAATGGAGTGTTGGTATTACTGACCCTATGATAGGGCAGAAGTGGCCATGCACGGGAGAAGGGTTTTAGTTACACTTTAGGTTAGTGTAGAGTTTCTTCTCATGTTGAGAAGAGGGAGCAAGAAAGGTGTTATGGGCCCTTGCTTGTCAATGCAAAATGATTTTGTTTTGGGGAAATAAGGAGAGAAAGAAATGGAAGTTTATGTGATTTGGTAGCCTTGGAAGTGGCATATGATTTGTGTTCTTCATTGACATCTCCTACCTAGAAAAATTCACCTTCTCCTTAGTCATAGGTTCATTGTGAAACTTGTTGTGCATACCTTGGATGGGAATTATATGTTTAGTTGTGTCATTGTTTTTGGATTCTAAATGTCATCGGGTCTGTTATTGGTACTCCTAGTTCAATGGGTGGCCTTTCAGGGCTTAGGATGGGAGGTGAGCTCTCCATGGTTGTTCTTTATATTTTGTAGATTGTTTGGATAAGTTCTCATGATGGAGCAATCCTATTTTTTCTTGGGGCACTAATGGTGTTCTTGATGTCATGTTATTTGAAATTTCTCCATTGTAGAAACACATGTTGAATTGTATATTCATGTTGAAAATGATCATGAAAGAAATAGATTAAATGTTATAACTTCAATATTGATAAATAGAAACTCAGTTATTGTTAGCAATAAGCAAGTTATGTGATCAAGTATTATTAGATTGTAAATCATATCTTACTTTCAAGTTTATTGCTTTGCAAAAGTTCAACTTGAATACTCTCTATCCCTCCATGAAATCTTGGATGTAAATAGTAAAGTAGAAAAAGTTAGTTCAATTCATAAATCACATCCTTGCAACCTTGAATTTCAATCGTAAGAATTAGAATTAATGATGGTAGAATTATCCAATTTTAATTAGTTATCAAATCCAAAATGGATAAGTTTACCCTAGCTTATAACTTAAATCCAAAAGATTAAACTGATGTATTTATCTATAGTTACCTCTTAACATAATATTATGGATTTAAATGGTTAAACATTATATTAAAACTCAAATTAGAAACCTCGGTGTACTATCTATTAATTTACTCCTAAAAAAATTTGACATCCTCCTAGTAATATCACTATAAAGAAGAACAAATCCCCATAACCCATTGAACATTTATAGATTTTCTATATATAAAAAGTTTTCCACAAGTGCCCTACATGACTCTGGAAAATGTATGGGAGATAATTAAATCAATCCCATACAAAATTCCAACTTTCCACAGACAATTTATTATAATAGAAAAAAAGTAACTTGGCTTATACCCCCCTTAAAGTCAAACTTTCAACTCATGCTTTTATGGCAACTTGGGGGCAAATACACCAAACTAAAATTGGAAGGATGAGGAGGTCCCACACCATCCCCAACCTCAACACTTCCTCATTTTTGCATGGTGCTTGAGGTATGGAAAAGTTCCTAAGTGTAAATAAAATTCAAGTTATAAACTATGCTAACTACCCACCCCCCCAGTCTCTAGCTACCCCTACCCACTTGGCTCCCAATTTCGAATGCAATCTCCCCTATCACCTCTATTGGAAGCTACATGCTACTCCCCATGCAAATTTATTTTTTCTGGAACGTTGACCTATGGGTTTGGGGTATAAGGAGATGTTTGAAAGTAAGTTTTTGAACTTACCTTTTAGGCTTCCTCTTTCCATGCATACCCCACATGGAGAAGACAAAATCTGAACCTTAGGCAGCACATGATAGTCAATGTCAACATCCTTGCACCTTGGAAAACACACAAGGGTCTTGGTAAAGGCTAGGGCAAGTGTGTGAAGTCATTTGGCTAGTTAGGAATGTTTAGGGGATAATTAGTTAAAAAGTTAAGTTAAGTTGGATGTAGGGAGTGTTAATTTTGAAGTAATTTTTTTATGAATTCAGTAATAAGTGTGTTTAGTGTCAGTAAATATATTTTTATGAAAATTATTGTTTTACTATTAAAAATTTTAATTTTATTAAAATGAAAGTGTTAGGATATAAAGTAAGTCTAGTTAGTAAGGTTAGTTAGTTAGCTAGTTAAGAGATTAATGTGTTAGTTTATTTTTTATTATTAAAATTTTTTTTTTATGGGACATTTAAAAATTAAAATTCATAATTAGAACATAATGGTTTTTTAATACGTTGTAAAATGACTATAGGACTTTAGTCTTTAGATGTAATACTAGGGTTAAATTGAGATAGTGCTTGAAGTATGAAGTTATGCTAGTTGACCAAGGTTAAGGGTTGATTTAATTTTAAATGTTGAAATAGCATGTGGAACTATATTATTTTATTAGTAAGTATTTAAATAATGTGTTATAATGTATTTATATATTTACTTAATGGTTCATTTAGTTCAAATTGCTAAGGTTTTAAGATGGAAGGATTATTGAAAGGGTCTTAGATAGAAAACCTAACAGTGATTAGGATTATGGTTTAAGAATGAAATGAATGTCAAAAGTAATTAAATGATGAATAATAATGAGTTAATTAATTAAATAAAAGTATGATTTTAAATGAAATGAAGTATTAAGATATTAGATAAATTGTTGAAGATGAAAAACGTATTCACCTAGGGGATTGAACTAACATACTAAATGAATAATAGATGACATAATAACCAATGTAACTTATGAAATTATATGAATCTAACCTTACTCAACTAAACATGTTTTGTTCAACTTTAACCCGAGAGCTAGGGGAACCTAATGTTTCCTCAAATATGATGTCACATCTTAACTATGGTTTAGTCAAACCAAATTGTGTAACCCAAACTACACTAAAACCTAAGGGATTTTCATGGTGCAGTGGGGTTGAGATGTCAACTCTACACCTATATTAATGCAATTAAAAAATAATTGCACCTTGTTATCACTCTTCTTCACTATGATCAATAATGATCTACATGTTTATATGTTTTGATTAGATAAAAGTAGGTTTGAAGGGGACTCGAAACCCCAAACAAAAAGGAACCAAAGACAAGAGCTAGTTTTTAGGGACTGACAACCCATAATATTAAAGAAGAATTCAAAGGTTGGTTTTATAAGGACTAGCAACCAAGTCAATCTAGTTTTATAGGGACCAACAACCAACATAAGTAAACAAAAAAATAGGGACCAAAAGTCTAGAAAAACCCTAGTTAAAAAGTTTAGACTAGATCTTTAATAGTGCGAGTAATAGATGTGCCTAAGACAACAAATTCTTTGATAGAATCTTGAATATTCTTCATAGGAAGCTGGAGGTTTTCTTTCTTAGTGCTTTGTCTAGTTGTTCTACTTGGACCACCATCCAACATCAAAGCATGACCGGTCAAATTAGCTTCATCTAGAGAAAATTTCCCATTAGAAGCAACAATCATGTTTATATGTTAACTTAGTTGAAATTACCTTTTGAAAAAAAATTGTTCGTGTATTTTTGCCCTGATTTTGGGCATGACATTTGGCAACAAGGCATTAGTGGAGCAATGCAAATATTTTATGCAATTGTTAAAGATGCAAAAGATAAGACCTATGCTATCCAAATTGAAGGTTCATGCCAACAAGAAAATAGTGAGAAATGCCATTTTTGTGAAGAATCTTTTTAGTGCTCTCAATAGAATAGGAAGTAATAGCAAGAAAAAGGACAAGAATATTTCTCAGAGGGTTATTACAACTTCCTTGGTAAGTCATCATTTGAGAAAAAGCTATATTTATTAGACAAACTTGTGCTGACTTGAACATAAGTCATACAACTTTTAGTAGATTACTTGAAAGAAGAGAGAGACTTGACGATCCTTTTCAAATTGATACATGGGATTATTGTGGGAAACTTCCACATTTTGATAAGAAACTAATTGATAATGTAAAGGAAGAAATCACACAATTTTTCCACTCTAGCTCAAGAGTGTCACCAAATGTGAAGGATGTTTTGAAGTTGAGAATTGACAATAAAGATCGTACCCCACATCCAAAACATTATTTGGAGGTAAGTCAAACAATTTTGTTCAAACAATTTTATGAGACTAATCCAATATTACATATATCACAAACCTATATTTTGAATCAATGAAGCCATTTTATTGTGTGCCACTTAAGATTCAAAATACATGTTGCAAATATCATGTGGAATTTTCTACGCACCATGAACTATTATGCTCCACCCATTCTACTTTGCATACTAATAAAATTTATGAAAATTGTAGTGTTTGTGGGCATCCAAACTCATTAAAATTGTTACTAGATCAATTCTTATGTCCTAAATATTACGGGTTTTTCATTTATCAAAACAATTTCTTAAATGAGAAGTGCTCACAATGTGGTGGTTTATTAAAAAAATTGACATGTTTCCATTAGGGGTTCAAAGAAGATCTTGGAAGGACAATAGTTTTAAAAAATGTATATGAAAAAATGAAATACGCAATGAAGAGTGGAGTTGAAGGCTTTAGATGTAAATTGGATCCCAAAAAAAGTTTGTGGCTGATTTTATTTTGGATTTAAAGAAAAATATATTTTACAAGTATGCAAGACATAACCATAGGTCTTAGTGGTTGGATCAACAATTTAGAATGTGTAAGGATGCTTTCCCCACTGGCACTATTATATTAGTTGTTGATTTTGCAAAGAAATACACATTACATCCCCAAAATGAGACACAATCTCAATGTTACAACTTCATTTAGATCCTCATAACATATAGACATGCCCCTAATAGTGCAAAAGATAACTAGAAGATAATTAGAGAGTACCACTTTTATGTGAGCGATGATAGATCTCACTCTCATGTGATTGTCCAATATTGTTTTGGAATTATTTTGACTTCTTGCTATAGACACCCTAAAATTGGCAAGGACTTAAAACAATGTAAATTTTGATCAAACAACAAAAAATAAAGACAAATTCAGATAAATGAGGAAAATAATGAACTCTCAAATCAATTGCAATATCAAATCATTTGAGTGGTTAATTAATTAATTACCTATCAAATTCAAAAAGGACCAAAGTCACTTTTAAAGTGGAAAATCAATTCATAAAATTAAAAAACAAAATAAAAAGGTAAAAGGTAAAGACAAAAGTTGAAAATAAATGCAACATTTAATAAATCAACAAAAAGATTTTATCCTCTCAAAAGTGAAATGCACTCTTTTTGGAAATTAAAATAATTGAAAATCCCTATTTATCCTCACAAATCAAGTCTGTTGGACTGTTCTTCTTGGGTCTTATGAGATATTTTCAGTTTCACCATTACCTCTAGTAAAAGGTAAAATCTAGATCTTTACTAACCCCTTGCTAAAATCCTATAAATAGAAGAGAAAATTAAGAGCAAGGGGACCCAAGTTTTATGCATCCATACTATAGGCATATTAGAGCTATCTTTTTTTATCATCCATTTAGCACCATTGTTGTT
Organism: Cupressus sempervirens; assembly: GCA_028749045.1. Lineage (NCBI taxonomy): Eukaryota > Viridiplantae > Streptophyta > Pinopsida > Cupressales > Cupressaceae > Cupressus > Cupressus sempervirens. The sequence continues at coordinate 797,680,876 of CM053793.1, forward strand.
GAGATTTAATTTCATTTTAGTGTCATTCTAGCATCATTTCAGTACTTATTAGCATTACTTAACATTATTTTAGCATTTTTACATCCTTATCTTAGCATTTTCATATAGATCTTATATAGACATTCATAGATTTGCATCAATAACATACTCCCATTTTAGAACTGCTACTAAGATGCTGGTCTAAGAGCAATTTTAGAAGTTTTAGTTAGGAAAGCATGAGATGTTTGTAGAGTCATTATTTGACAATTTTTTCTTGGGTCTAGATTAGTTCATTGTTATTTTGATTGCATTGTACACCAAGGTCTCATGAATACACGATTCCACCTTGTACAAATAGGCACCCATCGTGGCCTTGAGTTCTAAAGCCTCATTATTCTTTAATCTTTTGTTTAATATTTGAATCTCCTTGTAGATCTGTGTGTTGCTCTCATTTCTCATGTAGATCTAACTTATTATAGGATTAACAACATTTGGAAATACTTATAACTAGAGCAACATCTTCTCAAAGATAATTCCACATGCATAAATATTAGATCTAAGATTTATCCAATGTTCTACCACTTTAGACATTGTTTTAACACTTTTACATTGTCTTATTATGCATTTGAAGTGTTCTATAACACATTTGAAAGATTAGATAACATATTTAAGTAATTCTATAGTGCATATGTGCATTTCTGTAGTGCATTTGATCAGACTCAAAATTTGTCATATCTAACTTGTAGATCTAGTTTATGGGTGTTTACAGGTCTCTTTTGAACCAGACAGGAGCTCCTAGGTCACTAAACTTACAAGAAAGGAATGAAGGAAATAAAAAATGTGCCTAGCCCTTGCTAGCATTGAATCAGGTAGGCCTACAACTCTTGTTAATTAGATTGTAACATTTCAAAGTTCACAACCTAGCTTAAGTAAGAAGTTTGATTTCCCTAATCTACTTGGAAATAGGCCTATGCTCTCAACTGTTTGAGTTGATCAGAATGCCAAACCTTCCAAAAGGGTCAAAAGGAATCAATCTGTGAATGAACAAACACAAAGACTAAATAGGAGCCTCTTATTTTCCTAGTTAAAGATTTGTAACTGAACATCTTGCTTATTTTGTTTGAGAAGCTGGAGTAGTAGGGATATGCTCTCACCCTTTTAGGGTGATCAAACTCCCACACCTTCTTTCAATTTTTGTTTCTCATGCTCTTCCATAAGTACTTTTACTCATCCATAGAAAGACATACCTCTTGAGATTTGCATTAGCAGGATCACTGAGAGGGAAAGAATTCCATCTTGTATTCCTAATCGAATGCAAGCTGATTGTATTTGAAAGATAGTCTTCCTCTAGTAGTCTTTAGAGATTGCACCAAACCTCCCTCGTGTTGGTGGGAATATCTATTTCATAGAGAGGTGAATTCAATCATAATCAAATAAACATTAAAATGTCCTAGTCGCCAGCCTAAGCAAACCATTGACAAGAAGCCATTTTTATTTATTTATTTATTTTTACATTCTAGGGTTGTGCGTGGAATATTTTATTTTCATTTTTGATTTTTATGTTTGAGAGCGTTTGTTTAATGCATGGTAAAGAACTTCAAATTATAACACCTTCAAGAAAACATGGACACAACTACAAACCAACCCTAAATTAGATACAAACGTTGCAATATACCTTAAAACAATGCATTTAAGACCTTAAACATTGCATCTGCTTACTCTTATAATGCATTTGCAACCTGGAATAACACATTTTAATGATTAAACAACACATTTACCTCTAAAAATAATATTTTTTCACTACACAACAACACTTGGTATAGAATGAAATAACACATTTAAGCAATTAAATAGTGCATAAAAGTCTTTCTATAGTGCATTTGAGAAAATTTGTTAAATAGTGGTTGTTTGCACACAAAATACTCCAAAATAGAAAGCATATCTAGATACCCTTTTCCTCCATTGATACTGTGCAAACCTGAGGACATCTAAAAATGACCAACACCTTTAAAGATCAAGCAAGAAATATTCTAACCCTATGTAGGGAATTTTATCCGATAGACATCACCACCTTAAACTCATATATCAAGTCAAACACAAAAGGACACACACATCCTTTCATCACTTGACTTCATGGAGCTAAGTTCTATAATCATCAACATTATTATAATCTATTTGAAAGACAACTTGATACTCTATCATAACTTGGTCTAAAAGAATTATCCTCAAAACATGGAAACACATAAGGACTAAAGGGTTATATTCAAATCTCATGCCATTGCGCAAAACCAATGTAAGTGCTAAACAAAAGCAAATAAAAATATTGTCCATAGAAGTAAGTGTAAAAATAGCAAAACAAACAACAAAACATGCATAATCCTCAAGCACCATTGATCCTATAATACCAATTGATTATTTGTCTGCCACCATTGCTAAAGAACCACCCCTATTCAAATTCTAGAGTCTAGAACCTGCTAACAAAATGGGTTCATCTCATATCTGGGAAAAGAAAAAACTTGACTCAAAGATTGAATACTTTCAACAAAACCTAGAACTTGTCAATAAAATGGAAAAATTGTTGGAACAACACAAAGAACACTACTTATTATCATTGGCGCAAAAAGGTGCAAAACTACTTACTGATTTTGATATATCTAACCTCAAAAGGGATCAAGAAGATTCACCCTTAGAGGTCATTACCCAAAAACTCCAAGACCTACAAATGGAAATAGAAAAGATAAAATGAGGGAAAGTCCAATCGGCCAAATTCATTCTAGAGAGAATATGTCCTCTCCCCTTTGATCAAAGTGTAATCTTGACACCTTTTCCCCAAAATATGCATAAACCAAAATATGACAAATATTTTGGTACATTTGATCCCCAAGATCATTTTCACCAATTATATACTTTAAGTATGGAGTTCATGCATGATACAACCTACCTTATGCATCTATTCCATAGAAGTCTGGGAGGACAATCCATGGAGTGGTTCTCAAAGCTTCCCTCCAATATTAAGTCATTCAATCAACTAGCTTATGTCTTCATTGCACACCACTCATAGAACATCGAGAGAGAGGTCACTATGATTGACTTATGCAACATGAAACAACTCCTAGGGGAGTCTTTCATGGTTTTCTTACAAAGATGGAGGAATACTTTTGCCAAATACCATTGGGATAACCCAAACAAAGAGAAAATTGATATATTCATCAATAGCCTCTCTAAACTTATGAATTATTGGATACAACTTCAAGGTTCTAAATATTTCAAAACCACATTGGAAAATGAAGCCAAAGTGGAAGAAACCTTATTAAGCAATGATATCATTAAACTATCAAAAGATGGCAAAGGTTTCTCTAGCAACTTTCGAGAACCACATAATTCATCTAATCAGTCAAATGATAAACATAAATCTTGGTAGAGGAATAACAATAAAAACATGCTAAATGATGAGGTAGTAGAAGCAAATAATGCTAAACCGTTGGTTCATGTTCACCCCTCCCTAAATCAACACTATCAAAATGTCAACAACACCAACGTGCCTGCTTGACAGGACACATAAAGGCAAGATCATGCTTGTCCAATCTATCATCGAAACCAAACTACTCCTCCAACACAAAATATCCCCAACCAACAGGTGGCATATAACCTAGCCCCTCCATCGAAAGGATATAAGTCAATTAACCCACCTAGAGGATATACTCCCATTGATAAAACATATGAAAGAGCCTTGCAAACACTTTTAGTTGATAAGCTTGTTATATTACCAGAAGCCAAACCCTATGAACCACAAGTTAAACCTTCATGGTGGAGTGACAAAATTTTTTGTGCTTATCATCTAAATAGAGGGCATCTCACCAATAACTGCTATGCCCTTAAGGGAGCCATTCAAAAATTGATCGATGATGGGAAAATTGAAGTGCACAATCTTTGTAATAATGAAGATCACACAGCCTTTAAAAATCTATTCATGAGCCATGAGAAGGGTGAATCTTTCAAAAATAACTAGACCACATCCTCCAATGACAAGGTCAAATGTACCCACAATTATGAAAATACAATCAACATGATCTCTGGCTTCGATGATGTTGTCAATGTTATCATTTTCAAAGATACGTACAAGAAACAACCCTTAAATGACATCACCCAAGGTTAAGCCTCTAAAGTGGTTCTATCAGGGGTAACCACTAGCTCAAAATAAGAAACCACAAGCTCTACCATATCCAAATATAGTTTGGTTAATTATCTATTAAAACCCCTTCCCATATCTCCATATTTTAATTGTTAGAAATATCACTAGAGTACAAAGAGATCCTAACCAAAGCCTTAGTGCCAAATGACCTTGATGTCAATAGATTCTAAAACACAGTAAGCAATATTTTTGTACCTCATTATGTATCCTTCTCAGCACAAGATGACATGTCCTTCTCCCATCCACAAAACTCCCCATTACATATTGAAGTCTTTGTCCACAAAAACAGGGTAAAGAGAGCTTTGGTTGATGGTGGGGCTGGTCTAAACATCTGCACTTTAAACTTGGTAAAAGCACTAGGGTATAAGATGTTGTTGACCCCAAGAAAAAAAATTACAATTAAGGCTTATGATGATAAGGAAAGGTCCTCTTAGGGTATGACCATCTTACCAATAAGGGTTGGCCTAGTCGTGAACGAAATCGTCTGTCAAATTCTAGACCTAAAGCTAACATTCAACATCCTATTAGGTAGGTCATGGATCCATGACATGCAAGAGGTTCCCTCTAGCTATCATCAATGTTTGAAGATTCCATATATGGGTTAAGAGGTAACCATACCCGAGGACCAAAACTACACATAATATTGCAATTCCCTTGTTCCTCATAACAAGGAAGAAATCACCACCTTGACAAGTAATGCCGACCAATCAATACCAACAAAGGCTTCAACCTTTACCAATCAAGACAACAACCACTTTCCCACAATGATTAAGTGAAAAGAGAAAGTGGATGGTTCCAATTCTTCCATCTCGCCATTGCCACTACCAAAAGACTCCAAACAAAAACATTATGACAAAAATGAGTTGTTTAATTAAATAATTTGAAAGAAAGTGCAAAATACAATGCAAAGGGGTAGGTGAATATTTAATTTCTTTGTTTGACCCAACACTATCTCCTAAATCTCATGGTAGACCAACTTCAACCACTTCCTAGACCCTACAATGAACATTTTTTTAGAGGAAGTGGTATATCTCTGAACATCAAAGAAGAGGAAAACAAGATTTCTACAAAATGTTGATATTTTCCCTCACCTTTTTTGCAAGGTTTATGACCTAATCAATAATATGGGTTATCTAGGAGAAGCCCCTTTGGGAAGAGGCAAGGGTATTGTTGAACCACTAGCAACAAGAAAAGAAAATGAAGGTTTTCTACCTTATCCTAAGCCACCACACCTTGATAAGTCATGACCTAGATACAAAGATTCCTCCTCCTCCACTTTGGTTTGGGTACCAAAAGAGAAGGACATCGTAGATCAGAGCTCATCCCATCTAAAGAATGTAAAGCTATCTATTCCCGATCTACATTTTCCAAAGTAAATATTTGTGGATGCCATTAATGATAGAGATGATGATGACTACCAAATGGGAATTTGATTCTGTATATGAGGAATCTATTCATGGTAAAGAATGTGATGTAATTCACATTTCTACATAGAACCCTACCACAATACAAGAATTTTCCTCTAGCTTAGTCTCCCCTTCACTACATAGATTCAATTCATGCCAAAATGATTTAGAAGAAGATATAGAACAAACACCTGATTCACATTATAGGGTGATGATGAACCTAATGAAGGATTCTAGTTCTAGACCCTATTTCTAGCTTTATTTTTGGCAAAAACTGAAAATGAGGATGATGAGCAATTCAAAGACTTTAGTTTCCTCAATAACTTAGAAGAAGTACATGTTATAACTTACTAGATACAATGTATGAGTCATCAAGAGAGGTCATGTCTTTGAACCTAGCTGAATCATATCCATACCCCGAGTCATTATCCTTGGTCCATCCCAAACTTATTAATTAGGATAGAACTGAACCTCATAACATTCCCAACTTCAACACTAACCGTGACATTTGTGTATAACTTAATGCAGTTGAACCATATCCGAGACTAGAACCAAAGGAAGTACCTATGAATGGGTCTAGTATCAATCATCTCAGTCACCCAAATAGAGTTCTAACACCTCACAAATCTAGTAACCCAAACTACATTGTGGCAGATCTAGATAAAGAAATAGAAACAAATAGAAGCAATGTATCTAAGGATGAAAACTAATTGTGTCACCCAATGATGAGATAGTTGATGCTTTACTCAAACATTTCAAAGAGAGGTCATCTATTTTAATCAAGACAATAGAGGAAGTCAACATTGGGACATAAACAGAAACCAAAATCATTCACCTAGCATAGTCATTAACTTAAGATGAAAGAAGTGAATTCGTTCATTTCTTCAAGAAAAGACAAATCAATTTTGGATGGTCCTATGTCGACATGCCAGGTTTAGACCCTAATATGGTGCTTCATCACCTCAATATTTCTCTAGAGGCTAAACCAATCAAGCAAAAGCTAAGAAAAATATATCTACATATAGCACTTCTAGTCAAAATAGAGTTGGAAATGTCACTTCATACTAATTTCATCAGGCTACTGGCATATGCTTCATGGATCTCAAACATTGTGCCTATTTCAAAGATTGATGGAAATATATGGATCTACATTGATTTTCGTGATGCCAACAAGGCATGTCCCAAAGATGACTTTCCCTTATGAAGCATTGATGTCATTGTAGACCTAGCCACTAGCCACTAGACACTTGATGATCCCTCTTATGGATGGCTTCTCTAGTTATAACTAAATCCAGATAGCAACAAAAGATGAAAAGAAAATAACCTTCACTTATGCATGGGGGACATTCATTTGGAATGTCATGCCCTTTGGCCTCAAGAATGCATGAGCCACATATCAATGAGCTATGACCATAATATTTCATGACATGATGCACAAATTTATGGAAGAATATGTAGATAACCTTCTAGAAAAGTCTCATACCCACAAAGACCATCATCCAATTCTAGACAAGATCATCACATGTCTAGAAGCCTTTAAAATTAGGATGAATTCTAAGAAGTATGCTTTCAGGGTATGACTTGGAAAGCTCCTGGGCTATATTATCTCTACAAAAGGGATGGAGGTAGATCCCAAAAAAATATAAGCTATTCTCAACATGAAACCTCCCAAGAACTTGACCTGACTAAGTTTTCTCCAAGGGAGACTTCAATCTATCTGAAGATTCATATCTCAATTGGCCAAGAAATGTGTGCCTTTAACTCACCTTCTTCACAAAGATATAGTTTTCAAGTGGGAGAATCACTGTCAAACAACTTTTGATCTTCTCAAGAATTATCTAATGAATCCACCTATCTTGGTGTCTCCTATGCTACACAAACCTTTATTGTTGTATATCTCCCTAATAGAAAAGTCAATAAGAGCCCTCTTGGCATAGGAAAATGACCAATGAATAGAACAAGCCATCTACTCTATAAGTCATGCCTTGGTTAATTATGAGCTCAACTACATTTTCATTGAGAAGACATGTCTGGTAGTGGTTTTTGCTTCCCAAAAACTACACCACTACCTCCTAAGACACAAGGTAAAACTCATAGCCAAAATTGATCCTCTCAAGTATCTTCTCAACAAAACAATGTTAATAGGAAGGCTAGCAAAATGGGTGATGATTCTAAGTGAGTTTGATATAGAGTATGTTGATAAAAAGGCCATAAAAGGACACACCATTGTAGATTAGTTAGCTAAGGCAGCCCTAGAAAGCTTGAATCCCATCTTAGTAGATTTTCCAGATACACACATTCTTTAGAAAGAGCTAGTTACGTGGAATTTTCATTTTGATGGATCATATACACATCATGGTTCAGGCATAGGGATTCTAAGCATCACTCCTTTAGGCATGTCTGCACCAAAGTCATACAAACTATTGTTCGCATGCACTAATAATATGACATAATGAAGCCTTATTTTTGGTCTTAAATTAGCCTTAGAATGGAAATTGACAACAATAAAGGTCTATGGAGATTCCTAGCTAGTCATCAATCAAGTGAATGACACATATCAAACCAAAGATGAAAAATTGCTACCTTACAAATATTTGGTACCAGAGTATAGTTATCTAGTGTATGTCAAGTGACTCTTCATATTCATAGTAATCTTTTCCTCTATACTCTTGCCAACTCTCTGATCCAATATCTATTCAACTTCTTCAATCTGCTTCTTAGGATAATCATTTGATACACAAAATTCATCCTTTGACTCATGATACTTATACAAATCAGCAATATTGAATATAGGAGATATATCCATGTCATCAAGTAACTCAACTTCATAAGCATTACCATTGTCAAACTTCTTCAAGATCTTACAAGGTCCAAATTTCTTCATCTTTAGCTTATTGTATGTTCCAACTAGGAATCTTCCTTTCTTCAAATGAACCATCACCTCATCACCAACTTGAAAATCATGGTGTCTTCTAGATTGATCAACATTCTCCTTATACTTTTGATTAATTTGTTCCAACCTCAACTTCACTTCCTTATGCAAAGATTCCATAAAATCATCAAATTCTTCTCCTACAGTGCTTTTCTTTTCTTCACCAACGACATCTCTCAAATCTGATATACCTCTCGGATGCATTTTGGTAACAATCTCAAAAGGTGTCTTCCCTATACTCATATTCAAAAAATTATTATATGAAAATTCATCTTGTGCCAATACCATCTCCCAATTACTTGGCTTATTCCCAACTAAACATCTTAGCAAATTGCCCAAGCTTCTATTCACAACCTCTGTCTATCCATCTATTTGTGGATGGAATGTAGAACTGAACTTCAACTCAGTACCCATCTTCTTCCACAAAGTCCTCCAAAAATAACCAACAAACTGACTGTCTCTTTCTGAAATAATACTTCTTGGTAATCCATGCAATCTCACAATCTCTTTAAATAAAAGTTTAACAATATGCTAAGCTTTCTGATGTCTTCTTACATGGTATGAAATGAGCCATCTTAGAAAATCTATCCACTACAAAAAATATGGAATCATACCCTTTCACTATTTTAGGCAATCCAAGAACAAAATACATACTAATGTTAGTCCAAGGTTTCTTAGGAATATAAATAGGTGTATATAAACCAATATTTTGACTCACTCCCTTTGCAACTTGAAAAACTCCACAACTCTTTAAAAAATTTTGAACATCCTTATACATTTGTGGCCAATAATACTCTCTTTCAGCAAGCTCAATGTCTTATCAATTCCAAAATGTCCAGCCAATCCACCACTATGCTTTTCTTTAATCAGATTCAACCTCATAGAACTTCTAGGAATACACAATTGAATACCTTTGAACAACATACCTTCTTGAATGAAATAATCATCATAATTACTTATGTGATTTGTTAGATTTGGTACTCTACACTCTCTCCACGCCTCAAAAAAATTAGGATCAGCATCATACAACTCTTTCATTTTATCAAAACCAAGAACTTCAACCTTCATTTTTGTCAACAAGGAACATCTCCTACTCAATGCATCAACAACTCTATTAGTAACTCCACTCTTATGCTTAATGACAAATGTAAAACTCTGCAAATACTCAACCCACTTCATATGTCTCTAATTCAATTTATGTTGACTTCCCAAGTATTGTAAAGCTCTATGATTAGTATACAAAACAAACTCCTTAGGAATCAAATAATGTCTCCACTTCTTCAATGCTTGAACAATGGCATAAAATTCTTGATCATACACAGAATACTTCCTTTTACCATCATTCAACTTTTCACTAAAGAAAGCAACAGGCTTACCTTCTTGACTTAATATAGCTCCTATTGCATTACCACTTGCATCACATTCAACTTGAAATACTTTGTTAAAATCAAGTAAAGCTAATATAGGTACTTCCACAACCTTTTGTTTCAAAGTCTCAAAACTCTTATCAGCTCCGTGTGTCCACTTGAATTCCTTTTTATCTCCCCTCATTGTTTCAGCCATAGCATTACAAAAAACACTGAAATTCTTTATAAACTTCTAGTAAAAATTAGCCAAACCATGAAATGACCTTACCTCACCCACATTCTCAAGTGTAGGCCATTCCAAAATTGCTTTAACCTTCTTAGGATCCATCTTCAATCCATCAACTAAAATCACAAATCCCAAATACACAATCTCCTTTTGCATAAAAGAACACTTTTTTAGATTAATCATCAACTTTTCCTCTTTCAACCTTTGCAATACTTGTCTAATATTCTCAAGATGTTCTTCCTTAGTCTTACTGAATATCAAAATATCATCAAAATAAACAATCAAAAACTTAGCCAAAAATCTTTTCAGAACTTCATTCATTAACCTCATGAAAGTACTAGGTGCATTAGTCAAACCAAAAGGCATAATCAACCATTCATACAAACCATCTTTTGTCTTGAAAGTAGTTTTCCATTCATTACCTTCTCTAATTCTGATATGATGATAGCCACTCTTCAAATCAATCTTGGTAAAATACTTTGCTCCAATCAAACAATCCATTATGTCATCCATCCTTGGCATAGGAAACCTATATTTCACTATTATCTTGTTAATAGCTCTGGAATTAGTACACATTCTCCATTCTACATTTTTTTTAGGTGCTAATATAGTAGGTACAACCCATGGACTCAAGCTTTCTCTAATCAAACCTTTCTGCAACAACTCATGCACTTGTATGTTAAGTTCTTCATTCTCTGTAGTTGTCAATCTATATGGTGCTTTGTTTGGCAAACTAGCTCTAGGAATTAGATCCATACAATAACTTATGCTTCTTACTAGAGGTAAACCATCAGGAATATCATCAGCAATAACATCTTTATACTCATTTAGTAATTTTGTAATTTCTACTGGTATTTAGCTATCACTATCTGTTGTCACTCAGTCATTACTAGCTTTTGTTTCTCGATCATTACTACCAACACTCGGTCCTCTAGGAACTATGGCAAAATAGACTTGATTCTTTTTCATTTCCTTTTCAAATTGTTTCCCATTAACCATGCAAATTTTTATAGCAGTACAATTAACCTCATCTGAACTTTCAATCAAAGGAAACAATATTTGTTTCTTCCCATTTACCCAAAGAGTATATTGATTCAATATTTCATCATGTACAACATATCTATCATATTGCCAAGGTCTACCCAACAAAATATGACAATAATCCATAGGCATAATATCACAAAAAACTTCATCAAAGTAATGTCCAATTTTGAACTTCACAAGGCATTGCTTACTTACCAATATCTTATGCTCATCTTTGATCCATGAAACATGATAAGGTTTGGGATGTTTTAGCCTCTACAACTGCAACTTGGTAACCAGCTCTTCTGATGCTAGATTTGTAGAACTTCCACTGTCAATGATCACTTTGCAACATTTTCTAGCCATCTTACATCTTGTCTTGAAAAGACTTCTCCTTAAAACAAGTTCCTCATCGCTTCCCTTATTACATAAGGTTCTTCTCACCATCAAATTTTTTGCAACCTAAGGTCCACTTGGTGAACCTTCATCATCTTCTTGAATCACAATATTTTTGTTACCTTTCCTACTTTTAGAGGATCTACATTCAAAAGATCTATGTCCCTCTTTACCACATCTGAAATAATTACCATGCAATCCACCTCTAGAATAGGAATTAACTCTTCCTTGGTAAGAATTAATACCTCCTCAGTAAGAATTACCACTTTTTCATTCGGTCTTGCCTTTGTCATCATTCTTCCATTTAGATTTGCCTTTATCCTACATAGAACTGTCAGATCTACCACTTTCTCCATAAGATCTACCTCTGCCTCTCTAGAATCTACCACCTCTACCTCTTTGTCTTTGTTCATGCTTCTTTATCAAAATCTCCTCAACTTTCAAGGCATATTGATATGCTTCTTCTACACTTTCCAACTTCAGAAAACTTATTTCATCTTGAATTCTAAATCTTAATCCATTAATGTACCTTGCAATTTTCTCAACATCATCATCTACATGTCTAGATCTGATGTCCAATCTATAGAATTCCTTGGTATATTCTTTCACAATCATGTTGTTTTGTTTCAAATTTTGCATCTTTCTCAACAAGCTAACTTGGTAATCAGCAGGGAGGAATTTGTTCTTTACCTTGTTCACCATCTTTGACCAAGTTCTGATCTTCTTCTTTCCTCTCCTTTGTCTATCAGTTTGCAAGTGTTCCCACCATAGTGATGCATGAACTTTCAACCTAGTAACAACAATCTTCACCTTTCTATAATCAAGAGTGTTTTCATACTTAAAGTACTTCTCCATATTAGAGATCCAATCCAACACAATATTGGTATCCAGTCTTCCATCATAAGGAACAACTTCTACAACAGGCTTTTAATTTTCCCTAGACAACACTTGCAATAATCTTTCCTCATCTTGATCTTCTTTAGGTTCTAGATTATGGTTTGGTGCTGCTACTTCATCATTACTTACATCATCAAGATGTGCTCGTCTCCTCTAGGCTATCTCCATAGCATCTAATCTAGCTGCAATTTGTCTCAACTAATCCAATATAGCATCATCGACATTTCTTCTACCATGAACCATCTTTACAAATTAGGTTCCTGCAAGATCGTAACCCTCTGCAAGTTATAGGTCAAATCCATAGATCTGCAACCCTACAACCAAATCTAAATTAGGGTTCTACACAATCCAATCTCCACAAGGATGAACCTCAAGCTTTGATACCAACTGACATAGGCAAAGGGATGAATAACTAGGGCCAAAGGTTTACCTAGCTATCCAAACCACCCTACAAGAGTTAACACAACAGAAGTAAACACAAGGAACATCAACCAAAGGAAGAAGAAGAATGAAATACTTTTATTGATTTTTCAAATATTCAACATGCATGCCCAGTTGTAAGGCCTTTTGGGTTACGACCAATTAAAAATACATCACATTCAAAGATCCAACTGCAAATTTCCACTTTCAGTTCTGCTCTCCAATCTCCTCCCCCAAAAACTTGCCTAACTCTAAGCCTAAACACTATATATATACTTGCCAAAATGGCTTATAGATTATTCTAGAACATTACATAAGAGGAGGGCCGACCCAACAATGGTCTGGACACATCCCAAGAAAAGATCTTAACATAAATGTCATGATCAAAATAAATCCCATAAGTCAACTTGTAGATATCACGTCCAAATACTAACACTCGACATACACTAGATAACTTGGCACATGAGGAGTCACTCAACATACACTGGATAACTTGACACGTGAAGAGTCACTCGGTATACACTAGATAACTCGACACATGAAGATTCACTTGACACATGAAGGAATTTCTATAGTAACTCAGCACATGAAGGGGCTGATAGGCACATGAAGGACTGCTAGGCACATGAAGGACTGCTAGGCACATGAAGGATTTGCTAGGAACATGAAGGATTTGCTAGGCACCAACTTGCAGAATGAAAAAAAATGAGTAGGATAACAAGGCAATCCAGGATGCTCCTGCATCACTATAGTAATCTACCCTAGCTCAATAACTCAACCCCTTAGCCACACCATGGCCTTTTTACTAGTGGGGTTTTGACTTGATAGGTGTTATTATCCTAAATTCCTCCTACGGACACAAGTGGATTATCATGACAAAGTATTTCACCAAATGGGTATACCTCATGCTATTCTAATAAATAATTCCTTGTATTTCAAAAAACAAATAGTTGATGAGTTGTGTGATAAGTTCCACATCATTCACAATTCCTCATCAATCTATTATCCCTAGGGCAATGACCAAGAAGAGGCCATGAACAAAAAATATCATCAATGTCCTCAAAAGAATCATCAATGAAACTGATTGGGACTAGCATCTATAGCTAAATCTTACACTCTGGGCCTATAGAACAAGTATTCAGATGCCCACAGGGGAAACCCCCTTCTCTTTGGTCTATGATAGTGAGGTAATTCTTCCCCTAGAGATTGAAATCCCATCTTTGAGAGTCACCTTACATGATGTTATGACATATGAGGAATATATAGTGGCCCATTTAGAACAATTGGAATTCCTGGAGGAACATCAATGCACAACCCACGAACATCTCAAAGTGTATTAGAATAGGTTGTCCAAACACTATAATAAGAAGGTGAAGCCTCGTGTTTTCCAAATAGGAGACTTAGTCCTCTGTGAAAACCCTAAAAACCAAATAGATTGAGAAAAGAAAGGCAAGTGGGAAGCCAATTGGATTAGCCCTTATATTATCACATAATCTTTTGGGACATGTACATACAAAATTTCTAATTATGATGGAGAAGAACTAGCAGAACCCATTAACATCATCCATCTTAAAAAGTTCTATGTTTAAAGCCATGAGGAACCACCTCATATCTAAAAAATATCAAAAAAAACCATGAAACATTACAAAAAATAAATAAAACTAAAAAAATGGTATAAAAGGAGTGAGAGATACTACCTTTGGGCTTCCCTAACAACACAAGTCCTTCAATGTGAAAATACAACAAGACATGGTTACAACAAAACTATCCATGCCAATTTTTCTTGTTTGTAGCCTTTCCCTTGCATATCTCTGCATTACCTGGCACAATTAATAGGACACTAAACAAGAGGGATACTAGATGTCACATTTGAGTCAATTTTATGCATACCCAATTGAGAAACACTTGCAGGTCATAGTTCAGTGGTTTCTTGGTACAACAAAAACAAAGGGAAGGTGTGCAACTCAAAGGAAACATAGAGTCTGATTATGTTTTTAGATATTATAGGCATGAATTATAGGAAAATCAATGCACATCTCAAATATCTACCTCTACCAAAAATCCAAATATCCATTTTAGCCTCCATAAACTCCATCTGTGCTCCCAAAAATCTATTTTAGCCTCCATAACTCCATTTGTGGTCCAAAAAAAAACCCATTTAGCCTCCATAAATCCAAGAACCCACTTTTAGCCTTGATAAATGTAAATATGTTCCCCAAAGCCCACTTTTGATCTCCTTAACTCTTTATGTACTCTAAAATGTCCCTTTTAGCCTTCATGTCAGCCCTAGTGATCTCCATATTCTAAAAAATCTCACTTTCTTCCTCCTTTTGCTACCACTAGATAAAAAATCATAAAAAATAATCAACAATTTTCAAAAAAAAGTAAAAAAATATTAAAAATATTAAAAATAGTCAAAAACGTCAAAATCATCAAAATAGTCACAAATGCATCAAAAAAGAAAATCAAACAGGTAATCAAAAACATGTTACAAATGTTGTCTTTAATTTGACATAAATTATTTTTGTACTTTTCAATCCAATGATCCATTGATTTCATGTCGAGCTAGTCTCCATCTATAATTGGTGTTCCTTTGGGACATGTTTAAGTACCTCAACCAGTTTTATATGAAACCAATGGTGAGGCCTCCTAGATTGAAATATATTTCAATATTTTATGATATTATCCTTGCCCTATTACTTCCAACAAAGACAACAATAAAGCACATAAATTAATTAAGAAGCAATGTTGTTATGTCTTGAAACATATCTGGGGGGTTGGAAAAATTTGGAAGAACACAAATAGTTGAAGACATTTGCCTTGTTTCCTCTCACAACAATATCAAAAGAAGATTTTCAAACTTATTTATGTTGCAGAGGCCACGATTGATCTAGCACCCTTCATGAAATATATCAATGCTATCCTGAAACGTCCTTGTGACCTCATATCTCATCTCTACAATTTAGGGACATGTTGGTAATTTGGGCATCACTTGGATTGATATAGATATCCACCACACTCTTTCATCACCATCTAGCTAGGATGCTATTCTGTTGCACACTAGCAATGTTGCTATCACTCTAATAGGTTGGCCTACTTCCCACTCATAAGAAGCAACCCATGAGACTGAATGCCACACCAGTCGAACCCTTGACTCTTGGAGCCAATGATGGTACAAAATAAGTAAACATTTGTGAGACCGCAATGATGTCCCCCACCTTATAGAGGCCCAAACACCCTTTTCGGGTCCCCTAGCACCTTTTTTAGGCCTCAAATGCTTTTTTCTAGGCCCATTCAACACCATTTTAGGCCCCAAGCACCTTTTCTACCTATCCAACACCTTTTATAGGCCCAAACACCTTTTTAAGGCCCTCAAGTGCCTTTTTAGGCCACCTAGTGTTTTTATAGGCCCAAAACACCTTTTTAAAGCCCCAAACACCTTTTTCAAGGCCTTGTAGCACCTTTTTTAGGCCATCCAATGCCTTGTAAAGTCCCAAACACCTTTTCAAGGCCCCTTAGTGCCTTTATTAGGCCATCCAATACCTTTTTAAGCCCAAACACCTTTTTCAATGTCCTGTAGCACCTTTTATGGCCCTCCAACACCTTTTTTGGGCACTAAAGCACCTTCTTAGGCCTATATGCCTTTTCATTGGCCCCATAAATATCTATCTTGGCACACACCTAAAGAAAATTCTTGACTTTGGCCCTAACTTGTTTGTAAAGGCTATTAATATACATAGAATTTTACACTCCAAGTTTCAACTATAATTTGTCATTTAACACTTCCTACTTTTTCCACCTCGTGTACTTCTTCTCTCAAAATGTTACACAAGTCTGTACTCATCTTTCATTGAGAGCCCACCTTGGCATTCGATTATCACACATAAGTGAAGGTTAATCCTCCTCTAAATATCCCATTGCTCATGCTTTTTGTGGATTTTGGTAACCTTCCACAATTTCATTAATACCAAAAATATCTATAATAGCTTCAAAAATACCAAAAACATCCAAATAGACTCAAATATACTAAAAACATCCAACACATTTCAATGCAAAAATATCAAAACAAAAAATATAATAATAATCAAACACTTTCAATTACATTGTATAGAACACATGGAATGAGCACCAGTCACCCTTTTTTTGCCATAAACAACACACTTTTTATTCTATTACGACAGTAATGACACAATTACATCTAAAGCAACACCTAGCCGATCACTTATTCTGGCCTCTCTTAAGGAGATGACATATTAGGATTTCTTGCTGGGGGCATTTCCCTTGGCACAGTCCTAGAAGATTAAGCTCCTGGCATGGATCCCCCTTACACCCAAACAACATCCATTGGTATTGGGAACCTCCCATTGCGTAGTTGAGCATTCAATAGTTGCATAAATTGTCTATCCATGAATTGGGTCTCCTATCACCACTCCAATGGGATCAAGTGATAATATAGTGCCATATAATAGGTGGCTTCCCAATTTACTTTCATAGTCTTTTGCATATCCATGAACACATTGTCCACCAGCTTATTAATATCCAACACAATGGTTGCCCATTGAGCCACATCCTTCTCCTATTACATCTGAGCAATCACCATTCTCCAACACTCCACATCCACTTTCATCTCACTCAGCCTCTACTGCAACTGCCTCATCTTTGCCTCACTAGCTGCCAACTGCTCTTGCAGCTGTAATGACACAGTGTTAATTTTTGACACCATGTCTTTAAAAGACTCTGATTGCACCTATAGTAACACTTGTTCATTCTGTGCACTTTCCAAACCCTCTTGCGCCATCCTCAGAGAATCATGTAACCTTTGTGCTCATGCTAGCTCAGCTTAGATCACCACATCATTTCGCTCTGCTCATGACCATTCCACCTATAGCTTAGCTTCCAATGATCGCACTTGTGCCTACTTAGTATTCACCATCGCTTGGAGTCATTTGGCTTCTGTTTGTGCTCCATCCTCATGAGCTTTATCCATCAAATCCAACAAAAATGTGACTTCTTGTTCTTCATTTTCTGCTCAAACTCTCTTTGTAGCCAACATTTTTTGTAATTCCTCTACTTCACTTATTGCTTGCATCCTACCCTCCACCTTTGGTTGTGGCTCCAACACCCAATATGCCCATCTCCTTACTTGTTGACCTTTGAATAGGGATTTTGAGGCTAATCAATTGAATCACTACACTCATCACCTCACCCACACTGACATCCTCCATTGTGCTCTATGGTCTTCCTAGGAGAGTCCATCTCCCCTACATTTTTTGCTACTTATGGCATGCTTTTTGTCACCTCAGGAGGATTACTTTCTGCTCACATCATAGGATTTCCACCTAGTTCCTCTTGTAACATCTACTGCACTACACTCCCTAACAACATTAACAATGCTAATAAAGGATCTTCTTCCACCCTGACTCTTGAACCCCTAGGTTGTACTTGCACTGACCCTACTTGAATCAACTCGTCACACTCATGAACTAGCACCTGGAGCTTAGGCTGATACACCAATTCACTTGACGTATGATAGACACACTTCTCCCTTTGTCTTTGCCTCACCCAACCTCCCTGACTAACATTCCCCATTTATGCCTCCTATTGTAACTGGACTAGTGAGCCCACCATGGTTTTAAACTCACACTCACTTTGTCCCTCTAAGAAATGAATCTCCCAATAGTCGTACTACCTATTCCTTCACCATGTTTCTTTTTGTATGCACATACTCATCTATTTATGACCATCACTCAACACACATTACACTTCACTAGTCTTGCCATGCATTCTGTCTATGCAACCCACCACCCTAGTACCACGTACATGCATTGCTCTACTCTAACATTACTATGCCATGATACACCTACTCATCCCCCACTAAAACATTTCTTCCAACACAATCACTATGCATTCTGCTGCAAAATTTCCATTGGTGCACTCCATGACTTGTTATAAGAATCCTCCAATGACTTTTATCCATAGGGAATTGAAAAAACTTGACACTATTACACACAACTATTGGCATAATGGTCTGTATATACTAGCTTTTTCACTGTTATGTACTTCTAATACATTGATGATGTACTTGACTAGAGACTTTTTATTTGCTTTCAATTTTCACTATTCTAATCTAGGGATCCTTCGATTTTATGCATTATTGGTGTCCACTTGTAAGTGCCTCCTCTTGTTTTGAAGGTCATGTGTACCTTAACTAGTTTTGCATAGCATCTCAATTGAGGTTCCTTATCTAACATGTGTCTCTTTGTGTGTACGTTTTCTTTTACTACAAAAAAACTTTTGTTAAAAGGTACTATACTTTTCCTATACATTATTTATTCTCTTTTGCAATGATCAACATGATAGAATATTCATTACCATAGCTGAGCTAGTAGTGATTGTACTATATTACTTCTATATAGGTGCTTAATAATGACATTTAAATTGCATCTCTTTACAAAAAGTGACAGTTAGTTGCATCCATCTAGATTGCATTTCATATCAAGTACCTTAAAAATAAATGGTTGGCACATAAATAGGGAATACATAGGAATGCTTACACAACATCATCCAATAGATTAGTAACAAAACTAAGAAATGGAAATAAATGACAGACAACAACATCAACATCACTGCAAGCTTTCAACACTCAAGTATTGTGGACATTGTTTCATTGCAACACCACCACAATTCCTCACACTTCATCACCCCATTGTCCCATAATATCATTCCCCCTATTGCATTATGTGACCTTCAAATCTCAAAAGTTCTGGTCACAATTTCCTCTCATTACCATTCTTTTTTGTCCATCTTCAATCACATTCTATTCCTTCACTCTCTCACACTTCCTACCAATGCATCGAGGCTTCTTTATGGCCTTTGAATCTCAAAAATTTGAGTTCTACTTTCATCTCATACCCCTCATTTCCATCTTTCATTCATCCTTTCATCTCTTTACCATTCCATCAAACTCGTTTCCATCTCATCCTTATTTTATCATTTTAATCATGTTAATTCTCTTTTCATTAATACATTTCATTCCATTTCATTTCCTCACATCATTTTATTTCTCATTATATTTTCATTTTCATCATTCTTTTATCATTTTCCTTACATTCATTTTTACTTACCACCATCATCTCATATTCATTTCATCTATCATATTTCATTACATTCATTTTCCTTCAATCTAAATCATCTTCACTTTATTTTCATATTACACCATTTCATATTCCTCTCAATAATTCATCTTCATTCCATCTTTGTTACATGACAAATATTAAACTATTTCTCTTTCTTTTTACAATTACACTACTACCATTTTTCAATCATTTTCCTATTCATTCTATTTCATTATTTAAACCATCTCATTTTTCTATCATTAACCCATTTTATTGCATTATATTTACATTTTCTTTAATCACTCCACTTCTTTCAGCAATTTTCATCTCATTTACATTTATTTTGGTTTAAACATATCATCTTCATTTGTTCATTTTATGTTATGTTCATTTCATCACATCTTTTCCTTAATTTATTTCATCTTATCACAGTCATATTTTCTTAATTATTTTTCTATTCTTTTTATCATTTCATGGCATCATATTACAATGTTGCATTCATTGTCTCATTCTCATTTCATCATTACATTAAATCATTTTATATCTCTACACAACCATCTATTCCATTATCCTATTTTCATTATCATATCATTACATTACATTCACCCATTTCATTTATATATATAACATCTACATGTTTTTTTTTTGTTTTTTTTTTCTCACTGCACTAAGCATTTATTCATATACATTCCCTACATTATTCATCCACATTACATCCATATCTACAACTATCATAAAAATAAAATAACAAACACACATCACATAAACTCATCCATAACATTAGTAATATAAAGTCCATGATACAAAGACATGAAGATCCAACATAAACACAAATGCAAAAGCTTGATCGAAATAATCATATATCAAAAGGTCATCATCAAGAATGATACATCCGATAACCCAATAACATGTAATACAAAATGATACACAAAATCACTCTAGTGTCTCACCACCTACATCATCTGTATGTGTCTGATTAGGATGTGCCTAATCATTGGGGGCACTCATCCCATCTTGTGGAACCTAATCTGGAAAATCTATAGCCTGTCCTAGTAATGGTGAAGACCACTTGACTAGTGGTCATCCCATCTTTCCTCGGTGGTGGTGTTGGAGCTAGAGGCCTCAGTGTCATCGAGGCTATGAATGCCTACACTAAGCTTGATAACTGACTAATCTGCATCCCAATTAATCTGACTTGTCCTCCATGGCACTCATACATTTCTCCATATTGAATGACCCACCTAGTCTAACTAGTGGTGGAATTGGAGCTACAATTACCTGTGGTTGTGAGCTTTGTACCCTTGTGGTAGGATCCTAAACCCGAGGCATGTGTCTCCTAACAAACTAAACACCCTCTGATAGTAGGGCCCTATGCTACACTGCTCTACCTTGATTCAAATTGTTTGTCATCATGTTAGGCCCTGCACCACACTTGTACCTACTCCCATCACAATCCCACCTTACCCACAAACCTCTCTAGGCCCACCACTGTCAACATCACCTAGTCTCTCTGCTATCATCTACCTCTATACTAGACCTAGTGGCTGACCTCTCCACTATGGTAATACCACGACCCTACCTCTACCCCAATAGCTCCCTCACACCCTAGCTCCACCTTTGGCTCTGTCTCTAGGTCTACCTCTAGCCCTTCCTCTCCCTTGACCACCCTCATCATCACCATCCTCTCCCTTTCTCAATTGCTCCTCCATCTCAGGTATTGATTACACTAGATTAGTATATCTTGGAAAGAGATGCTCTCTAAACCAATGATCATAGTCTCCCTCCATCCTTACATCCACCTCACCATCCACCAAAGCTCATCTCTATGAAGTCCCTATCATCTGAATAAAAGCCTCTCAGCATGCCTCATACTCCAATTTATGATGCCAAACTGGTCTCTTTGACTAAACTTGGTCATAATGTGTCAATCCCTATGGCATCCCTTTTTGGCGATTGAACTGTCGGACTATCCTCTTGAAACAAAATCTCTCAATCACCAAGGGGATCTAGCCTAGAAAAAGTTGAGGGGAAAAGAAATACACCACCTCATCATTTTCCTCAACCCATGAATCTGTAAACCTGTATGGCCTCCACAAGACCTCATGGAGGTCATCCAACATCCATCGCCAATACTCTATCTTGCCCAGATGGGGTTGGAAAATTACACCTGAATACATGTATATGTATGGCATATCCTATGGTCATTGATGCACACATATTGGCTGGGTAATGGGAAGATTCTCCCATGTCCATATCTGTAGTAATACCACACCCGTTGAAAGTGATGTTGACCTTGAATATATCACCTGATGCAAATCATGATACAAGTGGGCTAAAATATAGCTACCCCACCAAAATCTTTGGGGTCAGTCAATCATATCCTAAATAATGTGGCCCCATCTAACTAGACATATATGCCCTTGCCTATCTGGTAGAAGAACCATCCTATTAATCTGGCTAACACAACAGGCAAGGGATCATACTACAACATTTGGAACCGTGGTGCACTATAATCCCCAATATCATCATCTGCAAATACATCTCTTAAGGATATCCCATCATCCGTCTAATCATAATATACCAAATCTCTTACTATTGGGATCTAAAGAATCATGTACACATCCTTGGGATTAAGCATCATCTCTCCAAGGGGTATGTGAAAGGTGTTGTGGTCTGAGTGTCACTGCTCAGCCACAACTGTCAATAATCCTCAGTTCACTCAAAATTGAGGCATCTGAAGAAGATATGTAAACCCACATCTATCAATTCTATCGATTGGCTGGTGATAATCTATCAATGGACTCCAGTGGCCATGGATATAATCCTTGCACCATCAGCTTATGCCCACATACCTATTTCACTAATCAATCAAACAAAGGCATCAGTTTCCTTACAAATGATTATCCTACATCAATCAAACACAAACATCTAAGCTATCCAGGTAATGGTTCTACCTTGAAACTTTTATTTGTCCCATTCTATATCCTAAGATGAACATGTTAGTTTTACCCTACTCTGTATCCTGAGGGGGGGCACATTTTCCTATTTATCCAATATCACTTGATTGATCCTACATATCACTTTGTGAGTACACATGCCTTATTATTTTGATTTATTATGGTAACAAGTTTTCAGGTTGACATCAACCTTATCATTATTCAATGGACATCAAGATTCTATCTTACACTTTGATCAATATTACACACATTCCCAACATTCTACTATTGGACAAACCCTACACTAGCCAAATGCACTATCCAATACATCACAAGAGCCATCAGGTTACTTTGTGCTATTCCATACATTGTATGTGCTCTTACACCAAGTGTATGCGCTACAACAATCCAAAGCACTATAAAGTTCATCATCTATGCTATTACATTGCACATACACACTACACAAGGTATAAGCACTAATAAGTTACCTATATATGCCATTACATAAAACAGATGCACTATCAAATATGAAAGTGCTATGGAATCCCTCATCTGCACCAATCCATCACACAAATGTGCTACATAGGAAAGATTCACTATAGAACATTGCATAAGCGCTATAGAACTCCAACCCTACAGAACTTGGTTCATTACCCCAACGTGATTATTCCCAAAAATTAAATGTGCTATTTTAAAACTTATGTGCACTACTAAATGACTTATATGCACTAGACTATGTGAATGTGCTAGCAGAATATGCATATGCGCTATAATTTTAAGCTATGCGCTACTTTTCACGCCTAAGGTTTTTGTAAACATGCTACTTTATACTACGGATGTGCTATTTGACACTACCAATGCACTAAAATAATTTACATGTGCTATCAAAAATAGTAAATGTGCTAAAATGTTCAAATCATGCAAAAACTCAAAAATTCCTACAAAAATTCAAAAATTCAAAATCATGGAGGTGCTCGATGACTTATTAGGGCACCATAGTCGGTTGGATGCTCATATCTATGACCACACTCAAATATGTGCTCTTGTAATGGGACCACCATCTTTGTCGACTCAACACTCAAAAGGGAGGAAAGTTGGGCATGTAAAAATGAAATGGGTAAAAGGCCTTTTGACCTATTTGACCCTTACTTGGGTCATTTTATGACATTTTTGAACATTATTCACCTTATTTAATACCTTTAGAGCTGTTTTCTCGAACTAGGTACCATTTTATTCCACTCAATGTCATACCTACAACCCAATTTATCTACAAACTTTGTCATTAATATTTTTTAGAAATAAAATTGGATTCTCCATATCTCACAAATCTACATTCCAATTTTATTTCTGAGGGGGTAGTATACCTATATCAAACTTGTTAGAAGTTGTAATCTTTCCTTGGTGTATTTATAAACCAAGGTTAGAACTCCTTTCTTTATTGTTGTAATATATTAGGATATAAGCCAAGGTATCCTAATATATTTCTTTTTTGTCCTTTTTCCACTACATCTTATTTTGTCATCTAGTGGAATATGTGAGGACAAATATATATTGTAATTTCTAATTTTAGATTATTCCTCCTTAAGAGGAATCTTACACTTGGCATCACACACTTATGAATGGTGGCATTCATAGACATGGGAGTTACATTCCAACTCCTCTCTCTCATCTCTATTTAAGAGATGACCCTCCTCTCTCATTCAACATCAATGAGGTTTCTTCCTCTTCTCTATTATTGTATGAGCATTGCTCTCTATCTCTCTCTCTCTCTCTCCTCCTTCTTAGGCTTTTGATGCCTCATTCATAATATCACAAGGGGTTTTCTTTGCTTTCCCCTTTCCAAATATCTTGTCTCATGGTGTTGGAGCTTGAAGCTTTCTCTCTCCTATTTTATGGTAATATCTTTCCATGCATTTACTCACTTAGATTCTTTCCTGGTATTGTTTATTTATAGATTTCTTTTTCCATTTCTAACATGGTATCAGAGCAGTTTAATCTTTGTTTTGAGTGTTTGCATGAAGGTACGATTCGAAGGAGACTCTTGAGAGAGATTTCACTAATTTCTTCTGTAATCTTCTTAAGATAGAAGAAATTGAATTTTTTTAAAGATTTGGCTGGTTTACCGCCAAACCTGATTAATTTCTGTTTGCTCTAATTTGTGCAGGTTACTTCTTATTTTCTATTATTTCTCATCTAACCCCCTTTGGAAGGCTTGCCGCCAAAGGGTCTTCCTATCTTGATATCAATATTTGTTAAACATTGTGATTAATTTTTCAATTTTTTTTAAATTTTTTTTTTTTTCTTACAAATGATTCAGTCTTATCGGACAGCCTCTTTGATGGTATATTGAAGATTTTTCGTGCTGTCTAGTTATTCGAGTTGTGTTGCATAAGCGCTATAGAACTCCAACCCTACAGAACTTGGTTCATTACCCCAACGTGATTATTCCCAAAAATTAAATGTGCTATTTTAAAACTTATGTGCACTACTAAATGACTTATATGCACTAGACTATGTGAATGTGCTAGCAGAATATGCATATGCGCTATAATTTTAAGCTATGCGCTACTTTTCACACCTAAGGTTTTTGTAAACATGCTACTTTATACTACGGATGTGCTATTTGACACTACCGATGCACTAAAATAATTTACATGTGCTATCAAAAATAGTAAATGTGCTAAAATGTTCAAATCATGCAAAAACTCAAAAATTCCTACAAAAATTCAAAAATTCAAAATCATGGAGGTGCTCGATGACTTATTAGGGCACCATAGTCGGTTGGATGCTCATATCTATGACCACACTCAAATATGTGCTCTTGTAATGGGACCACCATCTTTGTCGACTCAACACTCAAAAGGGAGGAAAGTTGGGCATGTAAAAATGAAATGGGTAAAAGGCCTTTTGACCTATTTGACCCTTACTTGGGTCATTTTATGACATTTTTGAACATTATTCGCCTTATTTAATACCTTTAGAGCCATTTTCTCGAACTAGGTACCATTTTATTCCACTCAATGTCATACCTACAACCCAATTTATCTACAAACTTTGTCATTAATATTTTTTAGAAATAAAATTGGATTCTCCATATCTCGCAAATCTACATTCCAATTTTATTTCTGAGGGGGTAGTATACCTATATCAAACTAGGGCATCAAAATTTCTCAAACATAAAAAATGTTCTACCCCAGCCAAATTTTA
Organism: Cupressus sempervirens; assembly: GCA_028749045.1. Taxonomy (NCBI): domain Eukaryota; kingdom Viridiplantae; phylum Streptophyta; class Pinopsida; order Cupressales; family Cupressaceae; genus Cupressus; species Cupressus sempervirens. Next base: position 797,706,972 of record CM053793.1, read on the forward strand.
ACATCAACCAAATAAATTGGGGCATCCAAGCAAACTATTCTAAACAAAGGATTTTAAACAATGTAATATTAAAACTAGACATCGTATCAACTTCAAATTAGACATCAAATCATCAATAATCAAGCATCATATCAACCTCGAATCAATAAAACATCATTGATCAGACACTCAGTCATCCTTGAGTCTTCTTACTCATCATACCAATGCATCCATATCTGTGGTCATCTGTTGAAGCAGAGTAAATGTGCTTTCTTTCTCTTTAGCACCTCTTTCAACAATTATGCTTTCATGCTTGACCTCCTCTCTCTCTTTGCTTCGTGACCTTATGATTCCTTAAATAGAAATCTAATTTTCCTTTGCCGCTCGATTCTCCCTTTCCAACTTTAGGATTTCAAATGGATTAGGTAGGATACAATGTATCTACCCTATATCTTTCTCTTATCTAGAAACTTCGTCTAGACTCCAGTTGTAATCTCCAAAAATGTTCTACATGGTGTTCTGTGCCACCAACTCATCATTCTTATCTTCCATTTAATTTACAAATTTCTAGATAACAACCTTGTCATCTTAGATTTGGCGAATGTTCGATTTTCAAAATAATGCAGCAACTCGGCATTATTGGTTTACTGATGCTCGGCATCTCTGTGTTACTCGACACTATTGGTTTTCTAAAGCCTCGACATCTATTTCTGCTCAAAACTTGTATCTGCTTGGCACTTGATTTTACTTGGCATCTAAAGTTCACTCGACACTTGAAGTTCACTTTCTTGGCTTCAACTAGGAATCTGTTCAGCACCTACTAGCTTGCTCAGCTCCCTCCCTCTAATGACCTTTAGTTAGGCTTTACAGATGTCTTAGCTAAAACCTTACATCTTCGATATGTTTCAATGTGCCTATTCTCTGTGTCTTAGAGTATGTCATCAATACACTTTTTCATCAATGACTTAGCTGATCCTTGGACTTCATTACAACATCATAACTTCAACCTTTCTCTAGGTGTTCTAGTTACATCTTATTGATTGCCGCCTCCTTGTCAATCAACCAATTGATAGTATTTGAATCACTAAAGAAATTGTCATTCTTGCAAGTAGCAAGTTTGACACAAATGACAAAAAAATGATTGAGAATATTCTTTACCAGTTCCATATGATCATTCCAACAATTTTCCTCATGATCTTTTCAATCATTTCCAACAAAAGTGTCATTGATGTAATAGTGTCATAAGTTACAATTATTGCAAAACTTTATGGACCCTAAATTGTTCAACATGGCATTGATTTGTCAATGGTGTTAGCTTTAAATTTGTAGGTGAACCCTAGTCACACCTATGTTTCAACCATAGAGAACCTAAAACATTCACAAACACCCCGCACCAAAGCATCCCCAAAGTGCACTTAGTATGTTTGGGTAGCAATCTTCTGAGGGTCATAAGTCAAAGCTCGTGAAGGGTATCAACAAATTGTATGATGCTTGAAGACCATGATATCAATGTATACAATAACCTCTCTCACTTTTGGGATATTCAATTTCATTTGAATTTGGTACAAAGATCTTACTTGATACCAAAACTTGTAGTGTTCCCTTATGAATATGTGCACCATTGCACAACTTTCAAAGCATTCATCGTGTCATCAATGTTTTGGACCTATTAGCTCTAAATGGGTGGGTGAACCATAGTGAAACCCCTATTTTGACCATAAAGAACTTAGAACCTTCATGACCACCCCACATCGAAGCATCCCCAAGATACATTATGCACCATTAGGAAGTGATCTTTTGAAGGTCGTAACTCAGTGCTCCTGAGGAGTATCAATGAATTTTAATATGTTACAAGACCATGATATTGCTGTCTACAATAAATGCTCTCACTTTTGGGAGATTAAAATTCTTTTGAATTTGGAAAAACAATCTTTCTTGGTGTCAAAACTTGCTATGTTCCTTGATAAATTGGTGCATCACTGCACAACTTTCAAATAATTCATCATGGTATCAATTTGTCAGTGTCATTAGCTCCAAATGGGTGGGTGAACTCTAGCGACAACTATGTTTTTACCATAAAGAACCTAGAACATTTGCGATTGCCCCATACCAAAGCATCCCCAAGGTGCACTAAGAACATTTGGGCAATGATCTTTTGAGGGTTTTAACTCAAATCTCATAAGGTTTATTGATGAAATATCATATGCTACAAGACCATGATATTTATGTAGACAATAACCTCTCAGTATCTTACTTTCCCTATTAGATATCCATCAATTAGTATCAAAGCTGTGTACTCTTGGCAAAAGTCTAACCACTTGGGAGTTAAAGATCTTGAAGATGGAAGCCTACGAACTAGGAAAGATCATTGAAAACCATAAGTTTGATTTTTAGCTTGCATTTGAACAAGTTAAGACTGCAATGGAGACATTGACGCAATCCTTGAAGAGAAGGAAAGAGATGGAAATTCAACAAAATGACACACAATACAAAGAAGAAACTATTGAAGAATTTTTTGAGGAAGGCAATTCTAATGAATTTGATGTAGCAATAGTAGATGTGTTGGAAAAGAAAAACATTATGAATGAAGAAGTTAGAGCACTAAAAAGAGAACAATATATACAATATGTAGGGCTATGTGAAGTGATTGAACAAAAGAAAAATATTGAAGAAGACAAGGAAATGACTGATGAAGACAAGAGACAAATGGCTACAAGGGCCAACTCACAATCAATTGCTAAGTGCAAATCATGAGATTTCAAGAAAGGTGGAAGAGATTACGAATCTGAGATCCGAGAACAATCAACTGAAGAGTAAATTGAAAGATGAAAAGAAATTCATTGATTGGTTGAGAAAACACCTAGTTTTGTTACTATTTTGAATCTTGTTGATAATAAATCACATGTAAATCTGAGTGTTTCCAAGCAACAGACTGTGCCGACTGGTGAAGGTGAAAATGCACAAGGACCTAAATAGACCAACGATGACAATACAGTTAGTGTATGTATTAATATAGAAGGAGAGGTAAAGGAAGAGAGTTCACATGCTATAGTAGACCAGTCTACTATAGATGTGACAACAAATGCCTTAGGACCTCAGATTGAGGGAACAAAGGAGGTTGTGCAACTAAGTTCAATAAGTGAACTCATTCCCACTGATGAGAAGAGTAAGGTTAATGCACCTAAACAATAGGTGAAAAATACTAGAGGGAGACAAATTGGTGAAGAGATAAGGACAAAAGGTACCTAGGAGTCTCAGAGACTGAACGTGGAAATTCCCACTCAAAGTCTACAGCTGTTTGTGCTAAGTATCAGCACCCCAAGTTCAAAGGGGAAGAAGTTTAAGAAAAGAAAGTTTAAATCTCCTAGAGGTATACAAGGAAAACCTATTACACTTGATGAAGTGATTGTGATTCCAAATTGGAACACAAATAATCTAACATATTATCAAATGAAGACACTTCAAGAGTTGCTAGCTAGGAAGACTAGACAAGAGAAAATGGGAAGAGAACACCAAAAGAAAGAGGTACTTTATGATATCAAGGACATATTCCTTGACACAATTGTTGTTGATAATCTAAATGGGAAAACTCCAATCATTGAGCAATTGGTTCAAATAGTGGAGAGGTTGAATGATCCAGACATAGACAAAAATAAAAAACTAATGTAATGGTCTAAGAGGAAATTTCAGAAGGTCATGGAAAATATTGCAGTAGAGATTCCTATAAGACATGTAGAAATTTCCAAACTTGTAGATAATTTGGATAAAATCATTCAAAATATACATATATTGTTTAGAAAGTTATGTGATGTATCTATCTTCACAAAATAAATAAGAACTCAAATGAACCAGAATGAAACTAATTTGAGGTATAGCGCTAATACACTGAACATGGATGCAAGTTTTTGTTCAATACATTTTTACAAGTTGACATTTTTACTAGAAAGATAATCTGAGTTGTAGGCAAAAGATAACAAAATAAGAGAAAAACTTATTTCAATTCAATCTATGCTGACACCTCATTCAAAGGTCATGCAAATGCACTTAAAAAATGTAGAAGAGCTAATAAAGAGAGATCCAAATTTTTCTATAGTAGATAATATGATAGATCTCATGACTAAATTAGAGATTAAGATTGAAGTAGTAGAGTCTTTGAGGATTCCTTGGGATAGCTCATTGACGATAATTTTGTAGATTCATAAACCATGTTTTGGATAAGTATGGTTTAACCCCTTCTAATACCCCACAACAATCATGACAAAAACAAGGGGGAAATAATGCATGATCAAGCTCAAGGGGAAATAAATATTTAAGCGGTGCATTTATATAACCACTGAGCCAAGCAAAGGTATGGAGCACATCCTATGGGTGAGTTTTTGCAGATTTGGCATTTTGAAATTTTGAAGTTTTGTTGAGCATGAAATGTTGATCATGATAAGTGTTTTTACCACTAATGCCAAAGGGGGAGATTGTTCACCCTAAAGGAAATTCTGGTATTGCGTATTAGTGCAAAACACTTAGTTATTTTCTAGGTAATATTGATCGGTCAACATTGCAACTGAGCCACTATATAGGCTGAGAAAGCATAATGTAAAGTCTACATATTCAATTCATGTCAAGCTCTAGTTAGTATTGCGTATACATGAGAGTCATTGAACACTTCAGTGAATGTCAAGTGATTCAAGATACATCATATGTTGAGCGAGACAGAGAAACCTTTTAGTATAAGCCAAGTAGAGTTAAGGCCAAGGGACAATTTGAAAAATAGTATGTGCTGAGCATCAGAGGAGTATTAGTGCCAAGTAAAATAGTCTTTGTTTATGAGTTTTTAATGGCACAAATACTTATGTAAACCATTTTTGTCAAGTTGGAAGTGTATTTTACAAATTGAGGAGATAATCAAGGAGTTGATTACATGTGTTAATGAAGATCATTAATCCCTATGGAAGGCAATCCACCAATCAAAAAATTAGAAAGACCAAGTGAATAAAGGGATGAATCTAGATTATGATCTAGAAGCTTGACAAAACAACTATATAAGGAGGGCTTTACACCTAATCCCTAAGTGTGTATTGAGAGGAGTTTTTGATGCAAAGTTTTGAAGTGAATTAGAGGTGAAAGACAAAGGGGACTCAGTAGTATAGTGAGAAGTCATTGAAGATCAATCACAAAGAGGTGATATCATATTGGATAGAGGAGATTTGTTATCAATATTGAAGTGCATACCAAAGGATCAACTACTGATACATTCTAATAGGTTTTTTAGGGTAAAATCTATTAACAGAGTGACTTCAACATGCCTTTGTAAATCTCCTAACAGAGTACTTACTTAGCTATGATGTAAAATCCTTTAACCAAGGTAGACCTAATAGTATTGTAAGCCTTTAATAGGGAAGACCCCTCACATGGTAGATCATTAGAAGTGATCAAACATTGTAGCCTTAATAGGCACACTTTATTGTTACAATAGTGAAGATCTTTGTGGGTGTCATCCCCACCACATTTTTGCCTGCACCTTGGAGGGTTTTTGCGATACCAAATCATTGTGTCAAGTGTTTTATGTGTTTTTGAGTTTTATTCATGCAATTAGATATTAGATTTGATATTATATTATGATACATGATTGCATTGATATAAGGTCAAGGTTTAATGAGGACTTATGAAGATCACTTATATAAAAGAAAGTAAAGACATGCAACAGTGAATATTAACAAGAAGAGGATTATATGAGGGCAATAATGGATGTTAATAGAAGATGTTCATATTAACGAAGGTACTGCATAAGGAACACCATACACAATCTAAAGATGTATATGTAGACTTATGAAAAGAGTGCACGCAAGTTTAAGGAGGAAATTGCTTATGATAAGTTATGGGGGACACATCACTAACAAGTTGTTGTGTAGGGGAGAGAAAGTTTATCAATATAGGAATTCATGAAATTTCTTCCTATGGTTTTTTTTTTCCATGTTCTTGGAAGGTTCTAGTGGCCTATGGAAGATTGGGTATTGCTCTTAATAACATGAATTTATTGGATATATAGTTTTTTAGTTTTAATTCAACTTTAATTTAATTAGATGACAGTTTTTATGGATAGTTTTTTAGTTTTAATTTTTAGTTAGATAATAATTTTTAATTTAAAAAAAAAAAAAACATGTTTATCATGTAAATTTGGAGTTTCTAGACATGGAGTTTCTAGATAGATCTACTTTATTGAATAAAGTATGTTTTTTGGTCTATTTTTTGAATTTTTTTTTAGTATTTTTTGAAAGCTAGGTTTACAATAAATATGCAACCTCTATTTTATTTTTGTAGCTGTCATATAATTGATTATGATATTGAAATAAATAATACAATTTTTTTTTGATGAATAGTCCCTTTCAATTAATATAAATATAAATTTACACATTTACAAAAAAAATGGTCAAGGTATAGAGGATCACCCCATGAGAGTCACTTGGCACCAAGGCTAGAAAACTATAACTATTAGCTTCATAAAATTTTTTTTTGGAAGTTCCCAGGCTATAAGAGTTGTTTCAATCGATGGAAGAAGATCATGTCGATCATCATAACACCATACATCAATGGGGCTTGGAGGTGGGTCCAAGAGAGACCACCCATCATCTTCATTTTTTTCTTTTCTTCTTCTTCCCTCCTAGAGGGGCAAATTACAAGCACTAGGCAAAAAAACAAATTTTCATTGGTGGTAGTGGACTACCGAGAAGAAGAGGCAAAAGGAGCCATGGGAGAAATAATAGGGGATCAACCAAACTTGTGCTGAGGAGGAGAGGTGAAGTAGTGACACCACCCATCCCCACCTCCACTCAAAGAGCAACAAGGGGCCTGAGATTGTAAGATCTGTAAGTGGTGGGCAAAGGAGTTGCAACCCCAGTGATGTCCACACAGAGCCGGAGTGTAGTTAGTAGAGGAAGTAACTAGTGGTACATGCACCACCACGTATAGGGAATTTTCCCAATGCTCAAGGAGCTCTTAAATGGGGGCCACCTCTAGAGCCACTTTATTAGGTTGCACTTGAATCTACACTATAATATTGTTACAAATACATGCTTTAATATTCATATAAACATGAGTATCCATAATAACTTGATTGAAAATGATTGTATTTCTATATTTCTAAATAGTGAAAAGGGTCTCCATCCTGAAAATATGCCAAACTTGAGAGTATCTGTGAGGAAACTTGGTCATGTCCCCCAACAAAGCTATATGCCAAGAAAATTATTTAGGCCTAAAAGGCTCAAGGAAATCATGTATCCAACTCCAAAAATGTTGAGTTCTTTGAAAAAAATATAAAATGTGCATGAAGGTTTCTAGTTGTATGCAAAAAGGGTATTAAGGATCATAAGTCTCTAGGTGCCTAAGTCTAGAGCCCAAAAGAAAACCTTGATAAAGGACATACCAAGAAAAATGGGCAATTTTAGGTTCCATGGTAGCAGACCACACAAAAAGAAATCTAAGACACCAATATTTCTATGAAGAATTCAAATGCCAATGCTAATTGAGAATGGTGACCATAGGAAAATGGGAAACCAACCAAATTATAACCCAACTTGGCTTTATAACTAGAAAGAGGAGTGCATGGATACCATTTTGAATCTTTCTACCAAGGTTTAATAGAAGCAATACCCAGCTTATAAATCAGCTGTGGAGGCAAGGCAAAGGCTAGTAAGTCAAAAATCTATCAATCTAGGTGAGATAGATGAAATTGGACCTACATATCTTCCTAGAACAAAGACACATAGTAGCTTTAGAAATAATATCACATGGAGTCTGAATGCCACCTTTGTGAAAACATAGAGCACTACCCCCTAGGAGCTTGCCAATGGGAAAGCATTCAACATGAAAAAGAAGGGACCACCAAACACTCTATTGGTTCATAGAAAGCTCATCATGAAATCCATACCCATCCCACTGAATCTAGGGTTTGATAGCTTCATAGCCTTTCCAAATACTTTTAACAACAAAAGTACCCTGGATTTGAACTGGCTCTTTCATTACAAGAAGGGTTTGAAAGATAATCCCCTTCCAAGTAGGCCTATACACCAAAAAACTAGAACAAATACAATGACAATGAATAATCTTCTAGGATTTATTGATAGTAATAGCATGAATGATCCATTTGGCACATAGACCCAAAAATTTGGGGTGGATAAGAGATCAAGGCCTCCAAAGTCCTTGGGCAAACAATATAAATCCCAAGCCACTTTGTGAAAACCTAGGAAGATCACCAGAAGCCTAGAAAGAGTCTCTAAGAAGATGCTCAAGCTTTAGGTAGGAGGCCTTTGAAGGATTCCAACAACAAGAAGAATAAACCTAGGTAGCAACAAGGACTTTAGAGAGCATCTAGAATTGTTTGGCCAACTAAAGTGACTTAGTGATCTAATAATCAGTATTTTTCTCAGCCCAATAAAGAATAATAATCCAAAGATCCACAAGATTAGCCTAGAAGGTGAAAGGAATGACAAAAAATATGAATATTCCATCATGCTAAATCCATTTCCAACCAAATTATGAAAGTCATAGAGGAGCTAAAAGAAAAGACTGGTGGTAACACAGGGTTTTGTGTCATTGAATAACCAACCCAAATGCAAGATAGAAGGTATCCAAGCATTGAAGAGGCACATCCACATTCTCCTCATCCTCCACAAGAGTAAGGAAGGAATCATTTGCAAAATGCTTAGTAACCAATTGGGCAGGTAACTTAGGAAGAGAAATCCCTTGACAAAACCAATTGAAATAGCATTAGCAAGTACCCAAACCCTTGTGAAACAATGACATATAAAGTAAGAACCAATGGACGTCCCTGTCGAATAGATTTGAAAAGGCCAAAATATTGAGATCTCCTACAATGAACAATAATGCAAGAAGAGACATCTCCAAAAAGAATCTAAGCATATTGCATAAAAGTAGGGCCAAAGCCAAGAGCTTTAAGTATAGAAAGGATAAAAGGTCATTCAATGTGGTCATAGGCTTTAGGAAAGCCTATCTTGAGAAAGATAGTCAATTTCTTGGACTTCCTAAACCATTCTATACCTTCCTAGACAATAATGATGTTGTTGAGGATGTAGCAGGATTTGATAAAACCAGTCTTCTTAAGGTGGATCAGCGAAGCAGGATGTGACGAATCTCAAGAGCCAACACCTTTGCAATGATTGTAAGAGACATTCGGCAAGGTAATAGGTCTCCAAATGCAAAGATCTTTAGGATCCCTTACCTTTGGAATGAATTTGATGTTGTATGTGTTTATGAGCTCTCCCAAAGATTGAGCGTAGTAGGCCTCCTAATAGATCTTATACAGGTAAGGACCAACAAGATCCCACAAAGCCTTGTAAAATTCATAAGGGAAACCATCATAGCCTGGGGAATTGTTGCTAGCCATGGAGGAAACTACCTCTTTAAGATCCCATAGCGTGATCTTTTGGTCACATAAATACCTATGTTTAGGAGCAAGGCGAGAGGGGACAATAGCTAAGTAATCTTTTTAGGCTTGATCTCTAGTAGGTGAATTTTCCTACGTAGTGAACACCTTCTCATAATGGAAAAAAAAGGAATGGGGAATATCAGTAAGTTTAGTAAGAGCATCTTGACCTTCTTTGATCCTTTGGATCCCATAAGAGGTATGGCGGTCTCCAAGTGCTTGAAAAAACATTTGGAGGCTTGGTCTCAAAACTTAAGCCAATGAAGAGAATCCTTAATATGATAACCTTGGCATTATAGTTATCAACAATTTGCTTCTGATGCCAAGCTTGAGCAAGGTAGATTTGGAGATCTGTATCAAATGGATTCACAATTAGGGCTTGTGTAGCAACTATGACATCCTTGATGAAGTCTTGTAAGATCTCCACTAGTATATTGCAAGATGTCTTCCATAAATGTGCATAAACCTTGTAGTACAAGCTATGATGTCATTCTACCACTGAATCCACCTAGAATGAAAATGGGGTATGGATTCTAAATCCCACATGTGTTGGATATGAACCAACGTAACTTGATCATGCAACAATGATGTGTTGAGGTAGAATTGAGTCTTGGAAGGACGTTGAGAGCTATTTTCCATTTAATAGAAAAAGTGATGGGATAGTGATATGACAGTGCCACATAAACTAACAAAGTGATATGATAATGTCTCTTTAATATTTTGTTAGAACCAACTCTAAAATTACACCAAGTATGCCATACCATATCAGGATGACAACAATTCATATTGTGATCTATTAAGGGGGAAATGTAAATCAACGATATAAACCCTAATTTTATCATATAACCATACTTACATAACTCAAAGAGGGAGTCAAGGAGATTGATCCTTTCAATCACAACTCTAAGGTAACAAGATCTAGAAAGATTAGCATCAAATGTGTGATAAACGAGCACTAATTCAAACAAAGATCTAATGGTTGTAGGGTTGGAGAAACAACACAAAAGTCCTTAAAACCCTAATTTAGCAAGAGATGTGAAGAGCAACTATATAAAAATGCAATGTAGAACTAAGATATATAAAGAAATGATAAAGTGTATTGAAATGAAATAGAGAAAATGATATACCTTGAGAAAATATTGAAAAATGGGTTGTCAAACAACCTCTGAAAGGGTTGATACCCACACTGTTGACTCAAAAGTGCACTCCAGACAAAACCCAAAATTATTTCATTGATCTATCAAAGGAGAACTAGATAATCAGGGACAAAATGGAGCATTAGGGGTGTAGTATGCCGTTGATTAACTATATGCAATGTTGATTCTAATTTTGTAGTTCTGAAGAAAGTTGAAAAGGGAACTCAGCTTTCCAACCTATTTGTCAATTCAATATCGACAACCTTGATTTGAAATAGCATGAATGTAAAGTAAATATATGAATTCACCTTGCAATAGCTAGATCCTTTGAATCGAATGCAATGTTCTTACTTCACCAATTGATTTGGATCAAGAAGATGAAGATGAATGACTGTAGAAGATGCAACAAAGGATCTTGAATGGATTAAAGAAGATCTTAAAGATAAGATCATTTAATTTCTTGAATACTTGATCTTCAATGGAGGAATGCTTGAATGAATGTTTGAAGACTTGAAGGCCTGAAAACTTGAGCTTGTGGATGCTTGAACACTTTTTTTTGAGATACAAAAATGGAGGAAATGGAAGGGTTTATGTAATGCCCCGCCTGGAGATCCTTGGAAACAAGGATGAAATACAAGCCAAGATTTTTTTTTTACAAGTATGAATGCACATGACAACATCATACAGAGATCACAAAGATCGCAATGGAAGACTTCACCACAATCTCGGCAACCAACGAATCTCCAAATGCCACTACCAAACTAACACACACAAACAAAGCCAACAACGAAAATGCACATGATGAGGGCTCAAGAAATGACCACTCATCAACAAAACACCAAGTTGGGGTAAAATGCAGAATCCTGAAATTCGGCTAAGCCTGAAATCCTGAAGCCCTAAAAATTGGCTAAGTCTAGATTTCTGAAGCCCTAGAATTTCTTAGAATCTTTAACTTGTCTCTGAGAGGTCTGAAACCTATCTCAAAAGATTCGTCACATATATTAAAATATATCTTAAGTATAAGGAATTAAACGATATATTTTAAACCCCTAGAAAATCTATTTTGAACTAAGAAGGTGTAAAAACCAAAAGGGTGACCAAAACCAACTTTTGAACTAACATCCAAAAAGCCCAGATAACCCCTATTTCTCGCGTGAGAAAGAAAATTGGTCTCAAGTTTCAGCGAGATCTTTCACCGCTACGTGCAAGAAAGTGCACAGTTTCACACGAGGACTACTGAGCATCACACGAGGGCTTTCACTCTCATGCAAGGATTCCCTGCGCATCGCGCAAAGATTTACATTCTCGTGCAAGGAAGTGTATTCTCTTGCATGAGGAAATACATTCTCATGCAAGGAACTACCTTTCCATGCGAGAAAACAAATCAGCGCGACAACTAAACGCAAACGAAAAGCTTAAAAACAAGGAAACCTCCACACCGGGGAGTACCAGATCCACACAAATCGAGGAATGAACACTCGAGAGCAACAACAAAAAGGAAAGAGGAACATCTATCCATCTAAATCATAGCAGCAAAGCACATACTGAAATAAACATCACAATGAGCATAAGCAACATCGCAATGTACTGAAATACTAGAAGAAACTAAACAACCAAATTAAGTGTGCGGTTCCTCCCAACCTTCAATAGCATCATGAGACCATCGTGGGTCCTAGCCATCCCCCGCGCGTAACATCCCAAGCCACCGACCAGATCGTCAATACTGTCATAATAGGGATGTCACTACTACAACATGCAACAAACAAAAACATAAGGAAATCTAACCTGCTAAAAGAAAAGCATCAGATAATCCTACAAGTAGATAACATCACCTATTACATGTTGAACATTAATAAGCCAAAAATATGCTACTACAACAATTCACATCATCTAATCATATGCCAAACATCATAATATAGGAATGCGTCAAATAAACTAACATCATCTAAACATGATATCCAAGCATTCCAATGAAAGCATAAATCACAAGAAAGCATACTCTAGAACCCGAAGTACCAAGTGAAAACATCTAGCAACGGTCACACTAGGGCAAAAGACTATCTCTGTACACTGGTCCCTAGCAGTGGTGAAGGTAGCTACGCCTCCCAACCACGTGGAACCCATAGGTCCATACCTGTCATGCTGATGGAGATAAAGATCCAACCACAAACACACATTAAGCACAACATCCATGGCTAACACTCACACCAGACAGTATGATGGCTGCAACCAAGAACCTAAGACAATGCAAGGAGTAAAGGTCCTAGTTAGATACTAAAAAAGCTACTAAGTAGGGGCTAACATCATGGAGAGTCGCTTGGCATCGAAAAGCCCAAGCTTGGATTGTGCGGATTCAGCATCCCTCAACGGAATAGCTCGGCACAACATTTTATTATCTTAAATTTTATTACTAGTCACACATTTTCTTTAATTATCACTTATTTAAAACTTCATATCCTTCGCTAACCCTCAGGGCACAATGATCACTAGGCTATGAGATAGAAGCCCCCTCCATATGCTACCCTACCCTACCCATGTTCGTCCTACAACAAGTGCCCGTGGGCATGCATACTCCCATCCCAACCCCAATGATCATAACTTCCAGCAAATCCACGAAAGATCGTGCCTCACAAGTCACCCAATAAATGTATGCGCATGTACTCATGTGTGGCACACCACCATCACGAAGATCAAAACACAAGGACAAGAATGAGAACACAATGCAAAGAAAACACCCAACTGAAAGCAACACGAGAAGGATGGATTCTACATGAATTCCAAAGCCAATAAAACCATACATCATGAAAACACTCAACTAGCCTCAATTCGAGAGTTTGGATTCTACACGAATCCCAATGATGTAACAAGACCAAACATCATGAACTCACTCAACTGGCCTCAATCTGAGAGTATGGATTCTACACAAATCCTAGCATTCACGAAACAAAAGCAAAGGTCTAAAAGAAAGAATAACACTAGATATAAAATCACTCAACTGAACACGTCGGGAGTACGGATGCAACATAAAAGTGCAGAAGTGATCTGACTGATATCCAAATGGATCATTCAAGTCCACGAATCACATTGTGCCGAGAAAACCCGAGAAAATAGGGTGGCACAAAAATGAGGTAAAAAATCCAAAATTTGGAAAACTATCAAAATTAAAACCAAAAACCCCAAAAATCCAAAAATAAATGGAATCGAACACTATATGCAAAAATGACCAGCATAACAATGCAAAACTCGAAACCCTCATCCCAAAAAACATGGAAATGTTCATACCCACCCAATTGGGTAGAACTAACATACAGAAACAGAGGGGAACACTAGTTCTCAGCTTCCAAACAAACGACTACCAAAAACAGAAGCAGAAACAGAGCTGAAACATTAAAATGGAAAAGCCCTACCTCACAGCCAAAAGGGAAAAATGGAAAACTAAACTAGAAAATAAAACGCCCGCAGAAGTGGCTGAAAATCGTGGCAATCCAAGGTTTCCCTAAGCTGGATCCAACGAGCTCAACCTCGCGACGATCCCACGCCCGTAGCTCCCACAACGAACAAAATAGTAAATCCTCATAAAGAGGATTTTGGGTTTTACTCTCCAACTTTCCAATTCGAAAGTGAGAAGTGAGGAATTAAGTTCCTTTTTGGATACTTATTCACTTTTCGAGTGAATAATAGATTAGGGCAAACAACCAGCCAACCTAGTTAAACTCCAAATCGACCCAAACGAAAACAGGCTATTCCTATAAATAGGAATTCATCTATAGCAAAGCTTCCAGAAATTAAAATAAATCAATTAAAAAACCTGAAAACTCAAAAAAACACATAAATCTCCTTAATGACTTTCACGACAATGCGAACCTCTAAATGCACAAACACGCTTACTGGTCTAATCACATAATGCAAATGAGTTCAGATTTAATAATCACTGAAAGGTTTAAATTAAACATTTAATTAAGGATACGTCAACCATACCAGGACGACATTGGTAAAATATGAAAGGTTGAATCACTAACTCCCTGTGCCACTGCCAAGGATATAAATCCTGCACATTAAACAACATGATCAAGTGCAATTGCATATAATAACATAGCTGAAGCAATAAATGCATTAAATCACCTAATTTAACCATTTGTTAATTTATATTAAAATAATCTATTTACATCACTCAAGTTCGCATAACGCATACAATGCAGGAGTGAAGTAAATAACCATAGCATTAAATCCATCATCTAACATAATCAGAGGTATGTCCAAATACTAGATAACTAGATATCATCATAAAAACACACTGTCATCTCAAAATGGCATCATCATGCAATATGATTAACTGAACAACATAGTAGTCTAATATCTATGATACTGAAATCAAGGTATAACATTTGACCCTTGGGTCATCTCAAATGTAAACATAACATGAGTAGCAAATATCTCTCTAATCAGAAATATAACAAGGTAAATGTCAGCAGCACAAAACCAAAGAATCCAACATGAACAATCCATTTTAATTACATAAGCATTTAATAATGATTGATTACTCTGCATTAAAAAGGCATTTAAAACACATAAACAACCATAGTCATAAACATGACTAACCATTGTTGTAGGAACCTAGTCCAATGTAGCATGGAAATAGTACATAGTGCAATCTCTGCACACATCTCAAGGTAATCACGAAACAACCTCATGATACCACATCGATCCTGGTAACTGCTAGCACAAACCTCAGTGAACCATAAATCACATCATAATCTCATAGATCAGTCAAAAGCATAATCAAAGCAACTGATACAGAAACATAAATCCAAACACCTCAATGGTGTAGACCACTCATAGTCACAATCATGATCCCATCACAACAAAAGATCAACAAGGTTGCATCCATCAGGATGACTTACAAAAGTCAAATGGGAGAGGCACTACAGTTTATATAGAGTTTGAAATTGACTAACTCCCGCAAGCCAACTTGCTTGATAATTAACACCTCGTACGTACTCAAACACGAGATTAAAAAATGAGACCCAAAAAATAGGTGCCAATTAGGGTCGCATGACTGGTCAAAGGCACATGATGCCTCTGACAACCAAGACTTGGAACCTCCAGGATCCTTTTGGGAACCTAGAATAGGTCTTGGATCTCCAAAATTAGGTGTAGAATCCAAGATATAGTCATTACAATGCAAAAAGGAAGATTCCAAGTGGGTAGATGAAGGAAAGGGAGGACCTAAGAGGATAGATCCTGCCTCATGGTTAATGCCATGAAAATAGGGTCTTTAAAGAGGATCTATTAGGTTTTATCCCAATTTTTCCTATAAGGAGAAAGGATAGAAAAGGGAAGAAAGAATGAAAGGTGCAAGGAGATTGATGATATCACATTAAATAGATGTGAAACTTTCATTTAACTGGAGTACATCCAATTTAAGATGGTACATGATTAAAAAAACCCAATTTATTACACATATAGTGCTATGCTTCACACTCTCCATCTATCCATCGAAAAGGTAAAATCCCATCTTTATCTAAAGCCACTTTCTATAATATTGATGTCCAGACATATGACCCAAGAGGCAAGTGATCAACAAGCCAATGCCAAATACATGACCACTCTACAACATCATTAGGGGCATAAACATTAACAATCCTAAAGGAATTATTATTAACAAATACAAAAAGTCAAACCACTCTCTACAAGAGGTCAAAATCGTGATTAACAACTACACAATGCCAAAGAGATGAAAGAAGAATTGCTAGACCACCTCGACCAACTTCATGCTGACAAGAATAAACAAAATTTGTAGTACAAATCATGTGGTAAGTTGCATTGAGAAAAAACCCTACAAATTTGATCTCCTAGAGGAAAAGTACATCTAAATCACCAATTCTTTGATAGGTATCATGAACATAATAGATTCTTTGGAGGTCTATGAGACCTTGAACATTCCATGAAAGGAAGGTCATCATGAAAAATCTTGCATGTCATCTTCGTCCCCTGAGGAAGAGAAACCATAATGTAAAAGTAGAACAATGTGAGTGAAGTTGATGGAAGGATCCTTACCGTCAACAAGCCTACGCTTATCAGAGCCACCATTTGTAGCCTCCCTACACCTAGAAGGATTAAAAGAGCACCACAATGAGATGGAAGTGCTAATAGCTAAAGCTACTTATGGTGTGCGCACCCAAGGAGGCCTCGAATCTGATAATGAGGTATCCTTCAACACAACAAGGGTCATACTGTTTGCCAAAACCCCTTGTTGGTTGTTAGGGTTTGAAACAACTAGAGGCTGAGTTGAAGTGGGCTACACATGGGTCATGACAAGGGTAGAAGAGCCACCATGTTTAACTTGGGAGTTGAGAGTTGCTTACCTTTGCAGACTACAATAGTCCATTCTTCCTTCTTTTCTACATCTATTAGCTAAGAGTCTGCATCCTTTACATCCTTCATGTCATTCGTAAGAGGTTTCATCTGAGGAGTGAACAATGAACAATCTATAATCTTGTGATCTTCTGATTGACAACTGTAGCAAGTATTGGGAAGGTCAAGATACAATACTTTCTAGGTAAAAGTATTGTTACTCACTTGATTCTCAATTGTTTCTTTGAGGTCATACAAAATGTAGACCTCAACACATGTTGAGATTATGTGTGTTGCACATATTGAATAGTATTTTTTATATTGTATTATTTTATTTTATTATGTAATGTTACATCTAGGAGTACCTAGATGGATGTGCAACATGGAGAGGTTCCCATGGGATATTCTTGATGAGTTGTATTGCAACATTGTGATAATATTTGATGTAATTATTTAATATTGGAGAGAAATAAATTAAATGTCAAATATTAAATGTGGCTCAATGGGGGTTTGGTAGCATATGGTTTTAGTAGATGGTTTGTGTAATACCACTCGGTGGTTTTGTGGAAGCTTGGTACTATAAAAGAAACCACAAGGGTAGTTGTAGAGGCAATGCCAATAAATAAAAAGTTGAGCAAGGAAAGGCAAGGTAAGACAAGTTAGCCAACGGAGCATTTGTAAAGGTTGGAATCATGACATGAGATGTGTGGATTCATGCTTATTCACATGGATTTCTTGATTGTGGTTATATTTTTGAAGGCTTCCATGGTTGTATTATAATGGTGTGGGCACTACAACTTGGTGTAGGTTTGATTATGTGATTTGACATGTTGTTAGGTTTTATTAGAATGAAAGTCATATATTATTTATTTTGAGCATAGTTTTGGGCATAACTTGGGGACACAAAGTTGGATTTTGGACTTTGAATAGTCAACAAAAAACTCTTGCACAACTCTATACATTGGTCAGATTTGGTATAGGTTTGACATTGTTTATTAGGTGATTTATTGATCTAAATAGTTTATATATAGTGACTATGGTAACATTGTGAGTTTATGACATTGTATGTTTTGGAGATTTGATATTTGATGTTATTATATACTCAACTTATATTTTAGATTGGTCTCATGATGATATGATTATCAATGTTTAGTTTGGAAATGTATGATGACTTGTTGCATCTACAAGTTGTGCAGTTGTTGTAAGTGACCTATACTTAGAGGTTGCATTTATGGCTTGGATATGGGTTGTCTTTGTCCATTGATATTTCATTATTGATGCATATTCATATTTATGGCTTGGATTTGGGTTATCTATGCTCTTTGTCACATGATTTTCTTATTTGTCTTCATGGAGAGGGGATGAGATGTTGTTACCATGTACAATCATGGTGGAGGATTGTGGTTGACTATTTTATGCTAACAGGTTGGACAATTTGAGAGTTAGATGCTCAGTTCATGGATGTGATCATGGTGCCATGGATTTTTGCATGACCTAATTGGATATATAGGTAATTAATTGGTGCTCATTTGTTTGGATTCCTGATTTGGTTATGGTGGTATATCTTCTTGTTTGACGATCATGATTATTTGGTTTCTTTTGAGGAGCTTAGAATGTGCACTTTGATTTCTTTGATGGTTTGATGCCTTGGTTGGTTCTCATGGTTAGATAGTGGTTTTCATCATGATGTCATGGATAGCATGGATACATGATTTAGTGGGAGCTTGTGACAGTGATGAGGTGGCAGTACATGAGTAGTTCATGGTTTGGTTTGTATATTATTGGTTTGGAGGTGGTTTCACTTGGTACTAACACTTTTTTTGTGTGAGTGTAGACCTGGAAGATCTTCGTGTAGGAGATGGACGTTATGATGCCATGGGTGACTCAGTACGATAGTTGAGTGGGATTTGTTTGCATTGATATATATATATATATATATATATATATATATATATATATAGAGAGAGAGAGAGAGAGAGAGAGAGAGAGAGAGTCTTTGCAAATGTTAAGAGGATGTCTTAGATCCTATTACTGCAAAAGCATCTTTGATATTTGCATGGTGCACTTGTTAGTGATGGTTATCTTCATGGTGTGTGGAGATAGTTGTATTTTGAGGACTCATGGGGTTCTTGGTAGAAGTGTGGTTTATTCTTTCATTTGATTTTTTAATCCTTAGTGTTGGGATGGTTTCATTATTACGGCATAATATACTCTTGATATACATTTAGAGTTTGATATGTTATGGTATGTTCACATGGAGCATGTTATCTCTTTGGTTGAGATGGTTAGATCATGTTGTCATGTTTATATTCTTGAGGCCATGGTTGGAACTTTGACATTGATCTTAGTTTAATTTCTTGGTATTAAGTACATTGATAATTTGTTGGATACTTCATGATATTGCTATGTTGCATTTGTAGTTGGCATGAATTGATTGGTTATAAGTGCTCATGGATACTTAGAGATGGTGGTGATGTTGATTTCTCTTGTGATTAAATATGTATTTATTGGGATAGTTGTTTGGTTTCAGTAGGAAGTTTGAGGGGCATTCATATGATATGAACTTGAAAGGATATTGTTCTTAGATTAGTCTTGGTTGGAGACTTGGATATCTTATTGAGCTTTCTCATTCCTCACTCTTGCTCTACTCAGTGGTTTACTACTTGAGAGGTATAGCCCATTGTTTCTTTCAGTTACATTATGTTTATGCTTGTCTTTCATTGATACGAATCTTGAGCTATGATACATAAGTTAGTTTTGAAGGTTCATTTGAGAGATGGTTTAACATTGGTTGTCTCCATGTGCATATGTTGTTGTTATGCTAGTTGTGTTTGGGAGATGTAAATATTGGGCATATTCCTTGGATTAGGAATGGTACTTCCTTGGTTTAGGAATGGTTTATGAGTTTGATATTCTTGTGAGAGGCTTACATCCATGATTAGTTATATGGTATGGTTTGGGTCTTGTTGTGGCTTCTTAGTTGGGGTTTTATGGAGGAGATCTTACTTGGCATAGTTTATATGTAGAGGTGTGTGTAGAAGGACATGCTATAGGTTATGATTTGCATAGTTTCTCTTTGCTCTTGGTTATCTTCTTGGATGTTCAATTTCAGTTACATTGGATTTGAGATTGGTTGGAGTTTGTGATCACTCATTTGTGTTCATGTATGTCATGTGAGAGATGGCATGAATATTTCTTTATCTCTTTCCTTTGTTGGTTGTAGAGAACTTGAGAGAGTGTTGGAGACTTGTTATGAGAGTTGTTCTTATAGGTTATTGGTTTATTTGTTGTGGATGTCTTTGAGACTACTTGGATTCACTTCTAGGAGATGTTGTGAGTGGGTTGGCTACAAATTTGGCATTATCTTTTGCAATGCTCCCTTAGTGTATATGTGGCAAATATTTCTCTTGAGGCTTGTGATTGTAGGTTATAGATTGGATATGTTGATGTTGTGAGATTCACTTTTAGATACCTTTGGTGGTATATGTGGCAGATATTGCTCTTGAGGCTTGTGATTGCAGGTTATGGATTGGATATGTTTATGTTGTGAGATTCACTTTGAGATACCTTTGGTGGTATGGATGATTGGATGGGTTAGCACTTGTTGCAGGTGTTATTTCAGCTATGTATATTTTGACAACTATGGAGACATGTGATTATTTTTGGATTATGTGTTTGTGCTTGGTATTTCAATTGGTACAAGATTTTATGATTCTCCTGTAACAAGTTGGGTTGTTATCTCTTTAGATGGCTTCTACGTACTTCTAGTGGCAGTGGCATAATAGGAGGTGGGATCATTCTTGTTCGAGATGTGCTAGGAGGGATTGTGGTAGGAGGGATCAAACTTTGCTTCTCTTTCACATCCTCTTCTCCAAGCCGGATCATTATCACTTAAGACTCCACAAGATCCCCTACTTATACCCAACTAAGCCACAAGTTGGCCTAGCAAGTTAGAAATTAAAATAACCCTTACATTAAATACATGTTGAGCCACAAGTCTGCCTCCAACAGATATTAAATACCAAGATACCTTAAAAGGCTTACAACACTCATTAAATGCACATAAAACAAATAACCAAACCCAAATAGGTCCACACAAACTCCCATGATCACTCCACATCACGATCTCATGCAACATGCATCAAATGCTCCAACTCGATTGAGAAAATCTACAAGAACTCCATCACACAAGCCATATTGTCGAGTGTCAACAAATTAACAAGCATTGTCAAGTTCCTCACATGCCAAGCAACAACATAGATACCGAGCAAGACTTCAGCGACTGAACCCCTTCAGTGACCGAGCTCCTCAGCCAACACTACACCCAAGAGTTGTCTAGTAAAGACCAAGCACTAGTCCTTCTACAATTGAATTCTTCAACTCCAAGGCCAAAACCACTTCACCCTACAGGATCACCAACTAACCTAGGATGCTCCTGCATCAGACACACCAGGTGCGAAAAGATGTTCTCAGTAGTTGGAAGAACATCTTCTAAGATTCAAAACATAAATTCCAAACTAGTTCTACACATACATGTCCTCCAAGTCTTCAACGTCCACACTCTTCCCTTGTTCCATTTTTGCTTCTTCACATCCATCCTCAGTGTGCTATAGGTTTTATTTTCATGATGATCTCTAACCCTCTCAGAATCCTTCAACTCAAATCGGATACCAATACTCAGGTGCCTCCTACCGAGTTCTTCATTCTGCAAAAGAATCAGGGAATGCTTCCTACAACCTTTCACAACTGTAAACACATTCTTGACACAATCGTGCACAACCTTGTAATCATACTGCCAAGTTCTACTAAATAATATGTGACAACTATCCATGTGCACAATAAAAAACTTGATCCTTATACTGCCCAATTTGAAAATCAACAAGACATTGCTCCCTCACCTCCAAAGCATGTTCATCTTGTAACCAGCCAATCCTATAAGAACAAGGATGTCTCATTCTCTTCAAACCAAGTTTCTAAACCATCTCCTCAGCAACAAGGTTATCCGTATGACCACCATCCACAATCACATTACAGATTTTTCCACCTGATTTACAACGAGTCCTGAACAAATTACTCCTATGACTTGGTTTCAGTGTCCTCTAACCAAATACTACTCGGTGAGCTAGCAAATTCTTCCCTTGCTTAGGTTTGATGACCGAGTCTTCAGCCTCATTCACAACAACTCTTCTATCACCAGCCTTCTGTGAACATTCATAAGCTCTATGTCCTTCATCACCACATCTGTAGCAAGCACCCTTAAGCTCAGCTCTACCTGTCCTCTTCTTCTAATCAAAAAGTTTCAACTCATCTTCAACAATCTGCTTGTTCTTCACCAAGTGATCCTACTTCTCCTTCCCTCGAGGATTATCTTGATGTCTCCTCTTCAGCTTCTCTTTAGCTCTCAAAGCATACTGATAAGCATCCTCAACCAAAGCAATATTCAACATACCAACCTCATCCTGAATATTGAATCTCAAACCATTAATATATCTAGCCACTTTCTCCTTAGACAATTCTCTATGCCCAGACCGAATAGTCAACTTGTAAAACTCCTCTATATAAACTTTCACAGTCATATCCTTCTATTTCAAAATTTTCAACCTCTTAAACAACTCAAGATCATAATCCATAGGAATGAACTTAGCCTTCAATTTAGTCACCATCAATCTCCATCAAGTGATCTTTATTTCACCTTCCTCTTCTCTATATCTTTACAATTATTTCCACCAAAGAGCAACATGCCCTTTCAGCTTAGTCTATGCCAACCTTACTCTTGAGTAGATCTCCAATATCCTCTAACTCAAAGTAGTCTTAAAATTCACCAATCCAATCAATCAAGTCTTTAGGATTCAAAGTACTTGAGAAATTGGAAACCTCCATCTTATGCTTCAGCTTCAATTGAGATCCAGATCTATCAAGTTGACCAACCCTATTTCCCACAGGTCTCCACACAATCAGTTCTATCCTCACCACTCAATCCAACAACCTCAAATTCTTTAGCAACTTCCTCATAACCATCTTTAGTGCCCCCATGCTGAGGTACACCACCTATAGTGCTTATGATCTCAACAATCATATCACTCTTCATTAGCACCATCTTAGATTTGAATTCTGCTTTAATCTTCTTTGAGATCCTCACTTCCACAACATCACATAGATATTTAATCGCCCTAGGATCCAATTGTCTCGAAGGCATCTTCCAAGACCTTCACAAACCCTTTGCAATGAATCAACTCGATCCAACCTTCACTCTTAAATCTTCAACCCAGGTCCTAGTGCAAACTGTCTCACATTCGACAATCTATCCACACACTCAAGCTCTCTAACTCTGATACCACCTAACATAGTGTAAAGTAGGAGAATTCCCAAAGGAGATGTCCCAACCCCCAACAAATAACTACATAGTGGAAACACTACACAAGATATAAGATTTGATACCAAACACAACTCTTTATTCATAAAATAATTGATTACATGCAATGGGTCAGGTTGTAAGGCCTTCCCGGTTACAATAAAATACAAAGCAAGTAATATTTTTGCAAGATCCCTAAGATCCAAACCAAACCCTAGCTAGTCCAGATCCACACTCTAGTAGAAATCTCAAAGGAAAATCTAAACTTGTGCTTGCAAGCCACCAAGCAATCTCCTTGTCTTCCCAAGCCGCAACTACTAGCTCTTCTCAAACTTCGCTCCTCTTCCATATCCTCTTCTCCAAGCCAGATCATTATCACTTAAGACTGCACAAGATCCCCTACTTATACCCAACTAAGCCACAAGTCGGTCTAGCAAGTTACAAATTAAATTAACCCTTACATTAAATACATGTTGAGCCACAAGTCAACATCCAATAGATATTAAATGCCAAAATACCTTAAAAGGCTTACAACACTCATTAAATACACATAGAACAAATAACCAAGACCCAAATAGGTCCACACAAACTCCCACAACTGCACACAACTACACCAAAGAACTACCTAGTAAAGACTGAGCACCAGTCCTACAATTGAATTCTCCAACTCCAAGGCCAAAATCACTTCACCCTGGAGGATTGTCAACTACCCTAGGATGCTTCTACATCAAGATCTATTATGGGTTATGTGGAAACAATAATATTCATGCTTGCAAGTTTCCTTACAACGTAAACCCTTCTTTAGGGATGAGCGTTAAAAAAATGGTCAAGCTCAAGACAAACCACCTTACCCACAAACTACACAATGGTTTGCACAAATGGAAAGCAAGGAAAGGGAAGAGCACGAAACTCAACCTATGACACAATTTTTTTTGGTTTGAGACGGTGAAGTCTCAAGATCAACATTGAAAAATCAACAAGGAAGAACGAATAGACCATGGCCAATTGCCAAGATTGGCATTAACATGCAAAGTGTTAGAAGAGCAAAACAAAAAAAGCCTTTGGTAAGGCTTTGTACAACCTCAAATCAAATGTCATGAGGCAACTAAGCTTTGGAAACCCATTCCCACAACATGCTTTCAAGGGGGATCCTTCCCACAAAACAACTAATCAAAGTAAAATTTTCAAGCCAGTCACAAGCTTTATCAAAGTCTTCTACAGGAAGCACAACATCAGGTCAAGTACCTCGTGAAAAAGCTTTGGGATGAACTTGCGGGGATGTTTGTTCATAAGAGGCACTAGGAGCACTTGAACCAGCATCTTTAGCACCGATATCAACTAGGCTAAAACTAAACAAAGTCATGATTTAAATCTAAAAATCTTGGAATAAATGTGGTACGACAAGGTATAAACACAAGAGGTGAATGGTTTTCAAACTTTATAGTTGTCTCCTTGTAAAAAACGTCTTTGGATCTTAGATCTATAATATGTTGATGAAATACTTGTCTAAGGAGTGTATAAAATAGTTGGGTTCTCGTTAAGAACCATAATGGAGATTGATGCAAAGAGTATCCAAGGGGGTTCTTACCTATAAATCCTGAAAAAGATCTTGTTATATACATATAGAAATCATTGAATAAAATTGGAACTAGAGAGAAGGGAGAACAAAATGTTTTGCATCAAATGTAGAAGAAGAGATGACGAAGAGGAGTAATGCAAATGAAAATGCAAGATGTAGTACATTTAGAGGCCAAAACAACAAGCGACCAAAGTTATGTGAAGCTGTCGTGGCTTTTAATGATGGCTGGCCATGGGATGATTCTAGCTCAGGAATTTAGCAATAATAGGCATGTTTGATTGTCACATCCAAAGGTGCTTCCATCTTGATAATTCAAGGGACTGACAAACTAAAAGAGGATGTATATAATGGAGATTTGGTGGAAAGAAATGCATCACATGCCCTCACAAATGTCCCTTGATGTAGCGATTAAGAAGTCTAGGTGTACCAACTTTGAGGATGTTCGTTCACGTGATGCCTCTTCAAAATTATTTTTCTAAACTTAATGGCATTGGAACTAGTAATACTAAATGTATAATCCTGTCTAGATAAAACACAATAGAAGATCAATTAAAAGTGGTAAAAAGTAAAGGGCAAAAGACTAAGAGATAAAAATAGAGGAGATGACTATGGAACAAACAAGGGTTAACTAATATGAAAGACTTCATGCAAAGTATTAAGGGACTGTTTGGCTGCAAGAATAGGGATACGGGAATAGGAATACATATTATAGGTTTGTTATTCCAAGAATAGAAAATAGGAATATGTATTCCTATTTTCTGTTTGGTAGCACCTATTCTTTGTTTGATAACACTTCTGATAACTCCATGGTGGAGGCCAACTCCAGAACAACCAATTATTTTGATAACAACGAATACACTTTAAATCATTTCTCGTCATCTGCAACCAAGGCCTCAACGATCGCCATACATTAGCTACCTTCTATTGCTACAAAAAATATCCATGTCACTTCTTCATATTCAAGATTTCAAAAGTCAAATATTGAAGATGGCCAAACAATGCACGAATCTGAGGGTTTCAATCCTTCCTCGTCCAGGTTGGTTGCTGAAAATGATCAAGATTGGCTTTAGCTAGGACTCAATTGTGGCCATGGAAGTTATCAAACCAAACATTTCTCCAACAACCCGCACCTAGAGAATCCAAAATATTGTAAAGATTTACCAATAAGTGGGAATG
The DNA here is from genome assembly GCA_028749045.1 of Cupressus sempervirens. Classification (NCBI taxonomy): domain Eukaryota; kingdom Viridiplantae; phylum Streptophyta; class Pinopsida; order Cupressales; family Cupressaceae; genus Cupressus; species Cupressus sempervirens. The sequence continues at coordinate 797,732,984 of CM053793.1, forward strand.
AAGATTAAGTAAAAGATAATCTTGTGCTACTATGTTCTTAAGTTGAAAAGGGAGGATTTACTCACGACAATGGAGTACACAAATGAGCACCAATATTTGGGCACCAAAAATTCACAGACCTAATGAAATTGTTTTTTTTTTTAAAAGTAAACATTGAAATAGAGTTATGTATTCCAATTCCACCTATTTTGATGGAATAGACAAAATCCATTTTTGGGGTGAAACTGGCATACATATTCCTATCCTAAATTCTCATTTGACGTATCCAAATAGAGCATTCAATTTTTTTGGAATTTATTAATGCCACTTCCGCTCGTATTCCCACTGCCAAATGGGCCCTAAGGGAAGAAAGTCTTCTTTTGAGGTAGCAAGCTAAGTGGATTCAATTTTGGAAGAAACTCTATAGTTACAAATATTTGAGTTGAAGCAAGGAAGATTTGATGCTTCATTCTTTTGAACGCTAAATGATCCCTTAATTCTCATGAAAAAAAAGACTTTTGTAAACCACTACTCATCAATAAATTTGGCTTGAAAACTATACTACTAAATCCTAAAAATAATATCACAAATTTAATACTAAAGAAAATAAGTTTTTGATCTCAGGCATTGCCCTCCTAATTGGAATGCACAGAAAACCATTGTACGCACCATGCAATGACTATGCAATAAAGAATAGCAAGAACATCTAATGGCTGTTAAGCACAAAGCTGTGTATATCAAAATATTAATAATAGGAACTACAAATTCCTCTAGTCTATAATGGAGAGAGGTGATGCAATACGAGAATTAAAACACAAACCTCTCATTACGACAATTCAAATGCATATGAAATCTATGAAGCAAAACTGAAAAGATGCAAACAACCACGCAATTTCTTTCTTCAACAATGTAAGATTTGAGACTCTCTACAAATCGGCAAATACAGAAGTATTACGGCCTCATGGGCTGATTAAAACTCCTGAAAGCTGATTTAAAAATGAGTCCGAAATCATTCGGAATAATGATGAATAAGTTTTAGAAAATTCTTTCTTAGCTGTCTAATCTGCAAAACTTCATCAATGGCTTCCTGTAGCCATGTTGCCAGTACAAGACATCTTCAAAACCAGAAAAAAAGAGGCAAAAATTACCTCTTTCCCAATATCCACCCCCACATCTTCCCTTTTACACGGAAAACCCAACTCAAATTCCCCCTTTCAAGAATGAAATTACATTTCGTTTAACTAAAATTTTCTTCCCAAAATTGCTACCCGTAAAGGCCTACTCCCTCGTTATTAATGGCATTCCACATGTAGAAACACGCTCTTACAATTCATAAAAGGTTTGCCAAAATTACGGGAGGATTCGACTACCCAGCACCCACATTAAGTATTGAACAGACTGAAATTTGAAAAGAGACTCTCTCCCACGTAGATGCCCTGCATTTAGAAGTGACATCAGGTCTGCCCCATATTGTTTGGAGAACCCGCTCCCAACAAAAGACTCTTCAATATGCGATCAGGCATGCCCTCCATGAAAGTAAACAAATGTCCAGCCTCGAGAAGCTCGTGGTAATGAATCCACGGGAGCTTTCCAGCAATATAACGCTGCAACAACACTGGTACAAGTGCATCCTGGTCTCCTTGCCATAAATGCACAGAGCCTTCATTGTTGGGAAAAGGATTCTGGAGATCCATGGGATCAAAATCCCACTTACCAAACATAACCATCATGTCTTTGTGCAAAGACTCAAAGACTCCTTGCTGCAATGTTGCCCTGAAATGCTGCAAATGTAGAAGCAATTAGTAAGCACAGTACAAGCTCTAAATCCCAAAATTGGGTTCAACTATCTTATTGGAATCCTTTGTATGATCTCTGCATTTTGCAGTGGGAATAAACGAAGTAATCAAACTCCATGAAAAATCAAAATTCAATTTGGTGAAAATTAAGAGAAAACTAAAGCATCCTGACTCTACATTTGATACTGTTTCCACTGAGAAATCAGAATTTGGTCACAAAATATAATAAATATCATGTTGGTAAGAACTAGAGAAAACATACTTCAGCTGTTCGACGACGAGCATAATTTTTTTGCATCATCTCAGCATCAGATCGGCTCTGAGGTTTCCAAGTACCAGATATAACACTCGAAGAAGGAAACCACTTTTGCGACATCCACCAATAAGTTAACCAAGGGGCATAATATGGAATACGAAGTGCCCATTGCTCTTGTAGAGGTTGCTGATAATAAGCTTCATTAGATAAATTAGCAGGGAAACCAGGCCACCTGTAATTTACAGCAGGTGCTAGGAGTGCCGCGCCTGCTAATCTGAAATAATGCAATTCATGTGTCAGTTATAAGAAGAACAATCCTAACAGCTCTCTACAAAAAATGATCTAGTCAAACTACATCAATCATAGTCACATAGTGATAGACCTATAAGGCTTTGTATGGACTATTTTATGTCAAATAGCACAAACATAACATAACCCTGGGTGATCTTCATGGAAGAAAAAAGAAAGAGATAAAAACCTGTGAGGAATATATTTGAGGCATCCCCAAATTGAGAATCCTCCCATAGAGACGCCCATTACATAAAATTTTGGGCCAAGATCAAGTAGGTCTGCAAGCTGTTCAATATCAAGAGCCGCACTTCTGATAGATCGCTTAGGATCTGGATCACTTTCTCCATACCCAGCTCTGTCAAAAGTTACAATGTACACACCCAGTTCTTCCTGAAGTTCCTGCAAGATTCTATATATCTTAAGCTTTAAAATACGTCGCTGCCATACATTCACAAGTATTAATCACTAAATTCTGAAGAAACTAATTGTATCTTAGCCTTACCTTAGAAACATTAATAGAATCATTTCTGGATCCCATAAAACCATGCATGAAAATAATCTTGTACTTGGCTCTCTCTTTTGGAACTCCGTGTTCCTTGTAGGCCAAATGTCTACCATCTGGAAGCTGAACACGAGGAGCAGTTACAGGAGGGCCATTGGGGGATCCACAAATATTAGAAGGAGGTGGTTGGATGGATTTGTATGCCCATGCAATGAACCCCACAAATGAAACAAGTAACAGTTTCTTTAATATGCCTGCATTCATGATGACTGTGATTAGCAATTTTTGTAGTTTGATAAAGCTAAAAACACAAGGTCTGACTTCAATAATAATAGCCTTAGGACGAAAAATCAGATGATAATGGCATATATGCCTGTTGTTGAATAAGTTTGCAGAGTAAATGGAGACGAAAATCTAGTCCGAAGACTTGTTAACCACCAAAAAATAACTCTAATTGCTATGCACCGCCCAGGATGAACTACTATGAAGTTGCTACTCTTATAAATTTTTAACATGAAGTTTCTTTGGAAAAATAACTTAAGGGAGAAAAATTATTTAAGTTACCTCTACCAAATGGAGATTTCCCCTCAGACTTGCCTTTCCTGGTGTGAGCTCGGGCAGAGGCAGCAGAAACCCTTCTGTTTCCACCTCCCATGTTGCATACAATTTGGTATCCTTGGATGCTTACTTCAACACCTCTCCAGTTCAGAATACTGTACCAAGATAAATAATCTTATATGAATAAACACCCAGACTCTAAAGCAGGGCATATTCAATCTTCCCTGCCTAGAGCTAACCTTCTAACCAGATCACTTTATAAGGTCTTTCTCTCAATAACAATACTATAAATGCTCTGATCTAAGAGTAAATGAGATTTTAATGAATTTTGGTTGTACCTACGAGGTCCAAGAGTCTATGGAACACAAAGATTACAGTTGCAAAAAACATTACAAGCTAATTTGGAGCAAGACATTCGTAACAGTAGCCAGGACAATAACAGGGACCAAGAGATCAAGTTCAAAGATTACTGATCTGATACTGGGTAGAAATTGTACTGCAATGTAGCTAATCCAAATGGATTGAAGGTTGAAATTCCAAGCAAAACTTGATTCTCAATTTCCACAACTTAGAAATCCTTTACATTTTGGTTTAGGCATCACTCCATCCACCTCTATCAATCATTCATAAATCTATGGGAACAAAGCCCTAATTTGATCCATAATATCTCTCAATTTATGTGGAATGCTACTCATTTGAGATTAATGAATCTGAATTTGAGAAAGATTTAGCGGACATCATAAAAGACCCAGATCCACTTCCATATACGTGGATCCAATATGTAAAATAAACTATCAAGAGGTGAAATTGTGAGTGGATATAGATTCATATTGTGAAAATAATAAATATCAAAACCTAAGAAGCGATATTGTTTTTCGTCCAAACAAATTTACTCTCAATCGATGGATTGAGAATCAATCCATGAAGTGAATGTAAAAACATGACAAAAAGATAGTAAAGAATAAGATGTTTTAGCAGTGAGTGCCCACAGAACATACCTCCAACTCTGTGCCGGTTTTGGGTTTGGACATGTCGAAGTAAGTTAATCTAAGCAGTAGAGATATTCTTCGGCTTCAAATGAGCAATTTTTACAGTCAGCCTGTTCACCCAACGTTGAGCGAAAACCCATCCTAGAAAAGTGTAGTGCGCAATAACATGTCACAAAACACTTCAACGGCATTTATTCGAAGCCTACTTAAGCTTCTGCCCTGCGTCTGACACATTTCTGACTGCTCACTGTTGCCCTTTGAATTAAAAATAGGCGCGTCTTACTTTCCAAGCTTAAAATCAATGAGCGGTGATGGTAACCAAATCTAAGAAGAGGACGACGAAGAGAAGAAGATAATATTATAACACACATGCATTTTATTCAGCGACATAAATAAAAGAGTATACAATGAAAATCATTATTGAACTTTTCTTATAATTAAAAATTACATTAGTACTTATTCTAAACTAAGTGCATCAACTCATCCTCTCTCATCTGTATTTGAGGAGTCTAAGGTTGAATTGATGCCAATTGAGTTAACGCTCTTGATAGTGCATGAAGGACCTTTTGCAGTGCAAGATCAGGCGCTGACACAAAATCAACAACGAATGGATCATGCTCATTCCGCGACTCCTCATGGACTAGTTGTTCCTTTCTCTTTCCCTGATCAACACTCGTTTGTGAGAACAATATTATCAATTCAAAATATTAGTGAAGAATAAAACATTTTAAAAAATGCATTAACATATTTCTTGTATCTAATTTGTACAACTATAATGAGTTTTACCTATCAGGGGGTGTTAATGTTAGTTAATTCTAACTTAACAATTCTTTCTTTTACGATCCGTAAATTTTGGATGTTTCAATGGTGACTACAACATTAATGGGTGTTTCAATAATGACCATGGATTTCACCATTTTATCTTAACCATTTGTTCAAGTTTTCAAATCTTGCATTTATTTTTATTAGAAACATTAATCTTCCCTTGGATGTATTTAATTGGGATATTCCAAGGATCCCTAAATGTAGTTTGTCCTATTGTACACATGTGGAGGACATGTCATTATTTGTCCTTTATTCCACATGTGAGGACAACTCATTTTTATAATTCCTTCATTAAGGAATTTAGTTTATCCTCCTTAAGAGGATTGTGACACTTTGCACACGCCTATTATGAATGTGGCATTCATAGAAATGGGAGTTACACATGCGAACACATGCAACTCCTTTCTCATCTCTTTAAAAGAGATGCTCCTCTTTCTTTCTTTTTTACACATCATTTTGATGTTATTGTATTGAACTATTTTGCTCCAACACACTCTCTCTCTCTTCTCTAGGCATTTGCCTTCATTCATAATACTCACAAGGGGTTTTCTTTGCTTTCCCCTTATAAATCCTTGTCTCCATTGTTGAACCATCTTGGTGTATGCTCTTGGATTTTGCCTATCTCATGGTAACATTGTTTCACACTTAACTTACTTGGATTGTTTCTCGTTCTTTGCTCTATCTTATCGTTTCTTTCATGGTATCAGAGCTTGGTTACTAATCCTCGTTGTAAGTTTTGTGTTGAAGGTTGCCATTCATTGGAGCACACCTTATTTGGAGACGTTATTGAGAGAAGAAGTTTGTGTTGTGATTATTTGCTCATTCTAAGATCTTTTGTGTGCAGGTTCTATTGTATTATTTTTTTTATCATTGTTTACTAACCCTCTTTGGAAGGCTTGCCGCCAAAGGGTTTTTCTGTTCAAAAAATTTTAAAATTTTTTTTTGCTCTTATTTTGGAAGGCATGCCGCCAAAACAAGAAGCATTACTTCATAGCACTCATTTATTATAAATTGTGCAATTTAAAAAAAATTATTTATATATCTAGATATATATTTATTACTCTTATTATTTCTCCTTTATTTTATTGAAGGAAATCATAATTTAATAGTGCTTTTAAAAAAAAAAAACTTAGGTCTTTCAATAGATTAGTTTTAAAAATTTCTTTATTTCCTACTCATATTGTTTAAAATTTAATATATTTCATAATTTCTTTTAAATCCTAAGTGTGATTATTCAAACCTTAGTACATACATTAGATTAGTTAAAAGATTAAAATTAAAATTCTTTGTCTATTTCTCTTTTGAACTTTAAAATATATTTTAATCTTAAACTATATCTATTTTAAAATTTAAATATATATGCGTTTATCTATGAGATTTTTTTAGTATCTCTGGTTTCCAATTAGAAACTTACCCTGTCGATTTTCTTTCTAGACGTTGTTTAACATCTTTCTTTTTTTCTATCTTTTTTGCCTTTTCCCATTCATCTTTTTTACCAGGCTTTGTTCCTGCCTCGTCTTCATTCTTTCCATTCTTTCTTGACAAGAGTTTGCTCTGATACTAGATTTAGGATGTTTTTTAGCTTTTGAGGTTTGCAGTGCTTGCATGGCTGAGAGAATTTAATTCTATGATTGCATGATTAATTTGCATACTTTTCTTTGAATCCCTAACCTTCTTTCACCGCTTGCCTCCTCCTTCGTTGCTGCTCTAAACCTTCTCTTAAAACTTTTGTTCTCTCTTGCCCTTGGTCTTTGTTCCTTAGGCACGAAACAGAGAGTGTGAGCGTGGTTTGATCACGTGACCTTCCTTTTGCAGGGGTTGCGTCATTTCTTATCATTCCTTATTAGGTTCTTTCATCTTCTGGAGGGGCATTGTGGCTGCGGGTTCTTTATTTACTGCATTTTTTTTTTCTGCTCTCTCAAGAGCTTCCCTTGTTGGCTGCTACGTTGGGTTTCCTATCTACTGCATTTTTTTTTATTCTCTGATAAACCTGTTGCTCAAGTGAAACGCCCATGCAGATTTCAAATGCCCTATGAAAAAGATGCTTTGCGTTCAATCATTGCTTTTATCGTTTTGATTTATTCCACAGGTTTAACGTTTAGCAACATTTGTTTTGTCTTTTCTCTTTAGCAACGTTTTATGCATTAGCTTTGGTTATCATCATTGTTAGGATTATAAGTTTTTTAATTAAAACATTTACATAAATTATTGATTATTTATAAGGATCATAAGTTTGGTCCAAAGTTTGGATTTCATTATAATTCCATCATTTAGGAATTTATTCGTTTATCTTTAATTAGTTATAAATTGATTAAGTGCTTCTATAATGAAGTTATAAAATTAATTTATAACTTCAAATATTGACACTTATAACTTTTTTTAATCATTTCAAATTATTAGGAATCCTTATTATAGCTCGTCTAATTTGTTTTTAAACATAATTATCATTTAATCATTATAAATCGCCTCTGCATTATTCTTTTGTTACAGATTAATAATCATTTCTAACGACTCTGCTTGCAGGATTCTGTCAATCTATTTCAGCTTAATAATTATTAATCATTCTGTTTCAGCTTAAATCATTATATTCTAACGTCTTATTTTGCAAGATTGTCTCTTTTATTCAGACACTTAATCATAGTTCTCTTAGCAAGTTTTAATTTAATTAATTCCAGTTAATTTTTTTTTCAAGTCATATTTCTATTAGGGGGGGCATTTTTTTTAATAAAAATGTCAACCTTGATTCCAGAAATAAAACTTAATCATTCTAATTATCATTCCTGGAAAACTCACATTTCGTTCATTTTTCGTTTTAAACACCTCTTTGAGATAGCCATTGATCCTTCTGTTGAACCTGGTTTAGCAGCTACTCAAGATGAAAAAGATACTTGGAAACTTAAAAATGAAGAATCTTTAGGTTTAATTGGTATTTCCATTATTCCAGATTTATATGTGTTAATTGTACACTGTTCTAAAGCTCATGATGCCTGGTTAATTTTGCAAACCAAGTATGACAGTGGAGATGAATATCGTAAAATACAGTTGCAGGATCAACTTGAAGATCTCAGGTATACAGATTTTAAGACTATGGATGAATTTTTGTTGAAATTTGATTCTATTAAAAGCCAAATTATTGCTTTAGGTGTTCAGTTAAATGACATTCGTTTAATTCATATTATTCTTAAAAAGTGTCTTCCTAGACAGTTTCAACAGTTTATAACTAATGTTCATGCACAGCTTGCTATTCCTACATTAACTACTCAGTTAACTTATGTTATTTTTCAAACTTTATTACGACAGGAAGAAACTAAGCTAATTCAGTTTGGTACCCTTAAATCAACTGAACATGCATTTATGTCTCGAAATTCAAATAATAATAATTTTCGTTCAAATAATAATAATAATAACAACAAACACTATAATAATAATTCTAATAATTTCAATAATAAATCTCATGTCAAATATAACAATAATAACAATCACCACAACAATCATCATAATAACAATCGTAATAATAATAATCAAAGGAATCATTCAAATTCCAAACCTCATTGTTTTTATTGTGGCAAAGATGGTCATGTTGTCAATAATTGTTTTAAAAAGCAAAATGATAAAAAACCTATGAACAATAATAACCATAATCAAAAATCAAATCATAAAAAAGGTAACTCTAATGGTTCCACTTCTCGTCATGCCTTTACTTGTAGCTTTAATGTGTGTAGACCTTTAGAGTGGATTGTTGACAGTGGTGCATCACAACATGTAACTTCTCATAAAGAAATTTTTTATTCTCTGCAACCTGATATTGCTAACATTCCTATTCAGTTAGCTAATAATCAAACCTGTAAAGTTGAAGGTTTAGGTGATGTAACTATTCCTAATGGTAAATTACATGATGTATTGTATGTACCTAATCTGAAAACTAATTTGCTTTCTGTTTCAAAGTTATGTCAGGACTATAAAGTTGAATTCTATAAAGATACATGTTATGTCATAGATCCTCAAACTAAACAAGTGATTGCTCATGCTAAAATGGATAATGACAACTTATTTAAATTCCATGAATTTGTTAGTTCACGATATTCTTTACATACTTCCATTGATTTCAATATATGGCATGAAAGACTTGGTCATTTAAATTCGGATTATATTTCTTTAATGAAAAAAAGCAATATGGTTGATGGCTTGCCTCACATTATTCCTTCTAAGATTGCTTGTACTGGTTGTCTAAGTGGTAAAATGCATAAGGAGCCCTTTCCAAGTGGTAAATCATGGCGGGCAACTCATAAGTTGCACCTTGTCCATAGTGACCTTTTGGGCCCCATGGAGAATAACTCCATCCAAGGTTCTCGGTATGCACTTACCTTTGTTGATGATTTTTCTAGATGAACTTGGATCTATTTTTTGCATAGCAAGGATCAATTTCTTGATATATTTATTGAATTTTAGTTATATGTTGAAAGGCAATCTGGCTTTAAACTTAAAATTCTCAGAACTGATAATGGAAAGGAATATGTGAATAATTCTTTTCATTCTTATTTGAAATCAAGTGGAATTAAACATGAGCTTACTATTCCTTATACACCACAGCAAAATGGTGTGGCGGAAAGAAAGCATCGGACCATTGTTGAAATGGCTAGATGCATGTTGCATGCTAAGAATCTGCATTATAAATTTTGGGCTGAAGCCATGTTTTGTGCAAATTATATTCTTAATAGGACTCCTACCAAAGCTCTCAAGGATATTACTCCAGAAGAGGCTTGGTCTAGTAGGAAACCTGATTTACATCATTTGCGGATTTTTGGATCTATTGCTTATGTTCATACTCCTAAATAGAAAAGGCATAAATTAGATGCTAAGTCTTCTCCTTATATGTTTGTTGGTTATGATGAAAACACTAAGGGTTATCGTGTTTATGATTTCACTACTAACAAAGTTCAAGTTGCTAGAGATGTTTGCATTGCAAAAAATGGTGTCCATGACTGTTCTACTACACATGATGCAGAATTCAGTGGCACTAAAATTGTGCTGGTGGAGGACCAACCTCCTTCTCTTAACCCTACTCCTCCTCTTAACCCTACAACTCAAGCACCACCTATTACTTCTGCTTCTACTAGTAATGATATTAAAGTAGCTACTAATGATGCTTTTATTGATAATGATTCTTCCTCTAGTGATGATTCTGTTATAACTAAACGTAAACCTAAATGGGCTCAAAACTTAATCAATGAAAGTGATGACTACATTTCTAGATTTGGTGAAATTAAACATAGAAGGATTAATTATTGTAATTATGCTTTGATGACTGCTATTATGAATTCTAATGATCCTAAGTCTTTTGATCAAGCTAACTCTCAACCTCATTGGCAAAAGGCCATGCAAGAGGAATATGACTCTTTAATTGCTAATAAAACTTGGGACTTAGTCAAGTTACCTCATGGCAAGAATATAGTTTCATGTAAATGGTTATACAAAACAAAATCGAATGCTAATAATGAAATTAGTAAATTTAAGGCTAGATTAATTGCTAGAGGTTTTTCTCAAATAGAAGGATTAGATTATAATGAAACTTTTTCTCTTGTTGCTAAAATGCCTACTATCAAATTAGTTCTTGCATTAGCATCTAAAATGAATTGGCCTGTTCACCAAATGGATGTTAAAAGTGCCTTCTTAAATGGTGATTTACATGAAGAAATCTATATGGCTCAACCCTCTGGATTTATTAAGAAAGGTAGTGAAAATCTGGTTTGCAAATTGAAAAAATCTATTTATGGTCTTAAACAATCACCTAGAGAATGGTATTCTAAAATTAATTCTTTCTTTATTTCTCAAGGCTTTTCTAGAAGTAAGAATGATCCTAATTTGTATATTAAACATACTGAAGATGATATTATCATTGTTATTGTTTATGTGGATGATTTAATTCTCACTTCTAATTCAGATGCTTTGATTTCTGATATTAATTTTCAACTTAAACAAAAATTTCAGATGACTGACTTAGGTATTTTACATTACTTCTTAGGTATGCAAATTTGCCAACCTCCTAAGGGTATCTTTCATTCTCAAAGCAAGTATGCTCATGATCTTTTAGAAAAATTTAAGATGAATGGTTCTAACCATGTTTCAATTCCATGTGAATTAGGAACTAAATTAATGGCTGATATGAATACTCCTTTTGTTGTTGAAACCTTGTATAGGCAATTGGTAGGGAGTTTAAATTATTTAACTCTTACTAGACCTGATATTGCTTATAGTGTTGGTTTAGTTTCTAGATTTATGTCTAAACCTCAAAAAACTCATTTTAAAGTTGCTAAAAGAATCTTAAGGTACATTAAAGGAACTATTAACATGGGATTATTCTATGATGCCAATTCTGAATTTATTTTACATGGCTATACTGATTCCGATCTAGGTGGAGATCCCAATGATGGGAAATCCACTTGTGGCTATTGTTTCTTTGTTGGTTCAGGTGCAATTTCTTGGAAAAGCAAAAAAGAACACTCTATTTCCCTTTGCTCAACTGAAGCTGAATACAAAGGTTGTACCAATGCAGCTAAGGAAGCTTTATGGATTAGAAGACTTCTTGAAGATTTGGGTCTACCTCAACAAGTACCTACCCCTCTACATTGTGACAATCAAAGTGCTATTGCCTTGGCAAAGAATCCAGTTTTCATGCAAGGACCAAACATATTTCACTTCAACATCACTTCATTCGAGAACAAGTTGAAGACAAGCAAGTTACTCTTCTTTATTGTAAAGGTGAACATCAAGTGGCTGATATTTTGACAAAACCACTTTCTAAAGAGAGATTTCAATTTCATTGTAAAAATTTGGGTTTGCAACCCTTTGATGTAAACTCCCCAAGTAAAGATTAAGGGGGGATGTTAGAAACATTAATCTTCCCTTGGATGTATTTAATTGGGATATTCCAAAGATCCCTAAATGTAGTTTGTCCTATTGTACACATGTGGAGGACATGTCATTATTTGTCCTTTATTCCACATGTGAGGACAACTCATTTTTATAATTCCTTATTAAGGAATTTAGTTTATCCTCCTTAAGAGGATTGTGACACTTTGCACACACCTATTATGAATGTGGCATTCATAGAAATGAGAGTTACACATGCGAACACATGCAACTCCTTTCTCATCTCTTTAAAAGAGATGCTCCTCTTTCTTTCTTCTTTACACATCATTTTGATGTTATTGTATTGAGCTATTTTGCTCCAACACACACTCTCTCTCTTCTCTAGGCATTTGCCTTCATAATACTCACAAGGGGTTTTCTTTGCTTTCCCCTTATAAATCCTTGTCTCCATTGTTGAACCATCTTAGTGTATGGTCTTGGATTTTGCTTATCTCATGGTAACATTGTTTCACACTTAACTTACTTGGATTGTTTCTCATTCCTTGCTCTATCTTATCGTTTCTTTCAATTTTGCATGCTTCATTAGCAGACGTTTAATTTGTATTAAACATGCTTATATGCTTATTTTAATTTGAGTGATTATAGAATGTAAAAGATGAATTTTTATTTTTTAGCATCTTAATTTTTCTTCATTTCATTTTTGGGATACTTGGCCTTTCAAATGGTACACATGAATGTTAGTTCAAGTCACCATAGAAGTTGCATAAATCTCACAATGATTTGTCCAAATTCCATTATTTATCATTTTTTCATAGTATTATTCAAAATTCATTTCACCTTTCTTAAAAAAGAATGGCTCAAAGTCTGAATGATGCTCTATAATGTATACCACTACCATACTATGATACTTCGAGTGTTGTTTTTGGTTACCTTCAAGGTGATATGTTAGGGCTTTCAAAAAACAATTTCCATTTAGTAGATTTTGCACCATTCTCATCCGCTATCTATTATGTCGAGCCTTTTTTTTGGCTCTCCTCATTTTTTGCTTCATCTAACAGGACGCTTAATTAAGATTGCACATGTCTAATGGAGGAAGAGGTAGTTTCAGTTAAAAAGTACTTTAAGATGTACAATCCAAGCTTACAAATCAACCTCAAGAATTTTATTTCAAAAGAGCAAAATGTTATGTTCAACTATTCTATAACGGTCTCAACCTTAGCATAAATTATCAAATTCATTCATGTGTGATCTTAGAAAATGCAAACTCGGCTAGTGGTAGATTTTATTTAAATGCAACCCTACGTCATACAAATTAGATGAATTCAAGTTTATGAACATGTACACAAGAAATAACCTTTTAAGGTGTAGGAGACAAATCGTTACAGTCGAATGTGATGGGAGAGCCTAACTGAGGTTAATACATCTTTGGTAAGGTGTGAGGATCAAGTACTAATATGTCTTCTATATATAGAAACAACTTATATTTCCTCAACATAGAGTGAGGAGAGTGTAATTGCATGTCTATGATATATTGACACGATTCTACTCGGGGTAGTAATAGATAGAGTTTATGAGCTATATTGTGTTGACACACATGTTTGGTGAGACATTGCCACATTCATGTCCTGGTCATGAAATTTTACCATATAGAGTGTCTATACTTGCATTTTATAATTCCCCTTATATTATATTTTGTTGTGTTTTAAAATAGTGCCTATACTTGCATTTTAGAATTCCCCTTAGATTATATTTTATTGTATTTTAAAAATAAACAATTATTATTATTTATTTAGATTTCAAAAAGTTGATGATTATTAAACAATTAATTTCTTGTTTTTAATTAAAAAATTATGTATCTGATCAAATATTGTAGATTAATTTATAAATTTAAAAAAATTAAAATAATTTTCTATAAAAATTGAACCTTACATAAAAAATAATAATTATAACAACTAAAATATCATTGTAACTTTAATAAAAAATAACAAAAAACTTATAAAATAGTTCTTTATTAGAAACCCTTTAATGATAATATAAAATTTTCTTACACTCCATATAAATAAATAAAAAATAAATTATTCAAATATAAGCTAAAATTATTTAGATCTTGGCAAAATAATGTGAACAAATGATTAAACTCTAATTAATCAACGTCGTTTGCCACGATGTTCTCAAAGCAATCATTAGCCTGTTTTTTTTAAATATTCAACATAGCTTTGGCACTTTGATGTACAATATCCTATGTAGAGCTATTGTTGAAGCAAAATCACAATTGTCTTACATTTACGCTCGATATCAAATACTTTGAATTGTTATATGGTGTGAGATATAGCATACAATTTTCTTGTTTTTAAGAAAACAAACCATTAGAGTAGGTATATCTTGTAGATACTTTGTCGACACCATAAATGTAGAAAAATAATATTAGTTAAATAGTAATTATACATACTTATTCTTTTGTATTGTTCCATATTATTCTTAGAATATCTAGAAATGACATTTGGCATGTTGGTATATTGCCGAGTGATTTATTTGTTCAATTATCGGTTCACTTGTCCAGAGCCATATGCTGAAAAGCCTTTGTGTTTATATATTTTAAGTACCCAACAACCTCTTTTATTTTTCTTATTTGAAATATTGAGTTTCTCATGCTCATTTTCTATTGACTGTTAACCTCATAACTTAGGGGACTTCATTTTCTGCTACTCTACCAAATATCAAAAGGCTAAAAACAAAGAGAAGGCACTCTATACTCTTTCATTCTCCTACTACTTCTCTCAAAATGTCAAGAACATTGAACTAGAATAGTGAGATCTCTCTTGCTTGACGTTTTACCCCATCTCAAACCCTTAAAACAGAGGAAGTAAAAACAACCTTTTATAAGTACATACAACATCAAAAGTTGCGCCTCATATTATTTTCAAAGCTCATAGTTTTATTAAAAAACATACCAAATTATCATATCAAATCAATAAAATATAAAAAATAAAATAAAATATGAAAAATAGTACTATTAATGCATACACTCTTGTATGCTTCAAAACTAAATAGTTCACTCACAAGAGCAATAGCCTTGCTGAACAATTCATTTTGTTGAATCAACTCTTCATTGGTTATCTACTTCCATATTTTACCTGAACTTCTTTGTTCAATTTGAAAAAAGACTGCTGGGATAGCATGGATTTGGATGGCAAAATCTTTAGATCTTTCAAACAAAAACAATCTGTATCTATTGCAAGGAGAACCATGAGAAAAAGATGATAATTTTTTATTGATGTCCATTGCCCATGTGAATATAGTGTAAAGCTTTAGTTGTTTTGGAGGGAAGCGGGATTTAGAGGCAGTCCCATTGAAGGAAGACAAAGAGAAATGTGAATGATGGGCTAATTTTGAATCTACACAGAACATCTAAGTCTTTTGACGAGATGATACATTGTTTTTAGTATCTCCATTTTGCATACTCGTTTCTAGACACATGTGCATGACCCTTCTTCAAAGGGTTTATTCTGCTCATTGCTTGGAAGCATGAGGGGTCAAACCTGTGTGATGTGAAAAACAACCCACTTTCATGCATTTTGGATTTTCTAGCAAAATTTCATTTGCAATCCACCTAATCGAAGACTTTTTGGCAGAGCATACTCTTTCCCGACATCGCAAATCTTTAACTCAACGTAAGACTGTTGGGAAATCTAAATGATCCGGTCAATGATTCTTAAGGAGTGAAGCCTATCAACTTAATTATAAACATGTCTTATGGGATAGTCTATAGTTTTCACCAAATCAAATGAGTAGGAGAAGAGATCTAGTAGCTACCTAGCTACTTAGGCTAAATTTACATGATGTCTAGTTCTCTTAAATCATAATTCTTTAGTACATCTTTGTCAAGCTAAGGTCTCAACAATTGGGTATTTACAGATCTCTCTATAAATATTGTGCACCACATACCCATTATGTTCACTCCATAATAGCCACTCACAAAAAAATGAGAACTTTTGGCACAAATGGACCAATCAGCAACCAAGAAAGGTAAAAAATTATCACCTATTAGTACATGTGTGATCAACTATTAGTACATGTGTTATCATTTTTTGGGGCTTTTTAAAAGTCGTATGTGACGGTTAATGGATTTCTCCCCCTACTTGTAATTTTTTAATGTGCTCCTTGTTGATAAGTTATATCTCTAGACACCTAAATTTGATTACACTGCTTTAGTAATCCTATTTAGCTATCTCTAAAGGCATCATTAATTAAATTCCTATTTAATTAAACCTTTGTCATCCTCTAGCTAATTAATTTAATTAATCATCTATAGTCCTAATTGATAAATCAAATAACCTATTATTTGTCAATTAATCCTATTCTCCTATCTAATTCCAAAAACCTCATTTATTAAATAAATCTATTTGATAAATAAAGCCCTCAAATCTAATAGCCCCTAAACTATCCTAAATCCTCCATTTAGCCTAATCCACCCCATCCACCCATACTAACCTAGCTTAGCCACCAACTAACCCACCCTCATGAATACAATCCACTTGCACATCTCTAACATCCTTAATCTAAATCCTAAATCACCTCTAATCCCCCCCCCTAACCTTGTCACATTCCCTAAGCAAGCTTAAGACTTTCCTAAGCCAAGCAAAGTCAACAATCCCAACTCCCTCCAAAATATCCCAACCACCCAACCATGAATTCTCTTACAAAGCCATAAATGACTCTTACATCCTCAACCACTCTCATCAAGCCTTTGACTAACCCTTATCCTATCCTCTCACACCCATCCTCCTTGTGACAAGTGTCACCTCCCTATTGGTGCTAAACAAGCGCAATCCATGTGCTCCCCTTTGAGTGCATCCTAGCCCTCCCTCACCATCTTTCCATCCTTGCATCTTAGCCCTCCATCCCTCAAGCCTCTTGCCTATAAATTGAACCCTCTCCCTTCACTAAAATCATCCACCTTCCATGCAAAGTTATAATGCTATTTTGAGAGCTCATAAACTACCAAAATACCATTATAATGGCAAAATCACTTCACGACTCCATTGTTGAAACCTTGTTTCACTCACCTCATCCATCCATTTGAAGTTTGAAGCATAACTTGTGAGCATAAATTCCTACAATCAAGGACAAATCCATTGCATCATTGTGTTATGCCATTAGGAGCCTACCATTCTTGGTTTGCTTCCTTTTGTGGTGATAACCCTTGGTCCTATCTTAAGTGTTAGCTTGCTTAGTATTGTTGATGCTTCCATTTAATAGTTAGTATTCAATTTGCACTACTAATCTAGGTGATACATTTTGGCACGCCCAGTGGGACCCCGCATTTGGGTCAATCTAATTATTTTTTTAATTTTCTTTGATAAACTAACAAAACTAACATTGTTTGCTAACAATTGTTTGTGTTAGGTTTGCTGATTTTGTTGTAGGTACACAGGTCACTTTTGGGAAAATGTGCTCCCAGCCATCTCATCGCTTTCCATTTTTTAGACCTGAAAAAATTAGCTTTTTCTGCGAACCCGTGACCCCAGGAATGCGTTCGTGGGAACAAGGCCATTTGCCAGCGGGAACATGAACCCACGACAGTGAGTTCACAATTTTTCAATAGACAGCTACCACATGACTTTAAAACTTTCTCTGCATCCCCGCCGACGAATCCTCCAGCGGGAACGCAGCTCAAATAAATTGAGATCGTCATTCCCGCTTGTGAGAATGTGCCCCCCTTTTTTTAACTCTATAAAGTTGTAATAAATTTATCTTTCGTGGGACTGTCATTCCCGCATCGTGAGAACGGTGTAAAATCACAAAGCAACGGGATCACTTTGTTCAAAATGAGCTCCCTGGTCTTTATTTTATCTTCTGCCAGTTTTTCCTCACATTCTTGCACCTTAGTAGGCTTGCGGGAACGCATCCCCGTGAAGAAAAACTCTAGTGGGATCACAAACCAGCATTGTAGGAACGCTACCCTTGCGGGAATGCATTTTCTTGTATCTTCTCTGTGGGAACGCTGTCAATTTTTGTTGGTCGGGTCTAAGTCATTGTCATTTCTCTTTACAAATTGAAAAAATGAACTTGTATGTCTAATAAACCCACAAATCAAACATTTTGTTTTGGAGCTTAAAAGGAACAACTACAAACTTTCAATTCCGCATGTAACTTAAGCTAATTTAATTTTGAACACTTAGAAAATTCGTTAAGTTAACATAAATCAACAAAAAATCAAATTAAGCAATTTTCATTTGGACTCACCATTTTTCTAACCACCCATCATTCTAACCATTGGTTGCAATATTAGCGCCATATATGGGGATGGGTCCACTTGAAAAAGGTGTTAAGTGTTCCAACCTTATTCTACTTGATTAGCTTTTTTTAAAGATTTATCTTAACTTATAAGATTTCGTGAATGTCCACAAATCTAGATTAGATCTATCACACTTCAAGTTTGGACCTTAAAATTGAACAAAAATCAATTGACATGGAGGGCCTACGGGTGCGCGCTTGAAATCGAATTTCACACATCTTTGTTTTGGGCTTAAAATAAACTCACATATCAATCTTGAATGCCTTAAAGAAAATCAATCGATACTTGATGTGGAGGGCCTCCGGGTGCACGAGTTTTTTTTTGTTGACCCTAACTCTTCTTGATGTATTCATTCTTCGATCAATTTTACTTTTGTTAACGCTTCAAGTTGGAATTGAACATTTGCATCCTAAACATGTGTGTTTGCAAGGTCTAGATCAGAAAAACTTAAGCGTCAGTTGGAAAAGAATTCTGTCTTTTAGCCCAAGATCATCCAAGTCTTCTCTCCCCTTGTCGTCTTTCGAGGCCATCTTGCATAAGATTAGGATCCAAAATCTTGTTTAAATTTTAGGAGGCCTTCTTGGGGATTTCATCACCCATTGGGATGACCTCAACTCTAGCATTCCGGTGGAGTATAAAGATCGAGAGGTGAATCCAAAGACACCTCTCTTGGGATCAAGATTTTGTCACTTGGGCTAAGCCTCAAGGAACTTTATACCCTTAAGAAGTGAAAGAGGAGAAGTGGGTTACCGCTCCTCTCGGCTGTGTGACATCTTTTCAGTTTCATCTATGGATTTGGTCCTCACATACCTTGGGTATATCGAGGACTCCCTAGCTAAACCAACTGTCAGCCTTGTAGACAACCATCTAGGATGTTAATGTGTTTGAAGTGACTGATCAAAACATCTGTAAAACATACACACTCTTTGGCACAAGTATCATATTGTGGGAATCAAAACTTCTATCTAGTTGTTCTTATCTATTGCTTGATCTTTTATTTGTTGAATGAATGTTTGCCAAACTTGGTCAATCCTAGCATAGGGCATACTTAGCGTAGTCACTGCCTCCAAAAGAACCCCACAGTTGTGAGTTGTAATCCTCGAAAATATCTCATGTCAAGCCATCCCAAGACTAAGTTTAAGAAGGCTAAGCTTCCTCAAATACCAGCCTACAAAGAAATTGAAGCAGAGCATAAGAAGCATACCCCCAACCCCAAGATTGCCAAATTGGGTCAGATTGAGAAAGACAGAGCTGAAGTAGCATTGCAAAAAGAATGGGACTACAAAATCCAAAACCTAACCCTTCGACGTGGTGTTAATACAAGCCTTATCGACAACTCTACTGTTACTCATTCTAATTAGGTCCTTCCTTTTTCCACACACACTTACGCACTTGTAGGTTTAGTCTCTCATCTAGGAATTGCACTATCCCATCTAAGCATTTGAAGTCAAACCATCTCCTCTCATCTTAGGTTGTTGAAGAGGAATCATCCACTTGCATTGTTAAAATCTTAGCATTTTTTTTTCTTCACTCATTTAGAAATATTTTTGTATCACATCTCTCATCATCTTGAGCATCCTCAAAACACAACACTTTGTTAGGAATAGGTTTCTTTTGGTGTCCCACATCACCTTGAGCCAAAGGTTAGGGTCGCACCTTTTGCATCACCATCACATTTCCCACATTCATATTTCAGGAACACACAAGCTTTTTGCACTTAGCATCATATCATTTGGACACCCTTAATATCATCCCTCGCTGCATTTAGGAGAAGCATCCTTTCATGCCACCCACCACATGTTTTGGTAGGCACACACAGAAAAAAGACATGGATCCTAGTCTTAGTGGTAACACATCTCGAGCTTAGTTGTACCCCATGGTATCCATGACACCATCAGACCCACCACCACAACTCCTAGAAGAACCAGGATCCTCCATAGATATTGAGGCTTTCATGAATCAACCTGGTCATGCTACTATCGTAAATGCCATCATAGATCGCAATAAGGAAACCATCATGGAAAACTTCTTACGAGACAATGTTGGTGCCTTTGAGTTTGGACGTCCACCACCTATCAACATAGTAGATCCTACTCACCCATTGTTTGGATGGCAACCACCTCAAGTAGAACCAGCAGACCCAAATATCCCCTCGACCCAGGTGCCAGTTCCCATTCCACAGAACACTCATCCCACTCTCACTCAACCATTGGTGCATACTACATCTCAACCAACTTCAAGTATACCATTTGCATCTGCTTGCACCACCCATTTTTTTGCTCCACCGAACCCTTCATTTGCACCTAGCAGCACTACCTTTTCATTTCTGCCCCATATCACATCTAGTCCATTTGCCACTTAGATACCACCATCAGGGTCCAATACCTCATCCTCCATCCCACCAAACATTACTATCAACCCCTTTGTAACTAGCCAAAGCTCTTCAGCCGCTTTTCCTTTGGGACCTTGGAATTTTGCTACAACATAGGCACCTATTATTAGTCTTCCCCCTAGCACTATAGTCGCATTCACACCTTCTACACTATCATCCACCACTTCACATAGCTATTCGCTCCCACCCCTCACCAACTATTTCTCCATGCCACCTTTAGGCAATAGCCCAAATCCTCCGCCACTGCAGTTTTCTATAGTAAACCCTTTGCCGCATATTAATTACCTTGTGCCTACTCCAAATCAGTCCTGCTCCCAAGCAGGTGCACAACCTACATATATTGGGCATGGTATATATTCCTAGAGCATGGCACAAGCATCATCTGCATTACCACCATTCCAACTGTAGCCTTCACACCAGCAATATGCCCAAGCACCCACACAGAACTACCTCATAGGGCAGCAGCCTCATAGTTACCTGCCACATCCACCTCCGCAAATGCAACAATATGCACAACCCACATTTTAGCAACCCATGGCATCTACTCCACCGGGGGCACCTGCTCCTCCACCTATAAAATCTGAATGGGAAGAAATGAAAAATACCCTCAAAGCCCTCAGGGATGGGACAGACACCAAGACTTTCAAATTTGAAAATGATTGTCCATATCCTTTTGACAAGACTATCACGTTGACTCCATTTCCTAAACATTTTGAGATCCCCAAGTTTGACAAATTTAGGGGGAAAAGTGATCCAGTTACACATGTTAAGGAATTCTATATGCATTCTCAAGAGGTAGCTTATAGCGATGTGTTCCTCATGTGCCTCTTTCCCAAAAGCCTAGCAGGACCAGCCTTGGAGTGGTTCTATCGTATCCCTCAAGGTACTATTAAATCTTTTGCATAACTTTTTGAGGCATTTGTTGCTCAGTATACCCATCTTGTTGAGACTAAATTATCTATGGTGGACCTTGTCCACACCAAACAAAAAGGAGGAGAAAGTCTTACAGAGTACCTACAACATTGGCAGATCCTCACAACAAGGATCTCTTGCACCATCCCTGAGTGCCATCTTCTCAAGATGTTCATAAACAATGCACACCCTAGCCTCGCTCATCACATGGTTATGAACTGTTTGCAAACATACAAGGACATCAAATAAAAAGGAATGGGCCTCGAGCAAGGTCTCATTAAGGACGGTGTCATCAGACTGTACAAGGAAAATACCCAGGACCATGGGTCAAACAATGAGAAAACCCGATATTGGAACAAAAATAAGAATACAATAACAGATGGTGCCACTAACACTCGACAGGTACATATTGTTGGGGTGGCTACCAATGTTCCCACCACATTTTGCCAGCAACAAACTTATCAATAACAACCTCCTGCGTACCACCAACCACCCATGCAAACTCATCAGCAAATGCAAGTTCCTCATAATCAAACTAATGCTATCACATTAGCGGTAGGTAGTAAATCCCGTGTTCAGAGGCAACCATGAACATATACCCCATTGGGGGAACCTCTTGATACAATCTTCAAAAAATTGGATAAAGATAACCTTATTCGATACCCACAAATGCAACCCTTAGAACCCAATCAGTCTAGAGCATCATGGTACAAAGATAACGAATATTGCAAATTCCATCATGTCAAAGGGCACACTACCCTTAAATGCATGTAGCTGAAGGATTATGTACATAACCTCATTGACCGGAAGGAGATCACAGTAGGGGCACAACCCTCACCTAATGCAGGATTAATGATGTATCAAAATGCTTTTCCTCCTCATAACACAAACCCGGGAAAGGCATTTGCAAACCCTCCTATCAATAAACCTAACAAAGCTCCAGGTAAACAAGGTGACAACCGAGACATGTCTCAAAATTATACCTCAACATATATAAACTATGGAAGCTTAATTGGTTGCATATCCCAAGTTGAACCATCTGTCAATGTCATCAATATCAAAGGCCCAGACACTTAGTGTGCAGTCGCTACCCGTCGGACACGACTCAATATAGCTGGTCCATTTGTATCCACACAAGTCAGACCACCATCAGCACGACCACCTCCATCTCGAGCATCTCCATCAGAATCACCTTCACTAGGGCCATAGTATAACATTCTGGAACACCTTGGAAATACGCCGGCCTAGATCTCCATCCTGGATCTCTTACGAACAAGCCCACTTTATCAAGAGATCCTCAACAGTACTCTACGTGAGTCACGCGTCCCTTCCGACATAAATGCCACTAAGTTTTGCAACTTGGTTGGCCATCTTTTGGCCTCCTATGCCTTATCTTTCAAAACCACTGATATCCTAGCAGTTGAACCCGATCACATCCTCCCACTCCGCATAGCTGTCATGGTTTCTGACTTTACAGTTAAGTGTGTCATGATAGATAATGGATCAGATCTCAACCTATGTACTCTAAAGTTCATCAAGCATGCAGGATATACTAAAGTAGATATCATCAATGAGGTGATCACCATCAAGGCATATGACAATTTGGAGTGTACTATTGAAGGAACCATCTTGCTCCCTATCAGGGTCGGCCCAACCACTCAAGAAACACTTTGTCATGTAGTTGATCTTAATCTTCCATATAACATCCTCCTTGGTCGCCCATGGATTCATGCCATGAAGGCCGTTCCATCCACATATCATCAGTGTGTCAAATTTTTGCATAATGGCACTGAGATAACCATCTACGCAGATCCTAAACCCTTTGCTTATTGCAATGCGATTGAAGCTTCATACACCAATCACTGTCCTGGCATCGAAATTGGCACCACCATGGCTAGCTCCTTTGGCACCTGCCACGATTTGGACACTATTTTAGCCTCCACTCTCTCCACGGTTAAGATCAACTACCCAGGTTGTGGTGAGTATAGTCTCATAGATGCTTTTGCTGTTGGCGCTCTACCACTTGACCCACATACTCAAGGACACCCAATACATCAAGGGCCTATACCAGAAGCTACCTCTCGACTTCACTAGTTGGGCCCTACCACATTTTTTACCAAAGGTATCCTTGATGGAGTAGAAAATACACTAGACATTAACACATGGCTATACAAAGAGCCACCTCCTAAAGGTGAAGCACTTCTTGATCACTTTAAATAGAAATATCCCTGGTCACATCACTTGGCCACAGAGCAATGGGATTATCAAGGAGGTGGTTTAGGCTGCCAGGAATCAGGTATGAGACAGCCTATAGAAGCACACCAAGGGCAGAAAACCAAAGGCTTGGGCTATGGACTCCCTGCAACTAGGAGCACTACAACGGAAGGCCACGCCTTTACGAACATCCAAAACACTCTCGTTGAGGTTGAAGACATCCCCGAGGAAGTTGAAAAGAAAGCTTACGATGATATTTTCCTTGACGAAATAATCCTTGGAGCCTCTGTGCTCTGCTAGTTATCCTTGAACCTCATAGACCTCCCCCTCGCTCACCTCAAACTCATAGATTGGGACCAACCAAGTGTCATTCATGTGATGAGTTCTCTACCGAGCACACGCTCCTTAAATTCATGGGGGCAAAAATGCCACATAAACAGCCACCTCCACCATCGGCATATGTCTACAAGCTAGATCCCGCAGGTTACTTCGGGGAGGAGGAAATCTCTAGTTGCAAAAATGAAATTCCAAAAGAAACAAAAAAGCAAAAAGATAAAAGAAAAATATCCCATGGTGAAAACTCCTATGGAGCGCCATTGGGTGACTCAAAAAATAAAACAGAAATAAAGGACGTATCCAACGGTGAAAACTTCTCAGAGGCACCTGAGGATGGAGATTTCATCCTCCCTCCACAGGAGCATCGACCTCCTATATCTTCAGTTTTGACAGAAGAAACTCAGCCCATAAATATCAGTCTGACAGAGATACCACATATCACATACATCGCAACCTCTTTACCCTTTGAACAAGCATAGCTTCTTCTTGAAGTCCTCCATGAAAATATAGGCCGCTTTGCATGGTCATATCAGGATATGCCGGGGTTGCACCCCAAACTAGTTGTACACCATCTGGCAGTGGGTCCAAGGGCCAAGCCTCTCGAACAAAAACTTTGAAAAATGCACCCCAAGGTAGCTTTATTAGTCAAAGCAGAGCTAGAGAAGCTATTGGAGGCCAAAATCATTTGCCCAATAGATTTTTCTGAATGGATTTCTAACATGGTACCTATTACCAAGCCCTCTGGTGATATTAGGATTTGCACCAATTTCAGGGATCTTGATAAAGCCTGTCCAAAGGATGACTTTCCATTGCCCAATATCGACATGATTGTGGATCTCACCATTTCATGAACTCTTGTCACTAATGGATGGTTTCTCTGGATATAATCAGATTCATATAACAGAGGAAGATCAACATAAAACAACATTCACTACACCTTGGGGCACATTCTGCTACAATATGATGCCATTTGGGTTAAAGAATGCTAGGGCAACCTATTAGTGCGCAATGACAATCATCTTCCATGACCTAATACATAAGATATTGGAGGATTACATAGATAATATTCTAGTCAAATCTCTCAATGCTCTGGATCACTTATCTCACCTCGAGGAAGTGTTTAACTGACTGGCAGAATATCATCTCATGCTAAATCCAAAGAAATGTGTCTTCGGTGTTACTTCAGGAAAGCTCCTGGGCTTCATTTTGTCACAGCACGGTATTGAGATTGATCCTAAGAAGGTCAAAGCCATTATGGATATGGCTCCTCCTAAGACACTCAGGCACCTTCGTTCTTTGCAAGGAAAACTCCAATCGGTCTGACACTTCATTTCTCAGCTTGCTAATAAGTGTCAACCTTTCACTCGCTTAAGAAAGATCAAAATTTCAAATGGGACCCAACTTGCCAGTGCAATTTTGAGCTCATCAAGCAATACTTAGCTAATCCACCTATTTTGGTTCCTCCGATTGCAGGGCGCCCACTCATCTTATACATCACAACTACTCCCATAGTGTTAGGTGCTCTTCTAGCACAGCTTGATGATGCAAGAAAGGAAAGAGCTATTTATTACATCAGCCAAACATTAGTAGGCTATGAGCTTAAATGCACGCCAATGGAGAAGGCATGCTTAGCAGTGGTATTTGCCACCCAAAAGCTGCATCATTACATGTTGAGTCATACTATGCAACTCATATCAAAGATTGACCTATTGAAATATATGCTCTCTCGCACAGTACTCACTGGATGCCTGGCAAAATGGGTTATGCTTCTCAGTGAGTTTGACATTAAATATATTGATAGAAAGGCCATCAAAGGCCAAGCTATTGTAGATCACTTGGCTGATGCACCCTTAATTGCAAATCACCCACTCATCATGGAATTCCCCAACGAACACCTCTATTTGATAGAGACACCATCACTCTAGAAGCTATATTTTGACAGCTCCTATACCTCTCATGGCTCCGACATAGGCATACTCTTGGTGACACCTCAAGGTGATTATATCCCTAAATCTTTCAAACTACAATTTTGATGTACCAATAACATTGCAGAGTATGAGGCCCTCGTGGTAGGACTCAAGATTTCCATTGAATGGAATATCATAGAGCTTTAGGTCTATGGTGACTCTCAGCTTATCATTAAACAAGCATTGAATGAATAACAGACCAAGGACAACAAGCTGCTACCCTACAAAGACCCAATTGACCGACTGAAGGAGCATTTCACTCAGATCCAGTTCATACAGATACCTCGACTCCAAAATAAGGCAGCTGATGCTATGGCCACTATTGGTTCCCTATTAGAAATGTCGCGCGAAGCTACACAAGATGAATTCTTGGTTGAGTAGCTGCATGAACCCGCATATGAGAATGATGAATCAACATGGGTATGTATCTTGGTTGGTCCCCAATCTCCATGGTACCACGAAATTCATGCTTACCTACTAAATGGTATCATATCTTCTCACCTCACATAAACCCAGCGCCAAAACCTTATTCGTAGAGCTTTCTGTTACACTATCATCGCCCAAAACCAATATCATCATGGTTATCATGATACTCTCTCTCAATGTTTAGATCAAAATGAGGCTGCAATGGCTCTCAAAGAGGTACACGCTGGACTTTGTGGTGCTCACACAAGTGGGATGGTGCTAGCAAAGAAGATCCTTTGGGCTGGATACTATTGGCCTACTCTAGAACAGGATGCATGTGAATTTGTGAAATGATGTTTACCTTGTCAACAACATGCTAATTTAATCTGGGCTCTAGCACAGGACTTATAGCCCATTGCACCACCATGGCCTTTTGCCTGCTGGGGATTTGATCTTGTTGGTCTTATTGCGCCACTTTCTTTAGAAGGGCATAGGTGGATAATCACCGCCACTGATTATTTCACTAAGTGGGTCAAAGCAGTTCCCCTTGTTACTGCCATGAGAGTTCAGGTGTCCAAGTTTATATTGTATCATATTATATATCACTTTGGCATCCCCACTACCATTTTCACAGACCACGGAGGTAATTTTGAAAATCTAAATATGGAGGAATTGTGCACCTCCCTCCACATACATCACCGCTTTTTTAGCCCATATTTCCCACAAGGTAATGGTCATGCTAAGGAAACTAATAAAACCCTCCTTAAAATCCTCAAGAAAGTTGTCAATGACTCCAGCCATGATTGACATTTGCAAATTAATCCCGCCCTATGGGCATACCACACTTCATTCCATACAACCATTGGTACAACTCCATACTCCTTGGTCTATGGTGCTGAAGCAGTCTTGCCTATTAGGTTGAACTCCCATCACTCCGCATTTCTCTCCGAGGACAGATATCTGATGAGGAATATATAGTGGCTCGACTTACTCAACTTGATCTACTTGATGAAAGAAGGCAACATGCCTACGACCATCTCATGGTCTATCAAAGTCGCCCCAAGCACAATTTCAATAGGAAAGTCCATCCGTGCATTTTTCAAGTTGGTGACATGGTCCTTAAAGAGAATATGGCCGACAGAGAAAAGAAGTGCAAGTTCAAACCCACCTGGCTTGGTCCTTATGCGGTTACGACATCCTTTGTCTTAGGAGCCTACCAATTATCTACCCTGAAGGTGAAGTCCTAAATGATCCTACCAACATTATTCATCTCAAGAAATTCTACGCCTAAGGATAAAATTTGCAAATCAAGGAAAGGAAAAAAGGCATAAAATCAAGCGTCCAATGGTGAAAACTTGGCAATTCAAGTGCCTTGGATAGGTCCCTGGTGAAAACCTAGTAAATAGGCACCAGGTGTACTTCAACTCTTCCATTATCTATTATCAACACACACCCCTTTTACCACCTCTCCATATCCTACCACTCACCTGCTTTTCCAAAGGTGTTCCCTATCATTATTCGCCATACTTCACAAACATCATCCTCTAGCACTTTACACTGTGTAAAACCCCGTCTCATTTATAGCATCCCATGTACCCTACCATTATACTCTCCTAGATCTACCCTATCACATGCCTTTTATCCTTACCATATGTAGCATATACTACCCATGTAACATGTGTCTCATACCCCCTACACTAGCCCTTGTCTCCCATATACCATACCTATATGACTATAGTAGTATTTGAACCCCTATACATAAATCGTGCTTTACATAAATCCACCTCAACAAAACCATGTATTCTGACAACGCTATCTCCTCATCTTGAGCTTTCCCCCATCACGCATTTACCTACTATATTTTGATATCTAGTCTCGAGTTCCCATGTCCTTAACTAGTTTCACTTGTACATACTATCCAGGTCTTGTTCGCAACCCACTAGTAGCTCGTCAGTTGATCTCTTTGGCAAGTGTTTCCTCTTTCACTTTGCAGAATCTTTTTGTTTCTCCTTTTGGTTGATTGTTTCCATGTACCTTTTGTTGTTTCCTCCTCAAGATCGCCATGATCATTTCATATCATGGCGTGTTTTGACTGGAGCACCTCAGGAGGTTGGTTTCGATCATAGTCTTTCGTTGATTGAGAGTCAGTTGATATTATCCTTACATATTTCAAACATGTTTTTGTCTTTCGATAAAACATGATGCGCTTGGGTAATCTTGTTTGTTTGTGGATCATCTAGCATCATTCCAACACTGATCTCTCTGAGACTCACGTGTGATGCTGGGGCAATCCTGCATGCCTATTTGAGTCAGTCCTATGGAATTTTGGGGAAAAGGCCTTGATGTTCTTAGTAACCTTGGAAGATCCCTAAAAAATCTTATATCGAATTAAGTGTTTACACTACATAGTGGTACTTCCTCACAAAGTACCCCACGCTCAAAGTTTCCCCTACATCTCATTTTTTTTAGAAACCCTGGTATCCTCCTCCTTGTCATCACCCCTCTCCCTTGAACTATCACTTTTTACATCCTTAGAATCATTTAATTCAAAGCCTTGTGCATGCAATCTTATCTCATGATGTGATCCCTATCATAAATTACTATCCTAGCTCTCAAAATCTCTGCTATCCTCTTGGCCGCGAGTTTGTTGGTTACTCTTTTTCCAACATTATTCTCATTAGAGTCAGTATCTCCTATGACCACTTTCCATATCATAGAATGCTATCATAAGTCCAAACATTGGTTATCTTATTCCACCATCATTGTTTGTCTTGCATCTCTTAACAATCTTGTATGTTATCTTATCATCACTTGTATCCTTTATCATATCACGACATATCATTATGCTCGATCTTTTTATGCTATTTTTGCAGGATTATCATAAATCATAGATGTACCTTTTAGTTTGTGTTCTTTAGCGTATCATAAATTCACTGTTAGGGTTCATTTTAGCATAGTCATTCATCATTATATTATGGTTCATTTTAGCATAGTCATTCATCATTAGATTATGGTTCATTTTAGCATAGTCGTTCATCATTAGATTGTGCTTCATTTTTTAGCATTATCATCCTTTCTCATCATGTTAGGTTTCATTTTAGCATTAACAAGTTGTCCTTCATTTTGTGTATTTTCATTTTATTTTATCAATTTATTTGTTTTAATCTTTGATCCATTTTTAGTTTGTGTTAACATATCCTAAGTGTCATAACATTATTTTCATTTTTCGTATCATAAATCTGTTGTTTATCCTTTAGTTGGTGATTCATTTTACATTTATAGTTTGTATTTATCATCATATAGCATCATATCAAATACTTTCCAAAGCAATCAATTTTTTGGGATCACATCACATCTATCATAGAGCAACGTCACATCATCAACATCATATCAAAAACCTATCATACTATAGGAAATCTCATCATCATCACATCTACAACATCATAAAGAAAATCATGTCATCAAGGATCACATCACATCTGTGATATCATAGATTAAAAACACGTCATATCTACACTATCATAGCTAAAATCACATCACAATCAATTTATATCCTGTACACAATTGTCATTAAAAATCACATCCTGCATCACAAATTGTCAGCATAATCATAAGCAACATAGCATATATCATCTTGCATCACCAATCGTTAGCAATATCCACAAACATCACTATCTATCCAGCATGTATCAAAACACTATACATAACATCACTAGTCCATAACACATATAACATCAGAATCATCATATTTATACATCAATGAAAGAATGAAAGAATAGCAGTCCATCAGTGTTCAACTGTCCATATCATAAAAATGGGTTTGAGCCCGCACAAAAATCTCCATATATCCCAAAAACATGGCTGCTCTGCACAAAATACTCATCATATGACAAAAATCCAGCCTATCACTGGTCACTGCTTTGCCTCCCTCTTTGCCCCTTGTGCTGCTAGTGGTGGAGGTGGTGGTCTCATTAATCCCCCTCCTGTCCCGGAGCTCTCTGCCTCATCCCTCCCCATCCTTGTGTCTCACCTCTGGCTATGTCATGTCCTATGACTATGCCCTATGTGCTGAGACCCGCCTATCCTCTATGAGCCCCTAGTGCTCCATCCACTATCCCCTCCACCCTGCATCCCTGTATGTGTCCCTGCTATACCTAATCGAGTCGGTTGCTTGTGATGCTCAATCTAGGATGCTGGCACCGCTGCATGATACCTACCTCTATAAAATCTAGCCCTCTCCCTCAGATCCTCCACCTCGGCCTGCAGTCTCCTCAGCTCATCCAAGCCCCCTCCCACTGCTACCTGTGCTCTCAACGTCGCCACCTTCGCCACCAGTGCATCCAACCCCCCATGCGCTGCTTGCCTCTCCAAGCTCACCACCTCTAGCCTACCCTCCATCTGCCTCAACTCCATCTACAGTCTACCCACCTTAAGCCCTACCCTATCCGCCTGCCCTTGCGCTACATCCCGCTCCTGTTTGAACTGATCACGCTCTATCTGGAGCTGATCTCGCTCCTGCTGTGTATCCCGGAGTAGCTGGCTAACAACCTCATGAGCCTACTATAAGGAGGCATAACGCCCCGCCAATCCGTCATCTCCTCCCTGGGTAGACGATCCCCTTGCATCTCCTCCTGCTGGCCTCTGCGACCCTTGCTCCTCTGCCCCCTGCTCTTCTCCTCTCTCTGGCACCTCCTGTCGCTCCCTCGCTCTCCTCTCCGACTGGGCTCCCCTCTCCTCAACCCTCCTCCTCTGCCGAGCTAGCTCCTCCTCCTGGGCAACTGCTGCTGCCCACTGTCATAATCCTCTAGCCACATACCGCTCCTGTCGGGCTTCCCAGGCTAACTTGCCTGCCATTGCTGCCGCCCTTGTCCCCTGTGCTCTCCTTATTAGCCTCAGCCGTACCCATGTGTCTTGATACTCTTGAGTAGAGCCCGCATTTGCTAACCCCCCAAACCACACCCATTGCTGTGGCTCCAACTCTAGCCATGCTCTCAATAGCCTGTCGTGTCATAGGGATGGCCCGTACATCGACACTAGCTCGCGTGTAACCTACTGATACCAATGTGGCTCTCCTAGAGCCACCTGCTGCCACCTAAACTGTCAGAGTGCCCTGTTTGGCCTATACTACTCTGCTACATACTCCCACCATCCAAACAAAAAAGATGACAATATGGTGTACGACAGCTACTCTCCCTCCTTAGCCCACGGTCCTAAGCTCATATATGGCCTCCACACCAGTAATGCTATCTCATCAATGGCCACCCTCTAGTAATCTACTAAATTTGTATGATGGTATGTCAGGGGCTCGGACCAACTGTATGCCATTGGCTCCTCCGCCTGTCTGTCTCTCCACCCCAACGGCCTCAGCATGACAATGTGCTCCCAAGCCCACACCTATAAAAATGTCAGGAACCCAATGCTCCTCCCCTGTCAGCCACCACCCTAGTACACTATCTGGTGGAGGTCTCGGTACAGCTTGACCAACATCAGAGAACCCCACGCCACTGAGCACCCCACATCCACTATTTGCATCACCACTAGAATCAGCGCCAGTGTCACTCCTATACCACCTGCATCTGGGGCAATGTACCCCAAAACTAGCCCTAACACATAAAAATAGATCCTCCTCTCTGCCGCCACCCAATCTAAATGCTTGTCCAATGTAAACTATCCTCGTCGAATATTGTACTCAACTCCTAGCCCCATCAGTCTTTGAACGATTGCATCCGCTATCATCTCTCTCATCGCCATGACTGGCGTCCCCTGTACCAGCAATTTATATATCCGATACACATCCTCCAATGTCATCATCATCTCCTCCGTTGGCAGATGGAATGTTGCCGCCTCATTATGCCATCTCTTGCACAACGCTGTGACCATCGCCATATAAATTCGGGTATGGGGCAACCTCGCCAGGTACCCTGGTCTGATTGCCTCAATCCTCGCCCAGTCTATCAGCGTCAGCATCCCTCCCATACGCAACACTACCGCTCGCCGCTCTCATGATACTAACGCATCTAGCGACCACTGCACAACCAAAAAACCGGTCAGATATTAGTCTTTCTATATCAATTTTTCATCCTCCATCCCTCCCTTTATCCATCCCAATCTTTTTTTTAGCCTTTTGTTTCCACGGCTGTGTTTCTGAAAACTCGCATTCCCGTGACTCTCCCAAACCTGCGTTCCCGCCGGCTTATCTTCCCACGGGTTCACTTCTTTCCCTTTCCTCATTTTTTTGTTTAAGCCAGTGACCTCACGGCCGAGTTCCTGCATCCACAAACTCGCATTCCCGGCAGATTATCTTCTCGCTGGATCGCACCTTTTTGACCCTTCTCCCCTCCCCTATGACTTGCATTCCCATGAACGATTCCTCGCTAAATTCCCATTTGGCATTCTCGCCGAACTATATTTTGACAAAAATGTGCCTTTGCTTGCTGTCCCCTCTTCTCATCCTTGGCTGGTGAGAACGTGTTCCTGCTTCCTGACTCGCGTTCCTTTTCACCGGAACGCGATCCTGCTTGTATTCCCACGCTCCCATAGAAACTCCTGCCCCGGGATCATGATCCTGCCGAAAATGTTTACTACCCCTCTTAGATCACTGCAGCCAAGCTACTATCGTGGGATCGCAATCTCGTTGATCTCGCTCGCGCTCCCGTTGGACCCGTGCCTGCGAGATCGCGTATTCATTTTTGTGGGAATGCAATAAAATTTACACAAAGCAAAAGAAAGACAAGGTTTTCAGCCCTACCGATTGATTTGGTGTCCCCCATACTCGTACCCATCGCACAATGTTCGCCCGGTGCTCTGGTCACCCACGACCCGCCATCGTAATCTCCAATGCAGAGCTCCTCACATCAATATCTCCTCATCTATCTGAATGCAAATGAACTTTCTTGGCCCCCTTTCAGCCCCTTATAGCCCCCCCGGTGCCTTGACTACCCCTCTTGCCCCCCCCCTTCCAAAACATTTCCATTTTCTTGTTCCTCTTTTGTTTGTTTTTCTTTTCTGCTTATGCGTTACCTAGTATTGCTTCCATGCTGCTTCCTTTAGGATTCATGTGCGATGCTGGGGCAATCCTTGCGTGTTTGTTTTGTATCTGTTCATCAGTCCTCTAGACTGTTGGTACAAAGGCCTTGCTATTCTTGGTAACCTTAGCAATTAACCCACAGTCCTATAGCAAATGCTCAACTATGTGGTGGTCCTTCTCTTTGACATATCCCCCTGCTCAACCCACTTCAATGGATTCCCTCCATCTCCATAATCCCCTCATCCTTCTCCCTATCCTCGATTCCTTTTATAGCACTCCACTCCTTCATCCTCCCCCCCACCACTCCTGGAACTTCTTAAGCTTTCTTCCTTTCTGTGCCTCTGCTTCTCCTTTATCATTCTCAAATCATGAGAGTTTGAGCTAATTCAGCCCCTTCTCTTTGCCAATTTGAGCCTCCTTGCTTCTCCCAGATTCTTGTATTTTTCAAGAAGCTGTCGAGCCTCATCTTCTCTCTTTGCTGCCTTCTTGAGGGGGCATCTCTAAGTCTAGTCTCTCCTCTTCCTATCCAAGACTGAGGCAACTTTGTTGCTAAAACATCTTCCTCGTGTCATCTCCATTCAAACTTCTTTGAAATAGTGTTGTCTCAACACTATGTCAAAGAGGGGGAAAATGTAGACACCTAAATTTGATTACACCGCTTTAGTAATCCTATTTAGCTATCTCTAAAGGCATCATTAATTAAATTTCTATTTAATTAAATCTTTGCCATCCCCTAGCTAATTAATTTAATTAATCATCTATAGTCCTAATTGATAAATCAAATAACCTATTATTTATCAATTAATCCTATTCTCCTATCTAATTCCAAAAACCTCATTTATTAAATAAATCTATTTGATAAATAAAGCCCTCAAATCTAATAGCCCCTAAACTATCCTAAATCCTCCATTTAGCCTAATCCACCCCATCCACCCATACTAACCTAGCTTAGCCACTAACTCACCCACCCTCATGAATGCCATCCACTTGCACATCTCTAACATCCTTAATCTAAATCCTAAATCACCTCTAATCCCCCCCTAACCTTGTCACATTCCCTAAGCAAGCTTAAGACTTTCCTAAGCCAAGAAAAGTCAACAATCCCAACTCCCTCCAAAATATCCCAACCACCCAACCATGAATGCTCTTGCAAAGTCATAAATGACTCTTACATCCTCAACCACTCTCATCAAGCCTTTGATTAACCCTTATCCTATCCTCTCACACCCATCCTCCTTGTGACAAGTGTCACCTCCCTATTGGTGCTAAACAAGCACAATCCATGTGCTCCCCTTTGAGTGCATCCTAGCCCTCCTTCACCATCTTGCCATCCTTGCATCTTAGCCCTCCATCCCTCAAGCCTCTTGCCTATAAATTGAACCCTTTCCCTTCACTAAAATCATCCACTTTCTATGCAAAGTTATAATGCTATTTTGAGAGCTCATAAACTACCAAAATACTATTATAATGGCAAAATCACTTCATGACTCCATTGTTGAAACCTTGTTTCACTCACCTCATCCATCCATTTGAAGTTTGAAGCATAACTTGTGAGCATACATTCCTACAATCAAGGACAAATCCATTGCATCATTGTGTTATGCCATTAGGAGCCTACCATTCTTGGTTTGCTTCCTTTGAGGGTGATAAGCCTTGGTCCTATCTTAAGTGTTAGCTTGCTTAGTATTTTTGATGCTTCCATTTAATAGTTAGTATTCAATTTGCACTACTAATCTAGTTGATACAATATCAATAGCTAGGTGCCACAATATTCATTTATTTGTTCATATTGTTTTTATAAGCATTGTACTCAACAATAAAATGTTGTTCCTTTTTTTACATTCTCAAAATCAAAAAAAGAATAAATTCTCTCTTCCTACACTTCTTTTGGCCTTTTTCAATGGTTTCATAATGAGTTAGTTCTAAATTGAGGAATAAGAGTTTTTCTTTCCAAGAATTATTGATCCCTATGTAAACTTATTCAAGTTGATCACATGTGGGATTCAACTTGCTAATATACTACTTTTTCATCCCCTATCCCAATATCTTAATTTCAAACCTTTATTTCTTTGTTATTCATTGAGCAGATATTGAAATGACTATTCTATTTACTTATCCACTTTATTTTTCTTAGCATCTGAACCTTCTTCCTTTTGCACAATAAACAACTTTAATTCATCTATCTTCTTCCATTTATTCAGTTATTTTAAGATAGCTTATAAGATGCACCATAACCATTGCTTCAATAGGGGCAACTCTTGTTTCACTTAACATAACATCATACAGAACAATGCTTTCAAATTTAAACTTACTTGTGATCAGACATTTTTGGATTCCCTCTATTTGTTTTCATTGTCAGATGGAGGTGTTGTCCCATACCTCACAACCATAAAGAATAATAGGCAAAATTAAAATACCAAATAGACTTTGTGGTGTAGGAGAACCTAATCCTAAAGGTCACTATGAGACATATAAGGTTTTTGAGTCATTTAAAGTTAGTTATATGATGTATTGATTCATTTTGAATCCATTTGTAAAGGTGTTGACAAGAAATTTAAGCATGTGCACACTATTGCTCAAGTTGTCAAATAGGTCATGTTTAGGTCTACATGGTCAAATTTGTGTAAAAGACCCATGTAAGGGTAAAATAATTATAAAAGGTCTTAAATATTCCATTTGGATATGTATAGAGATATTTGACAAAGTTTTGAAGTCATTTTGTCAAAAATGTAAAAGTTGCATAAAAAGTTGTAAAATGCAACATTGAGAAAGTTGCTAACATTACAAAAATGATGTAAAAAGGTAGATGGTTGGTCTTAGGGGTAGTTAGGAAAGTTTATAACTATCAAATGGATATAAATACCATTGTATGGTCAAACCAAATCAAATTTGGAGAAGAGGAAATATTTTGATACATTTTTGGTGCATTCTATTATTGTTGTTTTGATTGGTGTTTTAGTTTTAGTGTTGTTTCCAGGCCTTGTACAGTCTTGTACAACCTAAAAACTATGTAATATAGTAATGGATAGATAGAATGATAAATCCTTCTCCTCATGCTATTGTACTTTAGGTGCTCCTACACCATACTTCCAACCTTGAAAAGTTTCCAAGTCCCTTGGAAACATGGAACCAATAACCTACAAAAAAAATTAGAACAAAAGGAAATGAAAGATAATTCACATAGCTTTCTAATGAATATTATTAGAGGTCTTGAGTCTCCAAAATGTGTCCATACCACATGTTGTAACTTGACTATATTAAGGGAATTTCAAATCTGCAAATACCCACTTTCACCAAAATGCTCATAACTTATTCATTTATTTATAAAATTGAACCAAACCAAAAGCATGAGAAGAAGGATTCCTGATTTTAGTTTCAAGGTGCATTTTCAAATTCCTTTGATGAAATGTGCTGAATTATCACCAATGGTAACTTCACCATTAACCTTTTCTAAAATAGAGTCTAGTGCTTCTTTGTATCTTGTTATATGTCTAGAAGACCCACTATCAATTACCCTTGCTTTACTTGAGATTTCATTTGATAGTGATGAATATAATACACGATTCTTAGGATCATAGGTATTTTCTTCCCTAGTAACATTTGTACAGTTTTCTCCTTGTTTAGAATTCTTAGGACAATTAGATTTGTAGTGTCCAAACTTTTCACATTTGAAACACTATATTTTGGTTTCTTGGGCTTGCCATTCTTTTGATTTCCCTTTTTCTTCTTGAAATGCTTCTTCTTGCCCTTATAGGAGCTTGTATTAAGAACATGAAGTTCTTCATCTTTTGTTTTTAGTTTCCCTCCTTTATTTAATTTTTTGGATTCTTCTTGGAGACAATCCTCCTTAAGTCTGTTGAAGTTAGGAAGTTTATCTCTAGCACTTATTCCTTGTGAAAAAGTTTCCCATGAATCTGGTAATCCATCTATAACCATTAGTGTTAATCCTGTGTCACTAATAATGGTTCATATACTTAACAGTTCATCTCTAATGATGGCAACTCTTAGAAAGTAATAATTCATTGATTCTCCTTTCTTTATTTGTATGTGATTTAAATGCCTTTTTAGTGCGAGAACTCTAGTTGCATTGTTGACCTCATATGCATTTAGTAATGCATCATCATATCAAATGTTGTTTGATGTTTTTTAAGCATGGGTACAATATCATTTTTACTCCATCTAATATGATTTGAATGTTTTTCCTATTTCCTTTGCTCCAGATGGATTTATGAGGTTCAATTGGAGGTTGTTTGGATGCTTTATCAACAAGTTGTTTTACTTCATTTTCTTCAACAATTATCATGATTCTGAATTTTTAGGCATCAAAGTGTTCTTTCCCATCAAACCTATCCTCGGGTCTAATTGTGTATGCCATTTAAGATAATAGATAGTTACTATATATATAAGTTTGATTATTGAATTTTGCAGAACCTAGGTTCGACTACCAGAGCTCTGATACCATGTAAAGTTTTTGCAAATTCTATGACTGAATATAGACTAGATTTGATCTTCTTTCTCTCCTTGTGACTTGCTATGTATAACTTCAAAGTATTGCCTTTAATTGAATTATAAATCTAATTCAAAGTTCTATCTTTTAATTTTGCAAATTGTAGGTGGGCAGTATTGACTAAGGAGCAGACTATTTTTTATTTTGCGTACTCTTAGATTTCAACCATACCCATACTAAATAGAGAGACCCACGGACATGTCCTTTCAAGGGACACATCCCTTCCAAAAAAATCTTTAATCAATCCTAGAAGTTGGCAACTTTTCCAAGGAATAATAAGTTTAAAATTAACTTAACGAAAATTAAGTTTAGTTAACTCTAAACTAATCCTAAGTGTAGAAGCCGATATCCCTAAGAGGATGATATAAAGTTGTTTGGATTACTCAAAGTCATGTAAGAACAAATCAGACCAATCTGTAATCAGACTAGTAAGATTATAAGTTACAGATTTAACAATCTCCAAGATCAAATTCTTGATAAATACTTCTACTAGGTGGGAATCTTCAATTTTGTATGGCATGCGATTAGCAAGATACCTCCACCATTGTAGAAAGTTGGAAAATGTTTCATTGTTTCGTGTTGCACAAGTCACTCAATGAGGCATGATGTTTAATGTTGTAAGAATATTGTGCTACGAATTTCCCTGTCAAGTCATTGAAAGAGGTGATGGAACCTCTAGGCAAGTTCATTAACCACTCAAGTGCAGGTCCCCCAAGACTTCGTGTGAAGAGTCTCTTAAGATAGTCCTCACTATAGGCCACTTCTTGACATAAGACAAAAAATTCCTTAAGATGTGTGATGGGACATGTTTCTCCCATGTATTTGTCAAATTTAGGAATCTTAAAGTTTGGTGGAAATGGTATCATGTTAATGGATCTGTCAAATGAGAAGGGACAAATTTCCTCAAAAGAGAAATCCTTCACCCCTTTGTTATTCATGTTATGGACCAAATTTCAAAGTTCATGTAACTATTGGGCTTTATCTTGGTTTGGTTGTATTTGTGATTGTTGGGAATTGATAAACCCACCTCCAAAGTTGCATGGATTCCCAAATGTATTAAGAGGTGGTGGAGGTGGCGATGCACCACTTTGGCCAATGTTTTAATATGTAGTTGTTGGAATTGGCACAAACATTTTCATGATACTTGTTGGCATTTGTAAATAAGAGTAATACATTGGTTGTGTCAAGATTTCCATCTATTGTATAGGTACTTGCCCAATGTTTAAGCATCCTATAGTTGGACTTGTCAAGGTTGACTGTGGAATACTAGCATGTGTAGTAGTGTTAGGCATAGCACTAATAATTTTATGAATATGTTCCACACTTAATTGGAATGTGGGTTGTGTTGAAGCTCTTGATGTAGGTTTGGAACTAGTTCTTACCATAGGTTCTTTTTCCTTGCCAGATGTTGGGGTTCTATCTAGAGTTGGCAACATGAGAGCACCATCCTTGGTAATTTGTCTAAACAAAGTGCTCTCATCAAAACTCATAGGGACATTAACACCATCTTTAACCAGGTTTAGGAAGATCTCCATCTTATTTTCTCTAATGGATTTTTCCAACATTTCCAAGTTTTATGGATCTTTATGGATCTGCAAGAAATGTTTGGACATCATTAGGGATGTTATTGTTGTCAATGGGATCTTCATCTTGGTATACTTCTTCATCATCATGTGAATTACTCCCTGGAGTGGTTTTTTGGAAAGGATTATCTGGTTCTTGTGTGGATGTTGAGCTAGGCATACAAAAGTTCACACTAGGGGGGAATGTGTTCCCTAATGAGGCTAATCATGGAGGAGAAGGATTCTCCATCTCTTGTTGTCTTAATGATTCCAATAAATGTGATATAGGATTAAATGTTAATCTTCCAAATCGTGTTTGTACCATACAATTGTGACCAAACCAATGGGTGGAAGATTGTGGATTAAAGGGAAGATGTGAGAGAGAAACTTAACCTTATATAGTAAAGGGGCCAAAAACTTAAATGTAAATAAAAGACCTTTTTGGTTTGGCAAACCAAGTGTGATATAGGATAAAAGTATCTTTCTCCTACAAAAGATGGATAAGTGATCTTTGGGCAAGATATGACACCAAATAGACTACTCACTATTTGGAGATGGACTTGTGATCCCAAATGAGTGATTATAACTATGATAAATATTTTCCAATGGATAAAGGTCTAGTGTTGTAATCTCAGAAGTTTTGAAACTAAGATATTCTTAGGCCAAAGATTAAGGTTCAAATGATCAAGCTCTCTAGAGAAAATTTTGCAAATGGAAGACTAGAAATTTCACAAATGGATTAATGTGGAAAATAAGGGTGATATGGTCACTATGTGGATAAATCAATATTCTCTCACAAGAAACAAAAATCTCGGGTTCACTCCAGGGAAAGCAGACCAATTTTGAAGTTTACCATTGTATAACATTTTGCCATAATGGTCTTGTTCAACTTCCTCTTTCTTGATGTCTTTGATAGTGTATCAGAATTATTTATCACTGTGTGCTAGGTTTTTCCCTTCTTTGTAGTTAAATAGTTTGGATAATTTCACCTTCTTAGGTTTGACTTTGTTGGTCATGGTAGGAACAAAACAAACCTAGTTACAAGACCAAGTACAAAAATTTTGCAAACAAGTTTGTGACTAAAAGACCCAATGAATTTCAAATGCTAGACCAAATATAAGAACTTGTGAAAATAACCATAGGTCAGGAGGACCCACTTACAACCATTTCACACAATGAATGTTTAGCTCACCATTTCATTCATTTTTGGACTTGTTTGATGTTTGGTATTGGTTTTGGATGTTTAAACACTCAAGCATGCTGAACACATCAACAATCCTAATAAGGCTACCACTAGGATATACAAAGATTATCTAGAGGGCATCCTTGATATATGCAAGGTACGTGAGGCCCAAATATCCACCTTCACTTCCCAAAGGTATAAAGTGCTTTGGGGCTTAGCCAAGAGTGAAAAAATTTTGCTTCCAAAAGAGGTATCTTTCGATTCACCTCCAGATATTTATACTTTGCCAGAACACTAGAGTTGAGGTCATCCCAAGGGGTGATGAAATCCCCAAGAAAACCTCCTAAAAAATATAAACAAGACCACTTATTTCTTGTGCACTCAAGATCACCCGAAGGCATGAGAGGAGAGAATACGTAAGTGGCCTCAATTTTAAAAGACACTTGTTCTTTTCCAATGAAATTTAGATTTTCTATCTACTCTTGAAGAAATTCATGCTTAAGCATGCATTGTTCTTTCCAACTTGACAACGTCGTCAACATAGTAAAAAGAAAGGATTTGTCAACAAAAGTAAATCGATCATCTTCAACATAAGCAAATTGCTGAAAATGAAACCAATTCCCTTAAGTCATTCAAGATTGAGTGTATTCATTTTAAGCACCAAGTCCAAATGTTTCCTAGTAAGCTTCTTTGTTGCTTAGTCATTCAAGATTGTATGAGAGTGTTTTAAACCCAAAATAAAAATGTTTCATCGTAGTCTTTTTTAACCTTAGGCATTCGAGAGTGTATTCACTATCTAACCATTCGTTCCAATGAAAACATGTCAATTTCTTTAAGGCACTCAAGATTGTATTTGGTTACTCTACACATGCATTCCAATGAAAAGCTTGTTCATTCATTAAGGCATTCAAGAGTGTGTTTGAACATCATCCATTCCAATAAAATGTGTATAAATTTCCTTAAATCATTCAAGAGTGTGTGTAATGTTACTTTAATGTATTCAAGAGTGTATTTGACCTTTTGATATTAGTTGCAACATGCATTCCAAGGAAAAATAATTCATGCAAGTTCATTTACCATTTTAAATCTTATAAGTGATTAAAATCAGTATAAAATCCCTAAGTGATTAAAATCACTAAAAATCTTCAAGTGATTAAAATCACTAAAAATATTCCAAACTTTGCTACCTGCAATGAAAAACAGATTAGAAATCCCTATAGATCAATCAAACAATGAGTTAAGCATTAAAAATATATAAGTCAATCTGTCAAAAAGAGGAGATGACAGACATCACGTGCAAATGATAGAACAATGGAGCCGACAAAACTCCTAGATGCTAGAACATAGAGAAGTGCAGTTTACTTTTTGCTAACACATTTACAGTCACAAATGACAGATTAGTTTGAAAGATTCGAAACTTCTCAGATGATAGAAAATGCAGATGATAAAGTTCTAGAAGTATTATATGGCAAAGAGGATAGAGTATAGTAGCAGATATGACAATCTAATGGTACTTAGGGTTCAGTCCACCAACAAGATAGATGACAACTCATGTTAAATGTCAGAGATGATAGGTTGATAAAACAAGTAGTTTCTACCAGCTTGCAATGAAAATGATAGAGTGGAAAATGACAGAGATGAAAAACTAATGTTCAGAGACATCAAAATTTATCACAGATGACAAAATATGTGAAATTCTAGGAAAAACCAGTTTTGAAAGAAATAGAGCAGAGATGCCAGTAAGCAGATACGTTGATCTGCACAGATGACAAAGCATCTTAATAGATGACACTTCATCCTAGTGGAGATGATAGTACACAAGTTTTGATAGAAAGTTACAATTTTTTGATAAAATTCAAGAATGGAATAGGGATGTGGGTCCCATTGGGCATGCGAAAATGTAACTGTGAAAACCTAACCTGTTGGGAGCACGATTAAACAAGCAAATATTAGTTGTTCATATGCATATCAAAGATTCAAAACAAATTGAAAACAACTAATGTTAGACTTGTGTTTTACAACTTAATACAACTAAAAAGAAAGAGTTCCCACATAACCTCAAAGTAGCTCAAGAAGGGCACCCATAAGAGGCCTTGTTCATTTGCTTTAGATTGTGGGATGTGAGTGTGCTCTCCCAAACATAACTATGAATCCTAAATGATATGAAAATGCAATATGAGAATGAAATATGTGAATCTAGACTAAAATGAGTGTAGAATAACTTCAAGAAATGATTATGAGTGAGCCAACCTCAAAGAATTCTAGAGATATGAGTATGAAATGGAAATACAATGAAGCAAACTAGCAATAATAATCTATCATGATATGCAAACATAAATCCAAGAAATATAACATCTACCAAAGGGTTAGTAACAGTGCACAAAATTCACTAAAATCACTAAAATCACTAGAAAGCTCTAACTCTAAACTAGCATGATAACAATGCAAATGAGGGAGATGGAAAATGCTTGAGACAAGGGCTCTCTTTATAGGTTTGAGAGAGGCATTGGGGAGGTGGCATCTAAGTGGTATCCACATAGGTGCCACAAGGGAGACACATGGGATAAGGAGACAAGCCTTGCAAAAGTCAACATAAACCTTTTTAGTGAAAGTAATGGCTCAAGGTTTGCTTACACATGTGTGAGAAACCTTGGATTAGAAAAAGGGGGACAAATGTGTAAGAGGTGTGAATAAAATAATGAAGTGGAAGCTTTATTGGATCATGCGCTTCTCACACATGTGAGAAAATATTTTAGGAGCTAAAAGGTGTTTAAAAAGGTGTTTAGGATTAGTTAAGTGGGTTTAAGTAGTGGGTAGGCTTAGAAGGATGAGAGTAATGGATGTAGACTAGGTTTTACAATGGGATTAGGATTCAATTAAATAAGATTTAATTTAATCATAGGATTAAAGAATTTAATAATGTGGAGGGAATTAAATAAATTGGAATTTATTTAAAAAGGGATTTATGGAGCACTATACATTAAATCAATTTAATACATTAGAGGGGATGCATTTGAATTAACTTTAAATACATTAGGAAAGTGAACATATTTAATTAAATAAGTAGAGGAACATGATAAATATAATTAATTAATAAATGATTAATTATAGTGTCAAGAGAGATATTAAATCAATTAATATAGTGTTTAGAACAATTTTGAGTGTCTACATGACATTACACATTGACATGCATATTCTTTGATAATCATATACACAATATAAGTAGGTTGTGCCAATAACTTGAAAAAGCAATATTTACAATCATGTTTTACAAATGTTAGAAAATTCAAGCCCCT
The DNA here is from genome assembly GCA_028749045.1 of Cupressus sempervirens. Taxonomy (NCBI): domain Eukaryota; kingdom Viridiplantae; phylum Streptophyta; class Pinopsida; order Cupressales; family Cupressaceae; genus Cupressus; species Cupressus sempervirens. Next base: position 797,777,149 of record CM053793.1, read on the forward strand.
AATGAATTGGAGTAGATGTAATGTATCACTTTCTATTTCAAATGTGCAATATGTTTGTAAACAGTAGTAATAATATATGATAAATGTTCAAATGCTTAACAAAAAGGAAAACATTAAATATGAACAAGAAGATCATAAATCATATAAGTTATAGTAATGACATATTTCTAATGATAAGCTTCTAACTTAAATAGTGATATACTTTATTTTTAATCAACATTGTATCAAAGTTTCTTTGAGTAATTATGAATGCAACATTGAGCAACTTGATTATAGACCAAAGTACTAGCTAATTTAGCATTAAATACAATTAACTTCAATCTATAATTGATCTTTGATTTTTATCCATAGATGGGATTGCGGAAATTTTATTGATTTGAAAATCATTTGAATGCACCTTGAAAGATTGCACTAGGTAAGTGGGGTAGATAACAAGACTACATCTAGTATAGTCCAGGTGTATTCGCTCCTTGCATCCTTATGTAGAAGTACTAGTTTTAGTTCACAAGTTCAAGTTGCATTTTCTAAGTTAGAAGTTAAATTATATTTTTAATGCACATTGTGAAGCCATATTAGTCAAAGTTAAGTAAAAATATACCAATAAGTCTTACATGTTTCCTTTTCAATATTCCTGATATGTCCCATCAATCGTGGAAGGTGGTCTCGATTTAATCTAACAATAAATTTAAAAATTTCCATAACACCAAGAAAGAGAACCATAGTAGAATTAAAGAAAAAATATCTAGTATTTATCAATTTCATAATTTTCATATACAAAGGATTTAATCTCAATGTCAAATTGCAAAGTTGATCTCTGTAGGAGGAATTGTGCAGATTTGACGCATTGAAGAACATAATACTTACACAAAATAAAGTTGTATCATGCCAGACAAGTCAAGTATTGGCCCTTCCAATTTTTTTTTTGATAGTTTCCTAACAATTAAATATTCAAAATGCACTTATGAGAAAATACCTAGAACAAATGGAATTGATTAATTAATGAAGGTATGTTAGTTTGAGCTTCATTTGGTTTTGAGAATACTTTAATATTTTCTACTTAACAACGCCAACCATGTGAAGGTGGAATCTCATTTGGCCCCACATCCCTCTCCCTATCATCACTCTAAATTAACCATTAACATTTAATTACATACTTCATTAATTCATTCATCCATTTATGATCTATAACATTCAATAAATACAATCACACAACATTCATTAATATGACATAAAATTCATTAATACACTATAGTAATCAATAATTCATTAACATGTAATAATATTCATTAAAATGACATTGAAATTCAATATTAATATGCAAAATTCATAAATAATTTATTAAAACAACATTCTTTCATTATCCAACAAAGTTTATCTCAAAAAGCATTTTAAAAAAATCATTTTTTTTTTTGTTTTTCTTAGATTTCTTCAGGAAAAGGCTGATAGGAACATCAATATCTTCCTCATTCTCCTCCCCTTGGGTTGTGATGTCAAATTACTATACTTCCTCCTAGTTTAAGGAGCACGAGGTTGCTTCACTAAAGGGGGGTCTATTGCAATAACAAGTAAATGGGTTAAATTCACATAAATTTTTTTTACTGTTACAAGTATTTCATTAACCAGTGGAACATAAAATTCATTTTTATTTACCTAAAAATTCCAAATCATGTACAATAACATTTTGATTGGCTGCCACCTCAACATGTTGAACATTGGGAACATGCTCCACTCGTTCACCATGATGTTCAACATGCTCTAAAATATTCAGAAAAAGGTTACACCAATTGTAATTTAAGATATTAAATTATATTTATAATTAAGTAATTTATTTCCAATAGAAAATTAATACCTCCACCAATGTGGTGCAGATCATGGACTTCATCACATGTAGGTTCTATGATAGGTGGTGCACAAGTGTTCCAAGGGTTGCTTGGACTACTCCTCAAGAGACTTAGCTTGTCTCTTCTAGGAACCTATCCACCTAGGTCCTTGATTAGTTTAGGTGATTAAAAAACACCAATCCAAACTCCTCTCCAAGAGTTTTATCCTTTGTGCTTACCCTCAGAAGACAAACACTCTGTTTTAGTACTCTTCTCCACATACACTTAGAGGGATCTAAGTGCAACTTGCTCTCTAACTTCATCCTTCAATGCAAGGTCATCCATTATCATGAGATTACTCCATTCTCTTCCATTTTTGGCCATTTGGAAAGATCTGTAGACCTCTTCCTTAACAATTTCAAGATTTTACCTCAAAGAACCCTATTTAAGCCTAAATCAATTAGCCCTTGGAATATACCAATTCCCCTTTCTTGCAAAAGATCTCTAAAAAACCTAGTAAATAAATTCCAGATTTGAACACCATTTTGGATTCTATAAAATATTTTGTAAGTCTTGAAACCCCAAGTTGTTCGTATAGGTGATTCCTATTATATAGGGCAAATAGGACCAAAAGACCTATTTCCTAGGACTAGACCACAAACTTTTTTAGAAAGTCACCTAAATATTTTGGTAAGACCTCAACCTATAGGATATGTCAATATAGGACTACCCCCTTCCTAAAAATATACTTGTACCATATAGTACTTCTATCCCTTGCATGAAATCATTGATTCAACACTGTCAAACCACCAATTGTACCTTCCTAGCTCACCTAGGGCTTGACATTTAAAATAGTAGTATGACTCCCCTAGAATCCTAGCTTTATATTCAACATGTATAGAGGCCCCATTTGAAGATTCAACCACTTATTTGGAGTTCCCATGGTTGAGTCTCATATGGGAGCCATTTTTCCTAAATCTGCCTGACTGAGACCAACAGACTATCACTAACCTAAAATAATTTACTAAGCACACTAAAAATAATATAAACCCTTAACTTATAAAATGAAAAAATATTCTAATGCATTGTAGAAAAAATTCCAATCATTGTATCAATATACTTAATGGATTAAGGTGGTACTATTTACACAAAAGTTTGAAATGACGTTGTAACACAGTCCAAAATTCTATTCCTCACACCCAAAATGATTCAAAGTAACTTTTTTTTTTTCTAGATTTGAGTCTTGGCTAACATATCATGCTATCTCCATCATTCTAGGGCATGTTAGTTGAGCATAACTTCCCATAACTTAGGGAATCCAAAGTTTCCCATGTTGCATGCAACATTTGCAATTACTTTTTAGCAACATTTGGCATCTTTGCACTTATGCTTCTACCCTTGTTTCTAGGACCTCTAACCTCCATGTCTTGAGGATCTAAATCCTTTTAAAGCCATAATAGAATCTCTACAACCCTTAATAACTCTAACAACTAAGATACATTAAAGACTAAATCTCCCTAACTCCTAACATTATGAAATGTAAAACCAATTAATAAAGGCTATTAGTGTAACTTTAGTCCTAATGACTAACTCACCTAGCCAACATTGCAAATGACCTTCTAAGGTCCAAAAAAAATAAACCTATTCTCTTGACCTGGCTAGAGTCAAATACAAACCAAACAATGGAGGTTTTCTAGGTGTGCTCCTACACCAATAGGACTTGAAACCTGCAATGAAATGTTATGCACATTGTTTTCATTATTTGATATATAAAATAGGAATAGTCAATTTATGTTTAAAATCAACACCAAACATGAAATTTGTCAACTATTTAATTTGATATACTTTTCATTTGACTAATTTACCTATGTGTCATTTGGTGCACCAGATTCTTTAGTATGGCTTTCGTATTCTTGGTTGAGGCATACAACCACGACTTTATAACCTTGCTTTGAGGAATTTTTTTTGTCTTCATTCATGGGCTCTACATTGAATTCCATGGCCTACATTTTTAGCTTAATATCATCAATTTTTCATGTAAGATTTTATTAAACAAAATTGTTTTCAACCTTATATAAAAAAATTAATATGAAATTCCTTTACTGCTACTTACAAGTTGAGAGTTGACCAACCTTTTTTACTCTCGCTTCTATATCTTTTAATGTGTCCTACAGTCTATGAAAAGATTGAAACATGTTATATTATATAAATACAAATATTACTAATTAGTGCATGATTACATTCTACTTAATACTATCATGACATACCTTCTTTTTTCATCTTTTGGTCGAATTCCTTTACCTTTACCCTTTTCTCTTTTGCATCTTCCATTATTTCATTATACTCCATTAGTGGAATCAGAGGAGGACACTTGTACTTTGGGTTTACCTTTAGAGCCCTTCTATATTGGTCCCTCATAATATTTATAGGTTTAGATGTTTTTTTAAGAATTAGTACACTGACAAAATATCATTTCCAAAGAGGTCCTCTAAAGCTTTAATGAGCTGGTTTTTAACTTAGGACCCTATTCATTCCACCTTTTTTGAAAAAAATAAAAATTGAAACTACATAACTTTAATATAGTACAATAAATGGAAGAAAAGAAAAATATTTTCCCAATGATACAAAGTTATGTACCTTTTACATATGGTGGGCCTAAATAGCTTCAATGTCATTTCAAAAAGAATCTCATAAAAAACATCATTTCCTACAAAAACATCATGGGATTATCAATAAAAAATGAGTTGTGTATAAGTAAACTACAATTACACTGTAAATAATTATAATTTTAAAGCACCTAGAAGCTTGGGTACTTTTAACAGAATCATATTTTTCTTTTTCAACAACAATGACCCCCCCACCTCCCCAAAAAACCAATACTAGTAACATGGGATGATCCAGGAAATGGTGGTAAATTATCATCAGTTCTGGTCTCTATTCTTGTATTAGTTGTAGGTGTATCTATTAGTATAAAAAATAGGTCCATGAGTATGAACTGCACCAAAGAAAATAAATAAATGTATGATTAGCACATAACATAATATATAAAAATAACATTTTACGAACTATAGTTGGTGCAAATAAAGATGTCTACAAGCAACTTGTTACCAACAATACAGTCAACAATATCAAAGTGGTGATCAAAGGAGGCATTTGCACTTCATCATGAATTGAAGAATACATTGTTCATAAAGACATTTGTAATAGATAAAGATCAAATGGAGTACTAGAAGCATCCCAAACATAAGTTGAGTCAATAATGCATGAAAAAGTTAAATGAATGGTTAAAGTTTATAAGGATTATTTACATGAAGGTTGTGCACTACAACCCTCACCATGTTGACCAGGTTTCATAGGTGCCAAAAAATTCTATAAGAAGAACACATACATAATTTAGATCATGATCCATAAGATAGTACAAAATAAAAACATTTATTGAACTTTTGTTATTGCTTAAGATTAATTATTGCATACCTTCATACAATTGACTCTATGTATCAATTCATGTTTGAGTGCCTCTGTCTCCTCAGTTTTGTTTTGTTCCAAGACAAGGGTAAGAATTCATTTACTATATTTATTTATCATCTACCTAAGCATGAAGATGGGGTCTGTGCTACATATGATGTCATCTAAAAGTGTCATCTCAAATTTACATCACATTTGATCTACTATCATTTTTGCTTTTCCCTCTCAATAAGTATAAAGTTGTGACATCAATATTAGTAAAATTCTATCAAAGTAACTCCAAAACCACAAAGAAAAGAATATAATAATATGACAATTTTTTCTATATAATTTGTACAATTATCCTAATTAAGGTTTACATTTGCTAAAGAAGGGGTGGGAGGAACATCCTTGCCAATGTCTTGTGGTGGATCCATGTCACCATTGTTGGAAATATATATGATAGGCCAAGTTACTAAGAGGGGAGGGGTGAATCATTAACTTATAAAACTTAATCTTTATTTACCAATTAATCCTTCATGTGAATTATGATCTAATTCCATGCATAAGAAATTGAAAGCATTAAAAAATTCATAACACTTTGACACACAATATGGTGACCCAAAAAAATTCCAAATAGAAATTAAAATTGAGGTGGGGATGATACCCACAAGCTTTAGTACTACAGTATAAAGTTGGCCTGTTAAGGTTTACAATGATCACTTTTGATGATCTTGCTTGTTAGGAGCAATAAGGACTACTAGGTCCACCTTGCAAAAGGATTTACAAACATACAATGAAGTATACACTCAGTAAAGAGATTTACATATTAATTCTATGTTGTGAAAGGATTTAACTAATCCACCTGTTAGGATGAAACAGTGGCTGATCTCTGATCTATAACTTGGTTTGTTGAATGAGATTCCTTTGAGTGTAACAATCACCTTGCTATGATAGATAAATCTTTGCTACTCCTTAAACTACTATAGCCTTTAAACTTCACACTTTTGCTCTTCAAATTCACATTCTATTCATGTCATATCTTCATCTTTGGATGTGATACAATACATTACATATATACCAATCCAAATTATAATTCAACATAGTCGGGTACAATACAAATTTACACAAAATACACAAAGTCGGACCAACTACAAGAACTTGGGTTCTAAAGACTAGCTTGGTGAGGTTCTGATAATCAACATCCATTGCAATGCTTGAAATCATCATGCATTCATTATACGTAGAAGCTTGGTCCATACTAATCACTTCCAAGTAGTTTTGAACTCAGTCTGCACTGGTGACTCAGTGAATATTGTGAAACTCAACATATAAACTGAATCACTTGATTTACACTACATAACTTGGTCAATACTATCACTACGAGCTCAATATAAATTGAATCACTTGGTTAACACTAAGTGGCTTGGTAAACGTTGGATTCTCATCACTAAAACTACAAACTCATTAAGCATTGCACAACTTGGTTTGCATTGAGGAACTTGGTAAACACTATAAAGCTCAGTTTACATTGCTGATCACCATCATGGTAGAAACTGCTTGACGCAAACTAAATATTGTTCCTTTAGCTTAGTAGAAACTATAGAACTTGGTAGAGTCTGAAATGCTTGATTAACACTATTAACTATACAATAAGCTTGCTAGATACCCATAACCAGAATAAGTGTGTGTCACTAATAACAAACTTGACTACAATGTTAATAATCTCCCCCTTTGACATTAGTGACATAAAAACTTATCAATCAAAACTGAATTATCAAAAATTCAAAACAATATTTATACTTCATCCTTTGTCTTATACATATATATTATATGATAATGCTCCCCTATACATATATATACAATATACTTTACATATTCTCACATCTTCTCCTTTTATGTAGTATGATTTATATACATCATCTCCTCTTTTACATATGCTATATATATTTTCTCCCCCTTTTTGACATTAATGCCAAAAGTGTATTCTATATACTATGCAGTAATGCCAAAATGTGACAAGAAATCAAAATGTACCTTAAGAATCAATGCCCTTATCTTGTCCCAATTTTCTTGCAACACCTTGCATGTATACAATGCAATCTAAAATTCTATTGATAGTTCTATCATATGGTCGACAATAGAGAAGTTGTTATCATGGATGAGCATTTTTGCATATGTAATATGTTTATGCAATGCATCCATTTCAAGAGAATCATGCCCTGTATATCTACAAGTGTAGCTCGTATCGTGGTTTCTTCTCTTAGCAATTCTATCTACATATTAGTTAGAAATCTCATCTTTGTATATTGGGAAAAGCTGTAACTCGGGTCAAGTTACAACTGATGTGTACTTGCCTTTAAATCTTCATCAATTTTAGAAAGTTTATCTTTAATTTATTTGGTGAAATTGGAAGTATCATAGAGTTTACCAAATAAAGAAGTTACATTGATGCAAGAGGTTTCCAAAGAGCCTAGAATAGTAGACAAATCTACTTGATGAATTGCAATCTTTTGTGCAATTAGCTCCAAAAATTTATTCTCAAATTTATTTTCCGCTCTCTGCAACAATTTCTCCTGTCCATTCAAATCTTCATTAAATTTTTGGATTACTTCAGCTAATTGAGCCAAAATTGGTTGAGAAGTATCAACCTTTGTGCTGAGTGCCTCTGCAAGAACATTCTTAGCATCTTCAAGCACTTGAAATTCTTTATTCCTTTCATCTCTAAGCCTTTGCTGCTTAGCTTTCTTTTGTAGAAGTTCTCCAATAATGTGCATTTGGTCAGGATTAAGATTGGAGATATCCCTATTCGGGATAACTATCTCTTCATCAAGATCAATTTCTTCTTCCTTATCTTTTCCTTTGCTCAAAATTTTTATACTCGGTTGAGGCTTGGTCTCAACTTTCCTTGTACTTATTAATTGCATGATCGAAATGGAAATAATGGTAGAAATAGTAGGACTAGTAGAAAAAGTAGATACTGCACTTATTGAAGAAATACCTTGTGTGACCAAAACTAATGGAGGAGGAAGTATTGTCTACTCGATAGATGAAGTTCTTGACACTTCTATCATTGAAATACTAAGCTGAATAGGTGCAAATATTGATTGAGTGCTTGAACTTGCAATGTTTGACACAACCAATTCTCTAGTAGCTTTATTAGAGCTTGATGTCTTCAATGCTTCGCTCAGAGAAAGAGGAAGTAAGGGTATGACTACTACTACAATATTCTTAGGGTTGGTCTCCTCAATGTTTTGAACTTTAGGTAGATCTTCCTCAGTAGCTTCCTGTTCCTATTCCTCATCATCTATATTGTCATTATTTGTTTCTTCATCATTATTTCCTTCTTCTTCCTTATCATCATCATCACCATCATCACCATCATTATCATCATCCTTGTCACTGACATTAACAAAAAAATTACTTTTCTTATGAAGATTATAGATGTTCTTCCATGTGTTGGTAGCATTCTTTAGTACATGTTCAATGTCATTGATCAATATCAGACAAGTATTAAACTTCAAGATAAGTTTCTCTTCATTTTGCTTGATAAATTCTTTCACTTCCTTATCATTCAAGCTTGGCATGAGTTGCCTCAAGGTCTACTCATATATGTCTTTAGTAGTTTTCTTGGCTTTCTCCCATCTTGCCTTAACTTTCTCCATCAATTCACTTAGAATCTGTTAAACAAGATGGTCAGGAGAGTATTTCCATTTTCCCATCTTTGACATAACCATGTCTTCAATTTGCTTCTTCTCCTCTATAATTGTTATCTCATACCTTAGTGATTTGAAATTTTCCATACTAGCTCCAGTGTCAATTTCCTTCAACTTTTCTTGGAATGAGGGTGATGGTTGTTTGAAGATTACATCTCCTCCTTGTTTCTTCCTAGATGCCCTCCTTGTGAACACTACAGTAGATGGTTTTGTAGGTTTGGTTATAATAATCATACTTTTCTTCTTTACTAGCTGTTCTTCTTCTAAATTCTCTTCATCTTTTTCTTTATCTTCCTCAATGTCATCTCCTTTACCTTCAGTCAATAGAAGAGTGGAGCTAGTTTTCAATTTTGCAATCCTCTTCTTCCCTTTGTTGACCTCCTGAGAGAATTTTATCTCAAGTTTTATTCTTGCTTTTACTTCATCATAAGTGCCAAAGTATGCAACTTTTGGGTCAACAGGCTCATTTAATAGTTCTTTAATAATGTCCTTGGTTTCATCAATGTTAACCTCATAACCTGGAGGCTTGACACATACAATTCTTGATCTTACTGCTTGTATATACACTTTATCACTATCAATCATGAAACAAATATCATCTTTGTTGTCATCAAAAAGTTTCTTATGGATTCTAAATCCATTATTCATATTTCCTTTAAATGCATCAAAATAGTTATCCATTATACTGACACAGTTTTCTCCCATTTCAGCTATATAATCATTGATTTGGTAAAGAATAGGTGCATCTTTCCTCCATATGACTGTACCTTTTGATGGGAAAAATTTTTTCACATAGAAAAATAGACAAGCTAAGAGTGAATTGAACTTACAAGGATTTTTCTTTGAAGTTCTTATGCTCTCCATGTTTTTCTTGAACTAGCTCAACATGAACTCAGCTAGGTCAAATGTTATATTATTCTTGATCACTTTGTATGTGAGATCCATAGCTTCATAGGATACACTACTTAAGTGACTTGAGCTATATATCTTATGTGCAATGACATGTATATCGAATTTCAATTCCATATCTATGACATAGTTGATCTTCATTCCCCTTCCATCCCACTCGACAAGGGTTTTCTTCTCCAATTCCACCCAACTTAGGGTTTTAGTCATTTTAGCGTTTGTTAGCATTGGAAGTTGTAGACACCTAAAATTGTCCAAATCCCTTTTTCATGACCAATTAAATAGATATCTATTATTTATTTAATTGCCCTACTTTTAATTAAATAAATTTACATTTATTTAATTATATTTGTCTTTCCTTGATTTAAATGAACTTAGGTTTATTTAAATCCTAGCCTATCTCCCACCCCACTTGCATCCTAACCCATTCACTTTAATTAAGTAAAGTACTTCATTTACTTAATTAATCCCTATTTAATCCCACTTGGAATTAAATATTAAATTTAATCCTATTTTAGCACATGGCTTCTAACTTTAACCCTCACGCAAGCTCACTTTCCTAACCTAACCCATCATTCTAAGCCTACCTACCACCTAATCCCACTTACTTTTCCTAATCACCTTGTTAATCCCCTTTTAATCCTAAGTGTGTGCTCACACATGTGTGAGGAAAACTCACACTTCCCACAGCCCTCATGCCTTCCACACCTCTTGCATGTTTGTCCCCCCTTCACATGAGAATCAAGGTGTCTCACACGTGTGAGAAACCATGCTTCTCACACTTCTTACACTTGTCATTGACCTATCACATCAAAGGTTTCTCACACATGTGTGAGCATCTTCCCCCCTTTGAATGGTCAAAAACCCTAATCCACATGGAGTCCACTTGGCCTCCACCTTAGGGACACCTCATTGATCCTTGAGAGATCCTAGCCCTTCATCTTGAATTGAATCTCAACCATCCATTTCATCTCATTTCCTATAAAAGGAGAGTCCTCTCCTCATTTTTAGGAAGCATTAGCTAGCCCATTGTTATACTGTAGGATTTGTGAGCAATCACATCCCACAACAATGAAATCATCAACCACTTGGTGATTTTGTGAAGTTTGCATTAGTGCTATTTTGAGTAGATTAAGCTATTTTGATGTCATGTCTTCACTATTTACATGTTTTCATTCATATTTGAGGTTTTTATGAACATGTAAGAATAGGCTTTAGTTGCTTATTGTTTATTCCTTTGTTACATTTTTATGCAACACATTTTGGCACACCTGGTGGGACCCACATCCTAGTTTTCCTTTCAAAAATTTGTCAAGAAACTGTACTTTGTCACCAAAACCCACACACTATCATGTACGCTAGACACAATGTCATCTGCGTTTCAATGTCTGCGAAGACCAATGTCTGCGCAGATTAGTGTCTTCAATGTTTTTTCTTCTATGCATACTGAACTATGGTCTGCATTGTGGGTGGCCAAAAATTTGTAGTATTTGTTAACTGTCATCTGTGCATACTAAATTGTCATCTCCGCTATATACTATTGTCTGCATTTTTATAGCGACTCACTATTTTGGCATCTCCAATTTTTCGATAAGTTTTAGTTTTGTCGTCTATGAGTTTTTGGTGAGTTTTAGTTTTGTCATCTACGAGTTTTGTCATCTATGTTATTCTGTCGTCTGCATTATTTTGTCATCTTTGCTTGCATTCTATCATCTATGATTTATTAAAAAAGAAAAGAAAAAGAGTATAAATAAAATTTTGACTTTTGGTGGTTCCATAAGATTGGGGTCATTCTAAGCTTATTTACATATAGAAAAAATAATAAAAAAAGTTAAAATAAATTTTTCCATAGTAAAGCCTTCATTTTGGAGAATTTTTTTGTGAGGCTAATCAAGTTTGTTTTTTTTGTAGATTGGAGCATTTTAGAAACACTTAACCATGTTTTCTTGCAGGTTTTGTTTAATGTTTTATTCCTCTTAGGAATGAACTTGAATGCTTAACCATTTGTCTTTGAATGAATGTTGCACTTAATGGGATAAATCAAACACACTCTTGAATGACATTAAAGAATGAACAAGTTTTTCATTGCAATGCATGTTTAGGATAATGAAACATAGTCTTGAATGCTTTAAGGAAATTTATAAACATTTTTTGGAATGCATGCTTAGAAGTCAAATACACTCTTGAATGCATAAAGGTCAAAGAACAATGCTATGATACACATTTCAATTTGGGTTTAAAATGAATCTCATCAAATCTTGAATGCTTAAGGATCAAAGAACATGACAATGAACATCTAGATTTGGTGCTTAAAATGAACTCACACAATCTTGAATGACTTAAGGGAATTGGTTTCATTTTTAGCAATTTGCTTATGTTTACGAGCGATTTACTTTCTTGTTGACGGATCCACGCTTTTATCTATTTTGACAATAATTTCAAGTTGGAAAGAACATTGTATGCTATAAACATGTGTGTCTTCAAAGTAGATTACAAAACCTAAAGCTTCATTGGGAAAGAACGCGTGTCTTTTAAACCCTGAGGCCACTTATGTATTCTCTCCCCTTGCACCTTCGGGTGATCTTGGGTGCACAAGAAATAAGTGGTCTTGTTTTTATCTTTTTAGGAGGTCTGCTTCAGGATTTCATCACCCCTTGGGATGACCTCAACTCTAGCATTCTGGCAGAGTATAAATATCGAGAGGTGAATCAAAAGACACCTCTCTTGGAAGTAAAATATTGTCACTCTTGGCTAAGACCCAAAGAACTTTATACCTTTGGGAAGTGAAGGAGGAGATTTGGGTTACCGTCTCCTCTCGATTGTGTGGCATTATTTTTCTTTCATCTATAGATTTGGGCATCACATACCTTGCATATATCAAGGACACCCCTAGTTGAGCTTGTATATCCTAGTCAAAGCCTTATAGGATTGTTGGTGTGTTCTACGTGCTTGAATGTTCAAAAAAAACCTCCCCATTTGAAGGGGACACACCATCTAAACTTTTTTTGTATATATTTTGTTGTATGCTTTGCATGTTATGTTTCAAAATATCCAAAAAAACATCATAAAAGTTCAAAAATCCAAAAAAAATAAAAAATCTAAAAAAAAACACAAAAACAAGTCTTGGTTTAAGTCCTCTTAGTCAAGTTGTCCACATCAATTCCATGTCACTTCTTCTTTCCATCAAATTCATCACCCTCATACATCTCTTGTCTTCATCATTCAAACCATTCCTTGAAGTCTTAATCATTTCTATTCATCCAAATCATTTCCTCATCTTCCTATTCATTCAATCAAATTCTTAATCTTCATTCTAGTCATGATTCATAAGCCACATCAAGATCCAATTTCCTCAGCCAATTTCATAGTTCATCCTTAATTCAATCCTTCAAATCATCATTCTTTTAATCTAATTCTTTGTCAAATTCACGCATTTCTAATCAATTCTTAATTCAATCCATTTACATCTTCATCCATAATCAATCTTTCTAATTTCATTCATGTATCCTTCTAATTCAACTTTGCATCAGATCTTCTACTTTGGACATAGGAGCATTTTCATAAACATCAGACTTTAATTCAAATCCCACATTCACTTATTTGCAATATCATAGGGTTTTTATCAAATCAAATCAAACCCTCATCTAATCAATATCAATATTAAATTAAATCAAACCACTTCATATCGATATCAAATCAACTCAAATCGAGATCAATCAATATAAAGTCAAATCCAATCCAAATCAAGTCAACACAAAGACCAAAATTGCTCCTAGTCCCAAGTTCATATTTCATTCATCATCAAATCTCTCACCACTCCTCATTTTATCTATGGATAATTATTGGCTTAATCAAATGGTTGATGATCTTCAAAGGAAATATGGAGTTATACCTCCCTTTCAACCTATGTATCAAATCAATCCTCATAACTTCATATCCACCTCTAATCCATCTCATGTTCATTATTCTTCTACCTTTGACAAGGGAAATCCACCTCATTATCCTTCACCTACATACGATTCCATTCATAGCCCACACAATGCCTCAAGCAGAAACGCCATTGCCAAAGAAATTGAGGAACTAAAGAATTCAATCTTGAGCTTAGCAAGTTAGCAGAAAAAATCCACCTTCCATTCCATATGTCCTCCTCCCCCATGTTTTGAAGACCATAGTCCTCATGTCCCATCCAACCCTAACCCTCCATGAAATTCCCACTACTTTTAGCTTAATCTCAAAAACCATCACCCCAATCCCCTACCCATACCTCCACCTTCACACAATCCTAATCCTCCAAAAACATCATGCCCATCTCGTAATAGGTTTTTCTTACCTGAATTATTTTCTACGTACAAAATTCAAAATAAAGTGATCCAATCATGAAAAGTCATACCCCCACTTCCATCTCAAGACTTTCCTCCAAAGAATGACATTATAGATTCCTCTTCTCCTCCAAATCTAAGAATTTCTCCATCCCATTGTTCCCTTATCCCTTAAGATCCACTTATTCCTCTTAGTCCATCTCATGATTCCCTTCCTAATCAAGATCACGACATTCCATGTACCACACACCTTACCGATTAAACTCCATCTCAAGAGTTAGCATCCGTAGATCCTCCACTTCATGAAGAGGTTCCTTCCACTCCATCCACTAGTACTACTCCATGTCAAGATCAAATCACTCCATCTCATGATCCTATTCCCTCTCATGATCCACTCATTCTACCACATGATCCTCTTTTAAGTCAAGATCAAAGTACCCCTTTATTTGCCTTTCATGATCCTACTCCATCTCAAGATCCTATTATCCTTCATGATCCCCCTTACGATCCTAATCTTCCACATGATTCTATCACACCTATCCAATTCACTCATGAACCCCATATACATGGACTTGCATCTTGTGTTGTAAATAATAAGTATCCCATTGAAGACATAATGTCTCAAGATGTTAGTATGTCTTCCACTCCTTCGAAATCCAAAGTTACTCCTTCCAAACCTACAGCTTCGCATCATTCATCTTCCAAGTCCATTTTGGGCCCTTATATCCATATTCCCATTCCTTCCTCATTTCCATCCATTTTGGGTCCTTGTGTTCCACATCCAAATCCTTCATCCCTTCCTTCCATTTTACGTCCTTACATACATCCATCCACCATATCCATGTTTTCCACTTCATCCCTTCATGCTCCTAGTAAAGATCAACAAAGGCACACATCCTTGAATTCCTTACAACATTCACCATCCATAAGCTCTCCACCCCATTTATCTTCATGCACCCATACCATGGCCAATGGAAGCAAATTGGATGCCAAAGATAAAGCACATAAAGCCAAAAATCCACAAAATCCCAAGGATAAACATGTCACCTCTAAAAGACATGTCCAAGAAACAAAAAATATGATCCAAAATAGAACTAAAAGGCCACAAAGGCTAAAAATAAAAAATGCAAAAAAATTGTGGATCCCAAAGCTACTTAATATAGCAATAAATCTCAAAGAAAGATTCAAAATGACATCCAATTTTGCTAATCCAAAGGCTTCCCTCATTCATAAATTCTTAAAGCTTCCATTTTCCACATCCATTTTGGGTTTTATATACCCAAATCCACCATCCTAAATCCATCATCGCCTTTATCCATTTTGGGTCCCTATATCCCAAAATTCAAACTCTCTCCTACATATCCTCCAAAATTTCCACCTTTCCATCACCCTTCAAGATGTGTGCCAATGAAGATATTTCCACTTCCTTCATCTACTCATTCACAAGTCTTCCAACATAGCATCCATCAACCATATCTTCCTCCCACCCACTCACCCCCCTTAATTGAAACCTTTTCATAAGTCATTGTCCTCCATTCACTATCCTACCAACATCTATGAGAAAATAGTAAAAATTCCTTGAAAATAACAAAGAAAAAAGAAAAAGATATCAAGGGATCCCATCCATATAAATAGATGCTTGAGTCCTCCCTTCATTTTCCTATCATGTATCCAATGTCTTCCAATTCCACTTATCCATCCATCCATTTTTTCTCTTCCACTTGCACTCTACACTAGGGGAAATCTCTAGCCATACCACACTTCCATACATATCTTCCATACTTCCATCTACCATTCATTATCCTTTTCCATCTTTTATCTTGACTTTCACTTTCCTATTCCTTCAATCCATATGCTCACTTTCCATATCCCTTGCGCATTTTCCATACATTATCCTACATATTTCCATCCACTTTCACATCTTTGACCTTGACATGCTATCCATATCTTGCATCCTATAGTCCTTGTCATGTTCATCAATTTTTCCATCCATACTCCTACATACTTCCATCCTTCTTTCATATGTCCTTGATCTTGGTTATCCCATCCATTCCATCCATTGCTTATCCCACATTTCATCCATACCCTTCATATCATTATCCCTTTTTCATACCCTCCCTCCCATATCCCTTCTTCATCCCACTTTCATACCCATGCTCATGATCACTATTAGAAGCACAATACCAAAAGGTTCATACATGCTTTGGACATTCACATGCCTTCTCTTCCTCCATATGCTAGCCTTCGTCCCATCTTTCTATTTTCATGCATCCTTTCCCACCATGTTTTCTTCTATTTTTCTATCCTTGGTATGTGGCATTTGGACTCCTTCTAAACATGGTCCTTGGCTCTGAATTTTTCAATTCCATATCATTTGGCCCCTCATATCCTTTCACCATTCCTTTCATCCACCATCTCACATTGATTTTCAGCCATTTACCATGCCTTGGCTTTCCCTTGTCATTGGTCCCAATCCGTTCTATCCTGCATTCATTCATATCAAATTCAATCTAATTCTTCCACTCACTTCAATCAAATTCATTTATCCTCTAATTCAATAAATTTTCCCTTCTTCTAATCCTTTCACATCAAATCAATTTCTCTTCTACTCTAATCATTCTTCATCCTATAAAACATCATTCTTCCAATCTCATCCATGTTCATTCTTCTACTTGCATTTCAATTCAATCTATTCCATCAAAATTTCCATAAAATCAAAAACATTAAAAAAAAAAAAAATCTCAATCATTGTGCAATCAATACTAATCCAATCAATCTAATCTTGCAATCTTGTACATCAATCCTTCATCAATTCATCAATTTGACCCAATTAGTTGATAATCCATTAACCATATTTGAACATTATCATGGGATGTATCCTTCCCAAACCTCAATGTGCATTGTGCTTATCATTAACATTGCCATGCTTAATCAATCATCACCAATCAATCCATTAATTGGTTTTCAGCTTGACTAAGGGAAAATTTTGGTTTGCTTTTGTTTTTTTGTGCATGATTGCTTGTTAATTGTATGCATTAGTATTTTATGCATTTATCATGGTCTTTGCATCCTATTGTCCCAAGGAATCATGGTCTTCCATATCATGGTTTCATAAGGCATATGGTTGTATTAGACCCCTTTTTGTCACGTACTTGATACATTGTCATCTTGATTCCTCACACCTTGGTGCATAGTGTTGAATACAATATCAAACTTAGGTTGTTCACATCATTGCAGTATAAATTTATCAATCATATCATTTCCCCCTCCCTTCCATACTCCCATACATTTTGAGAGAACATCAGTGTTCTCCTAAACTGCATGTCCTCTCAAGGGGGCATACCATTCCACCCTCATCATCCTTCCTCATCTTTCCATGAATGGGGCATCATGCTACTAGTCTTATCCTCCCATCTACTATATTTTATTCTTCTTTGATATAACATTACTAATTCTATATCAAAGAGGGGCAAAATGTAGACACTTAAAATTGTCCAAATCCCCTTTTCATGACCAATTGAATAGATGTCTATTATTTATTTAATTACCCTACCTTTAATTAAATAAATTTACATTTATTTAATTATATTCGTCTTTCCTTTATTTAAATGAACTTAGGTTTATTTAAATCCTAGCTTATCTCCCACCCCACTTGCATCCTAACCCATTCACTTTAATTAAGTAAAGTACTTCATTTACTTAATTAATCCCCTTTTAATCTCACTTGGAATTAAATATTAAATTTAATCCTATTTGAGCACATGGCTCCTAACTTTAACCCTCACCCAACCTTACTTTCCTAACCTACCCATCATTCTAAGCCTACCTACCACCTAATCCCACTTACTTTTCCTAATCACCTTGTTAATCCTAAGTGTGTGCTCACACATGTGTGAGGAACACTCACACTTCCCGCACCCCTCATGTCTTCCACACCTCTTGCATATTTGTCCCCCCTTCACATGAGAATCAAGGTGTCTCACACATGTGTGAGAAACTATGCTTCTCACACCTCTTACACCTATCATTGACTTATCACATCAAAGGTTGCTCACACATGTGTGAGCATCTTCTCAACTATGAATGGTTAGAAACCCCAATCCACATGGAGTCCACTTGGCCTTCACCTCAGGGACACCTCATTGATCCTAAGAGATCCTAGCCCTTCATCTTGCATTTAATCTCAACTGTCTATATCATCTCATTTCCTATAAAAGGAGAGCCCTCTCCTCATTTCTAGGAAGCACTATCTAGCCCATTGTTATGCTACAAGATTTGTGAGCAACCACATCCCACAATAATTAAATCATCAACCACTTGGTGATTTTGTGAGGTTTGCATTAGTGCTATTTTGAGTAGATTAAGCTATTTTGATGTCATGTCTTCACTATTTACATGTCATCTTTCATATTTGAGGTTTGCATGAACATGTAGGAATAGGCTTTAGTTGCTTATTGTTTATTCCTTTGTTACATTTTTATGCAACACAAAAGTCCTGTGATCTGATGGATCATTTTCTTTGTTATCAGAATAGGTTGCTCCAACCATAATTAACCATTATGCACACGGCTAAGAATAAATCTCATCCACTTAATCTAAAAATCTTGTGGCATGTGCGAAATGTGAGTCAAACCCTTTGCTTCAAGGTGTTGATGCTCCAGTTTTAACACACCATTCACACACAATTATCTCAAAGATTCATCCATTTCTAGGGTTCCTATGTCTTGAATTGAACATAAAAAATGTGTGTAGATATCATTAATCAATAGTACCTTGGGTGGAATTTGAGATTGAGCTCTAGATGGATCTAGGGTTTCCACAACCACTGGACTAAGCTTGAAGTCTTGTGCTTTCCATTCTGTGCCTCAAATTAACATTTTAGATCCTTTCTTTGATTTGTTGCTGGTGAATTCCATCGCTTAGTAGGGTTTGCAAAGACATGGAAATATTCAATAGTAAATTGCACATATCACTCAGATGCACTAAAATCACTCTGTACAGATAGCTCTTGAAAACTCATGGTAGCAAATGACTTTGATTTTGCCCTTTTTATCAAATTTTGCCTTTCAATTGCCATAAATGCTTGGTATGAATGCTTCATTGGTGAAAAACTATCCTCTACTCGACCTACATTAAATGCTCAATAGGAACCTTCATGACTCAGTTTCCACACAATAACAAGTTACTCCCGATCTAGCTTGGTAGGGTCTACAACTCGACCTCACTCAATAATTACTGGCATTTTCTTGGATGCTTGGTGATCCCTTTGTATCTTGAATGCTGATATGGATATTTCCTTCTAGCTAACTACAACTGATGTGAGAAGTCTTCTTTGGAATCCTAGTTCTAGATCTCCTTGTGAGAGATTAAGTGGAAATGCTTGAGTCACCCAATTCTTGAGTGACATGTTCATCATTGCTTGTGCATTCTCAGAAGATTTTGGAATCTATTGCTGTCTCATCTACTTTCTAATGTTATTAGCCTTGGATTTCTTTTCATCTTCAACTCTTCTAGTATTCATACAATTCTTGTCAAGATGACCAAGTTCTATACAAATAAAACATCTCATGGTGGTGTCTCTCGTCTTCATGTGATGTTTTACACAATTCATTCCAATGTGTCCAAATTCTCCTTAGTAATGACATCTAGACCAAGTGTTATAGTCCCAACCAAATATAGCTTTTACAATTAGTTCTACTAGATTCAATATGTTAGTTTTGAACTCTAAAGATTTGTGCCCATGCTTCTTATATTTGTGACATTTGCCTTCAAATCTAGGCTTCTCTTTGCATTCATTAGCTCTATGACCATGCTGATTACAATTGTAGCATTTTCCATTGATTTTAGCTTTCCCATTGCTCCAACATTTGTTTGATGTATGACCTATCTTACCACAGTGACTGCAAGTAGGTCTTTGATTATTTTGAGCTCCTTTCTTGGATTATTCACTTTTTCTTCTATATATCCAATTCCTTATTTTCCTTTCTATCTGTATGGATTTTCTCATTTAGTTGATCCATGTTTTCTCAAGATTTCATAATCCTCTCATTGGTTTTCCTTTCAAAGTTTAGGTCATTCTATAATCTTTAATTCTCTAATTTGAGATTCATGATTTCTTGATTTACATTGGTAAGTTGATCAATGAAGTCTTCTTGCTGAAGGAATAGATGTTTAATTTCATTGTTCTTTCCTTCTATTTCTTCTTTTATCTTGTTTTTCTCTTCCATGACTTCACACAATCTTACTGACTAAATTTCTTGTTCTCTTTTCAACTTTCTTACTTCTTCTTAAAGTGTACCATTCTTTTCCAATAGTTCTTTGATTGATTCATTAGATTCATCTGAATTGCTTTCTGAATGGATGTCTTCAATTTTTTCTTCAATGTAGAGTTGGTCATTTATTTGGATTGCAATATCTTTTCATCTTTTCAAGGATTGAGAGAGTTGTTCTTTCACCTTCTTGAGTTGCCCAATAGCCAATTTCAAATCCAACTTTTCATTGTCAATAGTCTTATCAAGTCTAAACACCTCCATAGCCTCTTGATCTTTGCTCAAGTTGTTAAGATTTTCTTTTATAACCACAAAGCTTTGATACAAATTGTTGGAAATATATATGATAGGCTAAGTTACTGAGAGGGGATGGGTGAATTAGTAACTTATAAAACTTAATCTTTATTTACTACTTAATCCTTCATGTGAATTCTAATCTAATTCTATGCATAAGAAATTGAAAGCATTAAAACATTCATAACACTTTGACACAAAATATGGTGACCCAAAAACCTTCCAAATAGAAAGTAAAATTGGGGTGGGAATGATACCCACAAGCCTTAGTACTACAATATAAAGTTGGCCTGTTAAGGCTTATAATGATCACTTTCAATAATATACCCTATTAGGAGCAATAAGTACTACTAGATCCACCTTGCAAAAGGATTTACAAACATACAATGAAGTATGCACTTGGTAAAGAGATTTACATAAGACTATTAAGTCTACCTTGTGAAAGGATTTAACTAATCCACTTATTAGGATGAAACAGTGGTTGATCTCTGATCTACAACTTGGTTTGCTAAATGAGATTCCTTTGAGTGTAATGATCACCCTCTTGTGATAGATAAATATTTGGTGCTCCTTAAATTGCTGTAGCCTTTTTATTTCACACTGTTTCTCTTCAAATTCGCATTCTGTTCATGTCATATCTTCATCTTTGGATGTTGATACAATACAATATATGTATACCAATCCAAATTATAATTCAACAGAGTTGGTTGTGATACAAATATACACAAAATACACAAAGTGTAAGAACTCAGGTCCTAAAGACTAGCTTGGTGAGGTTTTGATACTCGAAATCCACTATCAATGCTTGACATCATCATGCATTCGGTAGATGTAGAAGCTTGGTCCATATTGATCACTTCCAAGTAGTCTGAACTTGGTCTACATTGGGAACTCAGTGAATACTGTAAAACTCAACATATAAACTGAATCACTTGATTCACACTGCATAGCTTGTTCAATTCTATCACTACAAGCTCGGTATAAATTGAATCACTTGGTTAACATTGAGTGGCTTAGTCAACACTGGATTCTCATCATTGAAACTATGAACTCAGTAAGCACTACATGACTCAGTTTGCATTGAGGAACTTAGTAAGCACTAAGAAGCTTGATTTACACTGTTGATCACCATCATGGTAGAAATTGCTTGGTGCAAACTAAATACCATTCTTTGAAATCGATAGCAACTACAGAACTTAGTAGAGTCTGAAATACTTGGTTAACACTATTAACTATACAATAAGCTTGGTAGATACTTATAATCTGAATAAGTGTGTGTCACCAATAACAAACTTGACTACAATGTCAACAACCATGTGACAAAGATTAGTAATTCTTAGCAATCAACATCGAAATGAAAGTAATAGACTTAGCAAAAAAAATTATTAATAAAATAGTAGATGGTATATTGGAGTCATCAATTGGAGGCAATTGGTTTAAATGTTATACTTATTAGTCCCATGATATTGAATTTTTTTTTATCTACACAATTCAAATTGTAATCTATTAGAAGATCTTCCCCTGCACTTATTGATTTTACTATATAGACAAAAGTGATTTCCCTTACGTGCCTCGAATATGCAATTGGGTCAATTATTAGTTGACATAGGTCAAGAACTATTTATAAAACATGCAATATTCCTTGTTATTTTGGGCCTTCTATCAATGTACATAGTGAACCTTTTAATTTGATCATTTTCTTTGCATTGTATATAATCTTCTGACAATGCATACCTATGCATACTTTTTTTATTGTACAATCAACATCCAATTATTGTAATTGTAACAAGTTCCTACATATTGTATCAATTCAACAACTTTATTATAACTGGCCTTTATGTCATCCATGGAAAATAAGCACAAACCATGTAATGAAGATGGAACTATGTGATATATCCTTTTTTTATAAGAAAAATCAATGTTAATTGGAGGTAGTTCCTTGGGTACCCATTCTTTTTGAACATGTGTATACTTGAAGGGAACCTTCATGTCACCTTTAGTCTCATTATCATAAGAACATGACCCCCCCTCAGTAAGGAAAATTACATACATTTATTGATTTTTTTTCTAATATTTTGACCTTTAGTTAATTTCCTTATTTTAGACCTACCAGATGTCTCACTTTTGAGGAAGATAGATTAGACAAATACCTATTTGTGGTACTTGTATTCCATCAAATGATAGACATAGTAGGATCTCTATATTTTTCTACATGAGTGTAATGTTGATGAAGATGGTAACAAGAAGGAAACCAAATAATAAATTTGATGCTTGACTAAAGTTTATGTGAATGGTAAAGAGAAAACACACAAATAATAAATTGTCTCTATAGGGTCTATTGACTTATACTTGTTAATCCATGTCATTGTGCATGATCCTAGTTAAAGGCATTCAATTTCCTATACATGTAAATCATTTATCTTAAGTTAGCCAAAAATTACATGATATGCTTGCTACAAATTACATAGAAGACAAAATTTACATGATGCATTCATCAAATCATTGCATATTTTTTAATTCCTTACCTATACTTTATGTGTGGTAGCTTTGCAAAATCATTGTATATACTCCATGACATTATATTTCAACACATAATAAATTAATTATAAAAAAATACAAGTCAAACAAATCTCTATCAATAAATAAATACCTCACACATGACATTGATCATACCTTGACATACATTTCATGGATCATGTCATGGATCATTCTCTTTATCCATGTCATCATCATAAATATCATCATCACTACCACCATCATATTTGTCACCTTGATCATCATCATCATCATTGACACAAACAACACTACCATCATCTTCATTTCCATCATCATTATCTTTGTCACCATTATCATGATCATCATCTGTTGGTTAAACGAATAGTCTTGACAATTGAGTGTCAACACACTTAACCATTTTCATCATACATGCCGAGTACATAATAGATGCCAAGCTAGAATTCCAATAGGTGTCGAGTCACAGTTGGTGCCAAACAAGTTAGAACGTAGTATGTGTCGAGTGATCTAGGAAATGTTCATGTGCTGAGTAATCTAGAAATGTTCAGATGTTAAGCAATACAGAATATATAGGTGCCAAGCAATACAATGTTTAATAGGTTCCTAGAAAACTAGGAAAGTAATAGATGCTGAGCAATCCAGGAATTAGTTCATGCTAAGCATCAGTAATGTAATAAGTGCCGAGTAACTTAGGATCCACATAAGAGTTTTTATTTGCACAAAATAAGATGTAAACCATTTTTGGAGATGACTTAGAGAAATTTCAAAGGAGAAAAAGGGATAAGGATGAATCATTTACATTTCCTATGCAATTTTGCATGCAACCAATCAAAAAAATGGTGAAGGCATACAACCAATAAGAAAAATGCAAAGTATGAGCAAGAATTTGAGATTCAATATGGATTGTAGATCCATACCTAACCCTAAGTCTTTGCATTCTTTATAAGGAGAACAAATGCACCATTGCACGTGTGGAAGAAAATAGTATAAGGGGAGATTGTAGCAAAATTTTAGTGTGAAGAAAACAATTAGAGGAATAGAGTAGTAGTTTCATATCAAGTTGATCAGAACAACACAAGGGACAAGGAGTACATTCGGAGATTAGATCAAGCAAGATTAGAACAAGAAGAGTAGATCTAGTACTTGGACCCAACAATTTGAGATTGCATTCAGTTAGGTCAAATGTTCTAATACTCTCTCACAATTGTATTAGAGGTTGAAATCCTATGTTGATAGGTTAGCTTAATAGCTAGGTAGGAGAACCTTTGGAGAATGTCATGAAAATTCTATGTATTAGGTGGGTTTAATAATATATTGTAAATCCTTTAACATGGTGACACTTCATGTAAGTGTTTGTAAATCCTCTAATCAGGTCACTATTGTAATGGAGGTATGCTCTGATACCACTAACGAAGGGCCACACCACCCTTACCAAATCACAACCAAGAATGAAACAATATGAAGAAAATTTTATTATACTTGAAAATCCAATTACAATAACATTTTTGCAAGATCTCTCAAGATTCAATCCAAACCCAAGCTAGTCCAGAACCATACTCTGGTAGAAACCTCTGAGATCTCAACTTGTGCTCGCAAGCCACCAAGCAACCTCCTTGTTTCTAAACCGCAGTCACTAGCTCTTCTCACAAACTTAATCCAAGATCCAAGTATAAAATGCCTCACATTCGGCGCTTTATCTACACACTCACAACTCCATCACAATCCTGTTGTAAACTGCCTCACATTCGGTGCTCTATTCATAGACTCAGGAAAAATCACTCTTCACTTTCTCCTTCTGTTTCACACCTTAAAGCCTTCACACTTTCCAACTTTCACACATTCAAGCTTTTCCTTCCAAAGCTTCTACTTCCCAAGCTTCCACTACTCAAGCTTCTACTCCTCAAGCTTCCACTTCTCAAGCTTCTACTCCTCAAGCTTCCACTTCTCAAGCTACTCCTTGAGCTTTCACCTTCTTCTTGAGCTTCTCCTTGAGCTTCATTAGAAATGCTCATATGCCTTGCTTAAATAGGAACTTACCATCCCATGCATGACTTATCCACAAGCTTCTAGAATTCCTCCACAACCTTCTACAACTTCCACAACCTTCTACAATATTCATAACTTTCTAGAATTCTTCCCACACACCTTGATAAATGAAATGACAACCATTTATTTTTTTATTTTTTCTATTATGCCACCTATGCACCTCGAAAATAGAAATTTCTCCTTTTCCCCTTTTAATTTTTTTTATTATTTCTCCTCTAATTTTCATCACTTTCTCTCTCCTCCAGAATTTTTTTTTCTTTTTTCCCAATAATTTTTTCATGCAAGATGCTCCTGCATCATATTGACATAGTGTAAAGCCTTTAATAGGGCAGACCATTAGAAGTGGTTGAACATTGATTGCTATAGTGATTTTTGTGGGTGTCATCCCCACCCCAGTTTTACCTTCTTATTCCTAGAGGGTTTCTAGGTTACCAAATCTTTGTGTTATGTGTCAATGCATGCTTTCATTTCATGTTTGTTTATATGTTTACATGCATACAATTTTTTTTTCCAGATATGTGTTAATAAGAGTTTGAAAGGATAAAAATTAGTTACTTCTGATTAACACCCCCCCCCCCCCCCCCCCCCCCCCCCCCCCCCCCCCCCCCCAAAGTACTCTTCCCATTTGAACATTCCAACATCATCACCATCTTCAACACCATGATCATGATCATCATCACCATCATTATCAGTATCACTAGAATCATCATCATCTTCTTCATCATCATTGTGTAAACATTATTCATGATCATCATTTATTTTGTCTTCTAATTCTTCAGTATCTTCTTCTTCTATCATATTATAATTTATTGGCCTTCCTCTTGGACCATGTCTAACTACAAATGAACAACTTGGTTTATGTGGAATGCCAAAGTAAAATACTTGTTTACATTGGCTTGGAAGAACATAGGCCTTGTCTCCAACTAGCTCAAATTACCTTGTCTTAATCATTTTAAATCCACTATCATGTTCAATAATATTCCTATTAGGATCATTTTGATTTAGTTGCAACCTATACCATTTGATGACAAATAGAACTAATTTGAATGAACTAAATTCATACTCAAGTATATCATCCAAAATTTCATAGTATCTATTTTCAGATTGATGAGGATGTATATCATTTCTAGATGAAATATTAGTAACCTCAAAGACTGCACTTATCTCAAAATCATAAGTTTTCTTCATGTCATCTAAATTTTCTATGCAAAATTTATGACCATGGTAGTACATAGCTTTGTGATGTTTGATTTTTAATTATTCGAACATGTCAATATTATTAACATGGATCCATGACTTGATATTAAACATGTGGATCATGACTAGTAGACTTATATGTAACTTTCTACCTCTTAAACCATATGCTAGATCAAGTACCTTTGGCATAACATTGAGATCTTTATTACGATGAGCTTCTTTAACCAATGATGCAACACCATCCCATGTTAATGAGTGATCATTTTCTTGAGATTGTTGAATCCATACCATCATCCAATCAATATTGTTTTCAATATACAAATATAGTTCATCCCAATCATGATCAACTGTAAAGAAAAAAAATAGACCACTTAGAAACAACTTATATTGAATATTTATAAGAATTAATAAACTACAATAACACCTTATAATTACCTACCACTTTCCTTAATTTATGTTTCCCCATCAAGTACTTTTTGAGGTTGATGAAAGCTCAACCCCATAGCTCCCAAGAATCACTTGTATGCAAACAACTGTCATAAAAATAGAGAAGTAAAAGCTATGGACATTGGAATTCCCAGATCCATAGTTGAGACATTCTTGATGAGAAAAAAGAGAGATTATTATTAATCAAAAGTGAATGAATAAATTATAAAGAGATCAATCCATATAAAAAGAGATCAAAACCCTAAAAAGTAGAACCTAAGTTGCATAATAATAATCAATAAAAGAATTAGTTATTATATGCCCAAAGTTTAGCTTAAGTAAACTAGAGATAATAAGTGACTTGATAATTAAATAAATATGATTTAATTAATAATAAAATATTTTATAACTCTAACACCCTCCCTTAAGATAAACATAGGGAGTAGCTAAAACCATAGAAACTACTACTGAAAGTAAATTTGGGTCCCGACAACGAGGCCCAGTGAGGTATCCAAGCACAACTAAATCTATGAAAAGATCAGAGATAGAGAAAAACACAAGAGGAAAACCCTACTCCAAAAAGAGATGGAAATAATGTTGAAAAGAACTAGTGAAGGACTAAAGAAGACTCCAAACTAGGGAATGCCCTAGAAGATAGGAATAAAAGATGATCATGAAGCTGCAAACACTGTCAAACTATTGATCTAAAGAACCTCCACTATATAGAACATGACCAGGTAGAGAAGACTAAGTCTAAAGAGATTATCAATTAAATATGGAAGGTATCTTCATGGCTACCAAAAAAATGAATGAAAGAATGTCTATATGGTAAATGATCCATCTCACTAAAATGCATATGTATCTACTCACTGCAATCGCCTAGTACATAGGGCCAAATATTGAATACATAACTCACTCCATCAAACCAAGAAATAAATAAAACCAACATAAGCCCCCCATAATGTTGAGAGGTAAGACATGAAAACTGTAAATAAATACAATATCTCCAGCAAAAAGAACTAGGAACATTGAGAGTGTAAAAGAAGTACAAACACCTATAATGGCACATGTCATTGACACATCATGAGGCTAATATCATGGAAGAAACACTCACTTGACAAAGGAAGATGGAAAATATGGCCAACATGAAACCCCCTAAGGTACTTTATAATGTAGTGCATGTACAACACAACACAAAGATGTGCAAGATCCTAAAATGAAATAGAAGGGCACTTTATCTTAGTGCATTTGCAAAAATACTACAAAAATGATCTCAACAAAGATCAAAAGAGACATAATGATGATACAAGAGATAGTAAAACCCATAAAAATGTTGGAAATCTATTTGAAAAGATCATTGTTGAAGAGTGAAGAAGATTGATTGCAAAGAGGGAGATTGTTGTTAAAGAATATTTTCAATCATTGTTTTGTCATTGATGTCAAACTTGCTATTTGCTGGAATGGAAATTGCTTATAATATACAAGTACTATCACTTAGTTGATTGATGAAGAGGATTTAATCAACAAGATGTAACAAAATAACCTAAGAGAAATGTTGAGTTATGATTTTGTAATGAAGTGCAAGCATTAGTTAAGACACTAGTTAAAACATTGGAGGAATAAGTTGTAACAAGGTTGACTATAAAGCTTAACTAAGTTCATTAGCGAGTGTCGAGCAAGCTAGTTCATGCCAAGGAAATTTTTAGTTGGAGCCAAGCAAATGAAAATTTAGTGTGTGCTGAGTGATATAGTAGGAGCCGAGTGTGTTCAGGTGCCAAGAAAAGTAATAGGTGTTGAGCATCAAAAAAATTTAGTGGATGTCAAGTGAATCCACAATAGGTGCTGAGCATTAGTAAAATGTAGTTGATGCCGAGTAACACAGTATGTGTTGAGCACTAGAATTTCAATAATGCCGAGTTGCTGCATGATTGGAAAAGTCAAAGATTCACTAGATCTGAACTGACAAGTTTTTTACCTTGAATTTTGTGAACCAGATGGAGGATAAGGATGATGAGCTAGTGGAACAAAATTTTAGATAAACTAATTTTGAGAGAATTCAAGAAGATTCTTCATGATATTTCTAGAAGGAACAAGATATGGGTTAGATTCATTGAATCCTACCTAATCCATTCGAACTAAAATTAAAGGAGGGAAGAATCGAGCATGAAGAGAAATTATAAACTTCTATTTAAGGAGTCATAGGCTAAGAAACTAGAGCTACTAGTGTACCAAATTGCGAAGTGGTTGAAAGGTGTCAAGAAGAAGGCATCTAGGAGAAGGAAGAACATAGCACAAAGAATCTGCTTCGATAAGTGGTCATATAGGAGATTGCACTAGTATATTGAGCATGGAGACTTAAGGAGACAAAGCTTGAAAGGAGGAAAAGCTGTAAGAGCTGCAAAGATTAAAAGCTAGGAAAATTGTGAAGAGCTGAACAAAGATCTGAAATCTGCAAGATAAGTTGTGAATTGTAATCAGGTCAAAACCTCTTATTGTTACTCTCTAGTAATTGTATCAGTTAGGGTAAAAATCCTATGGACTTAGGTTGGTTTAATAGCCATTTGTAAATCCTTTAACAGGGTGGCATTCCAAGTGAATGTTATAAAGTCCTCTAACTAGGTCCACTTCTAACAGGGTGGTTAAATCCTTTAACTAGGTCACATTTAACAGTGTGTTGTAGCCTTTAATAGGGCATCACTTTAGAAGAGTGATAATTGAGTAGCATGTTACTGGTGATTTTTCCCAAATTGGGTTCCACATAAATCATTGTGTTATGTGTTGATCTTTCATGTGTTATGCTTGCATGTTGATTTACAATAACTTGCTAAGTAGGAAAGTTTAAGCTTGGATGAATGAACTATTTAATAGGCTCATCTTACTTGATGAAAAAATTTTAATTGGATACTTGGACCTTGAATAACTGATTCAACCCCCCTCTTATTTATTCTAAAGCATTTCTAACAATTGGTATCAGAGCCATCTGCTGATTTAGTTTAAAGGTACTAGAAGTAAGAAGATCAAGATGTCCAAGAAAGAAGTTAATAAGCTCAACAAAGACAACTTCACTACATGGAAAAGTCTGATGAAATTGCTCCTTGGATCAATAGGTGATTATGCAAAAACCTCAATTGGAGTGGAACATGTAGACCTAGCTAGACCCCTTACTGCAGATGATTTGAACAAAAGGAAGGAGCACAATCAGACAATGCTAGAGATTGCCTCTGCACTCAGCTATGTTGAATTTGATGACATCAAAGGATGCGACACTGCATTTCAGATGTGAAAAGCCCTGTCAAATATCTATGGAGGAGATCAAAATGTTCAAAGAGTAAAGAGAGAAATCCCTAGAAGAAAGTTTGACGACATGAAAATGGAGGAAGGTGAGAATGCTACTCAATATGCCTTTAGAATGAAAGAAGTGGTAAGTGCAATGAGAAGTCTAGGTGGTCATTTGGAAGATGACACTACTAATAGAAAATACTTAAGAACCTTGCTCTCTATCTAATGCTATTAGACTATCAGCCATCCAAGAGTTAAGAAGTGTACTAGGAAATCAATTAACCTTTTAAGGAATAGTAGGAAGACTTATTGCATTTGAGTTGTCCAACTTTGATAACTATAGACCTAAGAATCTTGAATCTACTTTCAAAGCCAAGCTATCACTGAAAGATATTGAGAAGGTGAAATCAAAGAAGAAGAGTAGAAAAGGAAAACATGCATCCAGTGACATTAGCACAAATGAAGAAGATGTGGAACAACTGGAAGCACTATTGGCTAGGAGATTCCATAGAGCCAAAGGTAAATTCAAAGGTAAACTTCCTATCATTTTTTTAAATTGCAATGAAGTAGGTCATATTGTTGCAAGGTGTACATAGAAAAAGAACTACAAATAAGGAAACAAGTACAAGAACAAAAGAGAAGATGATAATAGAGATTACAAGGACAAAGGAAAAAGATGTTACATTGTTGAAGAGGATTTTGATGAGAATGATGATGAGGTAGTCTATGTAGCCATGAAGGATGAATCAGATGAAGATGAGGCAATAGCATTGGTAACCTATGTGAACAAGAATGACAAGTGGATCATAGATAGTGGATGCTCACATCACATGATAGGAGACAAAAGTAAGTTTATTACCTTCACTTAGTATGATAGAAATACTGTTAGATTTGGTAATGATGCTCTTTGTCAAATCAAAGAAAAAGGTTAATTTAAAATTACAGAGAAAATTTAATGTGATAATGGATACTATGTTGAAGGACTGAACTACAAATTGCTAAGTATATCACAGTTTGGAAATGTAGGTTGCAAAGTAGAATTTGGAAACAAAATTGCCAAAATCTATGACATTGTTGAAAATATGATGGGAAAAGGTGAACAAACTAAGAGTAATATGTTTTACCTAGCTATGGAAAATGCAACCTATGTCATTGTTAGACTTGATGATGTGTGGTTATGGCATAAAAGGTTGTGTCATGTTAATTTTGACAGTCTAATTAGTATATAAAAAAAGAAGAAAGTTAGAGGTCTGCCTAAGCTGAAGAAGCCTGCAAGTACAATGAGACAACAATGTCAACTAGGAAAGATGATTAAGTAAAATTTAAAAAGAAAAACCTACACTTCCAAAGAAGTACTAGAATTAGTGCATACAGACTTGTGTGGCCCAATAGAAGTGCAAAGCTACCAAGGAGATAGATACATAATGTTATTTGTGGATGAGTACTCTAGGGTAATGACTGCCATGTTCTTGAAACAAAAATCTGATGCATTTCAAATGTTTAAGTGGTACTTGGCTAGGGTTGAGAAGGAAACAGGTAAGAGTCTGAAGTGTCTGAGATCAGACAAAGGAGGAGAGTTTACATCAAAAGAATTTGAATTTTTTTGCAATGATAAAGGAATCAAGAGACAAACATCAGTGCCAAGAATTCCCCCACAGAATGGCATTGCAAAAAGAAGGAATAGATCAATAATAGACTGTGCCAGAACATTAATCATGGAGAAAAATATTGCTCTGAAGTATTGGAGAGAAGCTGTAAGTACTACTATTTACACCCTAAATTGAGTACAAGTTAAGAAAGGCACAGATGCAACACCTTTTGAATTATGGTATGGTAATTCATCCAATGTAAAAAATTTCAAAGTATTTGGTTGTAAATGATGAAAAGAGTGATGAAGCCATATTCCTTGGATACTCCACTAGAAGTAAAGCATATAAGTATTTGAATACTAACACTAACAAGATTGTGGAGAGTGAAAATGTAAATTTTGACGAGCATGCAAAAGTCCAAGCTGATGAATCCAAGAAATCAGAAGATTATAGATCTTTTGTATATTTCTATGAAGGAATGCTTATTGAAGGTGAAGCTATCAATCAAGTTGTGAATTAGCAACAAATTTTAGTATCAGCCAAGTCACAACTAGTGAATGTTGAGCTACATTCAGAAGTTGAGTTGCAGAATGAAGAAAATGCACATTCTGATTCTAAAATCAGTACACATGAAAGAGACAATGAAATACCAGATGTTGATGTGCAAAGTGACTCTGAAGTTGAAGAATCAAATATGGAAAGAAGGAAAAAACCAAGGCTATCTAGATATGTAAAGAGACATCACCCTACGTAACAAATCATTGGAAACAAGGAAGCTAGACCAATGACAATGAATAGACTAATGAATGAATCATGTCTAATGAGCAAGATTGAACCAAAAATAGTGAAAGATGCCCTACAAGATGATAATTGGCATAAAGCTATGGAAGAGGAGATAAATCATATAGAGAAGAATAAAACTTGGACCCTAGTTCCAAGACCAGCTGATAAAAATGTAATTGGTACCAAATGGGTCTTTAGGAACAAACTTGATGAGAATGGTGATATAACAAGAAACAAGGCTAGAGTAGTCTGCAAAGGTTATGCACAAGAAGAAGGACTAGATTACAGGGAAACATTTTCCCCTGTTGCAAGAATGGAAGGAATAAGAGCATTACTTGCATATGCTACTTATAAAGGTTTCAAAGTTTATCAGATGGATGTAAAGTCTACTTTTCTAAATGGAATATTGGAAGAGGAAGTCTACATAGAACAACCAAAGGATTTGTTGATGATAGCAACAAGGATATGGTTTGAAAACTACATAAAACACTCTATGGTTTGAAGCAAGCACCTAGAGCATGGTATGAGAGACTACATAAATACTTTGTGAAGATAGGATTTGAGTGAATAGATGACAACAAAAACTTATACATCAAGGCAGAAAAAGGTAAAGACATTTTGATATTTGAAATCTTTGTTGATGATATAATATTTGGAGGAAAAGATGTCCTATGCAAAGATTTTGCTAATCAAATGAAACATGATTTTGAGATGTCAATGTTTGGAGAAATTAATTTCTTTGTGAAATTGCAAGTACATCAATTGAAGCATGGCATATTTATGACCCAATCAAAATACATCAAGGAGATACTCAAGATATTTGGATTAGAAGACTCAAAACTAGTTAGTACACCAATGGTAACATGACATAAGTTATCCAAGAATGATGAGTTAGCTGAAGTAAATTAGACTATGTATAGATCAATGATTAGAAAGCTACAGTATGTTGTACATAATAGACTAGGCATTGTATTAGCTGTTGGAATAGTGGCAAGATTTTTTGCTAATCCAAAATAAAATCATCTGATGGCAATGAAAAGAATACTAAGGTAACTAAAAGGAACTGATGACTTTGGTCTGTACTACAAGAGAAGTGAAAAGTTTGAGTTGAAAGCCTACACTGATGTAGATTGGGGAGGTAATATTGATGATAGAAAAAGCACCAGTGGAGGAGCACTTTTCTTAGGTAAAAGACTAATTACTTGGACCAGCAAAAAGAAAAGTTGTACCTCACAGTCCACAATAGAAGTTGAATATGTTGTAGTTGCTATCAACTACACTAATATTGTATGGATCAAACATCTATTGCAAGGTATGAAGGAAGAGGTAACTAAACCTGTGATACTCTATTGTGATAACACAAGTGCCATTAACATATCAAAGAATCCTGTGATGCATGCCAAAAAAAAGCATATTGCAATTAAGTATCACTATGTAAAAGAATTAGTGGAAGACAAGAAAGTAAGAATGGAATATGTCAGTTCAAAGGAATAGATTGCTGACATCTTTACAAAATCACTACCTAAAGATGCCTTTGAGTATCTTAGAGGTAAGTTAGGGTGATACCCCTAGCTAAGGCTACTTGAAGCAAAAGCAAGACTGCCCTACATTAAATGAGTTGATTGTTGGCATATTACACATTGATGTAGAGGATATTTACTTTAGGATCATACTTGAAATAATCAAAGTGCTAAAGTTCCAAATCAATCACAAGCAAGGTGCAAAGGGAGAAATTGGAGTACCTACAAATGCTACACTTGTATGTTAAGATGCTGAAACCATAAGTATTTGGCATTACTGTCAAAGAGGGAGAAGTAAAAAGAAGATGATCAAATCTGATAGTACAAAGAGAGAAGTAGCAAGAAGCTAAACATAGGGAGAAGTAGCAAGGAACTGATTAGATTTATGGATAGAGAGAGAAGTAGCTAATACTAGAATAAACAGAACATGGTCAATGCATATAAAGGGAAAAATAATGTAAGAGGGAGTTAGGAGCAATAGAAAGAAAAAAATGTACAGATATGAAAAAGGAAATAGTAGCTCAGAGGGAGAAAACAATGCAAACATAAATCAATTAGAGGAATAGCAGAACAAAGAGTGAGAAGACAATTTATTAGCAAAAGAATCTAGAGGGAGTCATAAGCTAGTTTATATTGCTGATAAAATGAATAGCTTTGAATGAAGTTTTATTTTTTGCATTTGATTTACTATTTTAACCTAGTCAGCATTTTGATAACTTGGTCAATCAGTTTGGTTTGCCATCAATGCCAAAGAGGGAGATTGTTGGAAATCTAATTGAAAAGATCATTGTTGAAGAGTGAAGAATATTGATTGCAAAGAGGGATATTGCTGTTAAAGAATGTTTTCAATCATTGTTTTTTCATTGATGTCAAACTTGCTATTTTTTGGAATGATAATTGCTTATAAGATCCAAGTACTATCACTTAATTGATTGATGAAGAGGATTTAATCAACAAGATGTAACAAAAGCACCTAAGGGAAAGGTTGAGTTATGGTTTTGTGATGAAATGCAAGGATTAGTTAAGACAATAGTTAAATGATGTATTGATAATATACTTGAAGATATAGAGGTTGGCCACACTTAGAAACATTGGAGAAATAAGTTGCAATAAGGTTGACTACAAAGCTTAACTAAGCTCATTAGTGAGTGCCGAGCAAGTTAGTTCAAGTCGAGCAAATTTTCAGTTGGAGCCGAGAAAATAATAAATCTAGTGTGTGCCAAGTGATATAGTAGGAGCCGAGTGTGTTTAGGTGCCGAGCAAAGTAACAGGTGCCAAGCATCAAAAAAACTTAGTGGATGCTGAGTGAATCCACAGTAGGTGCTAAGCATCAGTAAAACATAGTTGATGCCAAGTAACATAGTATGTGCTGAGCACCAGAATTTCAATAGTGTCAAGTTGTTGCATTATTGGAAAAGTCAAAGATTCACTAGATTTGAGCTGAAAAGTTTGTTACCTTGAATTTTGTGAACCAGATGGAGGATAAGTGTGATGAGCTAGTGGCACAAAATTTTAGATAAACCATTTTTGAGAAAATTCAAGCGGATTCTTCATGATGTTCCTAGAAGGAACAAGATATGGGTTAGATTCATTGAATACTACCTAATCCATTCAAACTAAAATTAAAGGAGGGAAGAATTGAGAAGGAAGAGCAATTCCAAACTTCTATTTAAGGAGTCACAAGGAAAGAAACTAGAGTTGCTAGTGTGCCAAATTGTGAAGTGGTTGAAAGGTGTCAAGAAGAAGGCATCTAGGTGAAGGAAGAATAGAGCATAGAGACTCCACTTCGATAAGTGGTCATATAGGAGATTGCACCGGTATATCAAGCATGGGGACTCAAGGAGAAAAATATTGAAAGGAGGACAAGCTATCAAAGCCGCAATGACTGAAAGCTAGACAAATTGTGAAGAGCTAAATAGAGATAAAAAATCTACAAGATAAGTTGTGAATTGTAATTAGGTCAAAACCCCTTATTGTTACTCTCTAGCAATTGTATCAGTCAGGGTAAAAATTTTATGGACTTAGGTTGGTTTAATAGCCATTTGTAAATCCTTTAATAAGGTGGCATTCCAAGTGAATGTTTTAATGTCCTCTAACCAGGCCCACTTCTAATAGGGTGGTTAAATCCTTTAGCTAGGTCACATTTAACAGTGTGTTGTAACCTTTAACAAAGCAGGCCTTTCACAAGGCATCACTTCAGAAGAGTGAGAACTGAGTAGCATGTTATTGGTGGTTTTTTCCAAATTGGGTTTCTACGTAAATTACTATGTTATGTGTTGATCTTTCATGTGTTATGCTTTCATGTTGATTTACAGTAACTTGCTAAGTAGGAAAGTTTAAGCTTGGATGAATGAACGGTTTAATAGGTTCATCTTACTTGATGAAAAAGTTTTAATTGGACATTTGGACCTTGAATAATTGATTCACCCCCCCCCTCGCCCCCCCCCCCCCCCCCCCCCATTAGTTATTCTAAAGCATTTCTAATGAAAAAAATCTAAAGAAACAACATTGATCTTTGGACTTGAAACAAGTAAGATATCCACCATAATGCAAAAAAGTAAAAAATTAAATGGGATGTGTCTAGAGCAGAATCTAGAAAATAGAATGTGTCAAGATATGTCTCCCAGAGTACAAAATAGAACTTATAAATTTGACTACATTAACTAGAAACCAAACAACATCAAAAGCCAAAATAAACTATAGCATCATGGTGGGCTTAGAACCAACTTCTGATGATATCTCATTTATGAAAAATGGAGTCTAGATGAGAAAGTTATGACCAAAAAATACATGTAGGTCAAAATAGAGTTGGAAGGTCAAAATAAAATATTTACCTCCTCGAGATCTGTGGATAAATGTCTTGGGAAGCACATCCACTTGTAAAAAAATTACATCAAGAAACATGCTAGTTTCGTACAAAATTGCCTCATTTTTCATGCAAAAATATCAATTTGTGTGCGAAAAATCTCAAATTGTGTGTCCAACATTCTCATTTTTTGTACCAAAAATCTCAAATTTTGCACCAAAAAATTTTGATTTGTGTACCCAGAAATCTTGATTTTCATGTCAAAAAACCCATTTACACATCAAAAAAATCAATTTTTTGTGCCAAAAAATCCCTAGATCAAGTCATAAATATAATATATGTACAACAAATCTAAGAAATAACACTTCTAACCTCATGTATTTTCCAAGATCATATATAACTTGTGTAACACTATTGTCAAATTGGTGTGGGAGGGATAGAGGTAGGATGTACTATAATAATTAAAAAATGATCTTTTCAATATATTATAAAATAATAAAATAAAAAGTATATACAATTTTAAAAATATATTGTAAATAGAGAAAAAAAATAATGTACCTTGACGAAGGTATGCTAATCATGTGTTTTCAACCCTGACCCAAAATCACCTTTCTTTGATATGAGATTGCTTATATTTGCAACAAATCTTGTGGGATTTTTTTTTTTTTTTTTGACTTTTTAAAATGCATCACTTTGTTATCCTCTGAATAACCAAGGAAGGGCACTTGTATTTACGTAGTCTCCATTGCTATTTGATTAATGAAAATTTTTAGTGCACGATTGGATTCATAAATGATATTACAAAATTTGGCAATTTTTTCTATCATGGCTTTCATCCAATATTTTTCATAGTGTCTTTGTTACATTTTTTCCAATATGGATAGCATCAAACAAATGCATGATTTAGAGATTCTTGTAGTATGAAAACCTACTAAATTGATTGGGACAATTTTTTATTCCTCTAGGAGGTTGGTCATTGATGCCTTGATGACCTTCATGAGCATCAAATAAATCATTAATAAATAAAAGACAATATCAAAATATAAATTTCAAATAGGAATCATCAGATGGAATGATATTACCTCGATAATTTCTACTATATTTTAGCTTCCATAGGTGACATGTCATTCTTCATGGCCTTGAGTTGTCTCTTCTTTCCCATTAAAAAGATGTTTTTTAGTGATTCGATAATTATGATTATTGTGAGAAATTTCTTAAACTCATCAGACACCTTCTTTCCTAAACTTATTGAATGACAATATTTCATCTCCATACTAGAAACTAGACATGCAAATTTTCCCTTTGTTTGAAGACCTAAAAGATCATATACAATTGGATTAAATATGTTAATTTTGATATTTACAATTATCATGCACATCTTAAACTTACAACAATAATGTGTAAGCACTATATCATACCAAAAATATGTGATCTTTACAATATAACATACCAAAAAAATGAGTTAGGCTAGAGGCATCACATATTATCCATATAAGCATTGCATGGAATTAAAATTCTATGTGTCCTATTGGTATAGGGATGTCATACATAGTGACCCCATTCCATAGCTTCAACAACTCATCAATGAGGGGCTCAATATGCAGGCTCATATCTTTAACTTGGTACTTACCTAGTTGAATGAACAAAAACAAATTGCATAATTATTATGACCATTTTGATATGGTATTTATAAATAATTTAGATAATTATTCAATGAAAAAATACTTGGTATAATCATTGCTAACATTATGTGCTCCCTCTTTATGGACATCCAAGGAAGAATTTTATTATTAACAACAAAATAGGACACACTAAGTAAACAAATCTCATATCTTCAAATGGATTGACACCATCCACTTCTAATGAACGCTTGAGATTATGAGGTTCTTCTTTAAAGAGTGGCCAAGTTTTTTCTATCCTTAAATGTAGATCCATTCATAGGCATTCACACAATTTCATCTTGGCTTCTATTGCATGCATGGTAATCCATAAATTGTGCCAAGTTAGTGCACTTGAATAATCATTCAAGACATTGAACAATAAGAATATACCAAAAACCCTTGTAAGACATTTAAAAAAAAAAAAATTGACCTAACAAATATCTACTAATATGACAATTAGGGAATTCTATTACAAATTCATGTTGTTTATGATATAGAATGTGATAATTGTGACATGCATGTATTGTATGATACTTCATTCTAATTTGATTCATTATATTAGATAATTCTTGGTACAAATGAGGTAGAATGCTTGATAGTGGTAACAAAAACTCACCTATCAACCTACAACTACAAACATGATTTTTAAATATAATTGATAGTAATGGTATGCTAACATTAAAGATGACAAAAATGGTACACCTTAGCATACATGACATTTCTACATTGGATAAACCATTCATAACTTTCAAGTTCACCAACAACACTATAGTAGATAGAAGAGTTGTTTGAGAGCCTCAGTATAGGGGCTCATATGCCTTCTCAAGTATAGGTATATCAATACCATCATCATCATCATTATTAGATGTGCTAGTACCATCATCATGATCAACTGTGCCAATACCATCTTCTTTAATCATGTCCTTTGGCACATTATCACCTACGCTAATACCATCATCTTCAATTGCGTTCTCTTTTGCAGGATCATCATATTCCCAGGTAGGATTATGCCCAACTTGGATATTCATATCTCCATGTTCCTCCAGTTGGAAATCCACATTCACCAATTGACAAAAATCATACCCCCCTTCAACGTGACCAAGTTTCCTACAATGACTTTGGGTTGTTGTGATTAGAATTCTTTGATTCTTTAAGAACTTACACTTTTTTTAAGAAAAATTAAATTTATCAACTTGTCTTCAAAATTGAGACCACAATCTAGCATTTGTCTCATTATTTTGTTCTAGGTTCATATTGCCAGGTATGGTCTTTCTTCAAAGGCATATTTTCAAGATATCAATATAAAAAATGTAAACATAGAAGAATTGGTAGTATCTTTTATATTATTGAAAATAATAAAAGATTACAAGAATATACAAGATTTATAAATACACACATAAATCATGCTCATAAGATTAGGTCAACCAACTTGTACATTCCTACCCAAATCATCTTTCCTAATATCTTTCTTCCACTATAATTTGCTCTTATTATTTTTTTGCAATTAAGAAATTTTTCATTCTATAATACCACACACACAGACATTCATGATCAAACATATACTTGCATGATCACATACACACACATACACTAGCAATAGTATTTTTCCTAGATCTAGGGACTTTTCATGGATAGATGGTTGAATCTTTCAACCTTAAAAGCTAATAGATTGTAATATTTGTATAGATGTAACAAAGTTGATTTTCTCTATTGGATAATGTAAAGTTATTATAGTTGTCTCCTTTGGAAATGCAAAGGAGTAACTAAGAGGGGAGGGGTGAATCAGTTACAACAATAAAAAATCCAAAAGCCCTTTTAAGATGTCAAAACAATATAAAACCAATAACTTGTTATAACTCGGTTAACACTAAATATTCTTCTTTAACTCAGTTAACACTAAATATATTACTATCACTAGGTTAGCACATAGATCTTAAGATATTAATTTGATTAACCTTTATTAACTTTTTTGTAGAAACATAAAGGAAATAACATGAACACAAGAGATACCAAGTTTTAACATGGAAATCCAATTTGGGAAAACCACCAATTACAACTAGTTACTATTTTTCACTCTTATGTTAAAACTATAAGAGGAGTAATTGAGAGGAGAAGGGTGAATCAGTTACCACAAAAATAAATCCTAGACCCCTTAAATATTAATACAAATCAAAACCAAACTCTGCTGAAACTAAAAATATTGTTGTAACTCGGTTAGCATTGAATCACTCGACAAATACTAAGAATCTCTATTACTTGACAATTACTAAAATATTTACTTCTTAAGATGTTTAGTGTTATTAATCAAAATTAACTTAGTTGTAGAAATAGTAAGCAAATAACATGAACACATATGACGCCATGATTTTGTTGACATATCAGTCAAATTTGTTATTAGTGACATACACTTATTGAGATTGTAAATAGCTATTGAGCTTATTGTATAGTTAACAGTGTTTGCCAAGCATTTCAGTTGTTTCCAAGTTCTACAGTTGCTATTGTGTCCTTTGATCAAATTCCAGTGTTTACCAAGTAGTTACAATTACTATGAAGATCAATAGTGTAAACCATGCATCTCAATGTATGTTGAGTGCACCAGTGCAGGCTGAGTTGTGTAGTGCTTATCGAGTTTGCAGTTTATGTGATGCAAGTCCAATGTTAACTGAGCTAATAAGTGTTAACCAAGTGACTTATTTTATATCAAGCTTGAGGAGATAGTGTTCAGTGAATCATACAATGTAAACAAAGAGACTTAGTTTATATGATGAGTTTCACAGTACCTATCAAGTCACTAGTGCAAACCGAGTTCAAGACTACTTGGAAGTGATTAGTATGGACCAAGCTTCTACATCTACTGAGTGCATGATGATACTGAGTATGAATAGTGGATTCCAAGTATTAGAACCTCACCAAGTCAATCTTCAAAATCTAAGTGTCTACATTTGAGTTGACTTTGTAATATTTGTGTAAACTTGTATCGTGGCCAACTTTGTAATTTGTATAATTGGATTGGTATATATATATAATGTATTGTATCACATCCAATGTATGTAGTAATGATGTATATGATATTTAATCTTAAGAGAAGAGTAGAAAGTGTGAATTACAAAGGCTATAATAGTATAAGGAGCAAAAAAGATCCATCTCTCACAGCAAGGTGATTTGTATACTTAAAGGAATCTCATTTAGCAAACCAAGTTGAGATTAGAGATTAGCTACTGTTTCATCCTAACAGGTGGATGAGTCAAATCCTTTAGCAAGGTAGACCTAACATTCTTTTCTAAATCTCTTTACCGAGTGCATACTTCATTGTATTTTTGTAAATCCTTTAACAAGGTGGACCTACCAGTCCTTATTGCTCCTAATAGGGAAAATTATCAAAAGTGATCAATGTAAGCCTTAATAGGCCAACTTTATACTATAGTACCAAAGCTTGTGGGTATCATCCCTACCTCAGTTTTACTTTCTATTTGGAAGGTTTTTGGGTCACCAAATCTTTGTGTTAAAGTGATATGAATGCTTTCATGGTTTTAGTTTCTTATGCATACGATTAGATCAGATTATACGTGAAAGATTAAATGTTAATTGAACTATTGGATTAAGAGTTAAAATTGCAGAAGTTTTAGAAGTTACTGATTCACCCCTCCCCTCTCAATAACTTAGCATTGTTAAGAATATTTCCAATAGATTTAACGTGGAAATCTAATTTAGGAAAAACCACCAATTTTAACTAGTTACTATTTTCACTCTTTTGAAGTGATTCCTATTAGGAGCCAACCCTATTAAAGATTATAAAACACACTGTTAGGTGTAACCCTATTAAAGGATTTAATCACCCTATTAGGAGTGGCCTTGTTAGAGGTATTTAGACACTTCAATCTAGAAATATCACCTTGTTAGAGGATTTGAAAAATAGTTTTTAAGCTAACTCTATTAAGAGATTTGATACACTACTACAATTATTAGAGAGTAACAATGATATGACTTGATTATTGATGAAAATGTATTTCTAATTTTAGATCTCTGTTCTAGCTTGAATATTTGATCCTCCTTGATCAGATAAAACTTTGATGATTGATCAACTCAGGATACTTTGCTAGCCTTCCAACTTGGTTCCTTGGTTTATCCTTTCAATCCCATGCTTCTCTTCTTTAATCTCA
This sequence comes from Cupressus sempervirens, assembly GCA_028749045.1. Taxonomy (NCBI): domain Eukaryota; kingdom Viridiplantae; phylum Streptophyta; class Pinopsida; order Cupressales; family Cupressaceae; genus Cupressus; species Cupressus sempervirens. The sequence continues at coordinate 797,819,898 of CM053793.1, forward strand.
CAACTTGACCTTACACTTATATCTTTTTCCTTGTCAAGTTCACTTGAATATACTTACAAATATTCAATATTTATCCCTTAAGTTGGCTAGACTCAACAAATAAATTCATCAAACTACATATGTTGATTTAAGTAAATCCTTCATTAGCCGATCTACTCGATCAACACTAACTTAGAAAAGACTCTCTTTAGACTTTCTTTATTAACCATGTGAACTTGGTTAAAACCACATCCTAAACTAAATTCCTTTGGTAATCGAGTGAGCTCAGTTAACACTAGTTCTATGTGAACTTCTCTTTGGTGCCTGAGTGAGCTTGGTAGACAATGTCTTGCTACAAACTTCCTTTGGTGTTTGAGTGAACTTGGCAGATGTTATCTTCAAACTTGATTATCTTTGGAATGCTTGACAGACACTGAAAACTATCTTCATTACTTGAGTAAGCTTGACAGACACTGACTAGTAAAGACTTGACATTTTGTGTAACATCAAAGACAATGCACAATTACGATTGTTTTCAACAATCTCCCTCTTTAGCATTGATAACAACACAACATGTCACAATACAATAAATTTTTAAAGATAAATAGAAGTAAGAATAATATACTTAGTTTCATTCTAATTATCTTCCATGAGAACTCACTTTATTAGTGTGAACTCTCTCTATCATCAATCTCTGATTATAATGACTACAATATCAAACTTTCCCTCAAGTTCATTCTCCTTCTTTGACATTTTTGACATATATAAAGAATATCTTTGATATGTGACAACAAACTCTCACTATAAAACATAAAATATCTCTTAAGCATGAGAAAAATCTCCCTCTTTGACATCTCATGCCAAAGACAACATTTAATGAATTTTCATGTACCTAATGTACTGATTCATATGCAATCTGCCCTTTACAATACTACATCAACTTGCTTGATTTCAAGATGCTTGGTAAATGCATCACTAAAATCTTATTATTGAGCTTCAGATAGGGAAATGAACCCTATCTTAGCTCTTAGATACAAGAATTCATCCTTAGGTAATGGCTTGGTGAATATGTCTACAATCTGTCCTTTTGTATTCATGTATTCCAATCTTACCTCCTTATCTTGTACCAATTATCTTAAGAAATGATACTTAATTGCAATGTTTTTGGTTTTGGTATGCATCATAGGATTCTTAGAAATGTTAATTACATTGGTGTTATCATAGAAAAGAACAACTGGATCCTTGATCTCTTCCTTCATACATGTCAACAATTGTTTGAACCAAACAATATTTGAATTATTGACTGTTGTAGAAACACATTCTCCTTCTGCTATTGACTAAGAGATAAAATTCATCTTCTTTCTTGTCTAAGATACTAGCCTCTTTCCAAGAAAGAATGCTCCACCACTAGTGTTTTTTCTATCATCAATGCTTCTTATCCAATCAGCATCAGTGAGTGCTTTCAATTTAAAGTTTCCTCCTTTCTTATACCAAAAATCATAATCTTCAATACCCTTTAGATACCTCATGATTATTTTTATTGACATCATATGATTTTCTTTTGGATTAGCAGAGAAACTCACCACCACTCCAACTCATAATGCTATACCAGGTCTTGTATGCACCACATACTAAAGTTTTCCAATCATTGATCTATATGTAGTCAGATCTACCCCTTTTGAATCATCATCTTTGGAAGCTTATGTCTAATAGACATAGGTGTTCCAATTGGTCTAAAATCCTCCATTCCAAACTTCTTTAGTATATCCTTGATGTACTTGGATTGAGTAATGTAGATACCATCTTTCTTCTGTTGAATCTACAAGCCAATAAAAAATCTTATCTCTCCAAACATTGACATCTCAAATTCCTTACTCATTCCATCAATTTTTTTGTTGTTGTACAAATCATCATTTCTAGTAAATAATGTTTCATCCACAAAGATTTCTTCCAAATAATGTTCTTATTTGGTCCTTGTTTGATGTATATGCTATTGTTGTCATTAGTTCTTTGAAATCCAATCTTTATAAGATAATAATGCAATCTCTCATACCATGCTCTTGGGGCTTGTTTGAGACCATACAAAGCTTTGTGTAATCTACAAATAATGTCCCTTTTGCTAGGATCAATGAAACTATTGTCACAAAATTTTGCACCCCTGTTCAAAGTTTTTACCTAAGGAAAACTTTGTGAAACATGAAAACAACCTCCAAGCTGTGGGACTTGAACTATGAGGTTGAATCTCTGGAGAAAGCCAACTTCCTTTACTATCAGGATGCACCTAACTACTCTTGGAGAGGAAAAGGGAGAAGGACTGTATGGAAGCAAATTTACCTATTCTAACCTAAGGGGTGATGCACCGAAATAGAGTGTTCAAACTAATCTCTATCCATACATGCACTTTTGAACCACTATGACACCAAAAGATATACATATTTAGACTTGTTTTAATCTAACAATCACATGCAAATCAAAAAACCCAAATAAATGACACAAGGAAGAAGAGAATTCACTTATATATCATTTATAGGCCAAAGAGAGATACAATCATGCAAGATTGTAGAGATCCACAATACACTAATGAAAGGAAAATAGGTCTTTACAAAATGCATCAATGTCTAAAGAGATAAAGTAGAATGTCATATAGGTTCATAGTCAAAGGGAAATTATAGTGAATTTGTAGAGCAATATCAAAAAAATAGAGAAGAGATGACCCTAACAAAATTTACAAAAATTGCCTTTATAGCTCAGGCATAACTGAGATATTTCTAACTAGAGTTACTCCACAACCACTGTCTTAAATTCTTCAGAGAATAATTATATAGCCTTGGGGAAAATCTGATCTTAGTATAGATTCAAATACAATAAAATCCAATATTTTGCCAAAATAGGGCCTTGAGAAGATAGAACAACACCATTAAATCACTCTGACCAAGTATATGGATAAAACTAGAGATGGTGGAGTGATTTTTTTGTTCACTGGTTGCAACATTCATTGGAAAGTGGTTGGAATTGATCATGAAGATTAGATCGTACAAGAAACCCTATCTTTCTCATTTTTGGCTTTACAAATCAGTGAGGTCAATAGGTCAACCTAGTCAGTCAACCAAAAACCTCCATGTGGACCAACCATATCATTTCCTTTTGCCACCTCATGGAGTCCTCACACATTGGACCACCATATCACCTTGAATATGCTACCCTTGACCTTAACCATGATGGCTTGCAATATTGTTGATTTAATTGTGATGTTAACCTAACTACACTTGCCAAATTGGGCCTGCTAGGACACTTGGAAAATCCTCACTATGTTGCTATGACTAAAGGTCAATAAACTTCCTATAGTGACATAGCAAGAGGAATTGATCTCTCCCCATTTGATGGTCCTAAAAAATCATCAATCCTGCTAGTGCACCAACTAATAGAAACATGGTTCTTTGCCAACCTATCTGACATTGACCCATCGTAGCATGCCCACAAAGGAATGGACCAACATACTACGTGTTAACTTGTCACTTTATCACTATGAATAAATATCGAGCAATTTCCTATAGCAACAAAGTGACCACCTTGATTTGTTTGCATTGGACGGTGTAAGGTATAAACTGAGAGCATTTGGTCCATGAATAGATAGGTCAGAGGCTTAACCAATGAAGAGTCCATCGTATGCCATCTTAGTCTGACTCACCAAAGAAACTCAAACCCACATAGACATGTGGTGCAATGTTTTTATGTCACATGAAGTAATGGGCATGCAAGTCCACATAGCAACAAGGCAACCACCCTGGATGATGAAAGATCTGATGATGGGGAAGTTGTGGGAAGGAACTGGCCCACACCTTACATAGTCATATCATGGCCAATGAGAAACTAAATTTTTTTGATGTACTCTAGCACTTGCCTGACTATTCTAATAGGAAAGGGGGTCCATTGAGCAGTTGCTATATTGCATGAAATAAAGGTCATGCAACTCTGCATAGTGATAAAGTGACCATCGTGGATGATGAAGGATCTGACGGTGAGTAAGGTGTGGGTCTGTGGAATATTAAAGTGTGTAGTCACTTAAGAAATAAATTATAACTTAAAGTTTTATATGAAATATTTCTATGGCCCACTTTATTCAAATTTCAAAATATGTGGATGTTACCATGTTTAAATTCAAATATGGCAATTTTGGTAGGAAGGCAAAAATGACCAACAATTCTAGTGACTTAGGGGGGATGCAAGCCTTTTATGCATACAACCAATGACCTTATGCATCCATTGGGATGTAGAGTCATAAAACATGAAGATCTGAACATAGTAAAACACCATAGCCCTACCCCTATTTCTCTACAACCACAAAATAGGAACAAAAAGCCTCTGCAACCTTCAAAACTTTAAAACTTGCTATCCTCTAAAGGGGCAACTTGTGCTTGTGCACTTATTAGAAAGTGAGAAAACTATTCTAATATGTACAAAAAACCTTTAACCTTCTCTTAAATCAAGGTTTAAGGTGAATCCCATTGATTGAGATTGGGCAAACTTCACCATCAGGTCTGGATAGCTGAAGAGCATTGGCCTCTTTGCAGTTGGTGATAACATATGGGCCACTCCACATCAAATCAAATTTGGAGTGCCTACTTGGCTTAGCTCTATCAGCATCCCATTTGAGGGCAAGGTCTCCTTTCTTGAAGAGTCTAGCCATAACCTTCTTGTCAAAACTTCTTTTGACTTGTTGATGTAACTCAAGTGTATGCATAGCTTGTTGTCTTTTTTCCTCTAGTTCCATTATCACAACCATCTTGACTATCATAGCATCACCTTCAACTATCTCCAATTGATGAGCTAGTTTAAGAGAGGGGAAGTCAAGTGAAATAGGAAGCTTTGCTTCCCTTCCATTTAATAGCATGAAGGGTGAGTTCTTAATTGCTCTCTTGAGTGTGATTCTGTAAACCCAAAGGGTAGTTTTCAACTTGGCATGCCAACACCTTTGATTGTCTTCAATTGTCCTCTTCATTATTCTGATGAGGTTCTTATTAGAGGATTCTACCAAGCCATTCTCTTGGGGGTAATAATTTGAGGAAATGCTCAAATATATTTCATATTCTAGATCTCATGAGGATATATGATTCCTAATAAAAGATATGGCATTATCTGATATGATGCTCAATGGAATGCCAAATCTGGTCACTATTCCATCAAGGAACTCAACCATTGAAGTTTTTGTTGTATCTCTCAAAGCTACTAACTCTATCCATCTTGTGAAATAATACATGGCTACCAAGATCCATTTGCAACTAGTACTAGAGGGTGGGTTTATTGGACCAATAAAATCCAAACCCCATTAAGTAAAGGGTTGGTCTACTTGGATGGTATGGAGAGGAAGGACAACCAATCTTTTCTTTCTGAAGAAGAAAGCACATTTCTCACATTTCCTCACATGTTTGTGGCAATCACTAAAAAGAGTTGGCCAATAATAACTAGCCCTCATTATCTTCATTGCTGTAACCCTAGCTGAGAAATGACCACCAACATGCCCATCATGGAAATCTTTTAATAGCTTGCTGATTTGATCTATTTTGATACATCTCAATAGGACTCCATTAGAATCCTTCCTGAATAGTATTCCATCCACCAAGACATAAGGGATGGATTGAAACCTAAATTGTCTTCTCTTAGCTCTATTCAAGCCACGTGGATATCTTCCCTCTACCATGAAAGTAGTCATATCATGCAACAAATCATTTTGATTTTCATTCCTTGCTAGTTGCTCATTCTGTATTAAGAGGGCAGCTTCCTCAGGTGTCTCAAAAGAAGAGACCATCTACTCACACAATCTCCTAGCTCTCACAATTTTGGTGATCTTGACATCAATATCATATTCCATGACTTTTGTGATCCATCCAGCTCTTTTTTCATTGATATCCTTGTTTAGCAGGAACTCCTTTATATTTGCATGTGGAACAAGGAGCTGAACCTTGTTATGAGACAAAAGATGTTTGAATTTTTTGAGAGCCCTTACATTAACAAAGACTTGTTTCTTTACATAGTTGTATCTTCCTTCATAATCCTTAAGCCCCTCACTAAAGAAATCAATGGGATACTCCAAATTCTCATCATTTAGTTGTGTTAGAATACCTGATATACTTGATTCTCCTCCAAGGGAGTAAAAGATGAAGTCTCTATCAAATTTGGAATTGATAAGAGTGGGTCAAAACTAGTTTTCCCCTCCTTGGTCCAAGTAAACACCATATTCTTCTTCAACATAGCTATGAGAGGTTCACCATAGAGGCAAGATTAGGGATGAACCTTATCACAAAGTTGATCCTACCAAGAAAGTTCTGTAATCCTTTCTTATGATTGGGAAGTGGGAGAGAGAGAATTGCTTCTACTCTCTTTGGATCTATTGTTATCCCATCTCTTGACACAATATGTCCTAGGAGCTTTCCTTGGTCAGTGGAAAACACACACTTCTTGGGATTCAATGACACACCATACTCTCTACATCTTTCAAATATTTGTCTCAAATGATCTACTGCATGTTTTGAGAAAACAATTATATACTCTAGATAGACTAATACAAAATTTTCTAGCACACCCTTGAAGGCCATCTCCATTGCCTTCTAAAATGTGGCACCTACATTAATTAGTCCAAATGGAATCTTACAATAAGCATAGGTCTACCCATTTGGTAGTGAATGTTGTTTTACATTTGTCTAACTCTTGGACTAGCACCTAATTATAGGCTAAAAAACCATCTAAGAAATAAAACCTTTCTAAGCCATAACTTTGGATAGAATTTGTTCCATAGAAGGAAGGGGATGGTGATCTTTAAGAGAAGCCTTATCAAGATCCCTAAAATCTACACACAATTTGATTTCTCCATTCTTCTTTCTAATAGGAACAAGATTGGCTACCCATGAAGAGTGCTTAATAGGAAAAATGGTATTGGCTTCTATAAGTTTGGATAGTTCCTTTCTCATTAAAGGTTCAATCTTTGGGTTGACTGGCCTTTGTTTTTGTCTAATAGGCTTAGTATCATTGTTTATATCTATGGTATGCTGAAATAAATTTGGGTCAAAACCTCTTAAGTCTTCATATGTCCAAGCAATAACATCTTTGAATTCTTGGCATAAATTAATGAAAAATTCTTGCTTAGCATTAGTGCATACCTTTCCAAGTTGAGAGTCTTTCCCTCAACAATAGTGACAGGTGTGTAGTCATCCCTCTTTGTGTTTAGGTTTGGACCTCTGCCTTTGGCTTTATCATTAGAGTTAAAAATGCCCTCTAAGGTGATTAGACCTTTATGCAATTTTTTGGAGTTTAGGTTCATAATCTAGTCCCCATACTGACTTCATAGCTTGGATTAATTTCTAGCAAATAACTTTGCTTCATTTTGCAAGAAATTAACAATCTATAAATAAAAATCAAATACTTTCTAATTTGTGCAATTATTTGGGATGATAGGTCTTACAACAATTCTAATTTGCTTCTTCTTTTCATTAGTAACATGATTTGGTATATCATAATGAAAACCAATGGTTGCAAGCCTATCAGCACATTTATTTTTGTTTCTTGGGACACTTTGAATATTGAAATATTTGAGAAGGTTGTTGTTTGTAACTGTTGGTCATTTTTGCCTTCTCGCCAGAATCACCAGATTTGAATTCAACATAGTAACGTTCACAAGTTTTAAATATTCAAATATTCAAAGGGGCACGAAATACTTTATGCTAACCTGGTAATATTTCTTTCCTTACGCATTTTAATGTTTTTGTAGGCCTGTAAGTCCTCATTGTTAGATCAAGGGATATCTACGGTTGGTGCTATCTCGCTATGGGAAGTTGCACGTTGTTTTGCCATAGCAACATAGTGCCTTTTGGCCTCATTTCAAGTGGGTCCTCCCTTTCCTCGTTGTTTCTTCGGTGCTGAATTTTGCTAGATCCACGGTGGGTGCTATGGCACTATTGAAAAATTTGTGTTCCTCGCCGTTAGCGACATAGCACCCAGATGAAAAGTGATACTATAGCAACATCAAAAGGAAGGTGGGTCCCAAGTATGCCCCATCGAATATCAGTGACAAGGATTTGTCAGACAGGTTGGCATGTGGCCAGTTTCTATTGGTTGGTATACTGATAGGTCAGATCCATGTTGCTCATCACCAGATCTCAAAAAATCAATGGTGGGCGCTATCTTGCTATGGAAAGCTGCAAGGATATTACCCATAGCAACATAGCACCTCAATGACACGTAGCAAGGTGGGGCTGAGTGTTATGAAACTGTAAAGATGGTACCAGTTTGGGCTGAATCAAATGCCAGGTGTGTTGAGTTGGTTTGTGGGCCCAAAAGTTTTAAGGGCAAAGCATAGTAATATGGAAAGTCTTCACGATTGTCAAATATAAGGAAATCGATGGTAGGTGTTATCTTGCTAAGGAAAGCTGCGAGGATATTACCCATAGTGACATAGAACCATTGTGCCACGTGGATTAGTGGGGCTAGGTCTCACCAAGATGAGGATGCCAGGTTGTGTGAGGTGGTTGCCAAGTGGTTTGTGGGTCCAAATTTTCAAGTCTCTTTTAAGGAGATAGTGCAATAATACGATGAGTCTTCACGATCATCAGATTAGTCTAAATCCATGGTGGGTGCTATCTTGTTATGGGAAATTGCTTAGGGGATACACATAGTGACATAGCGCCTCGATGACATGTGTCCCAGTGGGTCCGGTGGAGATAGTAATGGTTAGTAGCCAACAGTTAATGTGACTATCATGATCAGGGTTGCAAGGTGGCACATTTAGTAAAGAGAGATGGTCAACCACGTTGGACTCTCGTGAGGTGGCAAGATAAAAGGAGGTTATTGGCCCAAATAGCCCATTTTGGATGGAGAGCTTAGTTGACTTGTTGACCCTGCTATTTCAGGTGCTTAGGAATGAAGAGAGTCAAGATTTTTATGCAATTTGATCTTCGTGATCAATGCCACCCACTCTAGAGTGAATGTTGAATGTAGAAAAGCACTCCACCACCCCCAGTTAATTCATCTACCTGATCAGGATAATCAATGGTGCCGCCTCTGTCTTCTCAAAGCCTCAATTTTAGTTAACAGTCAGATTTTGTGGTACCTAAAGCTATACTTAGATCAAATTTCTTTAGATCCCCATGATTGTTCTTGGCAGAGCCTTGATGGCGGTGGTTGCAGGATAGTTCTGGAGGGAAAATCTTAGTTATGCTTGAACTATAAAGGAAAATTTTGTGAATTGTGTAAGGGTTGACCTTTCTCTATTTTTTCTGTTACTGCTTTGCAGATTCTCAATGGAAATTCCCCTGTGTCTCTGAACTACATGATTTTCTACCTTATCTCTTTCAGTCATTGGTCTGCAAGTGCAAGAACCCTTTGCCTCTTGTGTTTTGTAGAGATCTATGATCTGCATGACTGTATCTCCTTGGCCTATGAATGATAATATAAGTGAATCTCTCTTTCCTTGTGTCATTCATCTTGGTCTTCTGATCTGCATGTGATTATTAGATTAAAGCAAGTCTGAATGTATATATCCTTAGTTTCATTCTGGTTCAAAAGTGCATATATTGGCAGAGATTATTCTGAACACTCTAATTTGGTGCATCACCTCTTTAGATTAGATTAGGTAGATTTTCTTTCATGCTCTCCTTCTCCCTTTTCCTCTCCAAGAGTAGTTAGGTGCACCCTGATAGTAAGAGGAAGCCAGCCTTCTCTGGAAACTCAACCTCATAGTTCAAGTCCCACAACTTGGAGGTTGTTTCCATGTTTCAATAGGTTGTCCTCATGCATAGGCTTTGGACAAGGGTGCAAGCCTAAGTGACAACAGTAACATTCTAATTTCTAATTTGATTGACAACCAACTCACTGTGGCCATATACATTATAAAGTTTGATGCCTCTCCTTTGTACCTATTGGAGACCCTAGATTAGAGCTTCATATTCTACCACATTATTAGTGCAACTAAATTGGAGCCTAAAGGAGAAGTAGTACCTTACTTGTGTAGGAGAAATCAACATCACATTAGCCCCTAATCCATTCTTATTTCTTGATCCATTAAATTACATACTCCATATCCCACTTATCTCTTCTTGTATCTTTGTAAGGATAGGGACAAGAGCATACATTTTGACATACAATATGTACCAAGACCTATCTCAAGGGTTTCTAATATGGGATCAAAATGATATACATTAGCCCATTCATCTAAGAGAAAATCAAGTATCTTTGCTAGAGAAATGGGAGGCTCATTCACTATGTCATTCTCATCCATTTCTAGGATAGTGCAATTCATATTGATGAGATTATGGGTGTAGGGTTCAATATTATGGAGGGCTAAGGCTCTACTCTAATTGAAGCTTTGGTCCCATATCTTGTTCTAAAAAAAATGTATGATGAATTAGAAGATATGTAACCACCTATTTATGTAGTAAAGTCTCTTGAAAGACACATGGCAAACTATGGCTTGACTTCACCAATTGATATATCTTGAGTTACGTATAAATAGCGCATGCATGTAGGGCCATTTCCATATTCATAAGGATCCCTATAGTCTTGAAAGTACTACCATCCAACTATAATACATCCCTAACAATGGGTTCATATTTCATTTCTAAAGCATTAGCAACACACTTGGGCATCACTAAACTACTAGCCCCTAAATTAGTCGTGTAATTGTGGACTAGTTCATCCCCTATAATTAGAGAAACATAAAATAGAGGAGGTCTAACCTTTTTACTTGTTTCTACCTCTTTTGATGGATATACTAGGCTTGTGGCACTTTGCATGCTAGGTGGCTAATCCTTTGGTTCAATACTTTCCAACTCTTACTGCAACAACTTCTTTTGTGTGGGTATAGTAGCAACAACATCCCAAATGGAAATATTCACATTTGTCTTCTTCATCTATTCTATCACACTAAATGAGGCATTAGGTACTTTTGTAGAAGCCTTGGGAACTACATGTATAGGAGGTTGAGATGGGACAACTTGGGGACTATTCACATCTCCTCTAGAATTACTCTATTTTTGTTGTAGAGGAGCATTGGCTTGATCATCTATTGCTTGTACATAATGCACTACATTTGATGTTGAAGTTTGATTAGGAGGGGGAGGAGTGGCATCTTCAATAGCTCTCCTTTTTCTTCTAGTGTTATGAGTAATGGAATCTTGGTTTACATTACAATGTTCCTCCACTTGATGATTCATAAAGGAGCAACTACCCTATCTTTGCATATATGAGGGATCATTGAATTGGTTCTCCTTGCAAGATTGTCTTGCTGGAAGCTCTTGAGTGGTCAAAGAAAAGTAAGATTCAGCCTTTTGACACATGCAATAGGCATAAGAGTAGTTGAAATAGGGACAAAAATCTTGATCTTGGGCCATATTATTTTGAGGAACTATGGCCCTAATTTGATTTGTATTTGAAGTAGAGGCATGACTATTCTACCTACTTTTGATCAAAATTTTTGTTCCCATAATTATAATGTGGAGGCCTACCATTGTTTGGAGTTTGATATTGCAATTGATGAGCCTTACTACCTTGAGCTTGATGCCTTTCAAAAGTCATCACCTTGTTGCTCACCTTTTACATCACAGAGAAGCTATCTTCTAGCTTCCTCTCTTGTCCCTGTAATATTTTATCAATGCTTAGTATCATAGGCTACATCATCTCCTTGATTTCATCTATTCAATTTGAAGATATGGAAGCTTGAGGGACTAAAGAAAGGGATTTTGATATGGAAGTTATGGGAATAGGGGCCATTGTTGGTTGGTGATTTGGGACATTAGGGAAGAAGGGCATAGGAGGCCTTGCAACTAACTTCCCTCCTTGTATCAATATATTTTCTACCCTTATTGTGATTCCATAAGCATTAGGTAAAGTGTCTCCTCCCATGGTTTGGATTATGGTTGCAATGTCATTGTTAAAAGCTCTAAGGTAATGTAAGAAGGCATTACTAGGAGTAGGCTTCACTGAAGTATGTATTTTATCCCATTATTCTAAAATCTATAATTGAAATTGGTCATACATTCATGGGGGGCTCTTTTTATAGTAGTTAACTATTCTAAAAGTCACAAATAGTCACTTTTGTCCTTAAAGTGTTTACATAGTCTTACTCATAATCCATCCCAATTTGTTATAGAACCATGCGATAGACTCCTGTACCATTGTAGGTCTTTTCCTTTTAAAGATGAAGCTAAGAGTCTAATGGCCACATCATCTTCTGTAATACCATGGGTATTACAAACATTTGCAACCTCTTGAATATGTTCCAAGGGAGAGATAGAAGTTTCACTAGTAAATTTAAGTATACTTTTAAGTGCAGCTACTAGTATGTCATGTATTTGGGCCAATAAAAGAGGACTTTCACCATTTAAGGTGGCAAAAGCATGAGCTCTAGCCATATAATCAAGTAGTCTATTAATATGAGTTGATGGCTTTCTAGGTTGAGATCTCACAATAGGAGGAGTGGAAATTGACTGTACAAGGGTATGTATTTCTGTACTCCTAACTGGTGATAGAGATGATCTTGTCTTTCTTCTTCTAGGATTTAAAAATGAGAGTTCTTGATATTAAAAATTACCTCTAGAAATGCCCTTGTTTCATCTTTGGGCATGAATTACAACAACTTTGGTTGGGAACCAGATATGAAGGGTGTAGAGTCACCAAGTACTTTGTAGAAATGAGCCTCTTAAAGGCCTGGAATATTAAGAGCAACACTATTTCCTCAACATCAACTTGAAATTTTTCTCTTTTGACACTAGTAGAATTAAAATATTTTGAACCTTGTCCCACCAAGCATGCCAAAAACTATTGTCACAAAAGTTTGCACCCCTGTCCAAAGTTTTACCTAAGGAAAACCTTATGAAATATGGAAACAACCTCCAAGCTGTGGGACTTGAACTATGAGGTGAAATATTCGGAGAAGGCTAACTTCCTTTACTATCAAGATGCACCAAACTACTCTTGGAGAGGAAAAGGGAGAAGGAATGCATGGAAGAAAATCTACCTATTCTAACCTAAGGGGTGATGCACCAAAATAGAGTGTTCAAACTAATATCTATCCATACATGCACTTTTGAACCATCATGACACCAAAAGATATACACATTCAATTTTTTTTTAATCTAACAATCACATGAAGATTAGAAAACCCAAATAAATGACACAAGGAAGAAGAGAATTCACTTATATATCATTTATAGGCCAAAGAGAGATACAACCACACAAGATTGCAAAGATCCACAATACACTAATGATAGGAAAATAGGTCTTTGCACAATGCATCAATGTTTGAAGAGATAAAGTAGAATGTCAAGGTTCAAAGGAAAACAGAATTTACAATGAATTTTCACATCAATATCAAGAAAATAGAGAAAAGTAAACCCTAACAACATTTACAAAAACTACCTTTATAGCTCAGGTATAACTGAGATATTTCTAGCTAGAGTTGCTCCACAATCATTGTCTTAAATGCTTTAGAGAATAATCATACAACCTTGTAGAAAATTTGATGTTAGTATAGATTCAAATACAATGAAATCCAATATTTTTCCAAAATAAAGCATTGAGAAGACAAAACAATGCCATTAAATCACTCTGACCAAGTAGATGGATAAAATGAGAGATGGTGGAATGTTTTCCCTCATTCACTAGGTGCAACATTCATTAGAAAGTGGTTGGAATTGATCATGAAGATTAGATCATACAAGAAACCTTATCTTTCTCATTTTTGGCTTTACAAATCAATGAGGCCAATAGGCCAACCTAGTCAAGCAACCAAAAACCTCCATGTAAACCAACCATATCATTTCCTTTTACCACCTCATGGAGTTCTCATGTGTTTGAACACCATATCACCTTGACTGGGCTACCCTCAAACTTCATTGTGATGACCTACAATATTGTTGATTTAATCACAATGTTAACCTAATTGTACCTACTAAACTAGGCCCACTAGGACATGTGGCAAATCCTCACTATGTCACTATGACTAAAAGTCAAGGAACTTCCTATAGTGACATAGTGAGAGGCATTGATCTGCCAGCATTTGATGGTCCCCCAAAATCATCAATCCTACTAGTGCACCAACCAATAGAAACATGGTCCTTTGCCAACCTATTTGACACTGACCCACCACACTGTGGCCCACAAAGGAATGGACCCACCTGCCATGTGTTAATTTGTCACTTTGTTGCTATAAATAAATATTGAGCAACTTCCTATAGTGACAAAGTGACCACCATTGATCTGTTTGCATCAGACGGTGGAATGTATAAACTAAGAACATATGGCCCATGACCTAGACATGTTAGAGGCTCGACCAATGAAGATTCCACCATACACCATCTCAGTCTGACTCACCAAAGAAACTTGAACCCACACAGAAACATGGCACGATGTTGCTTTGTTGCATGAAGTAATGGGTGCGCAAATCCACATAGTGACAAGGCAACCACCCTAGATGATGAAAGATATTACAATGGGGAAGTTGTGGGAAGGAACTAGCCCACACACCTTACACAATCATATTGTGGCCAATGAGAAACCAACAAAATGCTAACATGTTGTGACAACTACCTAACTATTCTAATAGGAAAGGGCGTCCACCAAGCCATCAATATGTTGCATGAAATAAAGGTTGTGCAACTCTACATAGCGACAAACCGACGATTGTGGATGATAAAGGATTTGACAATGAGTAAGGTGAGAGTCCATGGAATATTAAAGTGTGTAGTCATTTAGGAAATAAATTATAACCTAAAATTTTATATGAAATATTTATGTGCCCCACTTTATTCAAATTTTAAAATGTATGGATGTTACCATGTTTAAATTCAAATATGAAAATTTTGGCAGGAAGGTAAAAATTACCAACAGAAACCTTATGGTTTTCCAATGCAAACTTCCTCTTCTAAGATTTCATTCAGGAATGTTGATTTCATATCTATCTAATAGATTTTTCTAACACCTTCTAGTCTAGCAACAAGAGAAAAAGTTTTTCCATAGTCAATACCTTCCTCTTGAGCATAACCCTTGCAAACTAGCCTTGACTTGTTTCTTGAAACTTATCCATTCTTATTCAACTTATTTCTGAATACCCATTTTGTGTCAATTACATTTTTATCCTTAGGTAAAAGAACAAGAGTCCAAGTCTTATTCCTTTTAATCTGATCAATTTCTTCATTCATTTTTTTCAATCCAATTTTCATTCTCTAATGCATCTTTTATAGATCTAGGTTCAAATTCAGTAAGCAAACATGTACCTTTGAATTTGTTCCTTGTCATTGTACCAATTGACTAATCTCCATTGATTTTCTCAGGTGCATGATGCCTTTTGACATATCTAGAAATTCTAGGCTCCTTTATGAAATCACTAGGTTCACCATGATATTTTGAATCATGCTTAGGTCCCACTCTCTATGACTCAGGTTTATCAGACTGCGACTCAATTTCCTCTTTTTGAAACTTAGGTCCTTCTAACTATGATTGGGGTTCACTTTTTTTAACTAGGGTTGAAATGGAGATTTTGGGGACTCCATTGGTGAAGGTTTCTAATTTCCACTTGTTTAAGTAGTAAATACAATATTAGGCTCATGGTTAACAAAGTTTCTATAGTCTTCAGGTTCCTTACTACTTTATTATTCACTATTTCTACAAACTCATCAATCTTCACATGTGCACTTTCTATAACTTTATGAGTGGATAGATTCAGACATTTATATGCTTTGTTCTTATTGGAACATTCTAGAAATATGCATTCATCACTTTCACATCAAATTCTCCTTTTCTAGACTCCTTCAGAATAAAATTTTTACTGACAAATACTTAGAAGTAACAACATTAGGTTTATAGCCATACCATAATTCAAAAGTTGTTTGATTTGAATCCTTCATCAACTAAACTTGGTTCAAGGTATGAACTATTAGCATTAAGTTAGTATTTCCATTAGTGAAAACACTTATCTATATCAGTATAGCTATCGAGCCCAACACTTAATTCTCTACACTTATAGAGCATTCCAGTGTTAACCAAGATTTGAAGAGTTCAACAGTTTACACCAAGCAGACAATGGCTACCAAGCAAATATAGGCAATTTGAAGATCAACAGTGTCTACTGAGCTTCACAATGTCTATCGAGCAGTAAGTTTGCATTATGAAAATTCAGTGTAAACTGAGCGTCAAAAGAAGTAGTGTTTACCAAGTGAAGCAAGGTAAACTTAGTGTGCAGTATCTATTGAGTGACACTACATCTATAGAGTCACTAGTGGTTACCGAGCTCAGAACAACATCAAGTGATTAGTATGGACCAAGCCTTCACTTCTATCGAGTTCATGATGATGTCGAGTAATGCAGTGAATGTCGTGTATCAGAAGGTCACCGAGTCAGTTCAGTGAACTTGAGTTATTTACTATTGGGCTGACTTTGTAATGTATTTTTTCACTTGTGTTTTGACCGACCTTGAAATTTTTTAAATTTGAAAGGTATATATGTAAGGTGTATTGTAAGATATCACATGTATGAATCAATAGTGAAGTAATATGGAATATTTTTGAGAAGCACATGTGAAAGATTATTAGTAGCAGTTCAAGGAATACAACAAGGTCATTACAGAGGCATAAAGGTTATATCCATCACATAAGGTGATCAGTACATAAAGGATCTTATTAGCAATTAGTTGTAAGTACATCCACTATTTCATCTTAATAGGTGAATTAGTTTCTGAATCCTCTAACAAGGTAGACTTAATTGTCTTTGTACAAATCTCTTAATCGAGTTCATACTTCATTGTATGTTTGAAAATCCTCTAACAAGGTGGACCCAACAATCCTTTGTGCTCCTAATAGGGTAGATCACCAGAAGTGGTCAATGTAAGCCTTAATAGGCCAACTTTATGCTATAGTATTGAAGTTTAGTGGGTATCATCCCCACCCCAATTTTACTTTCTATTTGGAAGGTTTCTGGTTCACCAAAATATTGTGTTCTTTTGTGTGATGAATGTTTTAACTTTCAGTATTAATGCATACAATAGCATAGATTTTTTCGTGACAAATTTAGAAGGAAGAATTTAAAGTTACTGATTCACCCCTCCCCTCTTAGTAACTTGTCATATATTGAATATTTCCAACAATTGGTATCAGAGCTTTATGGTTCTCAGGATAGAAGTTTGACAACTTGAGCAAAGATCTAAGGAAAAATGGAGATATTTAAACTTGACAAAGCAATTGAAAATGAAAAGCTAGATCTAGAGATGACCATAGCTCAACTCAAAGAAGCAAAGGAGCATCTTTCCCAATCCCTGAAAAGAAGAAAGGAACTTGCAAGACAAATGGATGACCATCAGTATATTGAAGAAAATATTGAAGAAATTTTCCCATCAAGCAGCTCAGATGAAGCTAATGAGGCAATCAAGGAACTCCTAGCAAAAAATGGCTCTCTACAAGAAGAACTAAGGAAACTCAAAAGAGAACAAGAAATCTAATCAATTAGGCTATGTAAAATTTTGGAACAAAGGAATAAGGGAAATGAAGACTTGGAGGCAAGAAACAATGAAGAACAAAATCAATCCAATCAGCATGAAGAGCTCATTGATCAAATCACTGGAGCAAATGAAGAAATCAAAATTCTCAAAGCACAGAATGAAAGAATAAGAAGTGATTTAAATTATGAAAGGGAAATCAATGAAAGAACAATGAGAGAACTAAGATGTGAAAAGAAAATCATTGAAAAATTGAAGAATGACCTAAATGCTGAAAAAAAAATCAATGAGAGAATGTTGAAATCACAAGAAGACATGAATCAATTGAATCAGCAAAATGAGCAGAATCTTCATAAGCAAAAAGGTAAAGTAGGACTGGGATATAATGAAGAACAAGGTGAATCTTCCAAGCAAGGTGCGAAAAGAAATAAAAAACCCTCATGTAATCATTGTGGGAAAATTAGTCATACATCAAACAAATGCTGGAGCAATGGAAAAGCAAAATTCAATGGGAAGTGCTACAACTACAATCAACATGGTCACAAAGCCAATGAATGCAAGGAGAAACAAAATTTTTAAGGTAAATGTCACAAATGCAAAAAGCATGGTCACAAGGCATCTCAATGCAAAGGCAATATTTGGATGGGACTACAATACTTGGTGTAGATGTCATTGTTGTGGAGAATATGGACACACTGGCATAAATTATGCAAGGCATCACCTAAGAAAGAAAGATACTACTATAAGGTGTTGCACATGCACTGAACTCAGTCATATAGCTAAAAACTGCATGAATATAGGCAAAGTTGAAGATGAAAAGAAAGCAAGGGCTAACAATATAATGAAACAAATGAGGCAGCAATGGATTCCTAAATCTATTGAGGATACAAGTTCAAATCATGGTAGTGAAGTCACTCAAGAAGTAGCTGACTCCATCCCCTCAAACTAAATTCCTAAGAATGTATTGGAGCTATACTCAGCAAGTAAATCATAAGTAGTTCCAAGAAATATTAGGAATGCGAATGATCCAATCAATATTCTATACACACTAGGATCACAGAAAGGTCATCTTTCACCGAGTTGCATCAGACTCCACCGAGGAAAGTTGGTTGTAGACCTTACTGAGTGAGGTCGAGAATAAGAGAAATTTGGTTTGTCTGCTGAGTTGATACTCTAGCCAAGCTAGGTCAGTGGATGACAGTTTGTCACACACTTTTTCATAATGGTGCCAAGCATTTATGAAATTTTTTCAACAAAAGGGACAATTTCGACTTCATTTTTCATCACATCCATAGCATTCGAAGAGTAGAGCAATTTGAAAGAGCATTGTAGTGTTTTCGAGTGATTTAGTATTGAGATCTTCACAAATTTTATCATCTACTGAGCAGCGATGGTGTCTACCAGTGGAAGCAGCACTAAGCCAAAGAAGGGTTCTAAAATGCTGGTTAAAGGCATCAAATGGAAAGCACCCAATTTCAAAATTGTTACGGCCGTTGCTGAATCACTTGATCCTTACGGAGCTCATTCACAAATTCCACCTAAGGTAATCCTAATTAAAGACATAGGAACTCACTTTAAATGTTCTGTTCAAGAATTAGGGACACTAGAAATGGATACTACCCTAGCTAAAATGTGTGTTGACAGAGTTTTGAAACTCGAGCATAAACATTTGGAAGTTAAAGGATTAACTCATATCCCTTAGATGCCTCAAAATTTCCAAGTGAGATGGATAAGATACATATTGAGTTAGTTTCACAATGGTCAATTATGGTTGGAGCAACCCATTCTTATTACAAAGAAGATGATACACAAGGTTACAGGTCTGCCAATACTAAGCAAAGCTAAGTCAACCAAAACCCTAGGTCAGGAGGAACTACAGAAGAAAACCCTAGCCAAGTGGGATGGTAGAGGTTTGAAATTAAACAATACCACTAATACAGAGCTTAGATTTGGCATCCATATCATTGTACATAAGATCTATAGCTTGACTCTGTCAAACAACATTCCTTGTGAGGCAGTTGACCTAGCATACAAGGTTATAAAGAAGAACGTTAAATTTAATTTTTTAGATGTATTACTAAAGCAATTGAACAAAAACATTGAAAGTGTAAAGACTTACAAGAACAATTCCTTTAAGTTTCGTTCATTGCTTACCTATTTATTCTTTTATGTTCAAAAATTATTTCCATCTAAGGGCATAGTTGTATGGAGGAAAGACACCCTTATTCTTTATCAGATAAATGAATTTATTGAAGAAATGGGTGAAAACTTTGAAAGGGTGTTGGATAATTACTTTGAGGCATTTAAGGAGAAAATGAAAACTAGATTTTGAATCCCACCCAAGGTTGTGGAAGACTACAAGGATGACATATGCTTCATGGTGGACGGTGACAGAGTGTACATTCAAGTAGTCATACCAAGAGTGGCATGGGTAAAACAATTGCCTTATGAAATTAACATTGATGAAGCTAGAGACATCATTGAGGCTTTAGTAAATGAGCCAACCAATCCAAATCTTCTTGCATTTGGCACTTATGAGGAAGCCAAGAAGAGGATAGAGCTTAGTATCAAGATTCCTCAAGCTCTTCACAGAGGCAAGAAGAGGATTGCCAAATTGAAGATAGCTAAAGGTCCTCTAATGCTTACCAAGGGCAAGGGTGAGGATGAAGAGGAGGATGATGATGAAGAAGAAGAATCAGAGAAAGAGGAACCAGTGAGGAAGAAAGTTAGAGTGATTATCACTAAACCTTAGAAGAAATCAACTGCAGTGTTCTCCAAGAGAGATAGGAAAGGTAAAACTAAACCTGTATTCATTTGTTCTCCACCTACATTTGAGGAAAGGCCGAAACAACTAAGAGTAGGAGTAGGAATAGGTAACTTCAAAGTTCTCAAATATGAGACTCGAACTCCAGCTAAGCAGAAAGAGATTGAGTACTTAGTCATGGAGAAGATGGGTATTTGGAAATACTCCCCTGCTCAAATTCAACCTCAAATTGATGCATATCTTTTTGCCAAAATCCAAGTCAGATGGGAGAACATGGTGCAAACTGTAAAAGAAATCTTTGAACAATAGTTGAGACAGTTAGTACCTAATCTAACTAATGCAAAATTAAAGAAGGCAATAAAAGATCATGAAGACAAAATGATTCTAAAGCTTAACTCATGTTTTATATCAATGAATAACATAGAATCAATGGTTAAGCATGCCTCAGAAGTTTAGAGAGATGTATATCATCTCAAAAAGCCATTTGATGAAACTATTATAATTAAAGATGATGATAGTGATAGTGATGATGATGATGATGATGATGATGACAACACTCCTTCCATCATAGTTACTGAAGGTGAATTGCATGCTCTAATGGAAGAGAAGGAAGAAGTAGAGAAGGAAGAAGAGGAGGAGGAAGTAGAAGAAATAGATGAAGCAGAAAAGGAGGAAGAAGCAGAAGAGGAAGAAAAGGATGAAGATGATCCGGTTAGAATTGTAGTAGAAGCAATTGCATCTCTTCCTCACACTCCACCACATACTGTCACATCTATGGAGATAGCTTCTACTAGTGAGATTGTGAGGACAACAAAAACATCAATTGATCAATCTTCACCAACCACCTCCTAGCTCCAAGTGTCTATAATAGAAGTGTTAAGCACTTCATCTACTGAGCTAACTGTTACTTCCTTAGCTACTGAGTTAGCTCCCTCTACTTTTGCATCTTTAGTTAGTGCATCAGTAAGTTCTACAATTTTCTTTTTATCAATTCCAGTAAGCTCTACAATTTTATTTTCATCAAAATTGTCTACATCTACTTCAATTCTAGTAAGTTTAGACACTTTTATGGGTATTCTACAGAGTGTGGCACCATTTTTGGGAAGTGTTTCAATTTTTGGTCCGGTTACTACTTCTATTGGCATTCAATCCTTAAGTCCTATTTCATTTTTTACTGCTAGCCCTTCTATCTCTACTATTGTGTCTATTCCAAAGGTCAAACCGGTCATCGTTGAAGTAAAACCAAGGCAACCATTAAAACTTTTGATCATTCGAAAAGAAATTGAAGAAGAGATTGACTTAGAAACATAAATAATAATACCTAAGATTGACTATGAGACTGCTACTATTGAAGAAATGACGTTAGCTAGTCAACTCATAGACAAGAAAGCTACATAGAAGAAGCTAAGGTCTGAAAGGGATAAGGAGTAAAAAATAATTAAAAATGCCAAGAATATAATTACAGATGCTATAGGTATTGGAGTGGATTCCACTCAACATATTTTGATTCAGTTAGAAGAAGCTATACAAAAACATAATGAGGACTCCTTTGGACAAGAGAAACTAATTGAAAAAGCTAAAAGGAAGTTTGATAACAAGGTGTTGATGCATATTGCTTAGCAGATTGCAATCAAACAAGTGGAGTTGAATAGATTTTTGGGCAATTTTGAAAATTCTCTTAATAATGTAGCATCACTTTTTGCCAAACTTTATGATGTGTCTAGTTTTACCAATGAAATAAAGGAGAAGCTAAATAAGATTGATGTTGACATGAAATCTAATGATCAAAGTTGTAGGCTAATCCCTCTTCCAACTCCTCTCATCACACCAAGGTGAAATATCTAGTAGAAGTGCAAGAAAAGCTTCTAAGAGAAGAAGCAAGAATAAGAGCAACCTTGATTGATATTTAGAACATGATCTTGCCAATAATGGATACAATGAAAAAACATATTGCTCATTGCAGGACATTGGTCTAGGATCAGAACTTCTCAATGGTTGATCACATGATCAAATTATCAGCAGAAGTTCATTTTGCCCTCTCCACCCACAAAATTTTGCAAGAGAATTGGGATACCCCATTTGCCCTCATTCTTAAGGTACATCAAGAATTTCTCTCTCATTTTGGTGTAACTATATAGATAGTCTATGTAGCTCTTTGGCATTACTGTCAAAAAGGGGGAGAGATATCAGTGTAAGAAAAAAGGGAAATTTTGTATATAAAGAGAGACATCAAGGGAGAGATAGCACTTAATAGAGTTAGCATGTATATGTGTATAGCTATGTACATAAGTATCTTTGTATATACATTATGTGTCATCAAGGAGATATATGTAGAAATGTATATGCAATAGCTTTACAAAGATTAATTTTGAAAAACCAAAATTTAGAAAATCAGTGAGTCAGTTTATGTACATATGTTTTGGCTTATAAGTGTTTTGTCACTAATGCCAAAGGGGGAGATTGTTGGCATTAAGTTAGTATTACCATTAGTGACAAAATTTATCCATAACAATATAGCTACCAGGCTCAACACTTAATTCTCTACACTTACCGAGCATTTCAGTGTTAACCAAGCTTTGAAGAGTTCAGTAGTTTACACCAAGCAAACAGTGTCTACTGAGAAAATATAGGCAATGTGGAAGTAGATAGTGTCTACCAAGAAAATATAGGTAATGTGGAGATCAGCAATGTCCACCAAGCGTCACAGTGTCTACTGAGCAGGAAGTTTGTGTCATGAAAATTTAGTGTAAAATGAGTGCTAAAAGAAGTAGTGTTTACCGAGTAAAGCAAGGTAAACTCAATGTGTAGTATCTACCAAGTGACACTACATCTACCGAGTCACCAGTGGTTACCAAGCTCAGAACTACATCGAGTGATTAGTATGGACCGAACCTTCACTTCTACCAAGTGCATGATGATGCTTAGTAATGCAGTGAATGCTGTGTATTAGAAGGTCACCGAGTCAGTTCGGTGAACCCGAGTTATTTACTATTGGGCTGACTTTGTAATGTATTTTTTCACTTATGTTTTGGCTGACCTTGTAGTTTTGTAAATTTGAAAGGTATATATGTAAGGTGTATTGTAAGATATCACATGTATGAATGAATAGAAAAGTAATATGAAATATTTTGAGAAGTACAAGTGAAAGATTATCAACAACAATTCAAGGAATACAACAAGGTCATTATAGAGGTAGAAAGGTTATATCCATCACATAAGGTGATTAGTGCATAAGGGATCTTATCAGTAATCAATTGTAAGTAGATCCACTACTTCATCTTAACAGGTGAATCAATTTCTAAATCCTCTAACAAGGTAGACTTAACAGTTTTTGTACAAATCTCTTAACCGAGTGCATACTTCATTGTATGTTTGTAAATCCTCTAACAAGGTGGACCTAGAAGTCCTTTGTGCTCCTAATAGGATAGATCACCAGAAGTGGTCAATGTAAGCCTTAATAGGCTAACTCTATGCTATAGTATTGAAGTTTTGTGGGTATCATCCCCACACCAATTTTACTTTCTATTTGGAAGGTTTCTAGGTCACCAAAATATTATGTTCTTTTGTGTGATCAATGTTTTAACTTTCAATATTAATGCATACAATAGCATAGATTATTTTGTGACAAATTTAGAAGGAAGAATTTAAAGTTACTGATTCACCCCTTCCCTCTTAGTAACTTGTCATATATTGAATATTTCCAAAATGAACTACAATGCTAATTGTTTTCTTCTAGAATTTGATGGAAAAATTATTCTCTATCATCAAGGTCCTTTCATAATCCATGATTGATATATTATTTCTTTCAACAATGCCATTCTATTAAGGTCTGCAATGTGAAGAAACTTGTCTTTTCATTCCTCTTTCAATTTAGAATTCATGGAATTCATTAGAAATGAATTCTCCTCCTCTATCTAATCTTAAATATTTTAGTTTCTTTCATGTTTCCTTCTCCACTCTAGCCAGATACCATTTGAACTTTTTAAAAGCTTCTGATTTATCCTTCAGGTACATAATAGTCATCATCCTAGAATAATAATCAATAAATAAAACAAAGTACTTATCTCCTGTATAGCTTTTTATACCAATAGGTCCGCAAAGGTCTGTTGGAACCAGCTCCAACACTTCTTTAGAATGATAGTTTTTTCTTTTAAAACTTGCCTTTCCTATCTTACCAATTTGACAATTCTTGCACATGCCCATGTTAGGTTTCTTAAGGCTTGGAATGCCTCTAACCCTTTTATTCTTTCTTATGTTTATTAGGTTATCAAAATTTGCATGACATAACCTCTTATGCTATAACCATCTTTCTTCTACTTGAGCAATAAAACATGAATTTCTATTAAGATCTAGGTAGAATAGATTACCTTTTGTTTTCTTACTAATCCTAACTAGATTTCCTTTCCCATCCAGCAGATTAGCCTTTCCATTCATGTTCTACCTTGAATTCAATGTTATTAAATTGAGCCACACTAAGTAGATTATGCTTCATTCTTGAAACCCAATAAACATTATCACATCAAAGATCATTGGTTAGTGCAATACAACCTTTACCTTTCACATAACATGGTTCATCATTGCCAAATCTAACACTTCTACCATCATAGTGTACAAGGTTCTCAAAATTAGATTTTTCACTAGTCAAATGGTGAGAACAAGCATTGTCAATAATTAATGTATCCTTCTTACTAATATGTGAGATAAGTGTCATCTTATCATTCTCATCATCTAATTCATCTTTAATAATAATGTAGACCATTTCATCTTCTTCTTCACTACTATTAGAATCTTTAGCAATGTAACAAGATTTCTTATCTTTTTCCTTATAGTCCTTGTAGCTTTTGAAGTCCTTCTTGCCCTTTTACTTGTCATTCTTATTTTCTTATTTTCCTTCTCTATTTGGACACCTTGTAGAAATTTGACCAACTTCTTCACAAGAAAAATAGATAAAAGGAATTTTACCTTTGTACTTTCCTTTTCCCTTGGGAAATATTCTTACAAGTAATGCTTTAATGACTTCAAGATTTTCATCAGAACCATCTTCATCATCACTATCTGATTTTCTTTTAGATTTTTCATCTTTCTTCTTGAGTGATATCTTGGCTTGAAATGAAAACTCAAGGTTTTTAGAGTTAGGAACATAGTTATCATAGTTATCTAACTCAAATGTTTTCAACATTCCCACTACTACATCCAATGTTATATCATTCTTTGGATTGCATCCCATCTCTTGAATTTGTGAAACTCTAATTGCATATATAGGAAGAAGTGTTCTGAGAACCTTTCTTACCACTGTCTCATCTTCTATTTTCCTCCTGAGGCTTTGATTTCACACACACTAGCTTTGATTCTATCACTATATTTTTCAATGTTCTCATCCTATCTCATCCTCATTTGATTGAATTGACCTCTAAGAATTTCTTCCTTGGCTCTCCTCACATTATCATCTCTTGCATAGATGACTTTAAGCTTGATCCACATCTCATGAGAATTATCATATTCTTTGACTTGATCAAATTCAAGATAGCTGAGAGTTGAAGCACTATCAATCCTCATAATGTTATGATTCTTCATTTTTGTAATTTCTTCAACAATCATAGTTTTAGTAGGTGCCACATACTTGGTGTCTAGGTACTTTAGGCCAGAATCTCTAATGGTTGCTAAATACAATCTCATGAGTTCTTTCCATGCCTTGAAGTTATCTCTGTTCAACTTAGAGATCTCCCTTATGGACGACATCCAAATCTTTAGCTTAGCTCCTTGAAACCTTCTCTACAAGCACCAAAAGATCTAATACCAATTGTTGGAAATATAAGAGGAGAAATTGAGAGGGAAGGGGTGAATCAGTTACCACAAAAATAAATCCTAGATCCTTTAAATGTCAATACAAATCAAAATCAAACTCTTCAAAAATTGAAAATACTATTGTAACTCAGTTAGCACTTAATCTCTTGGAAAATACTAAGAATCACTATTACTTGGAAATTACTGAAATATTAGTTCTTAATATGTTTAGTGTTATTAACCAAAATTAACTTATTTGTAGAAGAAAAAAAAAAAAAAACATGAACACATATGACACCAAGATTTAACGTGGAAACCTAGTTTGGGAAAAACCACCAATTGCAACTAGTTACTATTTTTCACTCTTCTAAAGTGAGCCTTGTTAGGAGCCAACCCTATTAAAGGTTACACAACACACTATTAGGCATGATCCTATTAAATGATTTAATCACCCTATTAGGAGTGGCATTGTTAGAGGTCTTTAGATACTTCAATCTAGAAATTTCACATTGTTAGAGGATTTGGCAAATAGCTGTTAAGAGATTTGATACATTGCTATAATTATTAGAGAGTAAAAATGATATGACCTGATTGCTAATGCAATTGTATTTCTAATTTTAGATCTCTATTCTATCTTGAATAGTTGATCCTCCTTGATCAAATAAAACTTTTCTGCTCAGTCAACTCAAGATACTTTACTATCCTTCCAATTTCCTTCCTAATAGGTTTATCCTTTCAATCCCATGGTTCTCTTCTTCAATCCACAACTTGACCTTATATATTTTTCCTTGTCAAGTCAGCTTGAATATAGTTACAAATATTCAATATTCATTCCTTAAGTTGGCTAGACTTAACAAATAAATTCATCAAACTAAATATATTAATTCAAGAAAATCTTGCGTTAGCCAACCTAGCTTTGTCAACACTAACTCAAAAAAGACTTTCTTCAAACTTCCTTTGTTAACTGCATGAAATCAATTAACATTGCATCTTGAACTAAATTCCTTTGGTAACAAAGTGAGCTCAGTTAACATTGGTTCTGTACCAACTTCTCTTTGGTGCTCGAGTGAACTCGGTAGACGCTGTCTTCCTGCAAACTTCCTTTGGTGCCCAAGTGAACTCAATAGATACTATCTTTGAACTTGATTATCTCTAAAATGATTTCTAGACACTGACAACTATCTTCATTTCCCAAGTGATCTCGATAGACATTGACTGGTAAAGACTTGACCTTTAATGTAACATTAAAGATAATATATAATTGAATAATTGCTTTAAAAAATTAATGTGATTAACCTTTATTAAATTAGTTGCTAAAGCATAAAGGAAATAACTTGAACAAAAGAGATGTCAAGATTTAATGTGGAAACCTAATTTTGGAAAACCACCAATTGCAACTAGTTACTATTTTTTACTCTTCTTAACTGAGCCATGTTAGGATCCAATCCTTTTAAAGGTTACAAAACACATTGCTAGGTGTGACCCTGTTAAAGGATTTAATTGACCCTATAAGGAGTGGCCTTTTTAGAGGTCTTTAGACACTTCAATCTAGAATTAACACCTTGTTAGAGGATTTACCAAATAGTTGTCAGGCTAGCTCTATTAGGAGATTTGATTCAATGCTACAATTATTAGAGAGTAACAATGACTTGCCCTGATTGCTGATGCAACTTTCTTTTTTGATTTTAGATCTCTATTCTAGCTTGATTACTTGATCCTCTTTGATCATAACGTTCTTTGAATCTTAGTCAACTTGGCTAATCTATCGTCTTGCAAATATCCTTCCAATTAGCTTCCTTAATTCATCTTCTTTAAACCCATGCTTTCTCTCTTTCAATTCTCAACTTGACCTTGTACTTATATGAATAATCTTTGTTGGAAATATAAGACGAGTAACTGAGAGGGGAGGGCTGAATTAGTTACTAGAATGATAGATTAGTTAGTATAGTTGATGAATATACATATTTCCTTAGCAATATTTGGAGCATAGACACTTGATGGATATACTAGAATAAATTCAAGAGAGGGGAGGGCTGAATTAGTTAGTATATCCATCAAGTACTGAATAAATTCAAGAGAGGGGATGGCTGAAATATAAGACGAGTAATTGAGAGGGGAGGGCTGAATTAGTTAGTATATCCATCAAGTGTTATGTATATTTGGAGCATAGACAAAACATAAACTAATGGGTTTTCCATAAGAAAATGTGAGAACCCAAACACAACTATGTGAAGGATCATCCCCTTTATCAATTATGAACCTATTGATACAATCCTCCTCAATATAATCCATCATGTCATAAAGAAGTCAATACTTGAAAGTTTACCTTCATTCGCATTGACATATATTTCTTGCCCTTGTTGAGTTTGGTCTTTCACCTCTTTAGAAGAAATTTTACCATCTCCTTTGTTGTATGCCAATGAGGGACATTCTTCATCCTCTCCCATCTTTGAAAAAACAATTTTTTTTGCATCTCTATCAGATGGTGAAAGGGTTTCAACTTTCTGCTGGCCACCTAAATCATCTATTGGTTCTCCCACCATTTTTTTGGTCTATGCTTTTAGCCTCATTAGCTATGTGTTTGGATGCCCTAATTCTTGTGTACCAACTCACAACCATTCACCTTGGCCATGGCTAGGGGATCAATAACATCCAAAGAGGTTAAAAAATGGTAAAACATCTAAAAATTATGTGAGACACACTTTGTAGTTTGCTAGGGTTAAATAGTCTCTACCGATAACTCAATCCTTGAAAACTCATTTGATAACAACATAACTTTAGTATATAACTATTTACATGGAAATGTTGATAGAGATACAAATGAACATTGTTCTCAAATTGATTCTTGTGCTTTCACATTTTTTTTTTCTTATGGATGCATATGTTTATCTTTTGTCATTCATTTATTGAAGATGCATACAAAGTATCCATCAATTTCCATTTGAATACCTAATAACATTTCAATGTCAGAATGCTATTTGAATATGTAGATAATTGTATCAAGTGAATATTACCTCCATAATATGTAGGTTGGTCTTCCTCTTCATATTTTCTTGAAGATTAAGATTATTTACTATTTATTTATTTTTTCTTTCAAAGAGCTTTATCTCCTTAGTTGTGGATTATTTCTTCTTGTACAAAAACCATCAAAAAGCTATGGGAATTATAATAGGTCCAAGTAATGATTAGTCAACATTTATTTCACTAATATTCATTCTTTAAAATGAGTAAACATTGAACTAACTTCTTCAACCTTCTTTTCTTGTTGGTTATTTCCTTTAAAAAACTTTAAAGTGTAGAAATTGAAGTGTAATCTCTACATTACATTGTTTTGTTTCATGTCATGTAGAATAGTGAGGTGCTTCCTTCACCTAAATGGCTTGAAAGACTCTATCTCTTTGGAAGAGCATTCTCATCTTGATATAGCACCTTGCATCCCTTGGCTTAAATTGATTATTGCCCACATTAGGTGAATTCCATGCACTCTAATTAAGATTTTTCAAGACCAAATTGAAAATAAAATTAATTTTTTGGATTATTTTCATTTCCATCAAAGATAATATTCCCTAGGTTTCATTTAAAGAACTCTTTAGTCTTCATGTGCTTCCACCATACTATATGGTTGTACTTTGTAGACTTTTCTCAAACACAACAAGATTGCCAAATTCTTGGCCATCCTTACCAAGATTTCCATTATAGATTTTACTGTGCAATCACTTTTTGTCAAGTCAAAAATAAGTATTCTATAATTTTGAAAATTGATCTAATGTTAGCATCTATTTTCCATTGTGTTTAGAAAATTGTTTTGCTTAGGCTTCAAATTTTTCCTACTCCTAGACTCAACATGTTTTTGTTTTATATGTAAGTTGGATTGCTTACTAGCCCTTGTCTTCACCAAAGGACTACCCGGGCTTCACTATTTGCCTACTATGGTTCCTCTTTGTCACTCTAATATCAAAGGATTGCTAACCCATCCCCCATACCTCCCTATCTAGTTAAACCAATGGGTTTCCTACTTGCTTCCACTTTTGAGGCTCTAAAACTTGCTCACCGAGTTCACTTTTCCACCAACCTTAGCCTTTCTAGCTCCTACAAGGAGTGAGAGTTTCATTTCATGGATTTTAAGCCTCATCCATGCTCCTAGTCTTGAAATCCAAACCTCTTCTTTTCAATTTCATCAAATTATCCCAAATTGGCCTAATTAGGCCTCTTAACTAGGTTTTTGGATGATTGTTCCTAATTATCCTTAATAAGCTATAAAACTAACCACCAATATAAATACCCTTTTGGGAAAGCTTGAAGATTTTATTAGTCTGAGGTCCCCAACTTGTTTGTACACCTCCTTCCTAAATAGGTGCCTAAAAATAAGGTTTTTGAATCCTTCTTGTTAGCATCATCAAGGGTTTGGTGAATACCCTAGAAAATCCTATCATGGAAACTCATTCTCTAAAATGTGGCTTCCTTACACATCCCTCCTCCTTCTCCAACACTCATATTGAACTATCCAGTACATTCAATCCATCCAAATTAACTTGTTACCACTATGATCACCTAGCCATGCACCAAAGGCTCACCTAGGGCATTCAAATAAAAATATAAGCCATAATTTTCTAGGCCTCTCCCTTGCTATGTAAACTTTAAAAGGGCTACTCTTCCATATCCCCAAAAAACATGATGATTCCATAGTGAGGATTTATGGGGGATCCATTCTTCAAAAAGTTGTCAAAACTAAACTAGCAAACAAACTAATAACAAAAGATTTTCTAACTATGCAAAAATAAAATCTAATCCACTTGAAGTATAAGAAAAAAATTACTATAACAACATGAAAAATAAGAATCAAACACAAAAATGAACCCTTCATGCCATTGATCCATACATGCAATTAAAAATTCAAAAAACTATCAACTTCTATGCTATATTTCATGGATCCACTTGCAAAACTTCACTTCTTACAACTTTCAACCCATGGAATGAGTTTACTTAATGGTTTTATAGGTTATCCAAGAGGATTTATGATGTAAATATAACCATAAATCTCATATTTACAACATGTCAAGATCTTGCTCAAATGTTGACATGCAACTTTTCAAAGTTGTTGACAACTTTTGCATTTTTTAGCATCTTTGACATTCATCACTTGGAACCTTCCGAGTAGGTCCAATATGACCCATTTATGATGTATGGGTCTGGTATAGCCTCCAAAGAATCAATTGAGAACTTTTTACCATTCTGAACCTAGTTGATAACTTTTGTATTAAATTGACAACTTTGGCAATATTGAGCCAAATGATAAACTACGACCTTCATCCTATGAAAAATGATGTAAAAACATAATGGAGGACATAGTAACATCAAATATTTACCTCCTTGAAACTCCTAGGGTATATGACCCATTACCCTATCTTGCCACCTAAACCACTAAACACAAACTATTGGAATATTCAAATAGGAAGAATGCTTCTGAGAGGGGGGGGGGGGGGGGGGGGGTGAATCAAAAGTATTGTATTTTAACCATTAAAACTTTTTTTTTTTTTAAAAAATTGAAAGTAGATTGCATGTATATGAACATATCAGACAGTTATGAAAAACACATAAGCATCACCACATAACACTTGAGATTTTGGTAACCCAAAAACCCTCCAGAAATAAGAAGTAAAACTGGGGTGGGGATGATACCCACAAAATCACTGCAGTAATAATATTTAACCACTTCTGATGGTTTGCCCTATTAAAGGCCTACCTTGTTAAAGGCTTTACACTGTATCAATAGTGACCTGGTTAAAGGATTTACAAACACTTTACATGAAGTGTCACCCTGTTAAAGGATTTAATCACCTATTTAAAGGATCTACAAAACAACTATTAAGCTAACCTATCACCATAGGGTTTTTCATTCTAATACAATTGCTAGAGAGTATTAGGTACAATAAACTTGATAGCTTGCACTCCTTCATTTTTTGAATTCAGGCACTTGATCTACTTTCTCTAATCTTGATCCTCTGAGATCTGATACTCTTTACTCTGAAATAGTGTTCCTTCCAGACCCTTGTACATCCACTTCTTTTTCTAACGAGATTTCATCTTCCTTATAAAGACATTCAAAGACTTAGGGTTAGGTATGGATCTACGATCCATATTGAATCTTTTCTTCCCACTCATTCCTTGCACTTTTCTTATTGGTTGCATGCCTTCTCCATTTTTCTAATTGGTTGCATGTAAATTGCATAGGAAATACAAAATATTCAATCTTATCATTTAATCCTTCAAGATTCATCATATGTCAGCCATGAAAATGGTTTACATATTAATCAATGAAGTTACAAACTCATATGTAGATTCTGTGTTACTTAGCACTTGCTAATTTCAAATGGTCGACACTAATAAAAAACTGGCTTACTTGGCTCCTGTTGCATTTCCATATTTCTCGGCATCATTTGTGACTCGACACTTAAATGTCACTCAGCACTTGTATCATGCTCAACACCTAAAGTCATTCAACACTTGAACTTTGCTTGGCACCTGATCTTCACTCGACACCTGGAGGCTACTCAGCACCTAAAGATCACTCGACACCTAAAATATTTCTTGACTCAACACATTTTGTGGTTCAGCATACATGGTGTACTCGGCTTCAATATAGAAGGTGGTTAAGTGTATTGGAACTCAAGTGTCAAAAACCATTATGAGGTTAACAATCTCCCCCTTTGACATGAGTGACAAAAACACTTAACTGACCTTATGAGTACATTAACTAATCTTCTTGGTATATATAGAGGTTTTAAAAATCTTTAATCAAAATTTGTGTAAGTTACAATATATATACCTCAAAATTATTGTAACTCCCCCTGAGTTGGTTGTTTGTGCCATTATTTGTGTATCATGCTCCCCTTGGTTTCCTTGGTTTTATTTCCCTCATTCTCTAATTCATCTTATAATATCTCCCCCTTTGTTAATAAGATTAATAAGATATATATCTCCCCCTTTTTGACAATTATGTCAAAGGATTTTAAGGGTTAAGACCATATTTCACCAAAAACATGTTGTTTACCTCCATAATCATCCTGAGAGCTGCATCCCAATTGTTCAAAGCAATTTCCAATGACTTGTGCTGGATGGCAATCTCTGTAGCAAGATGAATAAGTCCATCTAAAGTAGAAAGATTGGGATCTTTCTTGAGAACAGTTTCTGCATAGACTTGTTCCTTATGGAGTATTTCCAAGTGCGGGGTAATGGAGGATTGGAGCTGTATCAATTTTGCCTTGATATTGGCCTCATCTGCTGATAATACAACTATTTCTTTCTGAGTGTGAAGTGATTGAGAAAAATGCTTCTCACTTTGAGCTGGATTGTTTGGTAGCTGCATGCTTGAAATATTTAAATTTCTTTCCAAGCTCAGTATCTTTTGGCTTGTCTCTTGTGTGAAGTATGAAAAGTCACACAACTTTTTGTACAATGAGAATATATTCTCAAGTACCTTTTTCACTTTGTCTATAAGCTTTGCCAATTCAACCTGGGAGAGTGTAATTTGACTTGATACTTGCTCATTTACTTTTCCTTGGAATTTTCTTTTAGACCATTCTATAAGTTTTGCATTTGTCTCTTGGTCTTCATTTGTCACTTGGTCAACAATATTTGATAATTGCTCTATGATATGCTTTGACTCATTTGGTGACTGCAAACTGAAGGCATCCATAAAGATGTCCTTAATCTCATGTAGTGTTTTCTTTTGTTTATACTCCCTCCTGAGTATCTCTTGTCTCTTTTTCCTATTCAGTGCTTCCTGCATCTCATTGATTTGATCAATGGTTATTGTTTTTGAGTCATATCCTAGTATGACTATCTCCTCATCTAATTCAAGATCTCCATAGTGAAGTACCCTTGCAACTTTTGTAGTACTGGATCCTGGTACAGATATTTGCAATGGCTGTTGTGAAGGAGTTCCTGAGGTAGGAAAATTTATCAATGTTTGTATTGCCTCTTGCTCTTTAGGAGTTTCCTCTATTTTCTCCTCCTACTGTCTACTTCCTTGATCAATTATGGTAATCTTAGGAAGTGCACCTTGTGTTTGTGCTGTAGGATCAGATGTAATAGTCTATCCTGTTTGTTCTGTTTCTTTTTCTACAACTGCACTCAGCTTCTGTATTGAGGTGTCAACTATGCCTAATGAAATAACTATGGGCATTTGAAGTTGATCACTAGTAGTTGTAGAGATGATGGAAGGTGGTTCTTGTGGATTCACCTTTTCTCTAACTGTGCTTTCTACTAGTTTTTGTAATTCATCCATACTGACCAATACTGGATCTGTACATAATCTTGCTTGCTGCGTAGATTGGTCAAGGATTCTTTTGAGGTCTTCTGTAGTTAATGGGTTGATGTTCTGACTAGAAGTGTTAGGAACATATTTTATAATTATAGTTTCTGTAGGTGTGATGGGTACATGAGGAGGGCTAGAGGGTGGCAATTGTGTGTCTTGCACACTCTAGTTTGGTTGCTGTTGTTGTTCAGCTATTGCCGTCACTTCTTGTTCTTGTGTCCCTTCCTCCTCTCCATCTTTCTTTTCTTCTTCCTTCTTCCTTCTTCTCTTCTTCATCTTTCTCTTCTTCTTCTTCTTTCTTTTCTTCTTCTTCTTTCTTTTCTTCTTTTCCCTTCTCTACTACTATCTTCTCTTCTCTCCTTTTTCTTCTCTCTTCTTGTGGAGTAGCTGCTTCTTCCTTGTATTTTTCTTCAAGAAAATCTTCAATCTTTTTGTACAAGTTTTTCCATGATTTCATTGTTCTTTGAACAATTTCTTCCATCTTGTTTTGGAGAATAAAGAATGCCCTATACTTAGGTGTAAACCTAGTATTATGCATTTTGACTGCTTTCTTTATTTGTTCCTTAGTCAAATCAAGAAATACGCTTGCTAGGGTTGATTCCCTCATCTCCTTCTCCATTTTTAAACAAAAATGCCATCTGTCTTCTACAATTTTAGACAGTTCTTTTGGCAATTGTCCATCTAGTTCAAGAGGAGTGTACTTGAACTGTGCCATCATTCCATAAACTGTTTCCTCTATCCTATTTTGTTCTTCTTTAGTAAACTTATTGAAATCAACTTTATTTAAGTTGCTTAAATCACCATTTCCAATCTTTTTACATAAAGTATCAATTCAAAAATGGCTTACCTTTTCAGATTGATCTTCTTCATCAGTATCAGGTTGAGCCACATATCTTCTTCTTTTCCTTAGCTCTTCCTATGTTTCCTTGATTGGTTTCTTCTTTGTAGCTTCCTCTGTAGCCCTTTTTGTGGAGGCCCTTTTTGTAGCTTGGGTTGTTGGCTTTTGAGGTGATGGCATAGCAGATTTCTTTGGTTTTTGCTGAGCTGGAGGCTATTCTATTGCCTTCCTTTTCTTTGACTCAACATCAGTTGGTGCTTCCTTGGCTTCTTCTTCCTTTGCACCTTCCTCCTTGTCTTCACCTAGGCCTTGGGTCAATTCTATTGGGCCTTGTTCTTGTTCATCTTCATCATCATCATTGTCATCTTCATCTTCTTCTGCTTTAGCCTCAATTTCTTCACCAAATTTCTTCTTAATCTTCTTTAACAATTTGTCTTTATTCTTTAATGTGGAGGCAGTCTTTAGCTCCATATTTATCTTTGATCTTACCACATCATAAGTGCCAAAGTGTGGAGCACTTTTATCTATCTCTTTTGCCAATAATGCAATTATTGCTGCAGAAGCTTCATCTATATTGATTTCATATCCAAATGGCCTTAGCCATCTCACTCTTGGAATTACTTCTTGAATATAAGTAAAATCAATGTCAACTAAGAAGCACAAATTGTTAGTATGTTTTTCCACTAAGGAAACTGGTATTCTTGATCTTTGCTTCATGAATTTCTTGAAATCCTCAAAATAACTTGTCATCAATGTATCAAAATTTTCTCCCATCTATATATTCATTGATTTGGGCAATGATAGTCTTATCATTCCTCCATGTAACTTTTCTGAAAGAGGGAAACTCATTCTAAACATAAAAGAATATACAAACTAGAATTGCTCCAAATTTGTATTGAGCACCTTTTGTCCTTCTTATGGCAGCTAGGTTTTCAGTGATCTATTGTAGTTGTAGTTCTACAAGATCATAAGTATGATCCTTTTTCACCAATTTGTAACCTACATCTACTGCAATACATGGCAGACTGTTGAGTCTACTGGATTGATAGAACTTATGGGCTATGACTCTAACAACAAACTCAACTAGAGGATTCTGGATGGTGTGAATTGTCATTCCTCTTTTATTCCACTGAGCACCAGTATTCTTTTCAATAACCTCCCTTGATTCACTTCTTAAGGTTTTGAACCGATCTAGGGTAGGATACCCAATTACCTTATGTATGATTCCTTTGGTTAATTTGATGGGAATATTTTCCAACCAAAGACTTCCACCATGAATTTTTCTTAACACAAGGTTAACCCATTCTATCTTGAATACGGTGGGAAAGCTCAAAACTCGAGTCAAACCCTTCCTTTCAACAATTTTGAATTCATCTTTTAAGACTCCATCTACGCACAATTTTTCATAGGCTTGCCTTATCTCCATATCTCCTAGGGCTCCTATCTTACAATTTTAGCATCTTCTTACATCTTAAACCATTACAAATTTTGGGGGTATTTGGGAGAGAGCTCTGGCTAGGTTGTTTTTGTATGCAACTTCATGGATGGGATGAAACTCAGGTTGCTTGACCTCATTTGACACTAACTGAACTTCAAACGACTCTTTCTCCTTGGTTTTCTTGGAACTTGATGCCATTTATGCAAACTAGGGTTTCCTCTTTATGAAATATGAAACTACGTAGCTCAACACAAATAAAAATACCTCAAGATCAATGAAAACGCATTGAGAGATGTTGCAATCTACTTGAAATGCTAAATCTTCTACTATGAAGCCGCTTTGCTTTCTTTCTCTTCTTTGCTTCTTGATCGCGATGAGGAAAATTGATTAGAATCACAATAATATACCCTATTTTCATCGCATTAAATGCTTAACTACCAACTTGGCTTCTGATGGATTTTAACATTACTTGGCTTCTACTACACTTCCACTTTACTTGGCTTGCATTGGAGTTAACCAACTCGGCATCAGTTATCAACTCAGTTACTGTTAGGAACTTGACATCCAAAGACAGCTCGACAACATCATTTAGATTTTGTCTTGACATCTTGTCTCATGCAGATTTAAAATTTGCAATACTTCTTTGTCTTGGGATTGATGTGTGATATAACTTTTTATATCAGTCCCATATATACTTCTCATGCTTAGTTTGATGAAGTGTGATCACTTGACCCATTGGGTGAAGTGATCCCTCCACTTGATGTGTTGCACTCATCTTTCTTTTTCCAAATCTTATTCATTTTCCCCCTTATCTTTTCGACATCAATCTTTTCTTTACCCTTATTTTCTTTAGTCTTAGGTGCCTTTGACTTTGTAGGATAGTTTGTGTTGGTATGCCCAGTTTTCAGACAACTGAAACATGTAGTTTGGCTCAACCATCTTTTATAGTTTCCCTTGAAATGTGTTCTTCTGCAATTATGGGGTGTATGTCCATATTCTTGACAATAATGATAGCTATACCTAGTGTTGTAATCCCAATGATAGTGACTTTCATTTCCTTTTGATTTTGCTGGTTGATTTGATGTCCACATAGGCTTTGATCTGCATTCAAATGCTCTATGTCCATACTTCTTGCAATTATGATAATGTCCTTCAAATCTTTGAGTCCTTGTGGCATTGGATCTGCAATATTGTGCTATATGTCCTTGCATGTTGCACTTGTGATAGTAACTCTTGCTTTTGGGTGTATTTGTCTGATTGAATCTCCTACTCCTGCAAATATTAGTAGTATTTCCCTTTTTATTACAATAATGACAAGTGGGTTTAGAATCCTTACCTTTGTCATTTCTTTTCTCAACACTCTTTGACGATTCTCCAACTTCAGTGATGTTGTATCCAAGTCCTGATGTATCATGGGTAGATTTTGGGGATTTCAGCAACTGTTCAAAATACTTGATGGCTTCACTTGACTTGTTGAGATTCTTTGCTACCTATTTTTCTCTTTTTAATTCATTCTTCAGTTGTTCATTCTACATCTTCAAAGTAGAAATCTCAATATCTTTCATATTGAGTTCATGATGAAGGTTCATCATTTGGGCAAGTGTATCCATCTACATGTTTGAGATCCTTGATAATTCAGTATATTTTTCTTCAAGTCTGTTTGCAAGATTTCTTTTGTCATTTTCCATTATGACTTTTTCCTAAACTAATCTTTTCTTTTGTTCAGTGATTTCACATAACATTATGGCCTATGATTCATGTTCTATCTTGAGAGATCTTATCTCTTCTACTTGAACTTTGTTTTTCTCCATCAGTTCTGCTATTGTTGCATCAAACTCTTTGGTGTCTCCATTGGCACACAGTTTTGTGGTATCAATCTCCTTGTAGTTTACATCATTTTCAGCTATGGATATATCCTTTCTTCTCTTCAAGAATTTTCTCAATTCCTCCCTTGCTTCCTCTACTTTTTGTAGAGACAGTTGCACCTCAATCACTTGATTGTCAATAATCTTCCCAAGTTTGAAGACTTCCATCTTTAGATCTTTTTCTCCAAGTTGTTAGACTTCTTCTTGTGAGAACCTTGCTTTGATACCAATTGTTGGAATATTCAAATAGGAAGAATGCTTCTGAAAGGGGGGGGGGGGGGGGGGGGGGGGTGAATCAGAAGTACTATATTTTAACCATTAAAACTTTAAAAAAAAAAAATTGAAAGTAGATTGCATGCATATGAACATATCAGACAGTTATGAAAAACACATAAGCATCACCACATAACACTTGAGATTTTGGTAACCCAGAAACCCTCCAAAAATAAGAAGGTAAAACTGGGGTGGGTATGATACCCACAAAATCACTGAAGTAATAATATTTAATCACTTCTGATGGTCTACCCTATTAAAGGCTTTAAACTATATCAATAGTGACCTGGTTAAAGGATTTACAAACACTTTACATGAAGTGTCACCCTGTTAAAGGATTTAATCACCTATTTAAAGGATGTACAAAATAGCTATTAAGCTAACTTATCACCATAGGGTTTTTCATTCTAATACAATTGCTAGAGAGTATTAGGTATAATTAACCTGATAGCTTGCAATCCTTTGTTTGCTGAATACAAGCACTTGATCTACTTTCTCTAATCTTGATCCTCTAAGATCTGATACTCTTTACTCTAAAATAGTGTTCCTTCCACACCCTTGTACATCCACTTCTCTTTCTAATGAGATTTTTTCTTCCTTATCAAGACATTTGAAGACTTAGGGTTAGGTATGGATCTATGATCCATATTGAATCTTTGCTTCCCACTCATTCCTTGTACTTTTTTTATTGGTTGCATGCCTTCTCCATTTTTCTAATTGGCTACATGTAAATTGCATAGGAAATACAAAATATTCGATCTTATCATTTAATCCTTCAAGAATCATCATATGTCGGCCATGAAAATGATTTACATATGAATCAATGAAGTTACAAACTCATATGTACATTCTGTGTTACTCGGCACTTGCTGATTTCAGATGGTTGG
This sequence comes from Cupressus sempervirens, assembly GCA_028749045.1. Taxonomy (NCBI): domain Eukaryota; kingdom Viridiplantae; phylum Streptophyta; class Pinopsida; order Cupressales; family Cupressaceae; genus Cupressus; species Cupressus sempervirens. Next base: position 797,859,516 of record CM053793.1, read on the forward strand.
CACTAATAACAAACTGGCTTACTTAGCTCCTATTGCATTTCTGTATTGCTCGGCATCATCTGTGACTCGACACTTAAATATCACTTGGCACTTGTATCATGCTCAGCACCTAAAGTCATTCGACACTTGAAATTTGCTTGACACCTGGAGGCTACTCGGCACCTAAAGATTACTCAGCACCTGAAGTCTTTCCTGACTCAGCACATGTTGTGGCTCGACATACATGCTGTACTCAGCTTCAATATAGAAGGTGCTTAAGTGTATTGGCACTCAAGTGTCAAAAACCATTATGAGGTTAACACAAACAACATAAACCAAGTAAAAACAAACCACCTATAGTGGATTGAACCTAGTCAAATCCACATAGGAACAAACCCAACCTTGACTTTCTAAGGTCCACACACACATGCCTAATTGACTTGGATAAGGTTAGTAGAAGCCAAAAATCCAAAGTGTAGAGCTAGGATTAGGAGTTAGCCTAGGTTCTCTTGTACTATACTTTGTTGAAAACAAAAGTTCAATCTACCCTTGGATTGAGCAAGTTGGAGTCTATGCCCAACTTCTTGAATTCTGCTTCCTTTATCTAAGTAGCCTTTGAATCTAACTGGCCATGACACTTGACAAAATGTTCTTAATAAGTGGTAGTCCTAGTCTTCTAGTAGATCCTTGAGCCAAGTACTTTTTCAGTTGTCTTAGGTGGTGGAGGAGACAAATTTAGGTCTTCCACATCTTGAGTGACCTCTTTAAGTATCTAATCAACATTTGGAGTAGGGCCTTTGTACCTAACTAGATAAAAAACATTGAAAATTGGTGATAACTTAATGTCTTCAGGTAGTTCCACCTTGTAGGCATTGTTACCATATGTGTTCAGTATTTGGAAAGGTCCCAACCTTCTCATCTAAAGCTTATGAGGAACTCCCTTCTGCAACCTTGATTTGTTTAGATATACCATCACAAGATTGCCAACTTGGAATTGCACATCCCTTTTACTGCTATCCACTTTGTGATTGAGTTTTCTAGAATTTTCAGTAAAGGTTGTCCTTACTGATCCATGGACTTCCCTTATGGAGTGGGAAAAGTCCTTAGCATATCCACTTCCTTTGGCACCAACCTTCAATTCTCTAAGTTCAAACACCCCTTGAGGATGCATCCCATAAACAATTTCAAAAGGGCTCTTATTAGTTGATCTTTTGACTATACCATTATATGCATATTCAACCTACCCAATGAGTTGATCCCAAACCTATCCATGTTACTTACTAAGACACCTTAGCAAGTTGCCAAGACTTCTATTTATGACCTCAGTTTAGCCATTTGTCTAAGGATGATAGGAAGACCCAAAAGATAGATTTGTACTTAGTTTGTGCCATAGTATTTTCCAAAAATGGTTCATGAACTTTGTGTCCCTATCTGAAACAATACTTAGGGGTAGACCATGGATGCTTACCACCTCTTTAAAGAATAAGTGAGCAATCAGACAAGCATCATGGATTGTCTTACAAAGGATAAAATGTGTCATTTTTATAAATATATCCACTACAACATAAATAATATCAAACCCTTGCTTAGTCCTTAGAAATCCTACCACAAAGTCCATGCTTAAACACTCCCATGATTTGCTAGGAATTGGTAGGGGTTGATAGAGATCTACATTGGAAGATACTCCTTTTTCCTTTTGACAGACCACAAAACACTCCACGCATTGTCTTGTAATGCCCCGCCTGGAGATCTTTGGAACAAGAATTCAATACAAGAAAAGATAATTTTCTTTTAAACAAGTATGGGAGCACACAAAACTTAACTTATGAGGATCACAAAGATCACAATGGACGACTCAACCACAATCCCAACAACCAATGAATCACCAAATGCCACTAGTGACCAAAATGATATCTATGCAATTTACAAAATGAATTTGAATTTCAAACATCCTGAATTAAAAATATAATTCCAAGGGATTCAAGAACACTGAAGAGGGTAGCCAAAACACCTCTTGGAAAATTCTAGTAAAACAAAAAAGTGCCTGTGGTCTACTTGGACAAGTTTTTCCAAAGACCTAGGTGATACTTTAATGCAGCACTGCACAATACTTTCTAGTATTGTATAATACTTCTAAGAAAGTCGTGAGATAGTTTTAGGGCTTAGGTGACACTTCTACTAAATCTGTGCAATACTTTACCAGTATCATATGATAAACATTTCTATGGGTGTGCAATACTTTCCAATATCACATGATAGAACTTCCTTGGGAGTGCAATACTTTCTAGTATTGGGTGATATTTTTGGCCTGGGCATGTGATACTTCAAAGTATCACCTAATGCTAACCCATGGTCATCCAGGAAAAGCCAAAAAATGCTTTAAGGAAAAACAAAGGGATAAAACAAGAAGTTATAACCTCCACACTGGGGAGTACCAGATCCATAGATTAAGGCAAGGGAACTCGATACCATAACTGCTAGAAGGAATTGCATCCTACCATTTGAAAACATAGCAATAAAAGAATGTACTGAAGCAACATCACAGTATACAAAAATAACATTGCAATGTACAAGAATAACCAAACACATGCATAGTTCCTCCCAACCATAATAGAATCATGAGACCTCAAAGGTCCTAGCCATCCCCTACGTGTAACATCCCAAACTAATGACTAGATTGTCAGAGCTATCTTATTAGGATGTCACTACTAAAATATACTACATTATAAGAATAAGGAAATCTAACATGCTAAAAGTAAAGCATTAGATATTCCAATAAATCAGCCACATTATCTATCATATGCTAACATCATATGGATAGGAAATTTAACATGGTAAATCAATAAGCAATAAATACTCCAACTAATACATTTTCATCATCTAATCATATGCTAAACATCAAAATATAGGAATGCGTCAAATAAACTAACATCATCTAAACATGATATCCAAGCATTCCAATGAAAGCCTAAATCACAAGAAAACATACTCTGAAACCCAAAGTGCCAAGTGAAAATATCCAACAATGGTCCCACTACAATGATAGACCATATTTGTACACTGGTCCCCATTAATGGTGAAGGTAGCTATTCCTTCAAACCATGTGAAACCCGTAGGTCCACTTCCATCATGTTGATGGAGATAATGATCCAACCACAAACACACACAAAACAAATATCAATGGATAACACTCATGCTAGATAGTAATAATGACTAAAACCAAGATTACAAGACAATGCAAGTAGTATAGATCCTGATCATACACTCAATGGGCTGCTAAGTGGGGACTAACATCATGGATACTCACTTGGCATCCAAAATTCCAAGCTAGTATTAGCAACATCAACTTCCCAACAGAAGGTGTACAATCCACATTTTGATTATCTTAAATTTTATTACCACTCATACATTTTTATTTAGTTATCACTTGTATTAAACTTCCTCCACCAACCAATGGGAAATAGTCACTAGGTTGCAAGATAGAAGTCCCTCCATGCACTACCCTGCCCTACCCATGCTCATCCAATGATGGGTTCCCATAGGCATGCATATTCCTAATCCAAGCCCAAATGATTATAAATTTCAGCAAGTCCACAGAAGATCAAGCCTCACAAGTCACCCAAAAAATGCACGTGTACATGCTCTTGTGTGGCGCACTACCATTATGAAGATCATGTAACACAAGGACTGGATGAGAACAGACAAAAAAAGATTACTCAATCGAAAACAAACTTAGGAGGATTTCTCAATCCAGGAGTATGGATTCTACACAAATCCCAATGATGTAACAAGACCAAACATCATAAACTCACTCAACTAGCCTCAATCTAGGAGTATGGATTCTTTATTAATCCTAGTGTCCATGAAATAACAACAAAGGTACAAAAGAAATAATAACACCAAGTAAAAATCATTCAACCAAACACAAAGTTGGGAGTATAGATGTGACACACATCCCAATGCAACATAAAAGTGTAAAAATAGTCTAATTGACATCCAACAGTTAATCCAAGTCCACGACCAACATCATGGCAAGAAAGCCTGAGAAAACAAGGCAACATGCAAATCGAGGTGAAAAATATCAAAACTCAAAAACTTCAAAATTAAAAACCATTTGATCTTAGGGCACAAAAGCCATAAATATCAAATACAATCTAGGTTTTGAGTTCGTATGCAAAAATGACCAGCATAATAGTGCAAAACCCCAAACCCTCATCCTGCAAAATAGGAAAATGCACGTACCTATCCAATCGAGTAGAAATAGAATATAAAAATAGAGGGAAACACTAGTTCTTAGCCTCCTAATAAATGGCTACCAAAACTAGAAGTAGAAATTGAGCTCAAAAAATAAAACAGAAGAGCCCTACCTCATAGCCAAAAGGGAAAAATGGGAATATGAACCATAAAATAAAAATCCTGTAGAAGTAGTTGAAAATCATGGCAATCCAAGATCTCCCTGAGTTGGATCCAATGAGACCAATCTCATGACAATCCCATGCCCATAGTTCCCACAATGAAAAAAATAGTAATTCCTCATGAAGAGGATTTTGGGTTTTCCTCTCAAACTTTCTAATTCAGAAGTGAGAAATAAGGAATTAAATTCTTTTTTGGATATTTATTTACCTTTGAAGTAAATAATTGATTAGGGTGAGTAACCAGCCAACCTAGTTAAACCCTGAATTGATCCAAAAAAAAGAAGCTATTCCCAGTAATAGGAATTCATCTATAGAAAAGCTACCATAAAATAAAATAAAATAAAGCCCAAAAACCCCAAAAATCACAGAATTTCCTTAACAACCTCCATGACAATGTGAACCTCTAAATACACAGACACGTTCATATGTCTAGTCACATTATGAAAATGTGTTCAGATTTAATAATCATCGAAAGGTTTAATATAAATAATTAAATGAGGATATGTTGACCATACATGGATGATATTGGTAAAATATGAATAGTTGAATCAATAACTCCATGTGCCACTACCCGAGATATAAATCCTACACACTAAACAATGCAATCAAATGTAATTACTTGTAATAACATAGTTAAAGCAATAAATGCATTAAATCATCCAATTTAACCATTTATTCAATTATACTGAAATAATCTATTTACATCACCCACTTTCACATAAAGAATAACAAAGTAGGAATGAAGTAAATAAACATAACATTAAATCCACATCTAACATATTCAAAGATATGTCCAAATAGTAGATAACCAAATATCTTCATAAAACATGTTGTCCTCTCAAAAGAAAGCATCATCATGCATATATGATCAACTGAACAACATAGTAATCTAACATGGACAATTCATCTCTAATTATTTAATCATTTAATAATCGTTGTATAAACAACATGAAAAGGCACTTAAAACACATAAGTGAAATAGTCATAAACATGGCTAACCATTGCTATAGGAACCTAGTCCAGTGTAGCAAGATAGTAGTACATAGTAAAATCTCTACACACATCTCTAGATAATCATAGAACAACATCATGATACCCCATCGATCCTGGTAACCACTGGCACAAACCTTAATGAACCATAAATCACATCATAATCTCATAAATCAGCCATAAGCATAATCAAAGCAACTATAACAGTAACATAAATTCAATCACCTCAAAGGTGTAGAACACTCATGGTCCCAATTATGATCCTTTCTCAAGGAGAGATCAACAAGGTTTCATCCATCAAAATGACTTATAGAAGTTAAATGGGAGAGGCATTACATCATCCCCCCAAAGAATAGGCTTACTCCTAGAAGCCTAAAATCCAAGAATAGAAACCAAAACACACCGAGTGCAAAATCAAAAGCAAGCAATAGGAATAACTCACTGACTTCTTCGCAAGTCTAACCAAATCACTCCCACATTCTCAAATCATCTTGTTGAGCCCCGAATAGGTCAACCACAAGAAAATAAGTGTCATGCAGACACAAGGTCCTCCCACAAGGAACCTCTTATGCACTATGAAAAACCCATCTAGCCATAAAGTGAACACTACAAGGTAAGGAAAGTCCTACTCTACCTCATCAATAGGTGCCAAACCATGACATGCACCTTCCACATGACCACAACATCAGGTCAAAACACTACGCACTTCCAACAAGAGTTGGAATCATGGGGAATAGCCATCCCAAAATTCGCAAGAATACTATCATGCCACACAAGAGCATCCTTGAATCTATGTAAACTCACCCTTTGAACATAGAGGATGATGATTTACCAAAAAACTTACACACTCAAGAAGGATACTCACCACTACTAACCACCAAGCATAGGAGCACTTAATCTCTTTGAAGGAGAAAACTCAACTATCACTGGGTACTAGGGTTACATAACCCAACTAGACAAGATATCACCTCTCCACAAGGCTATGAAGAATTCAATAGTGGACAAGATCATGCAATATCTGCATACCAACTCAAATGATGGTAACATTTTCCCCATGATACCATGTCCCTCTAGCAACATTCTGAGAATACTACACCCAACCTACTGCTAAACTCAATCTCTAGCCTGAAGTCAACCATAATGAGAAAGTTGTCTAAGATAATCACCTTGAAGATACAAGCTTAGGGAGAAGGAAACTACAGAGTATAAGGACTGAGAGGGAACACTCTCAACCTCTACACTAAGTCAGCCCAAGATACATTAGGGAAACTCATAATTCCACCAACCATCAACATACTCAACCAACACTAATAGAGAGAATGGCATACCCAAGCTAGCCTACTTCCTTAAAAGAGGCAAGGATACAAAGATGTGTCAAAGTCTATGTCCAAAAAGGAGAATCTAGACTCATCAAAAATACTAGGTCACTCTCAAATGACAAGGCAACATCAACCAAAAACAAGGAATACTCACAAACCACACTTTAACCCGAGGGGGGGGTTAATGCTATAGGGAACACACAAACCCAAGCACAAGTCCCAAAAAGTGCCAATTAGATTAGGAAGGCTTATTAACTCGTCCTTAAGAATAGCATGAAGGGTTAAACTTCTCTAACAACCACAAGTATGATGTGTTATGATTGAATTAGCCTCAACTCGATAAAGGGTACTCAAAAAATCAACCAACATCTTTGGAAGTGCGAAAGAGATGCTCGTTGTTTCCCAAGAAATTTTTTCCATTAGGATACTCTCACATGAAGTTTCTCATCGAACTAGGTGAGATAATGCAATGAACTAGGTGAGAAAACATGTGACCACTTATTTCCTGCACAAAATTTTAAAATAGGAAAAAAATATCCTTCACTCTAGAAGCCATAACTGTTATGTATGGAATCTGATTGACTATGTTTAAAAAGCATCAGAAAGATATCAACGAGGCCTATAAAATGATGGAACTAAGATAGTCCTAAGACCTAAGAGTTTGATTCACCACTCAAGATAAATCATCATAGGCAACTCAAATTATCTCAGTTACCAAGAAAAGCAATAGACAAAATGTCCAAAATAACCAAAGAACACACATTATTACTTTTCTTTCATAATTTCATCAATTAGTTAAAACACAAGCATTAATGCAAAATGAAACTGAAAGGTTTTCAAAGCAAGAGTTGAAGAGTCACTTATCATAAAACAATTACATAACTCTTCAATTTTCTTTCAAGAATAACATTATGTTTAAATCATCATTTAAATCATTCAATTACATTAACAAATTTACATCTATCATAACACACTAGTATGTTCTCTATGAAATTATCCCTTGTACATACTACCAAAGATTCAAGATGAACGTGATAGAGTCACAAAACACAATTGGGGAGTAGTAAAACTCACTCAAAGTAGTCATCATTAACCAAAACAAACAAAAAAAACCCAAATGGGAGAACTGTCACCTCCAACAATAAAAATAAAAATGTGCACATTTCAACAATAAGTCAAATGTGACAACTGTCACAAAGAGAGCGATAGATAAATTTGATGACTATTCCAAGAAAGGAAATCGCAAAAAACCAATGCTAGCCCAACAACATGAGGAAAGTACCTCCAACCAAATAAAATAAGGCATCAATCAAATCACATTACAAGCGATGATTGAGAAGAGTCACACAAGAGGGATAAACCACCACACAATGCTAAGGAATACATCATCCTAGCAACATTAGAGAACACACTTACTCACATCAAGTAGTATACCATCAGTAACCTCATGCATATGCATACTACAATAATTTTCTTAATTATTTTTAAATGCAATGCAACATTTAGATATCCACTAATTTTAAATACAAATTTCTATAAGCTCAAGAAGTAATCAGATTGGGGACTTAAGTCATTAACCTAAAGGATCAAATGTAAAACCTACTCCTTTGCAATGATTCACAATAAACACTCAATTCTTAATGAAAGGATCCATTTCATCACTATACTAACTTAACAAAGAATCATAACTAAGATTCATTTATTTACCTACAAAAGGAGGAAATAGGAAATCAATGCACCTTACTCCACAAGGAGAACACAAAGAGGCACTCAAGGCTAATACATGGACACCAATCAATGGCTCCATTAAAAAAGGGTCACACACACAAACAACCAAATAAGGCACATTAATTCTATCTACAAAACAATGAAGACTCACTTCCTTCTCCTCGCACTACTCTAATCACATCTACTAGAAAAACAAGTCCATCACAAGTAGATACCAAAGCAACAAAACTCATGAGCCATCACCAAGATTCTCGCACTCACATAGTCACAACATCAACCATATAGGCAACATATACACAAAGATCCCAATGTTTGAACATGGGCTTTGATACCAAATGTAATGCCCCACCCAGAGATCCTTGGAACAAGCATTCAGTACAAGCCAAGATAATTTTTTTAAAACAAATATGGATGCACATGACACTCAACATATGAGGATCACAAATTTTGCAATAGAAGACTTAACCACAATCCCAACAACCAAAAAATCTTTAAATGCCACTACTATCCAAAATGACACCTACGTAAACTATGAAAAAAATTCAAATATGAAACATCTTGAATTAAAAATCTAATTCTGAGGGATTCAAGAACACCAAAGAGGGCAGCCAAAACATCTCCCAAAAACTTTTGGTCAAACCAAAAAGTTCTTGTTGTCCACCAGGATAGGTTTTTCTAAAGACCCAGGCAATACTTTAATGCAACACTATACGATACTTTCCAATATCATACGATACTTCTAAAGAAGTTGTGCAATACATTCAGGGTTTGGATGACACCTCTCCTATAGCTGTATCACGTAATTTAGTTAGTGTAAAAGGAATAATGATACTAACAAAAGAATTCAAAATAACCAAATAAGTAAATACTTATGATAGGATGAGGTTATCACTAAAAGGAAGGCAAACCATGAGTGGCAAGCTCCTTGGGCATAACCTATGATGATGAAGCTATGTCCCTAATGGATAGTAGATGTATGTTCACGTTGTGCTTAAGCTTCGAAAGGGTGGGGGGATTTTTACTAAGTTTGTACATGAATGAGGGTTTCAACAATGGAGGTATGGATGAATTTCAACATTATGATGGTGTAAAATGACTATGATGGAGTAGTTAGTGGAGCATTATAAGGTTACATAAAAGTGGATGATGGATTGTGAGAGGGAAGGGATTTTATTTATAGGCTAAGGGGTAGTGAAATGGAGGGTTAGGATGCATGGATGGAAGAATGGTGAGGGAAATAAATGGATCGTGCTTGTTTAGAGCCAATATGGGAGTGACACTTGTCACAAGGAGGATGAGTGCGAGGGGATAGGATAAGGTTTGGTCAAAGGGAGTAATGAGGGAGGTTGAGTGTGTAAGAGACATGTAAGAGTCATAAAGAGGGATGTAAGAGGCATTAATGCCATGTAAGAGCCATTAATGCTCTTGGATAGGGATGGAAGGGGATAAGGGAGACTTTTTTTACTTTGGTTTGGGTTAGCAAGTCTTAACCCTTGCTTAAAGTTGTATATATGTTTAGGAGGGGGATTAGACTATCATGCCCAAAACTTACATGGCAAAAACAAAACAATTTTTTTTTTTTTTTTTGCAATATTTAAATAATACGTCAAAGATTTTCAGTGATAATGATAATTAGATAAAATGTTCATACTGACATTAGGTTAAGGTTATCTTAAGGGTAGGATTATTATGACTAAGTGTATAAGTATCGAGTTTCAAGGACACATCAATCATTGATCAACCACCTGCTATGATTCACAATTGTCTTATATATCCATCTAGTGGTAAGGAACTTCATCTATACATCTCTAGATAATTGAATGCTTCATCAAATGTTGTGATGATGATAGGATAATCTCGTATGTTTCTTTTCAAATATAATCCCAAAGGGGATAAGTTCATTCATTGTCATTGGTATCACTAACTTACTAATTATACCCTAACTTCACTAGGTAAGGATAGATTAATCATTGTTCTCCAATGCTCATCAAATAAAGTTCATATCCATAATCTATGATAATTGTACATTACAATTCTAGTAGTGGAATAATATAGATGACTTAGAATCTATGATTTAAGAAAGAATATATCTAATTAATTAATTAATGTTACATGCTAACTACAATAATTAAATAAATATGTTTATTCTAAATATTAACTATTTACTTGCTACTCACACAAGTATTACCATCCATCCTAGACTATCTAACTTTAACATTACTTATCCCCCCATAAAAAACTTCTCACTAGAACACATTTCCTAAATCTAATTACTAAATTACATGTAAAAAATGAAAAATAAAATAAAATTGTTGTGTTTTTGGCATACTTAGCTTAGGAAGGGGGTTAGGGGGCAAGTGGCTTAGCTTTGATGGGATGAGTTAGTTAGGTGGTTAAGTGAGGTTAATATGGGTGAATGGGTTGGATTAGGGGTTAGGATAGGGTTTAGGGATGTTTTAGGGGTTTGGATATTTTATTAAATGTTTTATTTAATAAAATGGGGATATGGGATTAAATTAATTATATTTGAGAATTTATTTAATTTAATAGAGGAATAGGGATTTAATTGATAATTTGATTTTGGGTTATCATTTGATTTTATCAATTGGACTATAGTTAATTTAATTAATTAATTAACTAGGGGATAATGATTAATTAATTAAATAATAAATATTTAATCAATAATATCCTAGGATATGACTGAATATGATTACCTAGAATTGCTAGTAGTAGTTAATGCCCTGAAAAAATTTTGGCATTACATAACTGGCTATTCCATATTTGTTCATACTGATCATGCAACCATTAAATATCTCATGAATAAACCTACTATAACTGGTAGGTTAGTAAGATGGTTACCGTTGTTGCAAGAATTTGATATAACTATTGTCGATAAGCCTGGAAAAGCCAATGTTGTAGCTAACTATTTATCAAGAATCCATCATGATGATACTGACACTACTTTGGTAGATGATGCATTTCTAGATGATCATTTATTTTATACTACTATTCAAACTCCATGGTATGTAGGCATTGCTAACTACATTGTAGTTAATAAAATACTAGAACATTTTTGTTACAAGGAAAAGAAGCTGCTTGTAGAGAAAAGTTTCTATTTCTCCTGGATAGATAATCTCCTATTTTACACTGGACCTGATCAAGTTATGAGAAGATGTGTGAGAGAGGATGAGGCACATGACATTCTACATGCATGTCATAATGAACCATGTGGAGGATACTTTTCTGCAAAAAGTACAACCTTGAAAATCTTGACAATTGGTTAATATTGGCCTACACTTCACAAATATGCATCCAACTATACATGAAAGTGTGACAAGTGTCAAAGGATGGGCTGACTAATAAGAATAGATGAAATGCCTCTTAACCCCCATATGGCATTAACACCATTTGACAAATGGGGCATGGACTTCATTGGTCCAATTGATCCTCCATCTAATGGGAAATTTTATATTCTTGTGTGCACTGATTACCTGAGAAAATGGGTTGAAGTCAAAACCATGAAGCATGCTCGTGATGAAAAAGTTGTTGAATTTCTGTATGAAGAAATTTTTACTCGCTATGGTGTACCCAAAGAGCTAGTCTCTGACCAAGGTGCATAATTTACCTCTAATTTGATCTGAAAGTTGATAAAATAGTATAACATCAAGCACCATAAATCCAGTCCTTATCACCCTCAAGCTAATGAACAAGCAGAAGTCACAAATCGTGAGCTGGAGAACATCCTAACAAAAATGGTTCATCTACATCATAGGGATTGGACCTGTTGGTGTTTTAAATGGTACTAAAACTACTAAGCAACAAAAGGCTTAATACCTGGATAACAGTACATACAAAACCTAAAGATTAGCCAATTCTCATTAAAAATTGTATATGCAAATTACTAGGACCCAACTTCAACAAAACCACAAATGGTTTTCTACTCTTTTCGCTCTGCAAAACCAGGGTGGGTATACCCAGGGATGGTTCAAAATTGAAACAACTGTATGAGGATTATTCTTAGTTTCATTCTAATTCTCATTTCAAGATCTTCAAATATATACATAATTCTTACTAACTTGCTAAATACATCCCATAAATAGATATGGCTAAGAATTCTTCTATAGATCTGCAGATGTTTCTAACAACAATGGCTAACTGAAGCTAAAAAATTCCATGCAGACAAGTGCTGGCCAACTTTGAAGATCTACAAAGAATAAAAGTAAAATTTGATTTGATGATGCATTTGAAAAACCATTTGTAAGATATTTCTCCTTCAGCTGAAATAACTTGATCAGTGCCTAATCCATTGGGGTTTAGAGTCTATAGCAAAATCTAAGATCTAATTTGTTTCCTTACAACAAATTTTATCAGCAATTCTTATCAAAATTTATCATTCAAAATCCTTTTCAATACTTAAGGAATCTTATCACATTCATCAAAGCTTTTATTTAATCCATTGAATTAACAACAATGATAGATGGATATACAACCTAACTAGATTGTATTCAATTATACAAGCTTTTACTCATACAACATCAAGGTAGCTAGGTATTGAAAAGGAGACAAAATTCAGAAAGAATTAATATGGGGACAGTTCATAGTTTGTATTCATTTCCTTTGAAAATGGTATATCTTTTACAATAAACTCAGAAAAGCCTTCAGAAAGAAACACAGTTCATTCTATCTTCATGTATTTTCAAAAAATTTGACAGAAAAATACATTACAAACTTGCCTTCAAAATTTGGACCAAAAATTAGACTAAGCACAATACTTAGAAGAAAAAGAATTCGGACCCTCTCTTTAGCCTTGGGATCTCACTTAAATAGTGCAAGATGCAACAAGCTTCAGGCTAAACAAATGACAGGTGTCCCTCTAAAGACAAGAACAAAATAATAGAAAGGCTAATTACAATAAATATTTCTTGGTGGGTCCCTTTCTATTATGCTTCTCATTTGTTGAGACAAGAAAATATGATCTGATCTTACAATCATTCTTCATCTTCGAAGTACATAGCCATGAGGTCTGAAAGTGATGTATCATCTTCAGTTACCTGCGAACTCACTTTAATCTGGGGATCTTCCATGTCTTCATTATTAATTACAAGGTTAACTGTTACTTTCGCATCTTCCTCCTCATTGTCTCCTGGCATCTGTTCCATAAACTAATTTTTCCATTTATTAAAAACATCATCATCTGGTCAATCAAAACTTAGAGCTTCTCTTTGTATCTTTATTAAAGAATTTGCACTTTCTTCTAAATCATCAAATTCTTTCTTCATAGCAGTATAAAACAACTATATTTTTACTAGCTCTTCATTTGTCTTTGCCCAGAACCAGTGGCCAGCCTCACTCATGATGTTTATTATTCTTTCATTGAATAACTCATCCATCTCCCTTTTCCATTTTTCCTTTTCCTTTATTGTATCAATAGATTCTAAAGCACAAGAAAATAGGGTGAATTTTTTAGCAACATATTTGGAAAAATAGAGTGTTAATCTTCTCTGTAAAGAATCTCTTTCATCACCAAAATTCTCTAGCTTATTTAACAAATCAAAAATCTTCTCAACTTGATGATAAGGCATTTCGATTGCAGATATACATATGATTGTAATATCATTATTTCTCTCCCTCCATTTCTGTGCAAGAGAAGTCAATCTATCCTTTTCTTTATTCAGCTCATCCATAAGGGTTATAATTCTTGTCAACTGATCATAAAAAGTTGACCATTGTATTGTATCCCTCAAATATATTACACCCTGATTTAACTTTTCTTCATATTGATTTCTCAATTTTATCTGCAACTCATGCAATTTTATTTTTTCTTCTTCAAATTCCTCTGTAGTATAGAATTGTGGCCTTTCAGGGGTGTCAGGTATTTCAATGATAGGGGTTGATCCAACAAATGACTGTGAAGGGTACGTAATTCTAAGTGTACTGGATTCTCCCACCTTTCTTTTCCCAAGTATCTTCTCCAATTGAGATACCCTATTTTCCAGCTCCACTCTCTTTTTACTTATTGATTGTAGGCATCCACCACTATTTCATACTTACCCTGCAAATCAGTCATTTCCTTTTCTTCTCTTTTCCCAGTGGCCAAGGCAAATTTAGAATAATCCACATTCATGTAGGCTGCCTGTACATTTGAAGTATCAACGACCCTCCTCACAATGATACTCCATGTTAGTCCTGAATCATCAGGCTATAATGGAGTAGTCCTGGATCCTCTTCTTAGTGACCACATAACAAGGGCAACTTGATCATTACTGAATGCTGCTCCCAAGAATTCCTTTTTATCTGTATCTTGTAATCCTAAATTATTTGACACAGAATTAAAAATTAAGGCATCAGCAATATCCCAATTCGTCAATAATAAAATATTTACATTTTTCACCATCTGTCTACCCTCATCAGGGGTTATATTCTGGAATTCTTGTATCATTTGTTCCTTTATTTGATTCTGAATGGAGGCTTCATCCATTTCTGGATGCTCTGCTTTCATATTCCTACACCTTTGTTCAAAAATATGCATGTTTGCCCTCCATGCAAACTGATGGAAAGCCCTAGATTTTACAAAACTGTTATCAGACAAAAATTGTTGACTGGCTTGTTCCAAAATAGGTTCTAATTCCCTTCCTCTGAAATCTGCTACAGTTAATTCAAAACTTGGCATAGGAGGCTCCTGGGGGTTCCCTTCATAAATTTCTGCTTGAGTAACAAAAACTCCTCCTTGCGACCCCATTTGTTCAATTTTCTCATTGGTGAGCTGCTCTTCCTCAATTCTCATTAGAGTTTGGGAAGGTGAGTGACCTTCATCATGGGATTCCTCTTCCCTTATTATTTTTCTTCTTTTGGGAGAAGGTTCAGGGGGTCTTTCTTCAAAGACAGTATTAGTAGATTCAATTACCTATTTTTCTTTGTTTACAATGGGCATCTGATCCCGAATAACAATATATCCTGTCCTCTTTCACACAACCAGTGGACCTGCTCCTATGTTAGGGGTGAAACCCAATTTCCTCATAAATTCTCTAGCTTTATCTGGAAAAGAATCAATAGAATGTTGTTTCTTTTCATTCATTACCTCCATTATTTCTGAGAATGTACTCATGAGTTTATTTATCCTATCTGCATTAGTTGCAACATTACTAAGAGGACTGTAATCTTTGTCAAAACAATTAATAAACTCCAAAACTTTTGAATAGACTCCCCATTTTTCTTTCTTTGTTTCTTGTTCCTGGAGAGAATATTCATTCCTTATTATATCTTTAGGGAAATAGAATTCATGCTGATTAGGAAAAAGCTTGATCCTATGTCTAAGAGCTGAATTAAAGAAATCTTCTATGTCACAAAAATGACCATGAGATACTGCCATCTTATACCGATCCAAAAATTTTTAGAGGAAGATCCACCCTTCTTTAGTTATTACAAACTGGTGAGCTACAGTGCAAGTAGGAAAAATTGATCCTGTTCCCCTTTTGTGCAAAAAGGTCTCCTCCACTCCTCCCAACTGCCATAAAAATTTAGCTACCCCTACCTTTAAAGGTACCTGATAGGGTAGTACATGGGGTGTCCCTTTGAACCCATAGGCCCTAATGACAGTTGAGACTGGATATGGGATGATATCTCCCCAATTATGTGAAACTTTTAAACTATGGGGTCTGTCCATAGGCCTAACAAGATGCATTAGTGCCTTAGGAATTCTGGGATTTTCACTCAACATGAGGCATCTTAGTTTAGAAGCAAAATGCCTATCAAATCTAACAAAAATAGCATTTTCTGCTTCCCCAGTCATGTCTGCACTCCATAATTGAACTGGTAGTGCCTCCCCCTCTTGTTCCCTATTTAAAACCATTTCTTTACCAAAATATGTAACCCCTTTAAAAAGAAACATATGCATCAATAGGGAGTACTGACCCCAAACCTTTTCCACCTTGCCCTTTGCAATCCCCACCAATCCATTGTGAATCTCATTAGCCAGGTAAGATGCAAAATCAAAAATTATTTCTACACCGAAAGAAGAGATTTGGGTGATCATATACATGAAGCTCACTGGAATAAAGTCTTCTTCACCCTCTCCAGAGACTCTATACGGGGTCCTGTATATCTCTACTGCCCTGGCATTAAAGCGTGATTTCTTGAAAGGTTCTTTAGAAGATGATGTTATTGCTGGTAGGTTTCCAATTCTGCCTATGTGGGCTTTCAGTGCACCTTGTCTAACTACATCCCTTTTGGACATATATTCTTTTTCTAACTCTATCAAATTAATAGGCACATGATACATAGTGAGAGGTCCCAGACTGAAAACCTTCCTAATTTCTTCTGGACTGATGGTAATTAAACCCTCACCATCCATTCTTCTCACTACCTTAGTGGCTGGATCATAGCTTTTTGCTACAGTTTCAAGCAGGTCATAATCCATAAACACATTGGGAACAACAAGCTTTCCAAGATCAAAATTCCATATATTGGCATGAGGGGCATATAATTTCCTTTATGCGAACCATTTTTTGAACAAACTCAAACTAGTTTGAGAAGTCTGAGCATCCTAAACCCAATTATCCTTATCATACAATCCATCAGCTATCCTTAGCCTAGGGTTCAATGAGGTTAACCTTTTAACTTGTACTATCTCTACAGTAGATTCAGGAAGCAACTCAAGAAAATCATCATGCACATTCCTATCCAAATAATTTACTTCACCTAAAAATCCCTTCTTCGGAGGCATCTTAGACTTATTTTTTACAGAACTGAAAAACCTTACGAGGATTATGGTAGTACTACTTACTTGAATTCTATCTTAGTTTTCCTCTGTATTTTCGCAAACTTTTCGCAAACAGACAACTTCACAATTTCTACCAGGCTTCGGCACAATTTCCTTCAGTAATTGCTTCTGCACAAGAATGGCTCCAAATCTTTGCTTGCGTAAGATGAAACTGATGAAATCTCTCTGTATTATACTCTATTTTTTCTCACGGACGATGCTTTCATGTCTAATTAATATAGAGAGTGGCACTACATTTTGCGTTTAAAACTGTGCTGTCAATTTTCAAAGATCCTACAATCATGTGATACGGAGAGAACAACTAGGAGTTGCATTTGACATGTCATTCAATTTACCCAATGAGAACTTACCACGTATATAATTCTTTCCTTGATGGCACTTGTATCTGGACCCATTGACAATTGAGGACACGTGTCAGCATGTTGCTACTTCGTTATGCATAAAGAACGAGCACCTTGCCATAACAAAGCAGTGAATATCGTTGATCTGATCCGAAATTGATCAAATGATATGTTAATGGGTTTTCTCAGAAAGAAAATGGTGGGACCTAATCACTATGTCGCTATAATTATCTCCCTCGCAACTCTTCATAGCGAGAAGATGACAACCGTTGATCATATACTCAATCAAGGGTGAGGAAACTGCACGGGGTCTTCTGATTCATATTCGCTATGTCGCATGGCTTAAAAGGCATGCAATTTTTCAAAGTGAGGTAGCGAGGACTGTTGATTCCATTCCAATCTGACATTCAGGATCACTTTGTATATTTGGTCAAAAAGGCAATAATGAAATACAGATTTTTGCATAGTTGGCACCTGTCAAGATTTTATTGTAGTCCTAATTATCATTCCATGTCACCAAAGGTCCTGCCAACATTCAGATTTCACGGGGCCTCGCTACTTCGCTAACGGCGAAGTGTTTGATTTTTTTGATAGTGACATAACGAGCTTTGGCACTTTAATGAATTTCATATCAAAAAATGCAAGGGTCAGCAGATAATTATTTCTATTATTTAAACTGCTTTTGACAATGGCATTTATGACTTGTCACGCCACTTGGTGTAGTCATAGTACCGGCAAAATGCAATGTCACCACCCCTTCAGATTTCATGGGCCTCGCTACTTTGCTAACGATGAAGTGTCTAATTTTTTTGATAGCAAAGTGGCAAAGCATCGAAAAAATCATCATTTTGGTTCTGATTTCAGATATTCTATTAGGTCCCCTTTCTTGTTTTGACAGTAGTTGCAATGTGTACCTACACAATAAATCATTCAAAAAACAAATCTCTGACTGCCGTATCTTCACTTTGCGGTCTTGCCTCATAAAATACTTAGCATTTGCTACCTCGCCATACTTAAAAAGCATGCAATTTTGCATATTGAGGTAATGACAGCGGTAGATCTACTTGGATCTGACGGCTGGGAAAAATGAGAAAAAGGTGTCTTGGGGGAACAGAAGATAAAAAGTGACAGAATATTTGTCTCATTTGAAAATTTAAAATTTTACGCCTAAAAATTTATGAATAGATAGAACATAGGGTTTTCATGAGTTTTTTAATGGATAGATTATCCAGAAACCCTATGTTTCACTTAGGAATAGAAAATCTAACTTTTCTACAATTGAACAAAAAAAAACTTCTGTTACACAAAAAGTCAGACCAACAGTGGCTCTGTCTAGGGATGATAGACTACTTGAGTCTATGCAAGAATTCAGAATCTATGGGAGAGCAGACCACACATTTGGTAAGATGACAACTTCTTTAGAGAACACAAAGCAACACACAAAAACAAAGAACCAGACTGCACAAGGATACTTACAAGGATTTTTACAAAAAAAAAATGACAGGAAACCCTAAAACTACTGTTCATGGAAGAAAATAAGTATTTTTCAAAAAAAATACCTCTTCAAGAACTGTCCATGAACTGGCAATTCAAGAATATTGTCAAATATATCTTTGAGTATATAAGAATCTTTACCCCAAGTATTTTCAATGAGATATGGGCCTAACCAAATAGGATCAAATTTTCCATGTTTTCCTTTATCCTCAATTTTGGCATTCCACATCAAGACTAGATCTCCATTTTCAAATTTTCTGCTTACAGTTCTTTTATCATAGAGTGTTTTGACTTGCAATTGCAACTTTTGGTTCCTCAAAGATGCTTCTCTTTTGGTTTCGGTCAATCCTACCAATTCATCCATTCTTTCTTGCATTTTATTTGTAGTATCTTCATCATATAACTGGATGTAATTGTATAGTCCCATCAAGTTGTTCTAAGGCATTCTGGCTTGAATTTCGTACACTAAATCAAATGGAGCTACACCAATTGCTTTCTTTATAGTTACTCTGTCAGCACATATTGCCAACTATAACTTGGAATCCCATGCCTTTTTATTATCATCCAAGGTTCTCTTAATGACCTTCAACAGGCTCTTATTTATGGACTCAGCTTGTCCATTCCCTTGTGGATGATATGGAGCAGATGATGATCTTGTCATTCCATATTTATCACAAAATTTGATGAACTCCTCAGATCTGAAACACATAGCATTATCTGTGACAATTCTCTGTGGACATCCAAATCTAGAAATAATATTATTCAACAGGAAATTATTTACCACTTTACTTGTCGCATTTCTTGTGGGGATAACCTCTACCCATTTTGTAAAGTAGTCAGTAGCAACCAGAATCCAAGAATAGCTAGTGCTAGACTTGGGGAAAATCTCTCCTATGAAGTCCAGACCCCATTGTTGAAAAGGTGCTTGAGTCTCAACTAGCTTCAATGGAGTATTTCTTGAGAATTTCAGCTTTCTAGCTAACCTCTGACAAGGATCACATTTTCTAACCATAACTTGAGCATCCTTGAATAGAGGAGGCCACCAGAATCCAGCCCTCATTATCTTATGTGCAGTAGTTTTGGCCATGTAATGTCCTGCACATACTCCAGCATGCATTTCTTTTAAAACCTCTTTTGCCCTTTCTTTATCAACACACTTCAACAGAACTCCCTCAAAGTTTCTCCACCATAAACTATTTTGGACAATTATATACCTGATGGCTTGCAATTTAGTATTCCTCTTTTCATTGTCAGGCAGATGGGGAGGAACTTCCATATGTTGCAGGTAATATATGACATTGGTGTACCAGTCACATTGGTCCATGTCACATAAGTCAGCTCTGAGATCATCATTTACCAAATTTATCTGATTAGCTTCTAGATTAGTTTCGGCCATGAGTTTGGCCAAACCTTGACCTCTTACTAACTTTGTTATTTGTATGTCATTGTTAAATTCCTGGATTCTATTGATCCATCTGCATCTCCTGCCTGACACTTCTTGTTGAGAGAATATATCCTTGACTGTAGCAATAGGTACAAAAGTGATAACAGTAGCACCTACCAAGTAACTTTTGAAAGCTTTTACAACCTTTACCAAAGCATATGCTTGCTTTTCATTTATTTCATACTTCAATTCAGTAGGCTGTAGTGACTTGCTGAAAAAGGCGATAGACTGCTCATATCCTTCTTGATTTTTTTGTAATAAGACTGTAGCTACAGTATGGAATGATGCAAAAGAGAAAATATGCATGGGCTTTGCATAATCTGGGGTCCTCAATACTGGAGCATTCTTTATTGAAGTTTTTATATCTTGGAATTCTTGTGAGGGTTCACCATTCCAATCTATAACGGCTCCTTTCTTGAGCATCTTTGAGATGGGTCTACTGATTTCAGCAAAATTGGTAACAAATCTCCTCAGAAAATTGACCTGGCCAAAAAAGGACTGAATTCCTTTCACATTTTTTGGTTTGGGGACTTTGTCAATAGCTACTACCCTTTCAGGATCTATTTTTACCCCATCCTTAGACACTATGTGTCCTAATAATTTTCCTTCTGTGACCCCGAATGTGCATTTCCTTGGGTTTAAAGATACTCCATATTCCGAGGCTTTTACAAATATTTTTTCCAAATGTTTGCAGTGATCTTCAGCCTTATTAGAATATGCTATGAGATCATCCTAATACACAACCATAAATTTTTCAATATACTCATGAAATGCTATGTCCATGGCTCTTTGGAAGGTAGCTCTTGCATTAATCAAGCCAAAAAGCATCCTCACATACACATATGTTCCCCAAGGGGTTGTGAAGGCTGTCTTGAACTACTCACTTTCTTTTACTAGAACTTGATTATATCCAGGAAAACCATCCATCATTGACATCAATTCAGAGCCAGTCACTTGTTGTAACATGGCTTCCATATTAGGTAAGCCATAATTGTGTCTCTGTTTTTGCCTAAAAGGTCTTACATTTTCTTTCAATGGTATGACATGCTGGAAAAGATCCTCCCTGTAAGCCTTAAGGTCATCATATGACCAAGCAAAAACATGTCTGTATTTTCTAAATAGGTCAATCAATGTTTTCCTGATTTCAATAGGCAAATATTGGCCAATATAAACCCTTTTAGGAACTTCATCAGTACCCAAGTTTATTTCTTCTAACTCCTGGGGTTTGGGGTCATTTACTCCGGATTTTACTCTGTCTTGATTATCAAAAATATTTTCCAAGACTACTAACCCCTTTGGCATCTTATTTGTTTTCAATTGCATTATTTCTTGACCAAAAATGGTTTCCTTCCCATTTATGGTTTCAATCAGTCCACTACAATCCATCTCCTGATCGTGATACTTGTCTTCATTTAACAAAAAATTTGTAATATCCTTATCATCTTCAAAAACCTGCCAATTTTCAATGTTGTCAGGTATGGAAGGCCTGTTTTGCACCTCAATCTGGGAGATTCCTACAAATGATATTTCTTTTGGCTTGATGGCTACATTTGCCAATAGATCAGCCATTTTATTTTGTGTCCTATCTCTCCATGCGATCCCAAATGCATCAAAGAATTCTATCTGATCCCAGACTGCATTTCTATATTGTTTCAATCTCCTATTTTTGGATGAATAGGTTCCTTTGATCTGAGAGATAATTAGTTCAGAATCCCCTATGACATATAATTTCTTAATTTTATGATGTATGGCAACTTTGAGCCCTAGTAGAAATGCTTCATACTCTGCAATATTATTAGTGCAGGCAAACT
Organism: Cupressus sempervirens; assembly: GCA_028749045.1. Classification (NCBI taxonomy): domain Eukaryota; kingdom Viridiplantae; phylum Streptophyta; class Pinopsida; order Cupressales; family Cupressaceae; genus Cupressus; species Cupressus sempervirens. Next base: position 797,881,816 of record CM053793.1, read on the forward strand.
TCAAGGTGAATGAATACCTAAAAGTGTTATTCTCAGGGGACACAAAGACTACACCTGCCCCTGCACCCTCTTTAGAACTAGCTCCATCAAAGAACATTGTCCATAATTTTGGTGAATTCATGAAACATTCAACTTCATTTTCGATGATAGCAGGTAAATTTTCAACTTCCTGAATAATTAATTCAGCCCTGAAAGCATTAATCCCAGTATCTAGGAAACAAGTGGTATCTTTGTCAATTTCTTCACCTAAGATGTGGTTAACCCTTGGTTCCCTAATTACCCTGACAGCCTTGTCCCCTATATGAAAAGTGGCATAAGTAAGATCACATTGTAGGCTTCCCCCCATGGAAGCACTCCATTTTCTGAAGAGTAACATTTCGTAGTGTGGAGGTATATCTACCACAAGGATAGACATGGTCAATTCTACTTCAGGATATGCAGCCAATTTGAATGGTAGGGCATTTATAGTACCTATGACTGGGACTTCTCTAGCATCCATCCCTCTGCATCTGCCTTGCTTGGTATCTACCTTCAATCCTAAGGCTTCCATTACCTTGAAAGGCATTAGAGTGTTGGAAGATCCTAAGTCTATCATGCAATTTTTTAGGGTCTTCCCTTTTATGATTAGACTGAGGAAAAAAGGATCAATATCTTCTATGAATGCCACCGAGGAATCATCTAGAAACATTTGAGGAATCTGGGATATGATACCACTGTCCTCTATTACTAATGGGGTCTGTTGGGGCATAGCTTGGTCAACAATAATATTATTGTTTGCTATTCCACCCAACCATGAAAAAGCCTTATTCTTATGTTCTTCAATTCTAAAAAGTTCAGACAGGGGCACTTTTACAGTAATTTGAGATAACATGGATATCATATCAATAGGTTCAACCACAATAGGTTTTACAATATTTCCTAGAGTCAGAGTCTTTTGAGCAATAGGCACCACATTTTGCTTGACAACATTTGGTTCTAACTTCTTTGGTTGCACAACTGGTTTTGTTGCTTCACTTATCTGAAATTGGACCTTCTTCTTTGGTTCCTATTTCTTACCCTTGTTCTCCTTGATTTTAGGCACATCTCCATGGACTTTCTTGTCTTGATCATTTATCTTATGAGTGATGTCCTTGATGAAGACACTAGATGGCTTTCTTGCATCATTATTTATTGCTCTATTTCTCAAATTATAATTACTATGGACTTGTGAAATCATTTCGGTTGTAATTCTGTCAATTTCCTCCTTGGAGGGCATTCTTAGACTTGTGAGATCTACATCAGAAAAGGTACTGCATACTTTATATGTATCATACCCTTCATCATCTGAGAGTACTTGCTGATGATGTAGCTGGTAAGCAATTCTTTGGCTAGTAACATCATTTTCAGGCTCTTCTGAATTAGAATCTATCCAATCATCACACATGCTCACCATATTGTAGCTTATATCATCATGGCTTTTCTCTTCAGTTTCTTCTTCAGCTTGCACTCCTTGGGCTTGGAAAAATGACTGAGCAACAACACAATAATCAACAAAATGAGGTGATTGGCATATAATGCACCATGGTACATCATCATTCATATTTATAGTGTTCCTTTGTAGGGGGTCTGGAGTACCCTTATCCTTCACATTTTGGGTCTGGTTGGGAATTGGTTTACCATCTTTCCACTGAGTGGTATAAGGGTAATTCTGCATCCTAGGCTGTCTATTGAAGTTTTTTTTATTCACAGGGAGTCTTTCAGCAACATTTGGCTTATTGAAACTAGTGGGATTCATCTTCTTGAGCATTTCTAAAACCTGGCCTATAGTAGGTTCTTCGAGCTTTTTTCCTATAGGAGTTTTGTCACCCTCCCTTTTGTTATTATTTTTAGAAAAAAGCTTAGGATCATCCCTCCTACCTAGTTTGCTAGATGCCTTTCTATTATTCTCTATATTTACTGCAACTCTATAGGCATCTCTCAAAGTTTTACGATCTTTATCCCTCAATTGATATGTCATTTTGCTATCAAAAGCATTGAAATAGGTTGTGAGACAGACGTCTTCATTTAACCTCATGAATTGAAAAAGTTTGTACATACCTTTTTGGAATCTCACATTGAAATCAAATATGGACTCATTTGGATTCTTCTTGATATTGTTGAACTCGTTCAACATGAATCCTGCATTGGTATTGTCCCCATACTGCTCTTTGAACAACTTCTCTAGATCACTCCATGAGGTAATACTATCATCAGGCAACCTCCTGAACCAATCCCTTGCATCCTCTGTTAGTGAATGCACAAACAATTTCATTACCATGTCTTCGTGTTCAACTTCATAATCATTCAACATGTCAATGAAAATCCTCAAATGCTCTTCACCAGTAACAACATTATTTCAAGAAAACTTAACCACTTTATCCCTTAAATCAAAAGATATGGGATGGGGGGCACCAGGAATACCAGCAAATGATATCTGTCTATATTTTTCCAGGTATATAGGTTTCTTCTGGAAATTAGGAACATTTGAGGTACTAGCTATATTAGCTTGACTCAGTGGAGCGGCTTGGGACTATTGTGGTGGGACAAATGGGACTTGGGTGCAAATATTGGAGGATGAAGTAGGGGCAGATTGGGGTATTCCCTGAGTTGAAATTGTGGGAGCACTAACTAGTGCAATATTTGTAGGTGGGAGAAACAAATTGGGCCATGAAGCCAATGCAGAATTAGACTTTATGAATTGGATTTTCCTTCTAGTTTCTGCAGCTTGAGCTTAATTCTCAACCTTCTCAAGCTCTTTTGAAAGATCTTCCCTCTCTTTTCGAGTCTTCTCAAGATCTAGATCTAACTTCGACATGGAGGGTTGTATAGGTTTGCTTGGTATAGCTTGAGGCTCATTTATTTGGATTCCTATAGCCTTGCCTTTCCCTTTATCTGGAGCTTTTGCAGTGGGCTCTATAGGATCAACTTTGTTGGGTGATGCGACGCGCTCCCCTGCCCACAGGTGGCTAATTATGTGGTGTTCCATGTTCACTAACAGTCATGGCTTTTTGGTGCAACGACAAATGGGCCCAACAAGTGGTATCAGAGTTATGATTTTATTATTGTAACCCTAGATTGAATCCATGGGAATGCATGAGAGGATAAAAGGAAAGGGCAAGATATATGAATGATTTATTGCAGATCTGAGGGTTTTGGATTTTCTGTTATGATGGGATGTTAAAATATTTGGGCATGGGAAATTGTTGGACAAAAAGATTTTTTGGATGTTTCATTTAAATGAGGGTTTTGGAGGGTAGCTTGCATAAATGACCTCCTGGGTAAAAATAGACCTCACCATTGGATCCGGGTCGACATTTCCATAAAATTTGATATATAATATGCCCTAGTTTGGCCATGTTCAGAGGAAATGGAAGAGTTTTTTGGTTTCAGCCCGTGATGGCCGTCAAATTTAATCCCGTCGGAATTTTCGTCACTGAAAAAAAAAAAAAAAATCGTACTGAAAATGGTAAAAAGACTGTCTTAGTAAAACGGCCATAACTTTCTCTCAGAATATCAGATTTCAGAGTTCTTATAGGCGTTGGAAAGCTAATTCAGAGCACTACAAGATGGTGTAGGTTTAGTTCTGTGATTTTAAAATTTTGTCAAGTTTTTAAAGCCTTAAAGTCAGATGTTCTTTATTTTGAGCACGGATTAGGGCATAACTTGGGCATATAGAGTCAGATTTTGGACTTTGAGTAGTCAACGGAAAGCTCTTGGAGAGCTCTACACATTGGTTCAGATTTGGTGCAGGTTTGGCATGATTTATTTTTTTGATATATTGGTCTGAACAGTTTATAGGTATATTTTGACTATGGTAACATTGTGAGTTTATGGCATTGGAGATTTAAGATTTGATGTCATTGTATACTCAGTTCATATTTTAGTTTGGTCTCATGATGATATGGTTATCAGTGGATATGCATGATGACTTGTTGGGTCTACAAGTTGTGCAGTGTTGTAAGTGGTCTATACTTACAGGTTGCATTTATAGCTTGGTTATGGGTTGTCTTTGCCCATTGATCTTTCATTATTGATGCATATACAGATTGGTGGCTTGGATTTGGGTTGTCTATGCCCTAAGTCACTTGATTTTATCTTCATGTAGAAGGGATGAGATGTTGTTACCAGGTACAGTCATGGTGGAGGATTGTGGTTGACTATGCTAACAGGTTGGACACTTTGAGAGCCAGATGCTCAGTTCATGGATGTGATCATAGTGTCATGGATTTTGGCATGACATAATTGGATATACAGGTACATCCTTGATGTTCATTAGCTTGGATTTTTTGATTTAGTTATGGTGGTATATCTTTTTGGTTGAGGACCATGGTTATTTGTTTTCTTTTGAGGAGCTCATGATGTGCACTTTGAGTTCTTTGATAGTTTGATGCCTTGGTTGATTCTCATGGTTAGAGGATGGTTCTTTGATCATTATGTCATGGATAGCTTGGATACACGGTTTAGTGGAAGCTTGTGACAGTGATGGGGTGGCAGTTCAGGATTAGTTCTTGGTTTGATTTGGATCTTCATATAGGAGATGGATTTTATGATGTCATAGGTGACTTGGTACCACGGTTGAGTGGGAGTTGTTGGCATTGATATATTTATTGAGTGTTTGCAGATGTTGGAGGTTTGTCTTAGATCCTGTTGCTGCAGAAACATCTTTAACATTTGCATGGTGCACTTGTTACCTTCATGGTGTGTGAAGATGGTTAGATCTTGAGGACTCATGGAGTTCTTGGTTATCTTTATGGTATGTGGAGATGGTTTTCTTCATGGTGTGTGGAGATGGTTGCATCTTGAGGACTCATAGGGTTCTTGGCAAAGGTGTGGTTTATGCTTTTATTTGGCATGTTATCCTTGGTATGAGGATGGTTTCATTATTATGTTATGGTATACTCTTGATACGCGTTTAGAGTTGTGACATGTTATGGTATGTTCATATGGAGCATGTTATCTCTTTAGTTGAGATGGTTAGATCATGTTTTCATGTTTATGTTCTTGAGGCCATGGTTGGAACTTTGACATTGATCTTGGTTTAGTTTCTTGGTATTGAGTACACTGATCATAAGCTGGATACTTCATGATATTGCTATGTTGCATTTGGAGTTGGCATGGATTGATTGGTTACAGGTGCTCATGGATACTTAGAGACGGTGGTGACGCTGATTTCTCTTGGATTAGAGAAGCATTTGTTGGGATGGTTGATGGTTTCAGCAGGAAGTCTGAGGGGCAGTCACCTGATATGGACTTGAGAGGAGATTGTTCTTAGATGAGTCTTGGTTGGAGACTTGGGTATCTTGATGAGCATTCTCATTCCCCACTCTTGGTCTACTTGGTGGTTTGCTACTTGAGAGGTATAGCCCATTTTTTTCTCTCAGTTACATTATATTTATGCTTGTCTTTCATGGATATGGATCTTGAGCTATGGCACATGAGTTAGTTCTGGAGGGTTCATTTGAGAGATGGTTTAGCATTGGTTATCTCCATGTGCATATGTTGTTATGCTGGTTGAGTTTGAGAGATGGTTTTATATTGGGCATATTCCTTGGATTAGGAATGGTTTTATTGAGTTTGATCTTCTTGTGAGAGGCTTATATCCATGATTAGTTATATGATATGGTTTGGGTGTTGTTGAGGCTTCTTGTTGGGGTTTTATGGAGGAGATCATACTTGCACAGTTTACATCTAGAGGTGTGTGTAGAAGGACATGATACAGGTTATGATTTGCATGGTTTCTCTTGGTCTTGGTTATCTTCTTGGATGTTCGGTTTTTTCTTACATTGGATTTGAGATTGGTTAGAGATTGTGATCACTGGTTTGTGCTCATATATGTCATGTGAGAGATGACATGGTTATTTCTTTCTCTTTCCTTTGTTGGTTGTGGAGAATTTGGAAGACTATTGGAGACTTGTTATGAGAGTTATTCTTGCAGGATATTGGATTTATGTATTGTGGATGTCCTTGATACTACATGGATTCACTTCTTTGAGATGTGTTGAGTGGATTGGTTATAGATTTGACATTATCTTTTGCAATGGGAGCTTCTTGGTATATATGTGGCAGGTATTGTTCTTGAGGCTTGTGATTGCAGGTTGCAGATTGGATATGTTGGTGATATGAGATTCACTTGTTATACCTTTGAGGTATGGATAGTTGGATGGGTTTGGCACTTTGCTGTGGGTGCTATTTCAGCTATGAATATTTTGACAACTACGGATACATGTGATTACCTTTGGATCAAGTTTTATGTGCTTGGAATTTTAGTTGGTACAGGATTTTATGATCTTCTAATGCGACAGGTTGGGTGGCTTTCTCTTTGGATGGCTTCTATGTATGTCCAGTAGCAGTGGCATAATAGGAGGTGAGATCATTCATGTTTGAGATGTTGGATACTTTGATTTTGTTGCAGGTACCAGGATGGAGCACTTGATGTATTTTGATCCATGATGGTGGATGTGCTTAGAGGGATTGTTCCCTTGTTCATTTGTGTGGCTACAGATTGACCCTATGCAATGTATACAACAAGTGGGAGATTGTTGAGATAGTGGGTGTTGCACACATTGCATAATATTGTTATTTTATTATGTAATGTTGTGCCTAGATGGACGTGCAACATGTAAAGATTCCCATGGAATATTCTTGATGAGTTGTATTGTAACATTGTGATAATATTTCATGTAATTATTTAATATTGGGGAAAAGAATTAAATGCCCAATATTAAATGTGGGGTCAGTGGGTTAGGTAGCACATGGTTTTAGCACATGGTTTATGTAATACCACTTAATGGTTTTGTGGGACTTGCTACTATATAAGCAGCCACAAGGGTAGTTGTTGTAGTGTGAGAGAGAAAGAGTGACAAGGAGAAGACAAAAGGCAAGAGTCGAGCAGGACAAGGCTTGACAGGTTAGCCAAGGGAGCATTTGTGAAGGTTGAAAGCATGGCATGGGATGTGTGGATTCATGCTTGTTCACATAGTTTTCTCGGTTGTGGCTATGGCCATGAAGGCTTCCATGGTTGTATGGCAGTGGTATTTTTTGTTGAATAATACATGATGATGGATGCTTTTGGAGGCTGGGTTTTTCCCCCAATGAGGGTTTCCCAGGGTATATCTTGTGTCACAATTTTGTGGGTATGTTGTCTATTCTCTTGCATGTGAATTTTAATTTCATGTTTATTTTAGATTTATTATGGGCTATGTGGAAACGGTTATATTCTTTATTGGTATCAGAGCCTGGTTTTGGCCTGGTCATGGGTTCAAATCTCCCCGGTGCCTTCCCCACCCGTGTAAGCACCTGGTATGCGCGTCGAGGGGGAGATTGTTGGGTGATGCGACGTGCTCCCCTGCCCACATGTGGTTAATTATGTGGTGTTCCATGTTCACTAATAGTCATGGCTTTTTGGTGCAATGGAGAATGGGCCCAACAAACTTGAATAGGTTTATAGGCTTGAACTTGAGCAATAACTAGTTCTTGCCTTCGATTTAGGTGTTTCTCCTGTTCTTACACTTTAGCTCTTAGATTATCAACATCTCCAAAAATATCCTTATGGAGAGTTGTGGTATTCTCTTCTAATTTTTTATTTTGCTCTTTCAAAGCAGCCATCCTTCTTAACAGAGTATCTCTTTCTATTATGGCATCTAAGGTGGCCTGCTCCTTCTCCTTTTCAAGATGAATGCATTTAGCTTCTTCCTCAGCAATCCATTTCTTCAAAAATTCTATATCAGAGTGCACTTCTTTGGGATCTGCAGAAGTTGCCTCGAAATTAGCAGGGTCATCTAGATCTATAAGGTTTGGTTCTACGTATGGGGCTACTCTGGGATTAAAAGGATTATCAGATGAACTCCTAAATTCTAGCCTATAATTTATATCGGCTACAGGATCTGGTCTTACTGAAGCAATTCCCATAGTAGACACGTCCTTGTCGTGATCTGTGAAAAAACAAAAGAGCTTACATGAGAGCCAATCCCGATGTATCAATGTTTGACACTGAAAGATTCCCTTATAACCACGGGCAAAACATAGATCACATGACACACACGTTCACAACAGGACCAAAGAAAACTGCAGTATTTTTCATAGATGTGTTGGACAACTCTCCAGCAGAGTCGCCATTTATTTTGTTTTTAAATGGTACTAAAACTACTAAGTGACAAAAGGCTTAGTACCTGGATAACAGTACATACACAACCTAAAGATTAGCCAATTCTCATTAAAAATTGTATATGCAAATTACTAGGACCCAACTTCAACAAAACCACAGATGATTTTCTACTCTTTTGGCTCTGCAAAACCAGGGTGGGTATACCCAGGGATGGTTCAAAATTGAAACAACTGTATGAGGATTATTCTCAGTTTCATTCTGATTCTCATTTCAAGATCCTCAAATATATACATAATTCTTACTAACTTGCTAAATACATCCCATAATCAGATATGGCCAAGAATTCTTCTATAGATCTGCAAATGTTTTTAACAACAATGGCTAACTAAAGCTAAAACATTCCATGCAGACAAGTGCTGGCCAACTTTGAAGATCTATAGGGAATAAAAGTAAAATTTGATTTGATGATGCATTTGAAAAACCATTTGTAAGATATTTCTCCTTCAGCTGAAATAACTTGATCAGTGCCTAATCCATTGGGGTTTAGAGTCTATAGCAAAATCTAAGATCTAATTTGTTTCCTTACAACAAAATTTATCAGCAATTCTTATCAAAATTTATCATTCAAAATCCTTTTCAATACTTAAGGAATCTTATCACATTCATCAAAGCTTTTATTTAATCCATTGAATTAATAGCAATGATAGATGGATATACAACCTAACTAGATTGCATTCAATTATACAAGCTTTTACTCATACAACATCAAGGTAGCTAGGTATTGAGAAGGAGACAAAATTCAGAAAGAACTGATATGGGGACAGTTCATAGTTTGTATTCATTTCCTTTGAAAATGGTATATCTTTTACAATAAACTCAGAAAAGCCTTCAAAAAGAAACATAGTTCATTCTATCTTCATGTATTTTCAGAAAATTTGACAGAAAAATACATTACAAACTTGCCTTCAAAATTTGGACCAAAAACTAGACTAAGCACAATACTTAAAAGAAAAAGAATTCGGACCCTCTCTTTAGCCTTGGGATCTCACTTAAATAGTGTGAGATGCAACAAGCTTCAGGCTAAACAAATGATAGGTGTCCCTCTAAAGACAAGAACAAAATAACAGAAAGGCTAATTACAATAAATATTTCTTGGTGGGTCCCTTTCTATTATGCTTCTCATTTTTTGAGACAAGAAAATATGATCTGATCTTACAATCATTCTTCATCTTCGGAGTACATAGCCATGAGGTCTGAAAGTGATGTATCATCTTCAGTTAGCTGTGAACTCACTTTAATCTGGGGATCTTCCATGTCTTCATTATTATTTACAAGGGTTACTGTTACTTTCGCATCTTCCTCCTCATTGTCTCCTGGCATCTGTTCCATAAACTGATTTTTCCATTTATTAAAAACATCATCATCTGGCCAATCAAAACTTAGAGCTTCTCTTTGTATCTTTATTAAAGAATTTGTACTTTCTTCTAAATCATCAAATTCTTTCTTCATAGCAGTATAAAACAACTGTATTTTTATTACCTCTTCATTTGTCTTTGCCCAGAACCAGTGGCCAGCCTCACTCATGATGTTTATTATTCTTTCATTGAATAACTCATCCATCTCCCTTTTCCATTTTTCCTTTTCCTTTATTGTATCAATAGATTCTAAAGCACAAGAAAATAGGGTGAATTTTTCAGCAACATATTTGGAAAAACAGAGTGTTAATCTTCTCTGTAAAGAATCTCTTTCATCACCAAAATTCTCTAGCTTATTTAACAAATCAAAAATCTTCTCAACTTGATGATAAGGCATTTCGATTGCAGATATACATATGATTGTAATATCATTATTTCTCTCCCTCCATTTCTGCGCAAGAGAAGTTAGTCTATCCTTTTCTTTATTCAACTCATCCATAAGGGTTATAATTCTTGTCAACTGATCATAAAAAGTTGACCATTGTATTTTATCCCTCAAATATATTACACCCTGCTTTAACTTTTCTTCATATTGATTTCTCAATTTTATCTGCAACTCATGCAATTTTATTTTTTCTTCCTCAAATTCCTCTGCAGTATAGAATTGTGGCCTTTCAGGGGTGTCAGGTATTTCAATGATAGGGGTTGATCCAACAAATGACTGTGAAGGGTACGTAATTCTAAGTGTACTGGATTCTCCCACCTTTCTTTTCCCAAGTATCTTCTCCAATTGAGATACCCTGTTTTCCAGCTCCACTCTCTTTTTACTTCTTGATTGTAGGCATCCACCACTATTTCATACTTACCCTGCAAATCAGTCATTTCCTTTTCTTCTCTTTTCGCAGTGGCCAAGGAAAATTTAGAATAATCCACATTCATGTAGGCTGCCTGTACATTTGAAGTATCAGCGACCCTCCTCACAATGCTACTCCTTGTTAGTCCTAAATCATCAGGCTATAATGGAGTAGTCCTGGATCCTCTTCTTAGTGACCACATAATAAGGGTAGTTAGATCATTACTGAATGTTGTTCCCAAGAATTCCTTTTTATTTGTATCCTGTAATCCTAAATTATTTGACACAGAATTAAAAATTAAGGCATCAGCAATATCCCAATTGGGCAATAATAAAATATTTACATTTTTCACCATTTGTCTACCTTCGTTAGGAGTTATATTCTAGAATTCTTGTATCATTTGTTCCTTTATTTGATTTTGAATGGAGGTTTCATCCATTTCTGGATGCTCTGCTTTCATATTCCTACACCTTTGTTCAAAAATATGCATGTTTGCCCTCCATGCAAACTGATGGAAAGCCCTAGATTTTACAAAACTGTTATCAGACAAAAATTGTTGACTGGCTTTTTCCAAAACAGGTTCTAATTCCCTTCTTCTGAAATCTACTACAGTTAATTAAAAACTTGGCACAGGAGGCTCCTGGGGGTTCCCTTCATAAATTTCTACTTGAGTAACAAAAACTCCTCCTTGCGACCCCATTTGTTCAATTTGCTCATTGGTGAGCTGCTCTTCCTCAATTCTCATTGGAGTTTGGAAAGGTGAGTAACCTTCACCATGGGATTCCTCTTCCCTTATTATTTTTGTTCTTTTGGGAGAAGGTTCAGGGGGTCTTTCTTCAAAGACAGTATTAGTAGATTCAATTACCTATTTTTATTTGTTATCAATGGGCATCTGATCCCGAATAACAATATATCCTGTCCTCTTTCGCACAACCAGTGGAACTACTCCTATGTTAGGGGTGAAACCCAATTTCCTCATAAATTCTCTGGCTATATCTAGAAAAGAATCAATAAAATGTTGTTTCTTTTCATTCATTACCTCCATTATTTCTGAGAATGTACTCATGAGTTTATTTATCCTATCTGCATTAGTTGCAGCATTACTAAGAGGACTGTAATCTTTGTCAAAACAATTAATAAACTCCAAAACTTTTGAATAGACTCTCCATTTTTCTTTCTTTGTTTCTTGTTCTTGGAGAGAATATTCATTCGTTATTATATCTTCAGGGAAATAGAATTCATGCTGATTAGGACGAAGCTTGATCCTATGTCTAAGAGCTTAATTAAAGAAATCTTCTATGTCACAAAAAGGAGCATGAGATACTGCCATCTTATACCGATCCAAAAATTTGTAGAGGAAGATCCACCCTTCTTTAGTTATTACAAACTGGTGAGCTACAGTGCAAGTAGGAAAAATTGATCATGTTCCCCTTTTGTGCAAAAAGGTCTCCTCCACTCCTCCCAACTGCCATAAAAATTTAGCTACCCCTACCTTTAAAGGTACCTGATAGGGTAGTACATGGGGTGTCCCTTTGAACCCATAGACCCTAATGACAGTTGAGACTGGATATGGGATGATATCTCCCCAATTATGTGAAACTTTTAAACTATGGGGTCTGTCCATAGGCCTAACAAGATGCATTAGTGCCTTAGGAATTCTGGGATTGTCACTCAACATGAGGCATCTTAGTTTAGAGGCAAAATGCCTATCAAATCTAACAAAACTAGCATTTTCTGCTTCCCCAGTCATGTCTGCACTCCATAATTGAACTGGTAGTGCCTCCCCCTCTTGTTCCCTATTTAAAACCATTTCTTTACCAAAATATGTAACCCCTTTAAAAAGAAACATATGCATCAATAGGGAGTACTAAACCCAAACCTTTTCCACCTTGCCCTTTGCAATCCCCACCAATCCATTGTGAATCTCATTAGCCAGGTAAGATGCAAAATCAAAAATTATTTCTACACTGAAAAAAGAGATTTGGGTGATCATATACATGAAGCTCACTGGAATAAAGTCTTCTTCACCCTCTCCAGAGACTCTATACAGGGTCCTGTATATCTCTACTGCCCTGGCATTAAAGCGTGATTTCTTGAAAGGTTCTTTAGAAGATGATGTTATTGCTGGTAGGTTTCCAATTCTGCCTATGTGGGCTTTCAGTGCACCTTGTCTAACTACATCCCTTTTGGACATATATTCTTTTTCTAACTCTATCAAATTAATAGGCACATGATACATAGTGAGAGGTCCCAAACTGAAAACCTTCCTAATTTCTTTTGGAGTGATGGTAATTAAACCCTCACCATCCATTCTTCTCACTACCTTAGTGGCTGGATCATAGCTTTTCGCTACAGTTTCAAGCAGGTCATAATCCATAAACACATTGGGAACAACAAGCTTTCCAAGATCAAAATTCCATATATTGGCATGAGGGGCATATAATTTCCTTTCTGCGAACCATTTTTTGAACAAACTCAAACCAGTTTGAGAAGTCTGAGCATCCTAAACCCAATTACCCTTATCATACAATCCATCAGCTATCCTTAGCCTAGGGTTCAATGAGGTTAACCTTTTAACTTGTACTATCTCTATAGTAGACTTAGGAAGCAACTCAAGAAAATCATCATGCACATTCCTATCCAAATAATTTACTGCACCTGAAAATCCCTTCTTCAGAGGCATTTTGGACTTATTTTTTACAGAACTAAAAACCTTACAAGGATTATGGTACTACTACTTACTTGAATTTTGTCTTAGTTTTTCTCTATATTTCCGCAAACTTTCCACAAACAGACAACTTCACAATTTCTACCAAGCTTCAGCACAATTTCCTTCAGTAATTGCTTCTGCACAAGAATGGCTCCAAATCTTTGCTTGCGTAAGATGAAACTGATGAAATCTCTCTGTATTATACTCTATTTTTTCTCACGGACGATGCTTTCATGTCTAATTAATACAGAGAGTGGCACTACATTTTGCGTTTAAAATTGCGCCATCGATTTTCAAAGATCCTATGATCATGTGATACGGAGAGAACAACTAGGAGTTGCATTTGACATGTCATTCAATTTACCCAATGAGAACTTACCACGTATATAATTCTTTCGTTGATGGCACTTGTATCTGGACCCATTGACAACTGAGGACACGTGTCAGCATGTCGCTACTTGGTTTTGGATCGCTTTGTACATTCAAAAGTACATTGTACATTTGTACATTTGATCAGAAAGGCAATAATGAAATACAGATTTCTGCATAGTTTGTGCCTGTCAAGATTTTACTGTAGTCCTAATTATCATTCCACGTCACCAAAGGTCTTGCCGACATTCAGATTTCATGGGGCCTCGCTACTTCACTAACAGCGAAGAGTCTAATTTTTTCGATAGCGAAGTAACGAGCTCCTGCACTTTAATGAATTTCATACCGAAAAATGCAAGGGGCAGCAGATATTATTTTTATTATTTAAACTGCTTCTGACAACATCATTTATGACTTGTCACACCACCTGGTGTAGTCACAGTACTGGCAAAATGCAATGTCACCGCCCCTTCAGATTTCATGAGCCTCACTACTTTGCTAACGGCGAAGTGTCTAATTTTTCCAATAGAAAAGTGGCAAACCGTCTAGAAAAATCATCATTTCGACTCTGATTTTAGATATTCTACTAGGTCCCCTTTCCTGTTTTGACGGTAGTTGCAACGTGTACCTGCACAATAAATCATTCAGAAAACAAAGTTTCAACTGCCGTATCTTCACTTTGCGGTCCCGCCTCGTAAAATACTCAGCATTCGCTACCTCGCGATACTTAAAAAGCATGCAATTTTGCATAGCGAGGTAACGACAGCGGTAGATCTACTTGGATCTGATGGCTGGGAAAAATGAGAAAAAGGTGTCTTAGGGGAACAGAAGATAAAAAGTGACAGAATATTCGTCTCATTTGAAAATTTAAAATTTTGAGCCCGACAATTTATGAATAGATAGAACATAGGGTTTTCATGAGTTTTTTAATGGATAGATTATCCAGAAACCCTATGTTTCACTTAGGAATAGAAAATCTGACTTTTCTACAATTGAACAAAAAAAAACTTCTGTTACACAAAAAGTCAGACCAACAGAACCAGTAGATTACAAGAAGCTATTTGGGCTTACAGAACAACATGGAAGACTACTACAGGATTCACACCATTTGAGCTCCTGTATGGAAAGGTAGCAATGGTCCCCATTGAATTTGAGCATAAAATTTTTAGAACTACAATGGAGCTAGAAATTGAGCTTCCTATTTCATAAAGAGAACGTCTTCTAAATCTTAACTCTTTGGATGAAATGCGCAAAACTACTTTGTAATGCACTGAACTTATACAGAAACAAAGGAAACAATGGCATGACTCCTATATTATCAATAAACAATTTCAAGTTGGTGACTGGGCAGTACTATATGATTCCAGATTTAAAGACATGCCAAGAAATCTATAGACAAGATGGATGGGTCAATATAAAATTAGTCATGTGTTTAATAATGGAGCTATTTAATTAACTATGATTGATCTAGTACCTTTCAAATTATTAGTCACTAGTCATAGACTCAAATTATATAAATGGCCCCAAACAAAAGAGGACTTCTTGCAGCAGTTTCAACGGCCAAATTCAAATACAAACAAGGTAACTCTTCCTATAGCCAAAGGTGTCAACCTTCTGCCTACCGCTCTTCAACATTAATTTCTTTGTGCATGCTCATAATAAAGACTTTATGTCCACATAAAGTTCACTTCTTTATTCACTTTCTCATTCCATCAAATCTCTTTACCTTCCACCCATCCACATCATCCCATTTCTTTATCTTCCATCCACCTAGTTTCCACATCATCAATTTTTGAAGTTTTCAATAAACCCTGTGAGATGCTGATGAATGCTATTGCTGATATCACTTCTGCCACCTTTATGGTATGTGTGAAAATCATTTAATAGGTATAATATTTTCAAATTATAATTCATTTATAGTCCACGAATTTCATTAATTATATTTAATACTACATTCTTTATATGATGGAGGCATTATGCCAGTCCCTTACCTGTACTAGGTCTGACAAGTGTGGACACTTGTCCATATTTAGCAGGGGGCAGGGAAGGTCATTAATATCCAATGAAATTTCTATTTATCTGTAAAGATTTTTCCAAATCCTCGTATTTCCTTTATTGATGGAATTTAGTTTCCATAAGTACACAAGTGAGGTGTTGTACCCCTTACTTTTGAATGATTTTATTGTTAGGCTATGATGTGACTTGTGTTTAAATTTTATGTGATTTGAACCCCATTTTTGGATGATTCTCACACATATTCATGATTTACCTTCATTAAAGCCATATTATTGTGCATAACAATTCATTATGACATTAATTACCTATTAAAACAAAGAAATGTGAGTTGAGTCTGTAAAACAATAAAGTAGTTTGAATTCAAAAGGGGGAAAACAAAGCAGATAGAGAAAGTGTTAAGAAAATGGGTAGAAAATTGCAGAGGAGAGAACCAATGGAACATACTGTGTTTCTCTCAGATGTAGAGATTGTAAAAAGGTTTAATACATGTGGATGGTTAGGGTATTTCTTGAGTTTGACTGCATATGATGAAGAAGTAGCCGCATAATTCACAAGAACTTTTGATAAAGGTGAAGCTTCCATTTGGGGTTTAACGGTGATTGCAATAGAGGAACACATTGCTGAAGTAACTGGGTTACCTGCAATTGGAGAACATTATCCCAACACACATGATGTGAGGTCAGCAAGAGCTCAATTTACTAGACCGAATCATCCTTAAATGGACATTACAAAGCAAGGTTGCAAGAGAATGTCACTGATGCCACCATAAATTGAATTAGAAATGCATATTATCAGGTACCTTACATGCAAAGTGTGATTCTCATACTTACATGCACATCATTTCAAATTACTTAGTTGTATAAGGCATAATCTTTCAATCAACATTCCAAAATTCTTGTACAATATGCTCTGTATTAATGCAAAAGAAACTCAAAAAGGAAAAGATAATTCTGTTAACCATCATTCCCTAATTAAATTATTGATAGAAAGGTTGCTTAAGGATGTGTCTCCAATGACATGGGATGATTTTTTACAAGCCAAAACTCTCCAACCCCAAGCTGCACCTAGTAAATAGCTCAGTGAGGAAAATCTAGTCCCCACCAATGAGCCTACTAAACAAAATACCCAAGAAAATGTGCAAGAAACTATCCCTATTCAAGAGACTGTACCTTTACTTTTTCAAGAAACCTAAAAACCTACTTCTAGCAGAGTAAAGAGGAAACAAAAATTTCAAGAAGAAATCTCTATTCAGGAAAAGGATGAGCCAAACCCTATAGTTGTGAGACAAAGAGAACTAAGAGAACTCTTGCAAAAACTACTCCTACAATAGAGAAACCTAAAGGGAAAGGTAGAGAAAAGGTTGTGATACAAGAAGAAACCCTCGTAAGAAGAAGCCCTAGGATGAAAGGGAAATTTTCTAAAGATTCTACTTTGTCCAAAACATCTATTAAGGAATCCCTTGTGCAAATTGTCTCTGATCACTCTCCTTCCCGTCCTAAATTACAAGAATTCTTGAAAATCCTAATGAGGAATGTAGGGATAAAATCAAAGAAAATCCAAATGATACCCCAACAGGTCAATCAGATATTTCAAGTAGTAAAGATAAAACCATTCTTGAGCAAGACTATCCAAACACTACCCTAGTTCCCCATAAATCAACATAGATTACTAGTTTTGTAGAACATTTATGGAAGGAATAGAGGAAGAGGAAAAGAAATCATGAAGAAGATAGTGGTTCTATTACACTACAAAAACTCCCTTTTCAGTCGTTTGGACAACATATGTTTTCTGATTCCTTATGGGAAGAAGAGAGGAAAAAGATGAATAAAGTCATAGCATCTCAAGGTGAAGAAATCGCAGATTTAAAGGAATAATTAGCAAGTCAAATGAAACAGATGGATCATGCCCTCAAGTTGGCTGATTAGGCACTTGCTTGTAGACCACTGCTAAGAGTTTATGCTCTCTATTTAAAAGAAAAATTTCTTTTGTTTCAACTAACATTAACTCTTAAGGATATTAATGCAAAATTTAAATCAGCACAAGAATTTTACGGATTATATCAAACTTTGAGACCTTGGTAGTAGAATTTTCTTTGTGAATTATATGTTCATAATTTTCTTATCCCTTTAGAGATTCACTTTCTCTATATAGGGGATATACATTTAAGAGCCCTCATGTCCTAGATGTCCAATGAACCAAACTATGATAGGCAGATGAATAATTGCAGGGATGAGGAAAGGATAGAGCCCTTGCCTTTTAGAGCTGAGAGTAGCAAGCTAGAAAAAGTTCTTAGGGATTGGTTCACATTAATTTATGGAAAGAAGAATCTAGAAGTAAGGGATAGAATCTTTGCTACAAGAACTAAAGCCTATGCTAATTATGAGAACTTACACTATTTTGCCTTCCAAAAAGCTATGACTAGTGTTAGAAGTAGATGGGCCAGATTGTTTGAGTCACTTAAAAAGTCAGAACCACATAGTCCCATAAACTTGGAGACAACACTTCACAGGGTTCCAAACTATCTAGAGTTAGGGAAGCAGGCCAGACTAGAATTGTGGTGTCTCCTAACCATGCAGCCTCCAATGCTCTTGTGTCCTTTATATGACATTAATGTCAATAGAATTGACAGACTACAAGAAGATCATAGAAGGGAAGTGTAGGAAAGAACAAGATGATTTTACTATACCTTCAAGAGCAGCAAGAAAGGAAGGACTAATATTGGAGAGTTCAGGTCATTAACAAGAAAGTGCAATGCTTGAGGATAAGCATTAGTTTAGAAGGGGGCAGATGATGAGGCCAAATATTGCCTTTATTTCATGATAGTTTTGAAACACTTTTTTGATACTCTATTTTATTTTTGTCAAGACATTTGTGGACCTATGTTTACCTAAACCTATGATAAACCTATGGGTAGATACTATGCCATCTTTTGCTAGTATTATATATATTATGTAGTATTTCATATAATTATCAAAATGTGTGTTCTTATATTTGAATTTAATTTGAAAATGCTTATTTCTAATTATCTCTATATTATAACTAACCTGTTAGCAATGAAGTTGGAAGATGATTGGAAGAATTCAAAGATGAGTGCCAACAACATTCAAGGAGAAAAGAATGCTAGGTGTGGCAAAGTGGAAGAAAGTTGTAATAGTTCCAAAGTATGGAGGAGCTATCAAGACTTATTACATTCTTTGCATTTATTCCTATGATGAGTGGATGTTTAGACTTTATTATTCCTACCTTAAGCTATTATCTCTTCTTCTCGCCTTGAGTTGTTATTTTCCTTCTTTATCTCCTACGAATTTATAGCTACGTTATTTACTTTTCTATTATGGGAATAAGTGTTGATCTCCTATATATAGGAATCAAACCAAGTATGTTAGTTTAGTTAGAAGAAAGAGTTTATGAGAACAAATTGTTAACTTTTATAGTGAGTTGTGTTTTTACAGTTCTATGTGTTATGTAATGGATTTCTAAAATGTAATGAAATAGTTTTTGGCTTCTATCCTATGTTAGCAGTTTAGTTGAAGCTGACCAAGGGGGCCCACTTGGAAGGTGGATTAGATTAGGATAGAATAGATTTATTTCCAAGCATTCTTAGTATTGTAAGTAGAAGTCGTAAATTCCTTCTTGTAGCATCACACTTCGTGAATGTTCTTGCAACATATGTGAGAATAGTTATAGTGGATGAATTGAGTTGGAATATTTGTTAGCCTTTCATTGTATTTCTAGTAGTCATAGAATTAAGTGTGTTAGTTTCTTGTAGCAATAGTGTAAGTTCTTTTCCTTGCATTTTACTTTCCTGCAGCATAACCTTAGTGACTCATTAAGAGACCTAGTGCACATACTGTGTTGACCATTTCAAGTATACATCCCTAGGTTAACAAGATTAAATGCACCTCATAGTGAGAAAAATAGTCCTTAGTTTGAATATATTATTCCTAAGGATGGCCCAGAGCATGACAATGATACACCTATTTTAAGGCAGACTACTTATTTTGATCTATGATGGCATTAACAATGGTTGCATGACTAGGTTGGTTCATGAAAGCATCAATATCTATGGAAGAACTTGTCTCTTCAGGGTTTGTGGTGGTGGATCGAGTGGTGTCATGGAAACTATATAGTATGGTTGAGCTTGAGCTATGCTACTACTATGACTAGGATCCATATCCTTCTTTTTCCATGTGTTCTTATCAAAATGTGTGGTGGGTGGCATGAAAGAATAACTTCCTTAAGGATGAAATGCAAAAAGGATGATGACACATGCATGTGAAAAGGTGATTTGCCTAAGTGTGACTAGGGTGAATTGATTCTATAAAATGTAAAGAAGAGTGGGTGCAAGTGTGTTTAATGATGTTCGAGAGACCTAAATGATATAGTACTAAGTGAAGAAGATTATTTTTCCCTTAAGTTTGATCTTGAAAATGTGATGGTGATATCAAACCCTAAGGTAGCCTTATGTCTATTTTTGGAAGAAAAAGAAGGATCAATTGTGTAGCTTAACCTTTTGCTCAAGGTGATATGGGACACAAGTGACAACCTATCCTAGACAATGCTTAGTTTCAAGGATAACTATGATCATGAGATGGATGGAAACTAATTTTAGGTAAACAAAGGTTAATGAAGTGATGCTAAAATTTTTCTAGGTGGATGAGTAAATAGTGGAGGGTGCTAGGGCTTAATGATATATGTGGAGGATTTCTGAAAACCTAAGGTTGATGAAAAAATGGGAGGAGATGATTCTATTTTAAATGCTTGAATGGGGTAGTGGTTTTATGTGAAAGACTAAACCTATGAGGAGAAAAGTCCATAAGTGTGTGTGGAAAAAGAAAGAGCTAATTAGAGTGAGTAACACTAGAGTTGTTGATAAGGCTATGGTTGACACCTCATCGGAGAGTTAGGTTTTGAATTTTGTAATCTCACTCAATTTGTAATGCAATGTCTGCATCATCTTTCTCAATTTGGTCTAGTTTGGTGATCCTTGGGTTAGGGGTATATTTCTTGTGTTCCGCTTCTATTTCCTTGTAAACTAGTATTTGTGGAAGTTTAGCTTTTTTGAATTTGGTCTTGGTTTGGCCTGACATGAGATAACTCTAAGAGATTCTATTGCAAATGTGGGGTTGTATAGGTAGTGACTATGCTAAGTATACCATTTAACCATGGGTTGAAAACATAAATCAGTTGAGGAATAACTAAGTTTCCAGAAAAGAGTAGATTAGTGAAGTGGGGCAAACTAGGCTTAGGATTTGTTGTGAATGAACTTGCTAACAATCCTTTTGAACCAAGGTAGGGAGGAACTATTTTGAAGACAAATGTGCTGTTTCTAGTGAAGTAGGATAAGGATATTTGAAAAAGGACAAATTTGGACTAAGGAGAAAAAGGTTTTTTTACAACTAGATTTTGCTAATAGTTGTTTTTGAGATAACAAGGATAGTTCTAAAAAAGTAAAGTTTGAAACAATGAGATAAATTTGTTGCGAATGGACTTGCTAACAACTATTTTTGAAATAAAAAGGATGGGATCTTTCTGACATGATGGATTATGAGCAAATAGATTCTCAAAGGACAAAGAAACTTTGAGAAAGACAAACAAGTGATCTCTTTAGCAAAAGGATTTGATAGTAACCATAGAAATTGTGTATGTTTTTACAAATGTTTTTCATGGGTCTTGAGCATAAATAAGACAATTCAAAAACACTCTTTATCCCTAAGGTAAAAATTATGGTTGCAATATGCTATTCAACGACCCACAACTTGATGTCTCCTAATTCTAGTGCAATATGTCCCTCTAATCGAAGAGGTGAGTCAATACAAGACTCAATCAACAAATGATACACATCAAAGAATTTTCAAGGCATGGAAAATAGAAGTTCCCCTTCTACAGGAACAATGACCCTTAAAGATGAAAGCCAAGTTGCTTTATGCCTCTACCAGGGGAGCACAATGGTGAGTAATCTTGAGGGATGTTGTTTCCCTTGCACCATGAATGAACATACCATGGATAAAATCAAGAATTTGACTAAAATAGGGTTACAAATGGGTCTATGCAGTATCACCAAATGGTTGTTATGTATGTGATCCACTTATGAATCTCTTCTGAACATGCTAAAATTGTGGAAAAGTTTTTCCACCTCAGGATACCCCCATAAATACACTACCCGAACTTGAGTGATAGAGTGAAAAAGTTTACCTTTCCCCTCATTTATATACTGGCCATACTTTTTACTAGTTTGAGCTTCTCACTGTAGGGGTGTGGTTCACAGAGGTGGATGAACTCACTAGAAGCACTCCTAGGTTGTTGTGGATGATCTTGCTAACAACTTTTGGTACATGCATCATGTACTTTAAGGTCTTAAGATGCAAAAAAGAGAGAAGACCAAGATGTGCTAGAAGGCACAATCTCAAAACATGCAAGACACTTGATTCATTTCTATTTGGACACTTTAGTGTATCATAATCAAGCTAGTTTTTGAAGACACACATGATCTTAGAACTCAATTGCTCATTCCAACTTTACAATGATGCTCAACAAAAGGAAATTGAGTCAACAAAAGGTAAATTGTGCGCAAAAGCTTTGAAGAGGAGGGAATAAGAACAATTTTATCCATAAGGTATTCAAGATTTATGAGTTCATTACAAGCACTAAAATTGAGGTGTTCACACATAATGTTCTTTTGTGCCTTTAAATGAAGTGTTCATCGCATTGGTTCAATTTTAAATACTTGACATTCAAGAGTGGATTTTTTAAATTAAACTATCCAAGAATTCCAATGAAAAATCATTCTAAAATTTAGGCATACATTCCACAAAAAAGAGAAAATTATTCTTTTTAGACCGTTTAAAGATGCATTTTCTAGCAAGTACCTAAGAAACTTGCAAAAAACTATTAGTATTATGCTCCAATAGATACTTGCAACAAAAAAATCAGTCCCATGATCTTGCAGACATAAAAAATGATCCCATAGGTTTAAAAAATGATCCAACAATGTGAAAATGTAGTTGAGAGGCGATAGGATTGCAATATAGAGAACTGGTGAAACCACGAAAAAATGGGCCATAGGTAAAGAATCACAAAGAAATCCCATAAAAATGCAATCCCATGGGTCTATGAGGGAGTGCTCCGACCAAAGGTTTTGTCTGTAGGTTCGATAGAGGAGGAGAAAAGTGGGAAGTAATGGTTGACTAAATAGCTCAAGCATTTCTACTAGTTTCTAATAGCGATCTCGCTGGTAGAAATTGGCATTCTCATAGGAATAGGGTCAATAGGAATGAGTGGGATGTTTTAACGGCAAGTGGAAATTTATTTTGGAATAGAGAGTAATCTTGCCTTCATAGGTACGCATTCCTGTAGGTTTAGGATAGTGATCCCGCTATCACAGGTTCACAATTTCGCATTTGTAGGACTGCAAACAAGAGGTAAGAAAAGTTATCCAAGTTGTATTTTTCTTTTATGGCTGGGAGCACGATTCCTGATTGGAGACTTTGGTGCTTGCAAAAATATTAGAAAACCAC
This sequence comes from Cupressus sempervirens, assembly GCA_028749045.1. Taxonomy (NCBI): domain Eukaryota; kingdom Viridiplantae; phylum Streptophyta; class Pinopsida; order Cupressales; family Cupressaceae; genus Cupressus; species Cupressus sempervirens. The sequence continues at coordinate 797,904,819 of CM053793.1, forward strand.
TTGCGTACACAAATAAACACAAAACATCAATTTGCTTAGTTCAAATATTAACAAGCCAAAAAGTGAAATTGTAGTGACCTGAATGCAGGGTCCCACTGGGCATGCCAAAATGTATCACCTAATTTAGTTAATTTAAAAGGAATACTAATACTAACAAAAGCATTCACAAAAAAAAAAATAAGTAAACACTTATGACAAGACAAGGTTATCACCAAAAGGAAGGGAAACCAAGAATGGTAAGCTTCTTGGGCATAACCTATCATGACAAAGCTATGTCCTTGATGGATAGCGGATGTATGCTCACATTGTGCTCAAGCTTCCAAAGGGTAGGGGGAATTTACCATGTGTATACATGGATGAGGGTTTCAACAATGGAGGAATTTCAGCATTATGGTGGTGTAAAATGACTATGATGGAGTAGTTAGTGGAGCATTATAAGGTTGCATAAAATTGGATGATGGATTATGAGAGGGAAGAGATTTTATTTATAGGCTAAGGGGTAGTGAAATGGAGGGTCATGATGCAAGGATGGAAGAATGGTGAGAGAGGGCTAAGATGCTTTCAAAGGGAAACACATGGATTGTGCTTGTTTAGAGATAATAGGGGAGTGACACTTGTCACAAGGAGAATGAGTGTGAGGCGATGAGATAAGGGTTGGTAAAAGGAAGTAATAAGGGAGGTTGAGTGTGTAAGAGACTTATAAGAGTCATAAAGAGGGATGTGAGAGGCATTAATGGCATGTAAGAGCCATTAATGCTCTTGGATAAGGATGGAAGGGGATAAGGGAGAATTTTTTACTTTGGCTTGGGTTATCAAATCTTAACCCTTTTTTAAAGTTGTGCACATATTTAGGAGGGGGATTAGAATTAGCTTAGGAAGGGGGTTAGGGGGCAAATGACTTAGCTTTGATGGGATGGGTTAGTTAGGTGGCTAAGTGAGGTTAGTATGGTGAATGGGTTGGCTTAGGAGTTAGGATAAGGTTTAGGGATGTTTTAGAGGTTTGGATATTTTATTAAATGATTTATTTAATAAAATGGGGATATGGGATTAAATTAAATAGATTTGAAAATTTAATTAATTTAATAGAGGAATAGGGATTTAATTTATATTTGATTTTGGGTATTTAATTTATAGACTTGAAAATAGATATTGTCATTAATTTATAGTAGAAGTAATTAACTAGGGGACGATGATTAATTAATTAAATAATAAATATTTGATCAATAATGTCTTAGGAGATGACTAAATACAATTACACAATGACATAATCAGATTTAGGTGTCTACAGTAGCTGTGTGATTCTTTACCAGTATTGTACAATAAATATTTCTATGGGTGTGTGATACTTTCCATTATCACATGATAGAACTTCATTGGGAGTACAATACTTTATAGTATCGTGTGATATTTCTACCTTGGGTGTGTGATATTTTGAAGTATTGCCTAATGCTGACCCATGGTCACCAAGGAAAAGATAGAAAATGCTCTAAGGACAAAGAAGGGGATAAAATAAGAAGTCAGAACCTCCACATTGGGGAGTACCAGATCTATAGATTGAGGCAAGGACACTCGATACCATAATTGCTAGAAGAAACTACATCCTACCATCTGAAAACATAACAATAAAAGAACATACTGAAGCAACATCGTAATATAGAAAAATAACACTGCAATGTACAAGAATAACCAAACTCATGTGTGGTTCCTCCCAACCATAATATAAAAATGAGACCTCAAAGGTCCTAGCCATCCCCCATGCATAACATCCCAAATCACCAACTAGATCATTGAAGCTGTCTTATGAGGACATCACTACTAAAACGTACTAAATCATAAGAATAAGGAAATCTAACATACCAAAAGTAAAGCATTAGATATTCCAATAAATCAACCACATTATCTATCATATTCCAACATCATACAGATAGGAAATCTAACATGCTAAACCAATAAGCAATAGATACTCCAACTAAGAAATTATCATCGTCTAATCATATGCTAAACATTAAAATATAGGAATACATCAAATAAACTAACATCATCTAAACATGATATCCAAGCATTTTGATAAAAGCATAAATCACAAGAAAGCATACTCTAGAACCCAAAGTTCCAAGTGAAAACATCCAGCAATGGTTGCACTATAATAATAGAGCATCTTTGTACACCGGTCCCTAATAGTGATGAAGATAGCTATGTCTCCCAACCATGTAAAACTTGTAGTGTTGACATTTAGTCAAGTTTGTTATTAGTGACAAGACTTATTTAGATTTTGTATGGTTACTGAGCTTATTGTACAGTCTACAGTGTTTGCCATGCATTTTAGTAGCCACTGAGCACTATAGTAACTACTGAGAATTCCAATGGTTACCAAGGGAATTCAGTTAGTGTGAAGTGCAATAGTTCAAATCGAGCAAAATTAGGCAGTGTGAAGTCCAGCAGTTCAACTCGAGCACTTTAGTGGTTACCAAGCTTTGCAGTTTCTATCGAGCTAGTAGTTCATGTAAAGAAAAGTTAGTGTTAACCGAGCTATATGATGATTATTGTTTACTAAGTGCAGTTGTGATAAATATGTAATTCAGTTTGTACTGAGTTACATAGTATCTATCGAGTCACCAGTGTAGACCAAGTTTAAGACTACTCTGAGGTTATTAGTATGGACCAAGCTTCTACTTCTATGGAGTGCATGACAATGTTGAGTAATGACAGTGGATGCCAAGCATCAAAACTTCACCAAATCAATCTTCGAAACTCGAGTGTCTTCATTTGGGCCAACTTTGTAATATTAGTGTTAACTTGTATATTGGCCGACTTTGTAATTATGTAAATTGGATTGATATATATGTAATGTATTGTATCATATCCAAGTGTGACAATAATGTGAAAAAAAGAAGCATGTGAATGTGAATCAACAATAGACAAAGTGTATTGTAAGGCCATATCAGAAAAGGAGAAGCAGTTTCATATCTATCACATAAAGGTGATTAGTACTTCAAGGAATCTCTATCAGCATTTTAGTTGTAAGTCAAAGATCAACTGCTTCATCCTAACAAGTGAACCAATCCAAATCCTTTAAAAAGGTAGACTTAATGGTCTTTTCTCAAATCTCTTTACCAAGTACATACTTCATTGTGTGTTTGTAAAACCTCAAACAAGGTGGACCTAGCAATCCTAATTGCTCCTAATAGAGTAGATCATCAGAAGTGATCATTGTAAGCCTTAATCAGCCAACTTTATGCTGCAATATTGAAGTTTTGTGGGTATCATCCCCACCCTAGTTTTAATTTCTATTTAGAAGGTTTCTGGATCACTAATTTATTGCCTTCAAGTGTTATGAATGTTTTATGTTTTTAGTTTCTCATGCATGTAGTTGGATCTAATTTGATGAACTAAATGGTAATTGGATTACTACAATTAAGATCTAAATTTGGTAAAGTTTTTTAGGTTACTAATTGACCCCTCCCCTCTCAGTAACCTAACTAGTCTTGAATATTTCCAACAATTGGTATCAAAGCTTTGTGGTTCTTAGGATAAATTTTGATAGCTTGAGAAAAGATCAAGGACAATGGACTTATTTAGACTTGACAAAGCCATTGACAATAAAAAGCTAGATCTAGAGATGGCCATTGCCCAACTCAAGAAAGCTAAGGAGCAACTTTCCCAATCCCTAAAAAGAAGTTCAGATGAAGAAAATGATGCAATCAAAGAACTCCTAGAGAAGAATGGTTCCCTAAAAGAAAAAGTAAGAAAGCTCAAAAAAGAACAAGAAATTCAGTTAGTAAGGCTATGTGAAATCTTGGAACAGAGGAACAAGATGAAAGAAGAAATAGATCGAAGAAACAATGAAATTTAGAACCAATCCCTTCAGCATGCAGATCTTATGGATCAAATCTCCAATGCAAATGAGGAAATCATGAGCCAAAGATAGATTAATGAAAGATTAATAAATGGTCTAAATTTTGAAAGACAAATCAATGAAAGAATAAGAAATGAGCTAAGATCTAAAAAGAAAATCACTGAAAGATTGAAAAATGACCTAAACACTAAAAAGAAAATCAATGAAAGAATGATGGAATCCCAAGCAGACATGAATCAATTAAATCAACTGAATGGACAGAATCTCTATAGGCAAAAAGGTAATGCAATAATTGGATACAAAGAAGATGATGAATCTTCTGAACAAGCTGCTCAAAGGAATCAAAGACCTATTTGCAATCATTGTGGTAACATAGGTCATACATCAAAAAAATGTTGGAGTAATAGTAAAGAAAAATTCAATGGTAAATGCTACAATTGTAGTCAGTGTGGTCACAAGGGTAATGAATGCACAGAGAAATCAAAATTTGAAGGTAAGTGTCACAAATGCAAGAAACAAGGTCACAAGGCATCAGATTGTAGGTTCAATTCATTCAACCCAATAGAGCAAATTATGAAAGCAATATTTGGTTAGGACTACAACACTTGGTGTAGATGTCATTGTTGTGGAGAATATGAACACATTGGCATGAAATGTGTTAAACACCACACAAGGAAGAGAGATACCACCATAAGATGTTTCACTTGTACTGGACTTGGTCATCTAGCTAAGAATTGCATGAATATAGGTAGAGTTGAAGATGAAAAGAAAGCAAAAGAAAATAACATTCAAAAGAAGATGAGGCAGTAATGGATTACTAAATCTACCGAGCATGCTAGTCCAAGCAATGATGGCCATGTCACTCAAGAAGTGGGTGACTCAACCATTTCCAACTAAGTTCTTAAGGAAGAACTAGAACTAAATTGTCAATATCACATCCAAAAAATTCTAATTGAAAGGAAGAAAAGATCCAAATCAGTATTCAAGATACAAAAGGATCATCAAGTGAGATCGGTATCAGTTATCACCAAGTTGACTTCTCTACCGAGCAAGGTTGAGTCATGGACTCTACCAAGAAAAGTCGAGAGTATTAAGAACATTTTTTATTATTGAGTTAAGAAACCTTCACTAAGTAAACAACTGGATGGTGGATGATAGGCTATCATGCATGATGTCATCATAGCTACTTTTGTACCAAGCATTAATGGAAAAGTTTTAACAAAAAGTAGGAAATCAAATTCATTTTCATTGAGAATTCAAAGTGCTATTGCAAAGAAGCGAATTGCAGAGTGATCAAGCGACTTCGAGTGGAATTTGCAACTAAGTTCTTCAAAGTTTTTCATAGCTTACCAAGTTACCATGGCATCAAGCAACAACAAGAAAGCAAGGAAAGGATCAGAGATGTTGGTCCAAGGATTATAATGGAAAGCACTTGATTTCAAACTTGTGCTAGCAATTTCTGAAACCCTCGACCCAAATGAAGCACAGTCACAGATCCCTCCTAAGGTACTACTCATTAACAACATCTAAACTCATTTCAAGTGTGCAATTCAAGAAATCAAAACCCTAGAAATGGATGATGCCCTAAGAGAACTATGTGTGAATAGGATTCTCAAACCTGAACATAAACATCTGGAAGACAAGGGTTTAACCCACATTACCCACCTACCCTAAAGTTTTCAAATAAAATAGATCAAATACATCCTAAGCCAAGTTCATAGTAGTTAGTTATGGCTTGAGCAACTAGTTTTGATTACCAAAAAAATGATTCATCATATCACCGACCACCCCATGCTCACTAAATCCAAAACCACCAAAACCCTAGGTTGAGTGGAGTTAGAAAAGAAAACCCTAGCTGAGTGGGATGATAGAGGTATGAATATTAGTAGTGTAACTGATGTAGAACTGAAATTTGGCATACACGTGATAGCTCACAAGATTTACAGTTCTAGCCATCTCAATAGCGTGTCATGTGAAGTTGTTGACTTGGCATACAAGGTTGTGAAGAACAACTTGTCATATGATCTTGCAGATTTTTTGTTGAAGTAGTTCAACAAAAACATGGAAAGTATTAGGACTTCCTAAAATAAACCTTGCAAATTCAGTTCTTTGTTGACATGTTTATTTTTCTATGTTCAAAAATTTTTCCCTTCAAAAGGCACAGTAGTATGGAGAAAGGATGTGCCAGTATTATATCATATTAACAAATATATTTTTGAAATGGGAGAGAATTTTTTTAGCATAATGGATAACTATTTTGATGTCTTCAAGAAGAAAATGAATAACAAATTCAGGATACCTAGGAAATTGGTTGAAGACTGCAAAGATGATGTTTGTTTCATGGTAGACTATGATAGAGTCTACATTCAGGTAGTGAAACCCAAAGTTGTACGGGTAAGACCTCTTCCCTATGAGGTGAATATTGATGAAGTAAATGACATAATTGAAGCCTTGATTAATGAACTTGTTGATACAAAGGCACCACACTTTGGAACATATGATGAGGCCAAGGCAAGAATAGAGCTTGAAATCAAGCTTCCACAAGTGGTTAACAAAGGCAAGAGGGGGATAGCCAAACTGAAAATAAGCACACATCTTATATTAACCAAGGGCAAAGGAGAAGATGTTGAAGAAGTAGAGGATGAAGAGGAGTCAAAAAAGGAAGAAGAACTAGTAAAGAAGAAAGGAAAGGTGATCATCACCAAGCCATCCATTGATATTTTTACAAAGAGATCTAGGAAGAAAGGTAGTGAATTTGTCTTTAGCAAACCTCCTCCCACCTTTGAAGAAAAATTGAAACAATAGGAAGAAGGTGCAGGCATAAAAAACTTCAAATCCTCGAAGTATGAAACAAGATTAGAGGCAAAAAAGAAATAGGTTGAAGAATTGGTGTTAACCAAAATGAGAAAATAGAAGCATTCGCTAGATTAGACAGCCTCCTAAATCTCTAATGAATTATTAGAGAAAATAAGGCAAAGTTGAGACTTTTCTATGGAAACAAAAAAAGATATCTATGCACAAACCTAAGGTAGTTTCTACCTAGCATGATAGATGTTGAGGTAAAAGAGTCCTTAAAAGAAAAATGAAGATAAGATGACTCTTAGATTTAATACTTGTTTAATTTTGATCAAGGATATAGAGCATGTAGTTAAGAATGCCACAAGCATGTGGAAGAATGTTTATCACTTGCATAAAAAAAGTGACTTCAGAGGTTAAGGATGATGATAGTGATAATGAGGAAGAAGAAACTTATATTGAGCCCACACATTTTGACAATGAGGAAGTTGAAGAAGATAAAGAGGAAGAAGCTATCAAGGAAGATAAAGAAGATGGTGATGAGATTGACCCTATGAAGACAACTACATCAAGCTTGGAGACAACTTCAACAATTTTGATTGTGACCACAACAGATACATCAAGTGTCCAATCACTCTTCGCTCCCTTGCAACTTAGCACATCACCGATAGAAGTGTCTACCACTTGATCTATTGAGTTGCAACCTCTCTCTTCTTCAACTACCTAGTCATCAAGCATGTGTACAGTGGCTTCTACAATTTTGAGCTCTTCAGTAGTAAGTACTTCAGTTTTGAGTACTACAATTTTGGATTCTACAATTTTGGCTACTGTAATTTTGAATACTTCTATAAGTACTTCAGTTTTGGATTCAGTAAGCATACTAGTTAGTATTCCATCTATTGGCACTATATCAATTTTCACTGCTAGTCCTACGTACTATCTCTACTATTGTTTCCATTCTAGATTCAAAGGCATTAAGTACAAGGATAGTTGAACCTAAGGCTCAACTGAGTACAAGATTTTTGAGTAGAGGTAAAGAGATAGAAGAGGATATAGACCTAAATGAGGAGATTGGAATTCCCAAATTGGGCTTTGATAATATCACTATAGATCAAATGCGTATAGCTGGTCAACTCCTCCAAAAGAAGGCAAAGTAGAAGAAATTGAGAGAAGAAAGAGATAGGAATATAAAATTATTGATGATGCCAAGAATATTTTGACTGAGGTGATAGGTGTTGAAGTTGATACTTCTCAACAAATTTTGTTGCAATTAGAAGAGGCAGTTCAAAAGTTTAATGAGGACTCTAGTGGTTAAGACAAGTTAATTGAGAAAGTTGAAAAGAAATTCGATAATAAAGTTCTTGAGCACATTGCTCAGCAAATTACCATTCAACAAGTTGAGCTTTCATCAATTTTGACCAATCTTGAAACATCTTGCACCAATGTGACATCACTTTTTGGAAAGTTATGTGATGTTATCGAGCTTACAAAGGAGATAAAGAGAAAACTAACAAAGATTGATGAAGATCTAAAGGCTAGTGCAGAGCAGTTGCAACTTCCTAGTTCAATCTATGCACATCATATGAAGATCAGATTCTTGTCAGATATGCAAACAGAGTTGTTGAGAGAAGAAGCAAGGATCCCATCTACACTGATAGATATTCAGAATATGATCCTTCCCATCATGGATACAATGTAGAAGCATATTGTTTATTCAAAAACATTGATCCATGACAACAACTTCTCCATTGCAGATCACATGATAGAACTCTCTACAGAAGTGCAAGTTGCTCTCCATACATGCAAGATTTTGCAAGAGAACTGGAATAAAACTCTAGCACTTATACTTAAGGTACATTCTAAGTTTCTTTCTCATTTTGGTGTCTTCATGTAAATAAGTTTTGAATAAATCTTTGGCATTATTGTCAAAAAGGGCGAGAGACACTTAGTATGCTATATAGGGGGAGAGACACTTAATATGCCATATATAGTGAGAGATACTTGTTATACTATGTATATTGGATGGGGGAGAATCATGCAAAGGGAGAAATTGTATATAGAAGAGAATTTGTAGATATAGTATACTTATAAAGGCAAATTTTGAAAAATCTCAAAAACAATATACCATACCGAGCTAGTATCACATTGTGAAGTTTATAAGTTTTGGCTGATAAGTGTTTTTGTCACTAATGCCAAAGGGGGAGATTGTTGACATTTAGTCAAGTTTTTTATTAGTGACCACACTTATTCAAATTTTGTATGGCTACTGAGCTTATTAAATGGTCTATAGTGTTTTCCATGCATTTTAGTAGCCATAGAGCACTACGGTTCCTACCAAGCACTCTAGTGGTTACCAAGGGAATTCAGTTAGTGTGAAGTGCAATAGTTCAAACCTAGAAAAATTAGGCAATGTGAAGTCCAACAATTCAACCTGAGCACTTCGGTGGTTACCAAGCTTTGTAGTTTCTATCGAGCTAGAAATTCATGTAAAGAGAAGTTAGTGTTAACTGAGTTGTATGATGATTAGTGTTTACCGAGTGCAGTCATGGTACACATGTAATTTAGTTTGTATCAAGTTACACAGTATCTACCGAGTCACTAGTGCAAATCGAGTTCGGGACTACTTTGAGGTGATTAGTATGGACTGAGCTTCTACTTCTACTAAATGCATGATGATGCCGAGCAATGATAGTGGATGCTGAGTATCAGAACTTCACCAAGTCAATCTTTAGAACCCGAGTGTCTTCATTTGGGCCGACTTTGTAATACTGGTGTTAACTTGTATATTGGTCAAATTTGTAATTATGTAAATTGGATTGATATATATGTAATGTACTGTATCATATCCAAGGGTGACAATAATGTGAAAAAAAGAAGCATGCAAATGTGAATCTATAGCAGACAAAGTGTATTGTAAGGCCATATCAAAAAAGGACAAGCAGAGTCGTATCTATCACATAAAGGTGATCAATACTTCAAGGAATCTCTATCAACAATTTAGTTGTAAGTCATAGATCAACTGCTTCATCCTAATAGGTGAACTAGTCCAAATCCTTTAACAAGGTAGACTTAACAGTCTTTTCTCAAATCTCTTTTCTGAGTGCATACTTCATTGTGTGTTTGTAAAACCTCTAACAAGGTGGACCTAGCAATCCTAATTGCTCCTAATAGAGAAAATCTTTAGAAGTGATCATTGTAAGCCTTAATCAGCCAACTTTATGTTGTAGTATTGAAGTTTTGTGGGTATCATCCCACCCCAGTTTTACTTTCCATTTGGAAGGTTTCTGGGTCACCAAATTATTATGTTCAAGTGTTATGAATGTTTTATTTTTTCAATTTCTCATGCATGTAGTTGGATCTGATTTGATGAACTAAATGGTAATTGGATTATTACAATTAGGATATAAATTTGGTAAATTTTTTGAGGTTACTGATTCACCCCTCCCCTCTTAGTAACTTAGCTAGTCTTGAATATTTCCAACACGTATGCCCACTTCCATTGTGTTGATGGAGATAATGATCCAATCACAAACACACACAAAACAAACATCCATGGCTAACACTCATGTAAGATAGTAATGATGATTGAAACCAAGATCATGAGACAATTGAAGTAGTACAGGTCCCGGTCATACACTCAATGGGCTACTAAGTAGGGGCTGACATCATGGAGAGTCATTTGGCATCCACAAGCCCAAGCTAGTATATGCAACATCAACTTCCCAATGGAAGGTGCACAATCCTGGTAGCATCAAATTCTCAATGGAAGGTGCACAATACATATTTCAATTATCTAAAATTTTATTACCACTTACACATTTTTATTTAGTTATCACTTGTATTAAACTTCCTCTAGTAACCAATGGGAAATAGTCAATAGGTTGTGAGATTGAAGCCCCTCCATGTGCTACCCTATCCTACCCATGCTCATCCAAACATGAGTGCCCATAGGCATGCATATTTCCAACCCAACTGCAAAAGATCATAACTTCTAACAAGTCCACAAAATATTAGGCCTCACAAGTCACCCAAAAAATACATGCATACATGCTCATATGTGACACACCACCATCACAAAGATCATAACACAAGGATTGGATGAGAACACAAGAAAAATATCACTCAACCAAAAACAAACTCAGGAGGATGGATCTTACACAAATCCCAAGAAAAAAATAAACCATGTGTCATGAATTCACTCAACTGGCCTCAATCCAGGAGTATGGATTCTACACAAATCCCAATTATGTAACAACACCAAAAATCATAAACTCACTCAACTAGCCTCAATCTAGGAGTATGGATTCTACACAAATCCCATTGTCCACGAAATAACAACAAAGGTGCAAAAGAAACAATAACACCAAGTATACAATCATTCAACCAAACACAAAGTCGAGAGTACGGATGCGACACACATTCCAATGCAACATAAAAGTGTAACAATGGTTTGACTGGCATCCTACGAATAATTCAAGTCCATGACCAACATCATGCCAAGAAAGCCCAAGAAAATAGGGCGGCACATAAATCAAGGTGAAACACCTCAAACTCAAAAACTTTGAAATTAAAACCCATTTGATCTTAAGGCACAAAAGCCGCAAATATCAAATAAAATATGGGTTTGGAGTCTGTATGCAAAAACATCTAGCATAATGGAGCAAAGCTCCAAACTCTCATCTCTAAAAATAGAAAAATGCTCATACCTGCCCAATTGAGTATAACTAGTATATAGAAATGGAGGAGAACAATAGTTCTCAGCCTCCTAACAAATGGCTACCAAAGATAGAAGCAGAAATAGAGCTGAAACAATAAAATGGGAGAGCCCTACCTTGTAGCCAAAAGAGAAAAATAGGTTTCTAAACCATAAAATAAAAATCTTGTAGAAGTAGCCAAAAATTGCAACAATCCAAGGTCTCCCTGAGCTAGATCCAATGAGATTGATCTTGCGATGATCCCACACCCGTAGCTCCCACAATGAACAAAACAATAATTCCTCATGAAGAGGATTTTGGGTTTTACTCTCAAATTTTCTAATTCAAAAATGAGAAGTAAGGATATAAATTCCTTTTTGGATACTTATTCACTTTTCGAGTGAATAATCGATTAGGGTAAGTAACTAGCCAACCTACTTAAACCCTGAATCGACCCAAACAAAAATAGGCTATTCCTAGTAATAGGAATTCATCTATGACAAAGCTATCAGAAAATAAAATAAAATAAAATAAAGCCCAAAAACCCCAAAAATCATAGAATTTCCTTAACAACCTTCGCAACATCAACCTCTAAATACATAGACACATTCACAGGTCTAGTCACATTGTGCAAATGAGTTCAGATTTAATAATCACTAAAAGGTTTAATTTAAATAATTAAATGAGGATATGTCGACCTTACAGGGACAACATTAGTAAAATATGAATAGTTGAATCACTAACACTATGTGTCACTACTAGGGATATAAATCCTACACACTAAACAAAGTGATCAAGTGTAATTGCATATAATAACATAGTCAAAACAATAAATGCATTAAATTATCCAATTTAGCCATTTATTCAATTATACTAAAATAATTTGTTTACATCACTGACTTTCACATAAAGCATAACAAAGCAAGAATGTAGTAAATAACCATAGCATTAAATCCACATCTAACATAATAAAAAATATGTCCAAATACCAGATAACTAGATATCCTCGTAAAACATGTTGTCATCTCAAAAGAGAGCATCATCATGCATATATGATCAACTAAACAACATAGTAATCTAACATGAACAATTCATTTCTAATTATTTAAGCATTTAATAATGGTTGTATAAACAACAAGAAAAGGGCACTTAAAACACATAAGCGAACATAATAATAAACATGACTAATCACTACTACAAGAACCTAGTCCAGTATAGCAAGATAATAGTACACAGTGCAATCTCTGCACACATCTCTAGGTAATCACGAAACAATAACATGATACCACATCGATCTTGGTAACCATTGGCACAAACCTTAGTGAACCATAAATCATATCATAATCTCATAAATCAGCCATAAGCATAATCAAAGCAATTGAAATAGTAACATAAATCCAATCACCTCAAGGGTGTAGACCACTTATGGTCCCAATCACGATCCCTTCTCAAGGGGAGATCAACAAGGTTGCATCCATTGGGATGACTTAAAAAATTCAACTAGGAGAGACACTACATCTATTTATTTTAGGCCAAAAGTAGAATCTAGTAACTAATTCTTGTGTTTTATTGACTACAAAGTGACCACTAAGTGCCTCATTATGCTTTTCTTGAATCAAATTCTCCCTCATTGATCCCCTAGGAACACATAGTTGACTACCCTTAAATAACAAATCATTTTGCAAGGTGTATTTAGAATACACACCATAGAAGTTGTTATTATACTCCTTGCATACCTTGTACATGTCTGTAAAATCTTCATCAACGACATATAGGTCCTTGAAGCTATCAATCCCAATGTTTTGCAACTAAACCTCTTGCATTGTTAGGAGTCTCCTGCTTAGTGCATCAACTATCTTATTGTGCACCCCTTCCTTGTGTTTGATGTTAAAAGTGTAGACTTGTAGATATTCTACCCATTTCATGTGCTTATTGTTGAGTTTGTCTTGGGAGTTGAGGAAATTGAGGGCTTGATTATCATAATACACTACAAGCTCCTTTGGAAGCAATTAATGCATCTACTTCCTTAAAGCTTGGACTAGAGCATACAACTCTAGGTCATAGGAAGAGTACTTTCTTTTTGCATCATTTAGGTTCTCACTATGAAAAACCACTGGCCTCCCTTCTTGGCTTAGGACCACCCCAATTGCCACATTTCTAGCATCACACTCCACTGTGAAGAGCTTGTCAAAACTAGGTAGAACAAGAATAGGTCGAGTTTCTATCCTCTTCTTGAGTGTCTCAAAACCATCATTTTCTTGAGGAGTCCAATAAAACTCAGTCTTCATTCCACCTTTGATAGTGTCTAACATAGGAAAACAAATAGCACTAAGATGTTTGATAAATTTTCTATAATATTGGGCCAAACCATGAAAACTTCTCACCTTTGTTGCAACATTGGGAGTAGGCCAATTTATGATGGCATGCACCTTACTTTGGTCCATCTTGAGGTTCCCTTGAGACAAAACAAACCCAAGGTACACTGGCTCCTACTTCATGAAGTCATACTTCTCCAAATTGATCATTAGCTTTTCTTAATGCAATTTTCGAAAATAATTTTTAAATGCTTGATATGCTCCTCCTTAGTTTTACTAAAAATCAAAATTTCATCTAAATAGACAGCAACAAACTTACCAATGTAGTCTTTCAACACCTCATTCATAAGCCTCATGAAGTAGATGGAGGATTTGATAAGTCAAATGGCACTACAAGTCATTCATACGAACCTTTTTTGGTCTTGAAGGTTGTTTTCCATTCATCCCCTTCCCTTATCCTAATTTGATGATAGCCACTTTTAAGATCTATCTTGGTAAAGTACCTTGCTTCCCCTAAACAATCCATTAGGTCTTCAATCCTAGGTATTGGAAAGCTAAACCTAATGGTAATCCTATTTATGGCTCTTGAATTGGTACAAAGTCTCCAAGATCCCCCCTTCATAGGTGCTAAAGCACTAGACACAACACAAGGGCTTATACTTTTCCTAATTAGGCCTTGGTCTAAGAGTTCTTGGATTTGCTTGGCAAGTTGCTCATTTTGTTGAGGGGTCATTTTATAGGAAACTTTATTAGGAAGGGTGGCTCTTGGAATGAAGTCAATTTGATGGTTAATAGGTCTTTTGGTGGGTACGGTAGTAGGTTATCCATCACTAACAATATCCTTGTATTCTTCAAGAATTTTTTGTACTTCTTTAGTTAGCTTTGTTTTCTTTCCTACCTTATTAGCAACTTCTTGCTCAGGCTTCATTACTAGGTAAAATCCTACCCCTTCTCCTTCTTCCAAGGTCTTTAAGAACTCCTTCTCACCCACCATGAGTACATTAGGACATGGGTATTTCACTTCTCCCTCTTCTATTAAGGACTGAATCTTGAATGTCACACCATCTTTCTTGAATGAATATGCATTTTTGGTTCCATCATGCATTTCTTGCTTATCAAATTGTCATGGCCTTCCTAGTAGAAGGTGACATGCATCCTTAGGTAGACTGTCACATAATACCTTGTCCTTATACCTTCCTATTGAGGATTCAACCAATGTTTGTTTACTTACAAGAACATGTTGTCCTTCGTTGAGCCATGTAACGTTGTAGGGATTATTATGTGGAATTCTTTTCATATTTAGTTTGCTAGTTGCCTCCTTAATATGATGTTATCTGTAGAACTTGAGTCTATGATGACTTTACCCACTTTTCCCATCATCTTGCCTTCACTCTAAATAGATCTCTTATTTGGCTTGGTTCTTCCTTTATGGGTTCCTTAATCAATTTCCTTCTTAGCATTATATTTTCCCCTTCTTCTTATTCTACAGGTACTTTAGATGGTTTGTTACTACTACTAGATTCTTCTTGCACATAGTTGACTCTTTTTACACTCTCTTGGGAAGTAGATCCTTTCTCAAGGAATCTATATGTAGGGTGTTCCATTTGGTTGCAATTATAGCACTTCATGGTTGCAAAGTAGGATCCTTTACCTTCGTTGCTGGTCCTTCCTCTTCCACCATTGTTGGAGCTTCTTCCCTTACTAAAACTTCCTCTATTGGAATTCTCTTCTTATTGTTTGGTCCACTTAGTTTCCCCTTGGCTTCTTGAGTCTGAACCTCTACAACCATAACCTCTTTGGTTCCTACCATCTGTGCCTCTACCTTTGCGTCTAAGGTTGGTGTCTGATTTCTTCTTTTTCCTTTTCTTCCACTTTCAGTGCCAATTGGAAACATCTATGAACTGTTGTAGGTGTCCATAGGTTGATCTCTTCTTGTATGTTCCACTTCAACCCACCTATATACCTAGCCACCTTAATAGGTTCTTCTTCTTGAGTCCTTGATCTTAAAAATAACTTCTGAAATTCCTCAGTATATGTTGCTATATCCATATCTTTTTGCTTTAAGATTTGTCTCTTCTTGTGTATTTGGATTTAATAGTCTTCATATAGGTATTGTTCCTTTCCCTTAGTTACCATGGCTTTCCAATTTGCAATTGGTTTCTTTCCCATCGTCTCACTTTCTTCTTCTACATACTTCCACCGGGTTAGTGTTGATGCTCTTAACCTAGATTTGGCTACCTTGACCTTTTGTGTTTCAGTGACCCCTTCACAATTCAAAGTGGTTTTTCATCCCTTCAATCGATTCCATCACAAGTTCAGGGTCCATCTTCCCACTAAACAAAGGGACTCCTTCTAGGGCCTTTCCACCCAATGCCTTGATGCTTTTTAGGAAAGGTTCTTTAGAGAATGGAGGTTCTAGCTCAGGTATGATGTCTTCCTCATCAACCTTTTCTTTACCTTTATTACCAGTTTCTCCTTCTTGGTTGCCTCGGCAACTTCCTCTGGGAGCCTATTCCTTTCCTTTTTCTCTTTCATCTCCTTGGAAAGTTCCATATTGATCACCATATCTACCTACCCTACTGACTCTTTAGTGTACAAAGACATGCCACTAGCCCCCAAATCATTGGTGTCCTTGATACCAATCTAATGTAAGCTAGAATGCTTACTAGCCCTTGTCTTCACCATAGAACTACCTAGGCTTCACTCTTTGCCTACTAGAGTTCCTATTTGTCACCCTAATCTTAGAGGATTGCTAACTCATCCCCTACACCTCCCTATCTAGTTACACCAATGGGTTTCCTACTTGCTTCCACTTTTGAGGCTCTACAACTTGCTCACCAAGTTCACTTGTCCATCAACTTTAGGCTTTTTTCCTTCTACAAGAAGTGAGAGTTTCATTTATGGATTCTAGGCCTCATCCATGCTCCAGGTCTTGAAATCCAAAGGCGTTCTTATCTATTTCTTCAAACTAGCCCAAATTGGCCTAATTAGGCCTCTTAACTAGGTTTTTGGATGATTGCTCTTAATTCTCCTTAATAAGTTGGCAAACTAACTTCCAATTTGAATGCCCTTTTGGAAAATCTTGAAGATTTCATTGGTCTCAAGTCCCCCAACTTGTTCGTACACCTCCTTCCTATATAGGTGCCTAACAAAAAGGGTTTTGAATCCTTCTTGTCAACATCATCAAGGGTTTGGTGAGTACCCTAGCAAATCTTGTCATGGAAAATTCTCCTCTCACATGTGGCTTCCTTACACATCCCTCCTCCTTCTTCAACACTCAGATTGAACTACCCAGTACATTCAATCCATCCAAATTAACTTGCTAGTATTGTGATCACCTAGCCATGCACCAAAGGTTCGTGTAGGGCATCATATTAAAAATAGCAGTCATGCTTTTCTAGGCCTCTGTCATGTCCCCTTTTCAAATAATTAAAAAATAATAATCTTTGCTAAGGCAGGCAGGCCCAAGAAAGTGAAGTTTCGAAAAAAGGGGGTTAATCTTTGGAAACTGTTGGACTAATAAATGAAAATTATTATTAAAATATGTTTCATTAACCTCTCTTGGACGTGAGTTACAGTTATGCCCTCTTTTAAGGGGTTTGGAGGCATTTTGGGCTCATTCCAGAACTTGATTTTGCTCATTCTTTGTTATTCTTCAGAGGCTGCCAAACTTGTGGAGAAGGAGACCCAAGAACGGGAGTTTGCAGATTTCCAGGGAGACCCAAGAATGGGAGTTTGCAGATTTCCAAGAAGGCTAAGGACGGGAGTTTGAAGCCATTCCATGTGCATGCTCATGCAGAGTTTGCCTTTGTGCTAAACAGTGCAGATTTGTGAGTTTCCGAGTGTATTTTTGTAAGAGTTTGGTGTTTCCGGTTGAGTATTTCATATCAGTTTGGGTTGCTGTTGTATATCAGACTTTTAAATGTTAAAATAGAGCTGAAAATATGTATTTGGATATGATTATACTTCTGTGATAGATTATTAAGTTTTTGTGGTGATTTCGGGCTATTTTGTGCTATTTTCGGGAGCCCGATGAGCATTGTTTTTGTCCTCCATTTGGGAGCTATTGTGTGCATGTTATACAGATCTGGAAATGACATTTTATAGGCTGTTATGCTACTCAAATTTCTGTAAAAATGTCTACTTTCAGATTTATTAATAACAGGTGAAGCTGTGAAGTTTTTTGGCACTATTTTCGGCATACCCGATTTGGGGTTTCTTGAGAAATTTGGTGGATCTTTGTGATATCAGTTGTTTGATTTTGAAAATCTGACTAGAGGTGTGAAATACCATATCAAATCAGAAAAGGGGACATTTCAGCCTCTCCCTTTTTATGTACACTATGCAAGGGCTCATCTTCCATATCCCAAAAAACCATGATGATTCCACGGTGAGGATTTATGGGGGAGCCATTCTTCTGAAAGTTTCCAAAACTGAACCAGCAAACAGACTAATAACAAAAGATTTTCTAAGTATGCACAAATGAACTCTAACCCACTTGAAGTCTAAAACAAAAAGTACTGTAACAACTTGAACAATAAGAATCAAACACAAAAATGGACCTTTCAATCCATTGATCCATACATGCAATCAAAAATTCAAAAAACTGTCAACTTCTAAGCTATATTTCATGGATCCACTTGCAAAACTTCACTTCTTACAACTTCCAACCCTTGGAATGGGTTTACTTCATGGTTTTATAGGTTCTTCAAGAGATTTTAGGTAGTTAATCTAACCATCAACCTCAGATTTATGACATGTCAAGATCTTGCTCAAAATGTTGTCATGCAACTTTTCAGAGTTGCTAACAACTTTTGCATTTTTTAGCATCTTTGACATTCATCACTTGGAACCTTCCATGTAGGTCCAATATGGCCCATTTATGATGTTTGGGCATGATGTAGCCTCCAAAGCATCAATTTACAATTTTTTACAATTCAAAACCTAGTTGACAACTTTTGCATTAAATTGACAACTTTGACAATATTGAGCCAAATGATAAACTATGACCTTCACCCTATGCAAAATGATGTAAAAACATCTTGGAGGACATAGTAACCTCAAACCCTTACCCCCTTGACACTCTTAGGGTATATGATCCATTACCCTATCTTGTCACCTAAACCATTAAACATAAACAACATAAAGCAAGTAAAGCCAAACCACCTAGAGTGTATCGAACCTAGTCAAACCCACCTAGGAACAAACCCAACCATGATCTTCTAAGGTCCACACACACACCTAACTAACTTGGCTAAGGTCGATACAAGCTAAAAACCCAAAGTGTAGAGCTAGGATTAGGAGTTAGCCTAGGTGCTCCTACACCAGTTTTCCTGTATCTCAAAGTCTTCTAAACATGTTTGTTTATATTCTTCATGTCCTTTTGAAGTTCTATTTTAATTTTGTGAAGTATTTGAGCATGTTGTACTTAGGTGTTAGTGTGGACAAGCGAGCAAGGTGCCATCCTATCACAATATCATCCTACACCATACTTTACTGACAAGCTAATAACCATTCAACTTCCAAAACTCCTATCGATTGTAATTATCACATGATCCATTGAAAGAAGCACAACCATCACCTTTGCCTTGAGTGACTCTTGAGCTTCTACACAATCATCTCAATCATACAATTTTGATTTTCCATGTTACCTACAATGATCCTCTTAGCTTCTTGAGCTAAATTCTATCAACACCACCCGTATGAGCTTGATAGCAGCTTACTACATCACTCATACAATCTTGCAAGTACAACTCTATTCAACAAGAAGGCATCCATTTTCATTGCTTTCTTGGGTGAGGTAACACTTAGTTTTGTTGTTTCTGTCGATTCTTATCTTGTATTTAAATTTCTTGACACTGAGCATCTTATCACTTTGACATCATTCTTTCTCATTTAGAGACAGATTCGCGAGCATTTACCTTGTTAGTTCAATATTGTGTTTCCTCTTGACACTTTGGAGTTCAGTCTCCCAAATCCCACACACGAAGGTATTAAAATATTTGTAGAACTAAGATTATAGTATTAGTAGATCATTTATTTTGGCTGTTCTTATAGTCTAGATCAACCTCATTTCACTATGCATAGCTCCCAACATAGATGCTTGACCTTATCAGCAAGCTCCGCAGTAGATAGCCCTTTTCTGTCATAGCTCATAGGTACATGTGAGGATTCAACTCATAAAGGAGGCTTCACATTCTATCCCTCTGTCTTATCATTTTGTTATTTTATACAAATTAGATTGATTAGATGAGGTCGTTGTTGTTTTATATATCTCTGCGATTCCAATTTCTCATTTCTGTAGTTAGTTTCCATAGCTTGTCATAGAACACATTAAGTTTCCATTATTTTATACTTTTCTCAAAAGGAATAGCAAATTTCAACTCCACATGTTATAATTAGACCCTTTTGTTAGTCTAGTTAGAACACTGGTATAGGATATTATACGTCAAACTACTTCAGCATTGAATTAGTTCAATCTCCCTAATACACTTAACACCAACATTGAAATGGTCAACATGCTAATGCAACCTTTGTAGATGCTGGCCTCCTTTGCGTAGAAAATCATTTTGCTTTCCACCTCTTGAACATGATTTAGAAACTCTGCATAAATTCCGTTCCCAACAAATAATAAATGTCGCTGCAGCTTGTTCATGATACCAATAATGAAACCAATTTCTGGCCAATTTAATTTGCAATTTCTGCTCCTCAATTTTCAGGTGTTGCACTTTCATTCTTTTTCCTCAAGTGCCTACATATGGCATGGAACTCCTAAAGTTTTCTCCTCACCCATTTGGTCATGGCTGTACCCCATACAAGCATGAATATGTGCATCACTTTGTCAAAGGTTTTTGTATACAATCTTGCTATTAGAAATGGTTGAAATGTGTTGCAAAAAATTCTGCAAGCCTCCATGATGAGCTTCCTGCATTGATACCGCAAAACCTGTGTTTTCATTTACAATTCTCCTGGTGAGAAGAATAATACAAGATTTAGTTTATCCATGCTACTAATACTTGACTTAACTTGAAATTGTGGTGATTTTAAAATGTTCTTCGGTAGTGCAATGTGACTTAGAATGAGCAGTTCATTTACAAACCATAAGCAACTAGAACGAATTGAAATCAAACACAGCTCAATGGATTTTTAACCTCTCAGTGAGAGTAAAACAGGCTACAAGTAGTAAATGCTAAGCTTCGTTTCCTTCCTTACAGGACCAATATAAAGAGCGCTAAAGAGCATAAGACCTTGCACTCCCTATTGTCTGTAATCTTCCTAATGCTGTTATAGAAAGATTACAAGCATAGTACTATTGTCTGTTATCTTCCTAAAAGCTATTATAGAAAGATTACAAGCATAGTATAGATATCAGCCTTGAACGACTGACATGTGACAACTAATTGCTACCAAAATATATTGATTAACTCTACCCACCACTCTCTGCATCTTGCCAATTGCTTGCTAAGGTTTCCTCCTACATTGTTGACTATGCCCTTTCAAAGATAAAAACATATTCCAATAACACAGCATGGAAAAATTAAAAATAATTTGGCTGGTAATCTTTTTTGTTTGATTCGGGTAAACTGCTACAACACAAGCATAGCTACCATAAAAAAGGCACAATCATCACTTGACACAAGCAAAATTCCTTGCAAAGTTAAAAATTGCTTAGTTGGAATCGGAAAATTGATATCTTGATGGATTTTCTCTATATTTCATTGTTTTCACTAATCTTGTGATTCTTCTTCTTGTCCTTAGCGGATGAGAAAAAATTTGAAAGGTGAAGTGATCAACAAATACAAGAGACCTAGAATTAATTTGATGGAGAATATGAGGCTTTCCATCATACTCTCTTTAATTTGCCTTCAACTTTTTCAAATCATTTGTTGGATATATTCAATTATTGATGCATGGCATGCAGAAGTTTTTGTCTTCGGTCATTTTCTGGTGTGTTAGCATAAGCGCCAATTTATTTATATGTAATACGTTGTAGAAGGACATACATTATAACAGATAAGATCGTAGAGTCCTTTTTGGTTATAACAAAACAATCCAAGAAATGAAATAGAATAAAATTTAAATTATCAAGAAATTGAATACTCGTTAACTTGTATGAATTTTAAAGAAAGTAGGTTTTTGATTGCAGGCATTGCCTTCCTAATCAGAATGCACCAAAAACCATTGTACATACTATACAATGACTATGCAATAACGGACAACAAGAACATCTACTAGCTGCAAAGCACAAAGCTATTTATATCAGAATATAAGAAACTACAAATTCCTCTGGCCTATAATGGAGAGAATTGACAACAAATATAAATCTTCATCAGGTCTAACTTGTATTGTTTGGTGATTCCTCTCCCAACAAAAGACTCTTCAATATGTGATCAGGCATGCCCTCCATGAAAGTAAACAAGTGACCAGCCTCAGGAAGCTCATGGAAATTAATCCAAGGGAGCTTTTCAGCAATGTAACGCTGCAACGACACTGGTACAAGTGCATCCTGATCCCCTTGCCATAAATGCACAGAACCTTCATTGTTGGGAAATGGATTTTGGAGATCCATGGGATCAAAATCCCACTTACCAAACATAACCATCATGTCTTTGTGCAAAGACTCAAAGACCCCTTGCTGCACTGTTGCCCTAAGACGCTGCAAAAGTAGAAGCAATTAGTAAGCACGGTATAAGCTCTACATCCCAAAATTAGGATCAACTGTCATATTGGAATCCTTTGTATAATCTCTGCATTGTTTGCATGAGAACAAAGAAACTAATCAACCTCCATGAAAACTAAAAATTCAATTTGCTGGAAATTCAAGATCACTAAAGCATCCTGACTTCATCTGTTACTGTTACTACTAAGAAGAAACGTATGAGTTGCTAGCCACATGAAAGGAACCTCAACAACAAATAAATCAGAAATGTTGATCACAGAAAACAATGCTAATCATGTTGGTAGGAACTAGAGAAAACATATACTTCATCTGTTCGATGACGGGCAAGAAGTTTTTGCATCATCTCAGCATCAGATCGGCTCTGAGGTTTCCAAGAACCAGATATAACACTCGAAGTAGGAAACCACTTTTGCGACATCCACCAATAAGTTAACCAAGGGGTATAATATGGAATACGAAGTGCCCATTGATCTTGTCTAGCTTGCTGATAATAGACTTCATGGGATAAATTAGCAGGGAACCCAGGCCACCTGTAATTTACAACAGGTGCTAGGAGTGCCACACCTGCTAATCTGCAATATTGCAATACATGAGTCAGTTATATAAAAATAAAAAAATAATCTCAACAGCTCCCTGCAAAATGTAATCTGATAAAATTACACTAATCATAGTCACAGAGACCTATAAGGTTTTATATGTACTATTTTATCTCAAATACTAAATAGTACAATCATAATCAGAACCCTCAATGACCTCCACACTAAAAAAAAAGAAAAAGGAAAAAAACCTGTGAGGAATATATTTAAGGCATCCCCAAATTGAGTAGCCTCCCATAGAGAGGCCCATTACATAAAATTTTGGGCCAAGATCAAGTTGGTCTGCAAGCTGTTCAATATCAAGAGCTGCACTTCTGACGGATCGCTTAGGATCTGGATCACTTTCTCCATACCCAGCTCTGTCAAAAGTTACAATGTACACACCCAGTTCTTCCTGAAGTTCCTGCAAGATTCTATATATCTTAAGTTTTAAGATATGTCGCTGCCATACATTCAGAAGTATTAATCACTGAATTCTGAAGTAATTAGCTGTATCTCAGCCTTACCTTAGAAACATTAAGGGAATCGTTTCTGGATCCCATAAAACCATGCATGAAAATAATCTTGTACTCAGCTCTCTCTTTCGGAACTCCGTGTTCCTTATAGGCCAAATGTCTACCATCTGGAAGCTGAACACGAGAAGCAGTTACAGCAGGACCATTGGGGGATCCACATATATTAGAAGGGGGTGGTTGGATGGATTTAAATGCCCATGCCAGGAACCCCGCAAATGAAACAAGTAACAGTTTCTTTAATATACCTGCATTCATAATCATAGTACTTAACAATTTTTATAGTCTGATAAGCTAAAAACACAAGGTTCTGGCTTCAATAATGACAGAATTAGCACCCAAAAAAAGATGTCTGCAGTTGAATAAATTTGCAGAGTAAATGGAAACAAAAACCTAGTTTCAAACTTTGTGGACCACCAAAATAACTGGTTATAAATTTATAATATAAAGCTTCTTTGAAATTTAAACAGAATTAAAGAGAGAAAGCTCTTATTAGTTTACCTCTACCAGCTAGGGATCCTCCTTCAGACTTGCCTTTCCTGGTGTGGGCTCGGGCAGAGGCAGCAGAAACCCTTCTGGTTCCAGAAGCCATCTTGCATACAATTCGGTATCCTTGAATGCTGACTTCAGCAACTCTCCAGTTCAGAATACTGCACCAAGATAAATAATCTTATATGAATAAACACCCACACTCTAAATCAGGGCACTTCCAATCTTCCCTGCCTCGAGCTAACCTCTAATCAAGTTTCTTTATAAGGTCTTTCTCTCAACAACAATACTATTAAATGCTCTGATCTACGAGTAAATGATATTTAATGAACTTCGGCCGTGCCTACGAGGTCCAAGAATCTATGACAACACAAAGATTACAGATGCATAAAACATTATAAGATAATTTGGAGCAAGACATTCGAAACGGTAGCCAAAAAAAAAAACAGGGACCATATAGTAAGTTCATAGATTATTTGCTTTATTGTGAAAGGCATATCTGATACTGATCGAAAATTCTACTGCATTATTTATTTTAGAGACTTTAAGAGCTCAAACATGGAGTCAACTTCCAATTCTGCTGAACCAAATGGCATATTTCGAAGCAGAAAGGATTCTGAATTTCCACGACACCTAATGTACAGAAAACACAAATACTTTACATTTCTCTTTACTGTCAACCCATCTACCCTTATCATATATAAATCTGTGAGAATTAAGTCCTTATTTGATCCATGATATCTTAAATTCTGCGAAATACATCTTATTTGGGATAAAGGAATCTGAATTTGAGAAGACTTAATGTCCTTTTAATCCATAATATCTTAATTTCTGCAAATACTTCTTATTTGGGATAAAGGAATCTGAATTTTAGAGGACTTAATCGACATCATTAACTACCCAGATCCACTTACATATATTGGGATCCAATATGTAAAATATACTATCAAGGGGTGAAATTGTGATTGAAGGGGTGAAACTGGACTGGGTATGGCCTCGTATTGTGAAACAATCAGAACCTAAGAAGGCCAATTGTTTTCCAACCAAACAATTGTAACTCTCAATCGAAGGATTGAGAATCCATTTGTACATGGAATTAAAAACTGGACAAAAAATTGTACAAAACGTGATGTTATAGCAGTGAGTACTCATAGAACATACCTCCAACACTTCGCCGGCTTTGGAGATTGGGCCTGTCGAGGAAAGTAAATCTGAGCAATAAGGATATTCTTCAGCTTCAATTGCACAAGTTTTACATTCTGCCAATGCAACCAACTATCAGTCAAAACTCATTCCAAAAAAATGGGGTGCGCATGAACCTTCGAAAAACACTTCAACGACTTCCATTCTAAGCCTACCTAAAATTTCGCCTACCGTATGATATACTACTGACTGCTCGCTGTCGCCCTTTGAATTAAGAAGTGGCGTTACTTTACAATTATAAAAT
The DNA here is from genome assembly GCA_028749045.1 of Cupressus sempervirens. Taxonomy (NCBI): domain Eukaryota; kingdom Viridiplantae; phylum Streptophyta; class Pinopsida; order Cupressales; family Cupressaceae; genus Cupressus; species Cupressus sempervirens. Next base: position 797,930,204 of record CM053793.1, read on the forward strand.
GAGCGGTTATGGTGAGCGATCGGCACAATCAAGGAGGAGGTCTGCCAGTATTCATTTTTCAGTCGTCGTGATTAAGCCTAGGTTTAAAAGATGAGTATGCATCACGACTCTCTCCTACCTAATCCAAGTTGTAGTTGCATGGTGGACGGCTTGTTAGGGTGCGGTTCTATGGAGACGGCTTCCTAAAAGAAATTTAGGGGTGCTACTGTTTAGGATTGAAGGTCCCATGAATTTTGAAGTGGAGTTTATGTTTAAAAGTTTAATCTCCATAATTCATAGAAGTTGGTGGTCTCATGAATTATTTTATTTAGCATTGTCAATTTATATGAATAAATTAAAAAAAATTATTAATTACAATTACAAAATATATATGATTGACAAGTGACACACAAAAAACCTAAGCTCGTGGGGCAATTTTTAGCCCCTCACTTTTTCCACCCACTCAAATTTGCACCCTAAAAAGTAGGGGTAACTATTTTTGAGGAAAAGATTCCAATTAATCTTGTAGCATTTTTCTTTTCATTTCATGGGACCTTCCACTCCATAAAAATAGATCCTGAAGCCCCCCTCATGGAGTTGCACCCTTAGTAAGTAGTTCAAGCTTTTTATATATAAAAACAATAAGGGTTTCAAATAAATTTTGTATGCTCTATTAAGGTTTTGTGTTCGCTTCGGCAAATGCTTATCAGTATTATTGTTTTGTTTTGTTTTGTTTCGTAATGATTGTAGGAATTTTTTGTACTCTTATAATTGTTAAGTCAGCTTCATCCCAACAATTGTGTTGTCATTATTGAAGGTTTGACTTCTGATGACAATGGGTCTTTTGAACAAATAGTCATAGAAAATTGTGACCAATATTGTTTTTTGTAAAATATGACATGATAAACATGTGGATGTGGTTTTACTCATTCAAAATTTTGATAATGCGCATTGATGTTTAGATCATCATGTTCTTATAAGATATTTTGTTGGGAGGGTCACCCTTAAAAGCATGCTTGGGGATTGGGTTGCTAAGCCATGAGCCCCTCTTGGAATATACCCAAATGGCACCCAAAATCTAACAAAAGTTTTTTCCCTTTTCCATTTTAATGGGGTTAGTTGTGTTTAGACTACAAAATCTCTTGCTACCAATAATTACACTCTAATTTTTAAAGCTCGAGTGGTTGAACCCCACATCCAAAAGTAGATTGTTAACAACCATACAACTAGGTGAGCTCAGATCAAAGCTAGACTTCACTTGTTAAAGGTAGATTATCAAGTTTCCCAAGAGTTTTTAATAGCTCTTCATGCTTGTAATTCCTCACTGGGCATTAAAAAAAAAATCAAGGTAAAATTATGCTTTTTGAGCTACCATACATTTTCCAAACATTTGTCAACCATTATGAGAAGATTTTCATTTTGTGAAATGCCTCTCCTTAGTGAGATAGAGCACTCTAGGATTGTCCAAGGTTGTCTCATGTTGGCTTTTTGAAGCCCAAATCATTTTCTATGAATAATTTCCCTATCTTGAAGACCTCAAAGAAGACGTCAGTTCTATGGTGGGTGACCAGGCTCTTGGTTGCAACAACTTCCCATGTGAATTATATAATGCTCGTTGGCCTTGTGTGATTTTAGTGTAGCACAAGGTCTACTTGGAGGCTTTTCACAAGCAATCTATAGGATAATTGATAAAAAAGAACAACATAAAATCCACACTCAAGCCTAGTGATCTAGATGATATTTACAACTAGTGGTTGATGACACTACTCAATATTTTGAAAAAAAATCATTGCTAAGGACTTGGCTCTATTTTTTCCATTTTCTCCCATGGATCATCTATCTTAGGCATATTAGCTCTGTCAAATCTTGATTTATCATAAATAACATGTTCGATGGGAAGGTATGGAATGAGTCTATCATTCTAAACAACTAGCTCTCTTCTTGTTCATTGATTTCACTAAAGTCAGTGACTACATTGAATGGGCTTTCATGATGGAGCTACATTAGGTTCTCTTCGATTTGGCCCCTACTTCAATCAATTAAAATGTTATCTAGAGATGTTATTGCATGTATCACCTCAACGGATACCAATCTCAAGCTTTTCGGCTCCACCATTTGATATGCTAGGGTTTTTCTCTTGTTACTTTATATTTTCTTGCAATTGAAGGTTTTGGGTATATTATTTTTGCAAACTCTATTTCTAAAGAGGGTAAAAATACCAAAGTCCCTTCAATGCCTTTACACTTTTTGTTCGACTTCTAGTTCTACTATTCAATGACATAGAATGCAATTTTATTATAAATCATTTATTTTGGTTCTTCCATGGTTTCTCCAACATGGATGGAATGTGATGGGTACAAGGAGATTCTTTTAGTTTTTGGACTTCTATGGTAGACCTTTGCAATTTGGTCTTTTCCAAAATTGACATGAAGATTTCTTATTGGTCACTAAACTACTCTAGCTGGATGGTAAGTTTCAAGTGTGTTATGAAATTCTCATTACTACACACATTGATTATTCTTCTTGTTGAGATCCTTCTAAGGCCTCTTATAGGAAACTAGAAAAACTTCTATAGGATTCTATTTATGGGCCTCTTCAGAAGACCACATGGGCTTTCTCTAAGTCGCTTGAGAATTTTGTTGTCTCCCACATGACTCTAGTAACCTTGGGCTAATATGAACCTAAGGAAAAGGATTGGCCCTTTGTTCCAAATAGATTATTTGTGCTAAATTTGGATATGAATCCTTGAAAAAATCTCCTTGACAATTGTATCTCCTTCAGGTTCCAAATTAATTATCTTTCTTACAATGGGATTAGTTTTAAAACCCTCCTAGTTATGAAAGGCGTTGTTTACATTAAGGGCACTTTTATGGCCAAAATTATTTTGTTTGGAATCTATCAAGCCATAGCTTCCATAGGTTGCCTCAAGCTTTCAAGATGTTATATATTTCAACCACTATAATCTTTATTAGTCTCTTCTTATTCAAATTTAAGAGCTTCTCCTCGACTGTTTTCCTTGGGTTCATGTCTTGCAGTTTACTAAACAAGGCATTCACACCTAAGGATTTATTTTCTATATATATGATGAATCTTCCATCTTGTGAAGAGATGAAATCCTATTTTGATTCTCTCATTCAGATCAAGAAACATTTGACATTGTCATGTTAGTTAAGCATCTAAATATGCTTTAAAAATAACATTCACACTCTAAAGTTATGTTGGAAAGACTAGTGTTGGTTTCTCAACAATACTTTTTACAATTACAAGATGTGTTTGAGCTACCACTACCTTTCATTGCACCTATTCCATCTTACAATGGACACACTTTCATTTTAAGATTGTTGAGCTACCCCCTCTTCATGATTCCCTCTTCAGACCATGGATATGCTCATGCTCACCCTTTGTTTCCCCATTTTCCTTTTCTCTCTTCCATCTTTCCACCTTATCTCTCTAGTATCTTCCCTAGCTCTCTATGGCACCCAGGACCTGTCCTATTGGACCAAGTCCACCCACGTCAACCTAGTTTGGATTAGGTCAAACTAGGTCAACCTAATCCTCCTAGTCGACATAGTCCTGGAATAGGTCGACCTAAGTTGACCTAGTCCTTGATAGTTTTTGATGTCATGGTTTGAAATTCCTTGAAGGTTTAATTGGTTAATGATCGTTATCCAGTCAACCTGTATTGTTTTCCCACTCAAAAACTCATATTTAAGGAGACTTGGAGGCTTCATTTTCATATCTCATCATGAAATTCATATCTCAACCATCTCATTCTCAACCTCTACTCTCTAGTGAAGATTTTTAGCCTTTTGCATTCAAGGAGTTCAAGTATTCAATCATTTTTTAAAATTCAAGCAATGAGATTTTATCTAGCATTGGATAATCCTTTGTGAGAATTTCCTCTTCAAGGTCTAGTGTATTGTTGGTCATCAAGGGAGGAGATCTACATTGAAGCATTCATCCTCTTCATTGGTGCATATCCATATCCATGGCTTCATGATGGAGTTATGATAGATCAATTGCAAAGTGTGGAGATATCCTATATTCCTAATTCAAGATCTACATTACATACATACTGGCAAGGTGAATCCTAACATTTATCTTGTTCTTTTCAGTCATTTACATTTGCTTTTCTTATTTATGGTTAATTCCTTAACCTATGAATTGACCAAGGCAATCCCTCATCAAACCCCAATGCCAAAACCTTTATTTTCTATGGTGATTTGCAAAATGGGAGTGAAAAGAATTGTAGATCTGGAACCTACGGTTCACAATCTTGCTGGAGTCATCAGTTTTGGAGCCACAAACTACATCAACCTAGTTGTAGGACATCCTTCCATGTCGACCTAGTCCTTCAGTCTTAGATTCTAGGGAGATTTATGCGTTTTGTTCCTTTCTTCATTTCATTCCAAGATTCATGGAGGGAAGTTCAGAAAAGATTCAAATCTACAAGTTATTGAGCAAAAAAAATTTCCTTTACACATTTCAAGGTGAGTCTTTTACATTTCATTTCATTTCTCATCTTTACCCTAGATTTTCATCTTAATTGGGCTAATTGTACTCACATAGAATCTAGATTTACATTTCTTAAGCAATCAGTTCAAATTCACATTCACATTATCTTATTAAGGGCCTAAGAGAGTGTATTTCCTGGTATTGCATTCCTCTTTACAATGTAGATTTAGTATCAACACCCTTCTTCCTTTAGGTCCTAGCTAATCTAATTCAAATCATAAGTCGAATCATACTTGGAAATTTCCCTCTTTCCCTCACACACACACATATATTTGAATGGTTCGGTACCCCATAAAGTGGAGGTCTACATCCTAAAGTGCTTCCATTTTACCACTAAACATTTTGTTGAACCCTTGTCTTTTTGGTGTTGGATTATTTTGCATTTGCTTTCCTTTTATATTGGGTGTTTTTTTCCTTTGGATAGATCTCAATAGGTCTTCCTTTTGTGATCTCCTCTTTATATGAGCCTAATTACAAAAGGCCCTACCTATAGAATTACCATTAGGCAAAGCCATAGATTCATGGGTTTGTTTAATGATTCTCACATTTTTTTCTCATAATCTTAATCCTATCATGGAGCATAAATCTTCTCACTCATATATGATGAGGATGATGCTTTAAGATTTCCTCCTTCGTATGTTGATAAGCTTTCTAGTGAATTTAATAAATTGAAAACTTGGTTTACTCAAGAAAATCAAAATCCCAATACTGTTGCTGCTATTGAAGCTCTTAAGAAGCTTGTTAATAATGATGACAACAACCTTTCTATCTTGCATGTTATATCTCACCTTATTAATACTCATGCTAAGTCTTTGATAGAATGTGCTCAAGGGTTAGGATACCCTCCTCCTTCTTCCACCACCGTTGAACCTTCTATCCCTACTTCTACCTCTCTTTCCAACATACCTACAAATGCTTTGCCTCTTATGACTTCTTCTACACAAGTTTCCACTCCTTTTAAGTGTTAATCTTCCTAGTCTTTCACTTCCCATGAGTGTTCCTTCTACTTCTATTCCTTATTCATTGCCTTTGTATACTGTGGTTCATTTTACTTATTCAAACCCTTTACCCATTCCTTCTCATTCTATGCCAACATCCTTACATATTCCTTTTGCTTCCAATACCTTTCATAACCCATCTAGTATACCTATGGCTACTTGTGTTTCTTTTAATCCTACTATTAGTACCTTGGTTCAAACTATCTTTGCTTTACAACAAAAACTTTCTCATTTGACCCAATCTAGGTACAATATTCCTACGTGTGATGTGGAAAATCCCCTTTCCTTAGATATCCTTCATGTTTTTATTCCACAACATGTTGATGTACCTCGTCAGGAGATCATGTGATTCATGTTAAAACTATCCAAACTATATGTAGTAATTTTTCTCATGACTATAGGCTTATGGCTAAGTTGTTTCTACACACCTTTATGGATATAGCCTTGCAATGGTATTTTTGTCTACCTCCTTATTCCATTGATTCTTTTCAAATTGTTGCTGATGTTTTCATTCAATAGTTTCAAAATAATATTGGTTCACAAGTTTCTTTAACTGATTTAATGCATTGTAAGTAGAATGTTAAAGAGAAAGTTACTAAATTTATTGGTAGATTTAAACATTTTTATGCTTAGATTTATTATCCTATTTGATCATGATACTCAATGCATTTTTATTTTTAATTTATAAAAAAGACATTAGGGATAAGATTCTATTCACTGAGTATACCTCTGTTTCACACCAATGTGTAGTACTTCACCATTACTAGTTACGAGTGAGTCAACTCAAGATCTCTACTCTGATGTCTCTTATTTCTAGTGATAATAGTGATGTCACCAGACATTCAAACAAGTCTCTAAATCTAACAACTTTATCAAAATAAAATCTCCACATACAAATCTCGATCAAGTGGCTACTAGATCTCGAGGTAAAACTACTTTTTCCTCTATATTTTTTCCTACTCGTCAATATATTGACTTATCTGAGCCTTTTTCTAAGTTGATGACTAGATTGATTCACGCTCATGTTCTTAATCTTCCTCCTATTTTTCCTATTGATCCTAGTACACCTCTACCTAAATCTTTTGATTCTGATGCTTTCTATCAATATCATCGTCAAACAATTCATGATACTCAAAAGTGTTATGGTTTGAAGAGTGATATTCAAGACCTTATTTATTCTAAGACTATTTCTATTGATGCTCAAGTTAATCACATGACTAAGTATATTGTGCTACCTAATTAGAATTTGAAAATTTGCATTGATCATTTTCCTTCATACTCAGTGAATGTCATTAATCGACCTTTTTCTTTTGATTTCCATATTTCTTATGATGAGAAGATATAAGAAGAAAATCATGTGGTTAATCATGTTGAGTTAGAGTCTTGACCTTCGATTTCTTCTCCACCTAATCCTCAACAAACACCACCTATTATTAGATTTAGTCATCTTGATAATTTTAAGGCACCTAATGGTCCTCTTTACATTACTGCTAGAGTGTCTCATATTCCTTCTCATGGTACTTTTGTTGATCATTCCTTTGATGTGAATGTTATCACTGAAGAGCACCTTTTTATTAAAGGGTTGCATAGAGATACTTATGATACAACTCCTATATGGATTCAAACTTGTACTGATTTTCTTTGCTAACCTCAAAGTTCTATCACTTTATATGTTACCATTTTAGAGAAAACTTGTTCTACTACCTTTGTGGTTATTCCTACTTTTGATCGATTTCAAGTTAAGCTTGGTATTCCATGACTTTTTGTCATGCAAGTTGTTGATTCTCCTAGTCATAAATGTCTTAAATTTCCTCATAATGGAGTCATTGTTACTATTAATCATTCTCTTTATAAGCTATCATGTCCTAGAGATTGTGTTGAGATTGATTTTTATTGGCCATCTCGTCCTAAAAAAAACCACCTACTCATCTTGATCATCTTCATAGAAGCTATCTATGACATAAAGTTGCTAAGATTATGGAGTTTAGTCTTACTAATGGTTATTTACCTCTTCATGTCTTTCCTACTCTATTTGCACCTATTTTATCTTCTAATCCATTTCTTCTACTATTGCATCTCAATCCATTGATGTTCCTTCTGTGGAGCCTAAGGTAGTTGATCCTAATCCTTCTGGTATCCCTTGTAAAACCGTTTGTAATCAACATGATTGTCAACATTGCAAGAATTGTCAAACTAGAGCTAAGGCTCAAGCTTATTCTCTTTCTTCTCATCCTACATCTTCAACTGAACCTTTACCTTCCTTTGATCACACTCTATGTGTGTCTTTGGAAGAGGTTCAACAAGGTAATAGTATGCATTTGGATAAACATGATGATTCTATTCGTATTTTAGATTTCATTAATCTAGATATGGAGGATACTTTAGATGATAGTGGTGATGATGATTTAATTATTATAGATAATGATTTACCTAACATGTTTTCTATGTAGCTTACAATCACTCATAGTAATGAACATAGTGATTCTCAAAATCCTTTCTTAGAACTTGTTGTGATTCCTACTATTATGGATATGGTTCCTCTCGTGATTCATCATCCTTCCCCTAGCATTTCAGGTTGAGATGGGGGCATGTGGAACACTTGATGTGAACTCCATTCATAATGCTAGTTTTTAGTGTTCTTGTGTTGTGTTTCTCCTATATTGTGCATTTGTTTTTTATTTGATTGCTTTGTTGAGTGCAAGGGGATAAAGTGATCACTTTTTCTTATGCATTCTTCTATTTGCATCTCTCTTCTTCTATATGTTATTCTATTCTATGTTGTGTGTGTGCTATTATTTGTATCAGTGGTAGTGTTTCATCTTCTTGGTCACTTGTGATATGGTAGCACTAATTCTTTTTGGTCTCCATGTTGGCCCAAAAAGACTCTTCTTCATATCTCTCTTTTTTTGTATCTCTACTTCCTTTGGGAATGAAGATATTTTCATACTTGACATAACATTGTATGTTATTATATGATCTTACTAGCCCCTTAGTTAGTAGATACCTTTTGTGCTTTATCTTTTTGTTGTGCTCATTTCCCTTGATATGTTTCTCCTCTTGGGGCATCTCATAGTGGAAATGTTCTTTCGTGGATGCATGTAAGCTTTTTTTAAAGCTATTTCTCTCATTAAGGCATTTTCAATCGCTTTAACATGGGGGCATACACTTCGTTCATCCTTTTTCCATGGAATACAAATACATATTCTATTTATAGCTTGGAGTACTTGGCCTTAGTGTTTGGTATGATTTATAAGGTATACCCAAATTTATGCATTGCTATTTGATACCTTTTATCCTCTCTCTTTTTTATTTTTCCTTTTTAGTTTCTGGGAACTCTGGATAGTTCTTGGGGCTTGGTCTTTTTTTAATCTTTCTCTAAACTTTGACAATTCTGGAGGCTTGATCCTTGTTTTTGACCCTTCTTTTGACTACTAATAGTTTGGGAGGCCTCGTCTTGATCCCACAAGGACACACACATCCTTATGCTTGGATCACCTTTCAATTCTTCTTTTTGGGACATGAAGTTCCCTTGAAGTTGAATCCCTCAATGGACTGACTAGCATGCCACACACACTTGCTAGACAATTTGGTTCATCTCTGATGGGTTGACTAGCATGCTACACACACTTGCTAGATTATTCAATGCTATCACCTTTCACAAAAACCTTATTGGGCAAACAAATACACCCCTTTGTTTTGTAGTTCTTATCTCTCTTATTTTGACTCTAGATGTGATAAGACTCAAGTTTCTTGGGGGCTTAATGATTTCTTTTCTCTTTAGTCATAATAACATCTACTCATTTTTTCTTGATCTACTTTACTGTGAGATTGAGGAAACTCATACTCCTACTAAATTGGGGGCTTAACATATCATCTTAAAATGGATGCACTTTCCTTTTAAGACTATTAAGCTCCCTCCTCTTCAGGATTCCCTCTTTGGACCATGGATATGTTCACACTCACTCTTCTTTTCTTCCTTTTCCTCTTCTCTCTTCCATTTTTCCACCTTATCTCTCTAGTATCTAACCTAGCTCTCTATGGCACCCAAGACCTATCCTCCTAAACTAGGTTGACCTAATCTTAGACTAAGCTAAACTAGGTCAATCTAGTCTTAGACTAGATTAAACTAGGTCAACCTAGTCCCTGATAGTTTTTTATCTTGGGGTACAAAATTACTTGGGAGTTTAATTAGTTAATGATTGTTATCCAATCATCCTGTATTGTTTTCTCTCTTGAAAAATCATATATAAGGAGACTTGGAGGCTTCATTTTCATATCTCATCAAGAAATTCATAGCTCAAGCATCTCATTCTCAATTTCTTCTCTTTAGTGAAGATTTTCAGACTTGCGCATTCAAGAAGTTCAAGTACTCAAGAATTTTCAAGAATTCAAGGAAGGATATTTTATCTAGCATTAGAGAATCCTTTGTGAGCATTTTCTCTTAAAGATCTAGCATATTTTTGGTCATAAAAGGAGGAGATTTGCATTGAAGTATTCATCCTCTTCATTGATGCATATCCATATCAATGATAGCATGACAAAGTTATGAAAAATCCATTACAAAGTGTAGAGATATCCTACATTCCTAATTCAAGATCTACATTACACACACATGGGCAAGGTGAGTCCTAACATCTATCTTTTTCTTTATAGTCATTTACATTTGCATTTCTCATTTATGGTCAATTCCTTAACTTAGGGCTAGACCAAGGACATCATGTTGGCATTTTGGCTAGGTTAGATTATTTGATGTTGTCATTTATAGAAATATATCAACTGTGTGAAGAGGGAATATAATGAAGATGAAGGCATGATAGTTGTACTTAGAAAATTGTCTAAGTATCAAACAATTTATCTTGTAGAATATATAATGTCTTGGTTGGTGAGCTTCATAGGAATATCATGAACATGTGCAGAGTTAGGCACAAGTACGTAACATCATGATGATGATGTATGTGATTATACAAGTCAATATGGATAAAGTTATGGATAGATTACTATTGACACAAAATTTTGCACCCTTTCCTGAGGTATGATCCTAAGGTGACCTCTTGTAACATGGAAATGACCTCCAAGTGTGGGACTTGTGCTCTGATGTCGAATCTTAGGAGAAAGTCAACTTCCTTACTATTGGGGTGCACATAACTACTCTTGAGAGGAAAAGGGAGAAGGAGATGCATGAAACTCAAACCACCTAACCTAGTCTAAAGTGGGGTGGTGCACCAAAATAGTTTGTTTAGTCTTACCTCTACCTAACAATGCACTATTCACCAATATAATCTTGAAATACACTTATTCAACCTTTTCCTTGATTCAACAATCACATGTAGATCAGGAACCAAATGAGATGCTATAAGGAAGGAACTTTACTCTAGATGATTCAAGGCCAAATAGATATAATCATACAGATTGAAGAATAGAAGAAATACATTAACAAAGGAAAGAATGTTTTGCACTTATATTATTAGGAGAATGAGGTACAATAGAGAGATTTATTCATTCACAAGAAAAAGGAAACTATAGTAATAGAGTATAGAATACTACTACTATGGAATCAGAGAAAAGATCGACCCTTGGAGGGTTTACACAACTTTTTTTTATAGCCCAAGCATAACTAAGAAACTTCTACCCTAAGCCAAAGCTCAACTACTTCCTATAGCTATAAGAACCATTATTTCTGACCCAAGAAAGATTTGATTGGACACACACTCAAATGTGGAAATCTATTCTTTGCATGTAAATCAAAGCATGAAGAGAGAAAAAATGGTCACCACTACTGCTCTAGTAAGGTAGATGGATAACCAAGTGGCAGAAATGATGAAATTTGTATCTACTAGGCATGAAGCACACTCAAAAATAGTGTTTACAAGAAATCAAGGACTTGTTCATCATTAAATAACTGCATCAAATTGTGCCTCTATGCTAAATCAGCAATATTATCAGTCAACTAAAGTCAATCACCTAACCCTACCACATGACTTGGCGCCTTTCAAATATTTGTCCACCTTGCCAATCTTTCCTTCTTTCTTTGACTTGTAGACTGCTCCATTTCACAATTGATTTCCTCTACTAGTTGTTTGACCTTGCAAAACTATGAAGCCATGTATTTTTGTTTGATTGTTGCTTTGTAGCTTGTCTTCATCTTGACTCTTTGATTGTTGCAAACCTAAAAACAAGTGAAAGTGACTTCTCTCACACCATCACCACAATTAGGGACCTTAACATCTTTATCCTTGTGATGTTGCAAAAGCTTGTAAACCTAACTGCTTGATGTTGATTGCAACCTCACAATCTATTTCATTAACTCATCAACTGACCTCACAAACATGTGAACAAAACATTCACATCATCATTATCTTGACTAGAGTTATCCTATAACCCTCTATGAAGATGCAAAAACATAGGCCTTAACTACAGATGGACTCCTCACATGTTTGCAACTTGAATTCTAACTGTAGTAGACTTGCAACCTAAAAAGCTTAACCACTCATTGACCATGTGATGTTGTGAAAACCATTAGACTTTCTTGCTAGATGCCATTGTAGTCTCACAACCATTTGACATAATTGTGGACCATACCTTGCAAAGCTGCGATACCTTTTGTGTCATCATTAGCTTGGAGGCTAGCCTTTACAATCTTATGATCGTTAGTTTGTCGCATGGTCGAGGGTGGCCCTTATAACTTTTATGATCTCACAAACACTACCTTTGGCATAACATCGACAATGAGCATCTCTAACCATTACAATATTGTGATTGTGGTTTATTGTGTCATTTGGCTCTTCTTCTTTCTGCCTTACAATCTTACGATCGCGGCCAACTAACCCTATCATGACATCGACAACATCCCTTTTCTTCCTTAAGAGTAACTAGGTACATCCTAATTATAAGGAAGTTGATATACTCTAGAGATTCAACCTTAGAGTGCAAGTCCCATACTTGGAGGTCATTTCCATGTCATACGAGGTCTCTTGAGGGTCATACCTCAAGAAAGGGTGCAAAATTTCATGTCAATAATTTTTGGCACATGCGATGGAACAAGAAGATTCAACTATATCAGTTTGATGGTTAGCCAGTTAATCCTTATTCATTGAGAATTTGGGTGTTATTCTCAGTCGGCCTTTGGAGGCACTCATTCAACACCATGGTGACTCTAGGAATCTACTAGTTTCAAGATGAAATAATGTTGGTACGTGAAGATCACCCTTGATCTTTTGTGATTTTCAAAGTTTTCTATGAAATTGTAGTTTTTATGAAACTCTAACCATGGAACCATTAATAGAAAGAACTACTATTCCCCCTCATATCATGAAAATGCTATTCCTCAACCCTCATATGGCCAATTTCAATCTCAGCCTCAAGCTAGTTATAGCCAATCTACTCAGAACTTTTACCCTCCTCCTACCCCTTCTCCAACATTCCGAACATCCCTATATAAAAAGCTTGAAGACATGATTTTGGAGTTCCAAAGGGAGATAGATTGGAAGTTTTGTAAAAGAGAGGAGCAAGTTTTGGCCTGGGATAGATAGATTGAGGAGTTTTGTTTGCAGCTTGATGAGGTTGCAAGACAACAAGAGATAGAGAGATGACAAAAGGAGATGGCATACCTGACCTATCTCCAAGAAGAGGAAGAGAGGGAGAGACAAAGACACATTGAGGAGAGACTTGCTATGCAAGTTGCTACAATAAGAGAGGAGGAAATGAGTCTCTACTTAGCTCATTCTTAGATCAAGGAAGCAGTGGTAACCCCTTCTCCAAAATATGTCATCCCAAGCTTCAAGAAGCCCCCTCCATTACAAGAGCCTGCTATTTTAATCCCACTCCCCGTGCAAGAAAATTGGCTTAGTCATGAGCCTTCTACACCTATCACCATTTCACTCTTTAAGGGTGGACCGGTTGTATGGATTCTTGATGGTGCAAATAAGGAGTTTTTGGCAAGTGAAAAAAAGCCCACAAAGCTGCCATGGGAGGAGTTGCAACTTGCTAAAGAGAACAAGGAGGTAGTTGTTGAGAAAAAGGGAGAGAACCCAATCCTCTTATCTAAAGAGCTCTCCTCTTTTTTTGAGGAAGAAAAGGAAGAAAAGGATGTTCCTTCCCTTGAGAAACAAGTCATGGCTTTTGAGCCTTTGAAAGGGAATGAGGATCTGTTATTAGAGAAGGAAGAAGATCATTTGTTGTAATAGATAGTCCTCCATGATTTGGTGGATGAGGAAAAGACTCTTAGGGATAGCTCTATCCTTGAGGAGGAATATGCTGATATGCACAAGGTTTCCTGTCAACCTATGCATATTACTATAGTTATGATGGAGGCGATCAATGATGATGATGAACTTTTGGATAAGTTTGATGCTATCTGCTCTTCCATAGATGTCATATCATCATCTCCTATGCATGAAGAGCATGTTCTTAATCAACATCAAGTGGAGACTCACACCATACCAGTAGCTTCCAAGGAGGTGGTTCATGAGCATCATGAAGAGGATGTGAAGATTAGTACTTCACAAGAGGAGGAGCCACTTCCAAACCAGTAGGATACCATTATTGCAGAGCACAATAACAGGGTCAAGGATGATTTGTTAGACATGAAATCATCAAGGGGATGCCTCATTAGGTATCTAGCTCTGTAACAATGCAAGTTGCCCCTAGTCATGCTCATTCTAGAGTATGAGGGAGAATTCTACAAAGAAGGGCAAGCATGCTTTTCTCAAATCAACAATATCCTAGTGCTAGACAACTTCATTATCTTTAGCATTGGGAAAGAGGTGTTCCATGAAACCATATGCTTGTCTTGTTTGCTAATCTTTTAGTTTCCCTTATGCATGAAAGAAGAAACCAACTAGTGAGAAAAGGTAGTTATTTCAACAAACCAATCAATGGGTTTTTTTAACCTTTAATCTTTGTAAATTTTGTACATAGTAGAGTAGGTTTTTTTTCCCAATTTTTTCCACTTTTCCAAGAAATGTACGAGCACAAGCTATTTCTTTGTGAGATAGAAAAGTTTTGAAGTTTTGTAGTTATAGAGGTTGCATTTTTTTTGGTTTTGCAGTGTGGGTTTCATTTTTTGTGACTCCGTAGACCAATGGATTGCTCAAGGCCACTAGTCCACGCTTAGTAGGAAAGCATCCCCTCTGAGTCGCTAGAAATGTTGACCATTTTTTTTCTCCCTATTTTTATAATATTGTCCAATCTCATGAAACTAGGGTGGTAGTTAGGAAAGAGCCTACAACACAATGATAACTTGTGAGCCTCTCATATGAGAGGTCTTGGGTTCGAATTCGTGTAACACATAAATATAATTAATTACAATAAATAACAATAATTAATATAGGCTTCGACCATGTATAGATCAAAATAAAAATAAAAATAGGGTGGTAGCCATGATCACATCCTTTGATTATTCATTTATTGCCATGCAAAATTGAAAGGGATACGTAAAAAACTTTAGTCATAAATTTTATATCCCTAAGTCTTCAATTGTTTTTACATGTTATATCCTTATGAAGATTTCAAGTTGTGATCATGTGACTACCCTTTATTGCTTGGTCACTATAGCTAATGGGTTAACCGTCAGGGATGTTGCAAATGTGCATCATAGTCTTCTCAACAATCAGTGTGGCTTTGCAATTTAGAGGGATAACATCCATGTTTGAGTTGCGATGGAGTGGTTACCTTGTTCGCATGGTCACAAGTCAAGTTTTGTATTAAGAATACCTCATGAGGGCCATGATTTCATGACAATCAGATCTTCCAAGATTGATGGTTAGCGTATTCACACTTTTTTAAGATGCACAAGCTTTAACCAAAGCAGGGAAGTGAGTAGCTTCCACGTGGATGAGATGGGACTAGATTTAGTTTTGTAGGTTGTATAATGAAGGATGAGTCAGAAAGGTGACAGAGTGTCAGTGCCTAAGTGGTTGAGGGTTTTGACTACACCGAGGTTCTTCAGTCATTCCAACCATCAAATTTGGAGATGATCAATGTTTGGTGTATTCCTACATTTTGAAAATGCCCAAAATTTAGCCATTATAGGAATATGAGATTTGAACGTGTCTAGGTGGGCCAGGTGCTTTTGAAATCCTTCAGTCGTAGTGTCACAAAAGAGTGTTTCAGAAGACTTGTTCATTGGATGAAATAAAATCAGTTTAATTGGTGCATTCCGTCAAAATGAACTTCAAATTTAAGTCATGACCATGTAAAAAGTCAAATAGGTGCTAGTAAAACCAATGTTTTCACATAGTTGTAGGTGATTAAGCTTAACCTTAGGTCAATGTTGCAAAGTGGTGATCTCCTTTGTTTGTACTATCACATGGAGTTAGGATGAAACTAGAGTTAGAGTGGCAATGGTATGAAATTCTTATTTGCTCATTCACAGGGTTACCACAAAATTTAAGGTCCTAAGCTACGATGGTGTGAATGGTTTGGCTAACAGTGAAGTTTCATAATATCACAATGTCGCTAAATGTTTATTTTTACGTAGGTGCATGGTCATAGAAGTTAGGGGCTAAGGTGATTTTAGGTTGTGACGTAGTGATAACATGAATTGAAGGGCGGTCATGGCTTCATAGGCTCAAACAGTTATAGAAGGAAATGAGTTGTGAAGCCGTGAACTTAGGCAGGCATAGGTCAACATAAAGTCAAAAGGCTAGGCAAGGTGGTGAAATACTTCAAGGTCATATGGATACATGGAAAAGTTTGATGGTCAATTCCAATTGACTTGATGACTTGGATGACTTGGTGTGTCAAGAAACAAAGAAGCAACTCTTTAATGGAAAATTAGATCCTTTTGATCACTTGCAACCACTTTTGAGTGTTCTCCATGCTTATTCAATGTAGTTCTATTCCTCTTAATGCCTGGTTCATTCATCTACCCAGTCGGGATAGTAATGATCATCATTTCTATCTCTACAAAATCAGATTTGTATGTAAGAGATTAGATTTTCTATGTGGTGATCTCCAAGAAAGAGCTTAAAGATTAAATCAAGAATAGTGATGAAGTTTCTATATTGAAGAAATAAAATGAGATCTTGAAGCATGAACTGAAGATTATGAATCTAAAATTGAGCCTGAAGAAAGATGATAGAAAAGTTGAATCAAATCTTAGATCTAAAAATGAAAGCTTAAGATCTAACTTTACAAAAGTTACATTTGAATTTGAATCTACTAACTTGTAGTATGCAAAACTTGAGAAGTACAATATCATTGTGAAAGGAGGATTGACCTAATCTAAGCATTAACTTGAGAAGCTATATTCTAGCAGTGAGAAGATTGATGAACAACTATCTTTTTAGAGACCTTCTTATGATAATACTACTCTTGTATATTTCATAGGATAAAAGTTAGCTAAGAAATATGAAGCTAGAAAGGAAACTAATTCTAAAATTCATCAACCTATGCAAGAAAAAGAAGGTCTAAATAAGATTGAGTCAAATCAATCTAACAATACAACAAAAGAAGTTGAGCAAGTCTAGTAACCTGAATAATTTGATGAACCTAAGCAACATGAGCAATTTGAATCACCCAAAGAAGTAAGATATGAATTCAAAGGTAGATGTTATGCATGTACTGAAGTTGGTCATATGAGAAGGGATTGTACAGGTAAGTCATTTAAGCCAACCACTAATTTTTATTGCTACGATTGTCATGGTTTTGGTCATAGAGTAGTTAATTGTAAGAAACCTAAATTTCATAATAGTAATAGAAATAGTATAATGTTTAGAGGTACTAACCCTATAGGAAGAAGATCTAAAGAAGGAAACAATAGAATAAGAAGCAATATTGTATGTTACAAATACAACAACTTTGGACATATTGCTAGAAATTGCAGAGCATCTATAAACTAGCCTGGACCCAAATTTGGAAACAATGCACTAGTATGCTAGTTGTGTAACAATTATGGTCATATAGAAAAATTCTATGGAATGGATATGAGGCACAATACAAAGATCAAAATTTTATGAGTATAAGCAAGAATTATAGAAGAATTAATAGTAGTAGTGATATTTAGAAAGACACCATAAAAGAACATGTAGAAGAATTCAAAGAGGTATTTGTCAAAGCTAAAGATTCATCTAGTTCACATGTAGTGTTTGAGGAACAGTCAAATGAAGCACCTAAAACTAGATGGAATTCAACAATTGTATTTGATTAATCCTATTTGAATTAAGTACTTTTGCAAAAAGACCAAGCATCAAAAAGATAGAAGAGATGTTATAGAGAGAGTTAAGGAATGCACAGTTAGTATGAGATAGAACATGATGTGTAAAAGCCATAGTTAAGTGCACAAATGTTCTGGAATATTTTCTGAGTGTGCAAAGGAAATCAACCCTCCTGGTATTCATAAACAACTTTTTGTTGATTACATACTTGTACAATTAATGTAGAGATGAATTTGAAAGTGATTTAAGGGTCGAGATTGAGTTATTAAGTACCATTTGATCATGCAAGGATTAAAGGAGAGTTTTGTAGTGAATTTAAGGTGAATTTTTTGAAAGAGTTTTAAAGTACAAACCAAAGCAAGCCCTAGTTCCACAAAAATAAGGTATTTATCATGTGTGTAGTCATTATTTGAAGTATTAATTTAAAAAATGGAAAATCCTATAGTGTGTGATGTAAGTGAGAGGCCTAGATATAAGTTCATGAAGTACCTATATGTTTCTTTGGAAGATGATCCCCTAGGAGCCTTTTCACAAGTTCCTAAAAATGTATTATGCATTGAGGATATTAGAGCATATAGTCATTAAAAATTTGAGATTATTGGTGGGAATGATATTCATAAGGATTTAGACATAGTTTGAAACAATGATTTTCCTTTGAAACAAGGGTTTGCACATTTGAGTAATCTGAACTTAGTTAGTCATATGTTTCACATGGAATTTGATAATCATGAGTGGAGCATAATCATTTTGAGTGAAACTCATGAGGATATGTTTTGGGTAGGTGAAATCATTTTATGATTGATAATGACTTGATCTATGAGCTTATTGGTTTGAGCTATGAAGGTTGTAACCCAGTAAATGAGAAGAATGTAAAGAAATTGGTAGAAATCAACCTTAAGACTAAGTCTGATGGAAGAAACATGATATTAGACCTATTAGCTAAGATGAAAGTATGACTAGTCAATAAGATCATTGGCTACAAGATGAATTATAGTTCTAGACTAAATTTATTTCCTGTTTGATTCATCCATGTAAGTTACTTGATGACAGTGAAGAAGGAAAAGGTCAACATGTGTGACATCCTAAGACAACACATGTTGGATAGCATAGATTGACTGAAAAAGACAAAGAATGCAGTATTTGGATTTGAATCATTTTTAACACACCTATTCTTCCAAGTGAGCAGAAATCTCTCTTGTATGCTTGATCATGAATGTGATAGTGAGAAGTGCACAATGAGCATGGTAACTCATTACTACAAGAAGTAATCCGAGGAGAGAATTATAGATGATATTTCAAAGATGATGAAAATATTTCAATCAGTAATGAAACAAAAATTTAGAATACTTCCTTCATTGGTTGAGAAATACAAGAATGATATTTTTTTCATGGTAGAGACTGATGTAACATTTTTGGAAGCAGTTAAACCCAGAGTCAAATTCATTGATCCTATGAGATATGTAATGGTAGAGGAACTTATAGAAGGTTATGCAAAGATAATTTTGGAATTTGAGAGGGACAAGGAGTGTCCTAGATGGGGTACCAATGAAGATAAAGTTAAGGAATTTCATAGTAAAGAGTTTAAGAAGAAAGTAGACAAGAAGATTGATGTAATCTTGAAAGAATCTAGTATTTTGTAATGAACCTATTTTGGGGGTCATTCAATTTTATGAATTTTTCTTTTTATTTATATCCTTTGTCATATTTTTTCTGATATGTAGATTATATGTATGCAATGGTCTCCAACATTTATTGTAGCAAACATATTATTGTTTGATCTAACACTCACAAATATTATTATAATATACCAGATGGCAGTGCTCTTCCTGATAACTAAACTATATGCAACCTGATTTGTCAAAGGAAAGTTCTCAATTGATTGAGCAATCCAATAAGGATAAATGTGTAGTTAGAAATAATTGATGATATCTAGATCTAGAGCCCGCTATGTCATCACCATCATTGCTGCCATAATCCATTTGATTCTTCTTCGTATCCATTAAAGATTTGCACACAAACATGTATACTCTATTTTGTCCTCGAGATCTTGAAGCATTTCTTAAATAGTGAGCTCTAGACATTAAGATTACTAATCATCTTAAAAGTTCCGTAACTCTACTTGTGGTGTGGAGAGCATGATGAAGAGTCCAATGCTTTGATAAAGAGATGGATCTCAATCTCATTTATCTTCTTTAACCTCTACTCTTGTTTCTCTTGCATCGTATTGTCCGATAGATTGTCTTAGGAATTGTAGATTCTGCCTTTGACCTCATCTTATTTCTTCCTTGATTCACTTAGTTCTTATATAACATTTGTCCAACTTATCCAGTCAAGGTAAGGAAACCTTTATTTCCAAATTTCTTTGTTTTGCAGGCTTATATGGATCACTGATGTCTTTTCTATTCTATTCCATCCTCAATTAATTTGATTTGGATATCACTCATCCGAATCTTGAACTTTGTGCTCATCTGACTATCTTCTTTCCTTCCAAAACCATATGTTGCCACTTTGTATCTTGTAATGGGATTCGATGCTCCATCCTCCATACCTTGTCAATCTCATAATTCATTATACATATAATGCATAGTATGTGGGTCATGCCCTTATGTGGAAGAGACGCAACATTCTAGGAAATATAATTAGGTTTTGTATTATCACTTTTTACGCTTTGTTTTATCAGATTTATTGTTTATGTTATTTTGTTATTAACTTAATAATGATTATTAGATTGTGAGAAACACCATTATGTCTATATAAGTAAATGATTATATGTATTATTTATTCTTTTTTAAATAAGTATACATAATAGTATTGGATGTATTACTATTTTATATTATATTTATTATTTTATTAATATAACATCATTCTTATATCAATATGTTGATATATCTATATATATATATATATATATATATATATATATATATATATATATATATATATATATATATATATATATATATATATATATATATATATATATATATATATATATATATATATATATATATATATATATATATATAACGTTATATTATGGTAACATATATAACCTTATATCATACTTAATGAACTTATTAAATTTATTTATCATCATATCAATAGTTAATAGTAATGTGTTTTTTAATATTATCAATTAATCATATTATATTGTATTATTTCCATACAATTATTATATCAATTGATATAATAATAATATATTATATGAATTTCCTATTATAACAATATATAGTATATTTAATAATTATTATATTTGTTTACCAATTATAATCAAAATATTTATTTGTTATTCAATTTATTTAATTCTTTAATATTATAATTGTAATATAATATTTTACATTACAATTATGCTTATAATCTTATATATTGTTTTATTTTTATATTGTCAAATATATTGCTATTATATAATAGATTATAATATTTTACTTTAATATTATTATTCTTAATTATTATCATTATATAATATGTTATTTGAATATTCATATCTCCTCTTAATTTGGGCTCATGACATATTTCAAGAGAGGAATATAAAGAAGCAATAGGAATTTCTATGGAGATGAGAGAAAGTGGCTAGACTAAGGTATTAATGGCTAAACAATTAGTAGTTGATACCAAATTATCACAAGGGGTCACGACAGCTAGACCATTATCCAGTGCACCCTATGAAACACTATCACAAGTGTAACCAAAGGTTGTGATATCAACGTAGAAAGGAAAAGCTGAAGAAGAAGTAAGCATTACCAAAGTTTAAAGAGTTACCCTACCTAGAACTAGGAGATCTATGAGGTTGATTGAGGTCAAACAAGAGCAAGTGGAGTGTCCTTTACAGAAAAGAACAAAATAGATGGCTAGTGGACTAGGAAAGAGAAGAAAAGCTCTACAAATAGTTGAGTCTAAGGAATCATAAGAGGAGGAAATAGAGAAAAGAAAGCTAGAGAAATGAAAGGAAGAGGTGAAGACACCATTTGGAAAGAAGCCTTGGAAACCAAAGGTTGAAACTCTTAATGTTGCAATTATAGATAATAGTAACTTTTTATAGTTAAATAAGTTTTATGATTTGTATAACAACATGGATAGATTATAGTTGGAGAAAGATGTTTTAAGACACATGATTTTGACAAATAAAAGATCTTAGGATATTGAAGAGAAAATACCAAAAGATTTGTACGATAGGTCAATTAATAGGAGGAGATGAGTTGTTGATGAGGATAAGGGAATTACATAGAATCAAATAAGAAAGTTATGTGAAGTAAATAATAATTAAGATCTTGAAAGAATAATGAAGCATATTGAGCCGCCATTGAGGAATAAGAGAAGAACAATATTATGGATGGAAGGAAACTATGAAGAAGTGAGCAAGGACATAATATAGATAATTATTAAGTTAATAACCTTGACACCTAGTTTTGAACAAGAAATAAAGGATATAAGGGGGAGAACTCCCTACAGTGGTAGAAAAGAGATCAATAGTTGAGTCTGCAACAATAATATTAAGCTTACTAGAGTTATCTGCAACACTGATACCAATAGTAATAATAGTGGCAAAGGTTGGTTAGGAATAATAATGATAGAGTTAATGCCATAGTTAACCATTGAACTAATACCATACAATTGATAAATACAAGTATTACCATTGATACAAAAGAAGAAGATCCTTTTAAGGATTATGGACAATTTATTGTTGACAATTTGGTTAGTTACACTAGCTCTAAAGACGAGGAAGAGAAAAAGAGCAAGGAAGATGAGGAAGAAAGAAAGAAAGAAGAAGAGAAAAGAAAGGGTCTAGAAGAAAGAAGAAGAGAAGAGACAAAAAAGGAAAGATCAAGAAAAAAAGAGTAGAAGAAAAGAAAATAAGAAAGAAGAAGAGGAGGTGAGGAAAGAAAAGGAAAGGAAGAGGAAAGATGAAGAAAAAGAAGAAAAGAAGAAGATGAGAAGAAGAGGCAAGATGACCCTATTAGCATTACTTGGAGAGTAATAATGAAAGTATTTAAAATTTTACCTCAGCTAAAGCATATAGAGACATAATTTGATAAAGTGGTATTTCAACATAAGGCAGATATTCTACTATAGACACCTGAGAAAGGTAAATCTCCACTAGAATTATCATTGGAGAATTATCTAGAGATTATGATAATCAACTAGGCCTGATATCATCTTTAAGAAAATTGTTTGAGAAAAAAAAGAAGGTAAAAAGTCTTGAAAGCACTTTGGGAGAAGTTTTAGAAAAGTTACAAAAGGTTATAAAAGTAAATAGATCCCCAATAGAGAGAAACATAAATGATGACTGTTTTTGATATAGTGTGCACAAATGTCAGGAATGATTTGTTAGCACTTGATACTTGCATCAAGGAGTTGAGAAGAAGTCTGGTAGACGGGAGAAAATTGTATGGACAACCTTTTCATACAATCATGTCAAGAATATAAATGATGAGTTAAATGTAAATATGAATGAATTGTAGAATATGGCAACCAAGCTACAATAACCTAACACAAAGATTGAAGATATTGAGGCAACTATTACACATATTCATGATGAAATTAATATCATCAAATTGAGGAAGGAAAGAATAATAAAGAGGTTATTAATGTTAAGAGAACATTTGACTTTAAAAATAAGAAATGTATAGAAACAAATTGATGAACGTCTTGCATCGAAGACATCTTATGAGAGGTTTGTATATTCTAATATAAATATAGTAGAAGTGGCATCCTATGGTTTATGTGATCTTATTAGCATATCAAAGGCAATCAAGGATACTTGGTAGAAAGAGTAGGAAAGTATAAAGTCCATCTTTGTAGACTGTGTTTCTAGAATCTAAAACTCTGCATAAAGTAATACAATTTTGACTTGTATTTAAATTTTGGCACCTTTGTCATTGATGTCAAAGGGGAAGTGATAAGGAAAATTGTATATAGATTATATGTATTTATATAAGTAAGGGAGAGATATTGAAAAGGAAGTAAGGGGGGGTAATGTAAAAGTTAGTAATATAATCAAAGCAAGAGTTACAATGTAATTAGGAGATATAAGGCAAGGTGGTAAATATGTAATGATCCACTATTTTGAAGTGTTGAAAGTTTGTAAAGGCCAATTTTGAAATGTTTTTTTTTCAAACTTAGCCAATTTTCCCATATATTGCCATCAATGCCAAAGGGGGAGATTTTTGGAAATTTGGCTAGGGTGGACTATTTGGTGTTGTCATTTATGGAAACATATCAACTGTGTGAAGAGGGAAGATCATGAAGATGAAAGCACGATAGTTGTACCTAGAAAATTGTCTAAGTACCATACAATTTATCTGGTAGAATAGATAGAGTTTTGGTTGGCAAGCTTAACAAGAATATCATGATCATGTGTATAGTTAGGAATGAATAGCTGACATCATGATGATGAATGATGTGAGTGCATAGGTTAGTACTATGGATAAAGTTATTGACATATTACCAGTTACAATAGTATATAGGCATAACAAAGCAAGACAAAGAAATGGGTATTTTGGGTTAAGGAAATATTATTTTATGAAGTAAATACTTAAATAATTAGGGACACCATCTTAGATGTTAACGCTAAGTCAGTGAAAGTTGATTTTATATTTTGTAAGGTGAATAAAGACATGAAGGCTGACTAGACAGATAATTTGCAATTAGCAAGGTATATACAAAAGGTTATTCCATGTGAAGTTTTGAGAACTGTGTATAATATTATTGATATGTGAATTATGATGTATGATTAGTGGAATGTGAACTGAGACACAATTGTGTAATTAGAAACAAAGGAAATATTAGATATTGAAGATATTAGCAACAATGTAAAGAGGTTTTTGTATCTATCTCTTTATATTAAAGGAACTATATTGTATTTGTATATTACAACTCCTAACATTGTTGAGGATTCTAACAAGGACTGAGACACTATATGAATGTAATAGACTTCTAACAGGGTCAATATCTTTCACAATATACTTTTGATTAGTGGATCATTTTGAGGGTACTGTTGCGGTTCCATAATACACACCCCATTTTTTGTTGGGATTTACAAGTGGGAAGTATACTTTTGAGTGGGGGGGGGGGGGGTGGTGGGGGTGAATTTGAAGTACTAGACTTTAACCAATAAAAATTTCAACTTTAAAACATTGCATGCATAAATATATAGAAATAACATGTAAAGAAAATGAATCCACATAAACACTTGACACTAGATATGATTACCCAGAAACCCTCCAATGAGAAGGTAAAATTGAGGTGGAGATGACACCCAAAAATCTTGACTACTACAATAATAAAGTTTACATGTTAAGGTTACATATTTTGACCATTCTTATGATCTACCTTGTGAAAGGCCGGCCCTGTTAAAGGCTTACAAGGATTGTTAAACCCTACTCTATTAAAGGATTTTAATACCATGTGTGCCTGGCTAAAGGACTTTAGAACACTCACTTGGAATGTCACCCTATTAAAGACTTTATACAATGGTTGTTAAACCAACCTAAGTCCATAGGATTTCATTCAGCTATAACAATTGTTAGAGAGTACAATAGAATGTTTGATCTGATACACTTACAATTTGATATTGTCGATTTCAAATCCTTGTTCTGTCCAATCTGATCCTCACTGATCTAATATGAAAAATGATGTATCCTTTATTCTTTATTCTGTAACTAATTCTGCAATTCTATCCTTCTTCTAAGTCAATCCACCCCTTTCCACTTCCTTCAAAACTTCGCTAGCATTTGCTCCTCACATGCATTCTCTCACACATTCTCTATGTCTTTGTAAATTATGGGGCTTCATCTCCTTTAAAAAGATTTTGTGACTTAGGGTTAGGTATGAATCTATGATTGAGATTCATCCAAATTTCTTGCTCAAATCTTTTCATTTTTTTCATTGGTTGAATCTTGATTGCATAGGGAATACAAATAGATTCGATCTTGTCTCCAAGCTTTGAGATCTATTCATATGTCAACTCAAAAATGGTTTACATCTAAGTTTGTGAAGGTATAAACTCTTATGCCCATTGTATATTGCTTGAAACTTACTGATTACTAATGCTCGACACATACTGAAATTATGTCTGGCTCAACACTTGAACTTGCTCAACATCTATTATTCACTTAACACTTGAAACTTACTTAACACTGTCTGTTTGCTCGACATCTGAATGACTCAACACTTGTTGAATTTATTTCTTGGCACATATTGTAACTCAAAATCTATATTATACTCGACATCAACTTAGAAAATTTCTTAAGTGTGTTGACATTCAATTGTCAAAACCAATCTGAGATCAACAATCTCCCCCTTTGACATGAGTGGCAAAAACACTTAACTATACATGATGAAACTAATCTCCTTGAGTGTAATATACATTATGTTAAACATATATACAAAACTTCAAAATTGTTCAAAATTTTGTGAAGGACTATATACCTCAAAATTTTGTATCTCCCCCTGAGTTGATGTGTCATTTACTTGTATCCAAAATCTCTCTGAGTAGATTGATTTGCCTCTGCTGATACTCCTTGTCTTTATTCTAAATTTTGATACTCTTTATTTGATGTAACTTGTTATACCTTGTTTCCTATTTTTCTCTTCTCCTTTCTTTTCTCTATTTATTTTATTGCCCCCCCTTTTTATTTTAGCTCCCCCTTTCATATGTTTCCCCTTCCAGATTAAGTCTCCTTTTGGCCTTTTGATTTTTCTCCCCCTTTTTACAATTTCTCCCCCTCTTTTTTTTAATGTCTCCCCCTTTTTGACACTTTTATCAAAGGGTCTATACACTAATTGAATATTTTGCCAAGAAGGTTTTGTTCACTTCCATTACAATTCTTAGACTAGCATCCTAGTTTTATATTGCAACTTCTAGGGATTTAATTTGTATAGCTGTCTTTGCTGCAAGGTGAACTAAGCCATCTAATGTTGAAAGATTTGGATCTTTCTTTATCACATTTTCTGCATAGGCTAGTTCTTTCTGTAAAATCTCCATGTGAGGGGTTAGGGAAGATTGAATCTGAACTAATTTGGCTCTTGTATTAGCCTCATCAACTATTAGTATAGCTAGTTCTTTCTGTGTGTGAAGCATTGTGTTAAAGTGCTTCTTACTTTGAGTTGGATCTTTTGGTAGTTGCATGCTTGATATTTTCAAATTTATTTCCAAGCTCATTATTCTTTGGCTTGTTTCTTGTGTGAAGATTGATGGATCACACAAGTTTGTGTACACTGAGAATATGTTCTCAAGTACTATCTTCACTTTTTCAATTTCCTCAGTTCTACCTATGAAAGTGCTATCTCACTAGATATTCTTTCATTCACCTTTGCTTGAAACTTCTTTTATGACCATTCCATGAGTTTTACATTTGTCTCTTGGTCTTCGTTGGTCACTTGCTCAACTATTTCTCATAGTTGTTCCAATATTGGATTTGTTTCATTAGGTGCTTATAAGTTGATGTTGGAAATTTGATTGAAAAGATCACTGTTGAAGGAGGAGATTGTTTGCAAAGAGGGAGATTGTTGATAAAGAATATTTTCAATCATTGTTTTGTCACTGATGTCAAACCCACTATTTGCTGGAATGAAAATTGCTTATAAGATCCAAAGTACTATCACTTAGTTGATTGATGAAGAGAATTTAATCAACAAGATGTAACAAAAGTACCTAAGGGAAAGGTTGAGTTATAATTTTGTAATGAAGTGCAAGGATTAGTTAAGGCAATGGTAAAATGATGTATTGACAATATACTTGAAGATACAATGGTTGGCCACACGTAGAAATGCCAAAAAAATAAGTTGTAACAAGGTTGTCTGCAAAGCTTAACTAAGTTCATTAGTGAGTGTCGAGCAAGCTAGTTCATGCTGAGTAGATTTTTAGTTAGTGCCGAGCAAATGCAAAATCTAGTGTGTGCCAAGTAATATAGGAGGAGCTGATATAATTCAGGTGATGAGCAAAGTAATAGGTGCCAAGCATTAATAAAATGTAGTGGATGCTGAGTGAATCCATAGTAGGTGTCGAGCATTAGTGAAATGTAGTTGGTGCCGAGTAGCACAGTATGTGTCAAGCACTAGAATTTCAATAGTGCCGAGTTGCTGCATTATTTGAAAAGTCAAAGATTTGCCAAATCTGAGTCAACAAGTTTTTTACCTTGAATTTTGTGAACTAGATGGAGGATATGGATGATGAGTTGGAGGTATATAATTTTAGGTAAACTATAGTTGGGAAAATTCAGGAGGATTCTTCATGATGTTTCTAGAAGGAACAAGATATGGGCTAGATTTATTGAATCTTACCTAATCCATTCAATCTAAAATTAAAAGTGAGAAGATGAAGAGCAGGAAAAGGATTCCAGACTTCTATTTAAGGAGTCATAGGCCAAGCAGCTAGAGTTGTTGAAGTGCCAAGTTGTGAAGTTGTTAAAGGGTGTCAAGGAAAGAGCATTGAGGAGGAAGGAACAAAGTACATAGACTCTGCTTCGATAAGTGGTCATATAGGAGATTGCACTGGTACATCGAGCATGGAGACTCAAGGAGACAAAGCTTGAAAGGAGGACAAGCTATCAGAGCTGCAAAGAATGAAAGCCAGGCAATGTTGTGAGTTGAACAATGATCTAAAATCTACAAGTTAAGTTGTGAGTTGTATCAGGTCAAAAACCCTTGTTGTTACTTTCTAAAAATTGTACCAGTTAGGGTAAAATCCTATGGACTTAGGTTGATTTAACAACCATTTGTAAATCCTTTAACAGGGTGGCATTCCAAGTGAATGTTCTAAAGTCCTTTAACCAAGTCTACTTCTAATAAGGAGGTTAAATCCTTTAACCAGGTCAAATTTAACAGTGTGTTGTAGCCTTTAACAGGGTAGGCCTTTCATAGGGTATCACTTTAGAAGAGTGAGAATTGAGTAGCATCTTACTGGTGGTTTTTCCCAAATTGGGTTTCCACACAAATTACTGTGTTATGTGTTGACCTTTCATGTTTTATTCTTGCATGTTGATTTTACAATAACTTGCTAATTAGGAAAGTTTAAGCTTGGATGCATGAACAGTTTAATGGGCTCATTTTTCTTGAAAAAGTTATATTAGGACATTTGGACCTTGAATAACTGATTCACCCCCCCCTCTCAGTTATTCTAAATCATTTCTAACAATTGGTATGAAAGCCATCTTTTGATTTAATTGAAAAGTACTAGAAGCAGGAAGAACACGATGTCCAAGAGAGAAGTTCCCAAGCTTAACAGAGATAACTTCACTGCATGACAAAGTCTAATGAAGGTGCACCTTGGATCAATAAGTGATCATGTAGACACTTCAATTGAAGTAGAACATGTTGGTCCAGCTGTACCCACTGCAGAAGATATGAAGAAAAAGAAGGAGCATAATCAGACAATGCTGGAGATTGCCTCTACCCTCAACTATGCTAAATTTGATGACATCAAGGGCTGTAATTCTACATTAAAGATGTGGAAAGCCTTGACTGATAATTATGGAGGAGATCAAAATGTTCAAAGAGCAAAAAGAGAAAGCCTTAGAGGAAAGTTTGATGACATGAAAATGGAGGAAGGTGAGAATGCTGCTCAATATGCCTCTAGAATGAAAGAAGTAGTAAGTGCAATAAGAAGTCTAGGTGGTCATTTAGAAGATGACACTATTAATAACAAATACTTAAGAACCTTGCTCTCCATCTATGCTATTAGAGTTTCAGCCATACAAGAGTTAAGATGTGTACTAGGAAACACACTAACCTTTGAAAGTATAGTAGGAAGAGTTACTACATTTGAGTTATCCAACTTTGATAACTATAGACCTGAGAACCTTGAATTTGCATTTAAAGCCAAGTTGGCATTGAAAGACAATAAAGAGGTGAAATCAAAGAAGAAGAAGAAGACAAAATATGCAACCAATGATAGCAACATAGATGAAGAAGATGTGGAACAATTGGAAGCATTATTGGCTAGAAGATTTCACAGAGGTAAAGGTAAATTGCCTATCATAAGTTTTAATTGCAATGAAGTAGGACATATTGCTACAAGATGCACACAGAAAAAGGACTACAGAGAAGGCAATAAGAACAAGAAGAGAAGAGAAGATGATAGAAGAGATTACAAAGACAAAGGTAAAAAATGCTACATTGCTGAAGAAGAGGATTTTGATGAAGATGATGATGAGGTAGTCTATGTAGCCATGAAAGATGAATCAGATGAAGAAGACACAACAACAGTAGAAACATGTGAGAAAAAAAATGACAAGTGGATGCTCACATCACATGATAGGAGACAAAAGTAAGTTTATTACCTTTATTCAATATGATGGAAACAATGCTAGATTTGGAAATGACACTCCATGTCAAATTAAATGAAAAGGTTCTATTAAACTTACAGAGAAAATCTCATGTGATAATGCATATTATGTTGAAGGATTGAACTACAATTTGTTGAGTGTGTCACAACTAGGAAATATAGGTTGCAAAGTAGAATTTGAAAAAAAAACTACCAAAATCTATGACATTGATGGAAATATGATAGGAAAAGGAGACCAAACTAGGAGTAATCTATTTTACCTAGATATGGAAGATGCAACCTGTCTCATTGTAAAACTTGATGATGTGTGGTTATGGCAAAAAAGGTTGTGTCATGTTAACTTTGATAATCTAATTAGTATTAGCAAAATGAAGAAAGTTAGGGGTTTACCAAAACTATAGAAGCCTAAAAATACAATGTACAAATAATGTCAACTAGGAAAGATGACAAGTCAAGTTTCAAAAGCAGAACCTACACCTGTAAAAAAGTATTAGAGCTAGTCCATACAGACTTATGTGGCCCAATAAAAGTACAAAGCTACCAAGGAGATAGTTACATAATGCTATTTGTGGATGACTACTTTGGGATGATGACTGCTATGTTTTTAAAACAAAAATTTGATGCATTTCAAATGTTTAAGTGGTATTTGGCTAGGGTTGTGAAGGAAACAAGAAAGAATCTGAAGTGCCTAAGATCAGATAGAGGAGGTGAGTTCACATCAAAAGAATTTGAGACATTTTGCAATGAAAAAGGAATCAAAAGATAAACATCAACACTAAGAACTCCACCTCACAATGGCATTGTAGAGAGAAGGAATAGATCACTGATAAACTATGCTAGAACACTAATGATGGAGAAAAATGTTGCACTAAAGTACTAGAGAGAAGTTGTTAGCACTACTGTTTACACTCTGAATCAAGTTCAAGTCAAGAAAGGTACAAATGCAACACATTTTGAATTATGGTATGGTCACTCACCCAATGTTAAACATTTCAAAGTATTTGGTTGTAAATGTTATATTCTTAAAGATACTAGAAATGACAAGTTTGACTCAAAAAGTGATGAAGGCATATTCCTTGGATACTCCACTAGAAGCAAAGCATATAAGTGTTTGAATACTAACACTAACAAGATTGTGGAGAGTGTAAATGTAAATTTTGATGAGCATGCAGAAGTCCAAGTTGATGAATCCAAGAAACCATAAGATTATAGAGCTTTTGTATACTTCTATGAAGGAATGTCTATTGAAGAAGAAGCTACCAATCATGTTGGGAATCAATAATAAATTTTAGTATCAGCCGAGTCACAGCCAGCGAATGCCTAGCTACATTTAGAAGTTGAGTTGTAGAATGGAGATAATGCACATTATGATTCTGAAATTAGTACACAAGGAAGAGATGATGAAATACCAGAAAGAGATGTGTTCAGTGACTCTGAAGCTGAAAGATCAAACATAGAAAGGAGGAAAAGACCAATACTATCCAAGTATGTGAAAAGACATCACCCTACAAAACAAATCATTAGTGACAAGGAGGCTAGACCAATGACAAGGAACGAGCTAAGAAATGAATCATGTCCATTGAGCAAGATTGAACCCAAAATAGTGAAAGATGCACTATAAGATGACGATTGGCATAAAGCAATGGAAGAAGAGATAGAGTAGATAGAGAAGAAAAAAACCTGGACCCTAGTTCTAAGACCAGCTGATAAGAATGTGATTGGTACAAAATGGGTATTTAGGAACAAGCTTGATGAGAATGGTGAGATCATAAGAAACAAGGCTAGACTAGTTTGTAAAGGGTATGCACAAGAAGAAGGACTGGACTATGGGGAAACATTTGCCCCTATTTAAAGGATGGAAGGAGTGAGAACACTACTTTCATATGCTATTACCAAGGTTTCAAAGTCTACCAAATGAATGTAAAGTTTGCTTTTATGAATGGTATACTGGAAGATAAAGTCTACATAGAACAACCAAAGGGATTTGTTGATGATAACAACAAGGATATGGTTTGCAAAATGCATAAAGAACTCTATGGTTTGAAGCAAGCACCTAGAGCATGGTATGAGAGACTACACACATATTTGTGAAAATTGGATTTGAGAGAACAGATGGCAACAACAACCTATATATCAAGGAAGAGAAAGGGAAAGATATTTTGATATTTGAAATATTTTTTGATGATATAATATTTGGAGGAAAAGATGCCCTATGAAAAGATTTTTCTAATCAAATAAAACACAAGTTTGAGATGTTAATGTTTGGAGAAATCAAATTCTTTGTTGGATTGCAAGTACATCAATTAAAGCATGACACATTTCTGACCCAATCAAAATATATCAAGGAGATACTTAAGACATTTGGTTTAGAAGATTCAAAACTAGTTAGTACACCAATGGTAACGGGACATAAGTTATCCAAGAATGATGAGTCATCTAAAGTAAATAAGACAATGTACAGATCAATGATTGGAAAATTAAAATATGTTGTGCATAGTAGACCAGACATTGCATTAGTTGTTGGAATAGTGGCAAGATTTTTTGCTAACCTAAGAGAAAATCATCTGATGGTAGTAAAAAGAATATTGAGGTACCTAAAAGGAACTAATGACTTTGGATTATACTATAAGAGGAGTGAAAAGTTTGAGTTGAAAGCCTACACTGATATAGACTAGGGATGTAATATTGATGACAGAAAAAGCACCAGTGGAGGAGCACTTTTTCTAGGCAAAAGATTAGTCACTTGGACAATCAAAAAGAAAAGTTGTACCTCATAGTCCACAAAAGAAGCTAAGTATGTTGCGGCTGCTATCAACTACACCAATATTATATGAATCAAATATCTTTTGCAAGGTATGAAGGAAGAGGTGACTGAACTTGTGATACTCTATTGTGATAATACAAGTACCATCAACATATCAAATAATCCTATGATGTATGGCAAAACAAAGCATATTGCAATTAAGTATCACTATGTAAGAGAATTGGTAGAAGATAAGCAAGGATGGAATATGTTAGCTCAAAGGAACAAATTGCCGACATCTTTACAAAAGCACCACCTAAAGATGTATTTGAGTATCTTAGAGGTAAGTTAGGGGTGATACCCCTAGCCAAGGCTGTTTGAGCAATAGCTAAAATGTCCTATGTCAAATGGAGTTGATTGTTGAAATATTACAAATTAATGCAGAGGATACTTACTTTAGGATTTTGCCTAAAGTAATCAAAGTACTAAAATTTCAAACAAGTCACAAGTAAGGTGACAGAGGGAGAAATTGGAGTTCCTGCAAATGTTACACCTATATGATAAGATGCTGAAATAGTATGTCTTTGGCATTGTTGTCAACAAGGGAGAAATAGAAGAAACTGATCAAATCTACATAATCAAATGGACAAAGGGAGAAATAGAAGAAATTGATCAATGCATATAGAGGGAGAAATAGTAATTAAGAAGAGAAGAATTGATCAAAGTATTAAGATAAAAAAGAGAGGGAGTCATGGGGGTCATACAAGAACTGATCAAAAAGGAAAGAGAAAGGAAACAATAGCTAAGAGGGAGAAGCAGAAGCAAAGAAATCTGGATAGAAGATTAGATAGGGAGATGTGAAAAATGATGATAACACAATTTTTTTTTGGCATTTGTTTTTATTGTCTTAACCAAGTTAGCATTTTGATAACTTGGTTGATCAGTTTGGTTTGCCATCAATGCCAAAGAGGGAGATTGTTGGAAATCTGATTGAAAAGATCACTATTGAAGGAGGAGATTTTTTGCAAAGAGGGGGATTGTTGATAAAGAATGTTTTCAATCATTGTTTTGTCACTAATGTCAAAACAACTATTTTTTGGAATGCCAATTGCTTATAAGATCCAAAGTACTATCACTTAGTTGATTGATGAAGAGGATTTAATCAACAAGATATAACAGAAGTACCTAAGGGAAAGGTTGAGTTATGATTTTGTAATGAATTGCAAGGATTAGTTAAGACAATGGTAAAATGATGTATTGACAATATACTTGAAGATACAATGGTTGGCCACACTTAGAAATGCTAGAAAAATAAGTTGTAACAAGGTTGTCTATAAAGCTTAACTAAGTTCATTAGTGAGTGCCGAGCAAGCTAGTTCATGCAAAGCATATTTTCAATTAGTGCCAAGCAAATGCAAAATCTAGTATGTGCCGAGTAATACAGAAGGAGCCAAGCAAGTTCAAGTGCTGAGAAAACTAATAGGTGTTGAGCATCAGTAAAATGTAGTTGGTGTTGAGTAGTACAATATGTGTTGAGCACCATAATTTCAATAGTGCTGAGTTGCTACATTATTTGAAAAGTCAAAGATTTGCCAGATCTGAGCTGACAAGTTTGTTACTTTGAATTTTGTGAACTAGATGGAGGATATGGATGATGAGTTGGAGGTACAAAATTTTAGGTAAACTCTAGTTGGAAAAATTTAGGAGAATTCTTCATGATGTTTATAGAAGGAACAAGATATAGGTTAGATTCATTGAATCCTACCCAATCCATTCGATTTGAAATTAAAAGCAAGAAGATGAAGAGTAGAAAGAGGATTACAGACTTCTATTTAAGGAGTCACAGGCCAAGAAGCTAGAGTTGCTAAAGTGCCAAGTTATGAATTTGTTAAAGGGTGTCAAGGAGGAAGGAATAGAGTATAGAGACTATTCTTTGATAAGTGGTCATATAGGAGATTGCACTAGTACATCAAGCATGGAGACTCAAGGAGACAAAGCTTGAAAGGAGGATAAGCTGTCGGAGCTACAAATACTGAAAGCTAGGCAATGTTGTGAGTTGAACAAAGATCTAAAATCTACAAGTTAAGTTGTGAGTTGTATCAGGTCAAAATCCCTTGTTATTACTTTCTAACAATTGTACCAATTAGGGTAAAATCCTATGGACTTAGGTTAGTTTAACAACCATTTGTAAATCCTTTGATAGGGTGGCATTCCAATTGAATGTTTTAAATTCATTTAACCAGACCCACTTCTAATAGGGTGGTTAAACCCTTTAACTAGGTCAAATTCAATAGTGTGTTGTAGCCTTTAATAGGGTAGGCCTTTCACAGTGCATCACTTCAGAAAAGTGAGAATTGAGTAGCATGTTACTAGTGGTTTTTCCCAAATTGGGTTTCCACATAAATCAGTGTGTTATATGTTGATCTTTTATGTGTTATTCTTGCATTTTGATTTTATAGTAACTTGCTAAGTAGGAAAGTTTAAGCTTGGATGCATGAACAGTTTAATGGGCTCATTTTACTTGAAAAAGTTTTATTAGGACATTTGGAACTTGAAGAACTAATTCAGCCCCTCCTCAATTATTCTAAAGAATTTCTAATAGATGAATGCATCTAAAAAAATGTATTTGATCTCAATTAGTGCTTGCCTTTGCTTATACTTATTTCTGAGTATCTCCTACTTCTTCCTCTCTAGTGCCTCTTGCACCTCATTGATCTGGTCTATGTTCATGGTTGCATAGTCATACTTTGGAATGACTATTTCTTCATCTAATGTAGGGTCTCCATAGTAAAGTACCCTTGAAACTTTTGTAGAGCTCAAGCTTGGTGCTGAACTTTGGAGTGGTATTGCTTCAGTGCTCAACTTTTATGGTATTCTTGTAGGAGTCCCAATGATTGACAGATTAACCAAAGTTTGAATTGCTTCTTGCTTCTTTTGTTTTGGGGTCTCCTTCTCCTCCTCTGATCTTCCTTGTTCAATTACTATTATCTATGGTGGTGCACCTTGTACTTGTATAGTAGGAATAGAAGTATCCATCTATCCTATTTGTTCCTTTTCTAGCACCTCGATAGGTGTAGCAACTTTAACCATGAAATCAACCTTAGCTGATGTATCTTGTGAAGCTTGCTCTTTAGGTCATCCACTTTTAGCTGTAGGGATGATAGAAGATGTTTCTTGTGTTGCCATCTTATCCCTATTCAAGTTAGTTACCACTTTCTGCAACTCATCTACATTGAACAATATTGGATTACTGCATAATTGAGGTTGTAGAGTTGATTGGTCAAGGATCCTTTTAAGATCCTCTACAATCAATGGATTGATGTTCTGACTAGAGTTGTCAGGAACATCCTTCACTTTTATTGTATCTACAGGTGTGGATGTGTCATGTGGAGGACTTGGAGGTGGCAATTGTATGCCTTGCACACTCTGTTCTATTTGCTGCTCTTCAAAAGTTGCCATATCATCTTTTTGAGTTTCCTTCTCCACTTTATCATCTGCCTTTTCTTTTTCACCTTCACCTTCCTTATCATTTTCATCTTCTTCTCCATTATTTCTTCCCTCAAAGGGATCTTCCTCTCCTTATTTGACAATTGTTAGACCATAAATCAATTTCCACATTTGAGTGGACTTTTTGACAACATCTTCAGTCTTATTCTAAAGAATGCTAAAAGCTCTATATTTTGTTGCAAATTTTCTCCCATGCTTCTTATTGGCCTTTGTGAGCTCTAGCATAACTCGAGCCAATCTAGACTCTCTTATTTCTTTTTCCATATTAAGGCAATAATCTAGACTCTCTTATTTCTTAATACAAATCTTTTATGCATTGAATTGTCAAGTTCAAGTGGGGTGGTCTTGAACTTGGCCATCATGGTATAAACTAATTCTTCAACCATGTTCTACTCGTTCTTACTTAACTTATTGAATTCAATATTCTTCAAGCCATTTAAGTCAACATTATCTTTAAAATTGTCACAAATGGTTTCCTAATAAGATTTCAATGCATGATTTACCACTCTAAATTGGCTTGTGTCTTCTGAATCTTTTCTTTCTTCATTTGAGTTAGGTTGAGAAACATATTTTCTTCTTAGTCTTTTCTTTTTTGGACCTTGTTGCTCTGTTGCCTTCTTCTTTTCTTTGGTCTAGTCCTTGGCCTTTTGAGTGGTAGCCCTTGTGCTTGCTCTTGTAGTGGGCTTTGCAGGGCTTGACTGAGCAGCTTTATGTTTCTTTGACTTTGCTGCTAGCTTTGTGCTTACCTTTCTTTTCTTAGGTTTTGGTTTGTTAGGTGCTTCCTCGGCTTGTTCCTCCTTGACGTCTTCTTTCTCTTCAACATCTTCTCCCATGGCTTGTGTCAAGGCACGTGGCTCTTAGCCTTATTTTTCTTCTTCTTCATCTCCTTTTGTTGTCCCTTCACCAAATTTGGCCTTAAGCTTCTTGAGAAATTTATCCTTTTTCTTTAGGATTGAAGCAGTTTTCAACTCCATCTCTACCTTAGACTTTACAACATCAAAAGTGCCAAAAGTTTTTGCACTTTTATCAATATCTTTTGCAAGCAATGTTGTGATTGATGTTGATGCCTCATCAATGTTAATCTCATATCCTAATGGCCCTAGCCATCTCACTTGGGGTACTGCTACTTGGATATAAGTGTAATCAATGTCAACTAAAAAACAAATGTCATTGATATGCTGATCCACTAGGGAGACTAGAAGCCTTAGTCCTTGCTTCATGAACTACTTAAAGTCCTCAAAATAGCGTGTCATAAGGGCTTCAAAATTAGCTCCCATCTGCTCTATGTACTCATTTACTTGTACTGCTATAGACCTATTGATTTTCCAACTTATCTTACCATAAGAGGGGAATTCATTCTGAACATATGAAAATATGCATATCAAAATTGATCCAAATTTATGTTGAACACTCTTGGATCTCCTTATTGCTCCCAAATTCTCCATGATTTGCTGTAGTTGCACTTTTGCTAGATTATATGTATGATCCTTCTTGACAAGTTTGTATCCCACATCAACTGTAATGCATGGTATATTATTTAGTTAGCTTGATTAGTAGAATTTGTGAGATATAACCCTAATAGAAAATTCTACAAGTGGATCTTTGATTGTCTCAATTGTCATGCATCTTTTGTTCCACTTTGCCCCAGTGTTCTTCTTAATGGCTTCTTTTGAATCAGTCCTCAGGGTCTTTGGCCATTCTAGGGTTGGGTATCCTATTACCCTATGTATGATTCTTTTTTATAGCTTAATAGGTCCACCTTCCAACCATAGGCATCCATTGTGAATCCTTCTCAAAACTATTCTTATCCACTCTATCTTGAAAATTACAAGGAAATCTAGGGCATGGGTTAAGCCCTTTCTTTCAACAATTTGAAATTCCTCCTTCAATACCCTATTCTCACATAGTTTTTCATAGGCATGATGAATCTCCATATCACCAATTGCTCCAAATTTGTAGTTATAACACTTTTTGACATCTTGAACCATTACATCTTTAGGTGGAATTATGGAGAGTGCACTAGCAGGGTCATTCTTGTATGCAACTTCAGGTATTGGCCTAACATCTGGTTGTTTAACTCCATTACTGACCAATTGAACCTCAAATTGTTCCTTATCCTTGGGATTCCTCAAGCTAGAGGCCATTTCTTAAAACTAGGGTTTCAAGATGTAAAAATTATGTAATTGCGTAGCTTGGCATTTGAGAAATACCTTTAAATTGATGAAATGATGCTAAATCTTTGCTAGAATCTATGCAAATGCTTCAATCTCTAGTTTTCAATCACTTCTATGCTCTTTTCACTCTTCTTTTGTGTTTGTAATGATGAGAAATGATAAAAAATTGACCTTATACCCTTCATTACATAGCATCTAATGCTTAGTGCATATATAGTTATCCACTTGGCTCCTTATGCAATTTCTATTTCACTCAACTTCCATTGATTTTCCAACACTCAACATCCACTGGAGTTTCCCTTACTTGGGTTCAATAAGAATTTTCTTTTTACTCGGCAGTAGCTACACACTTGGCTTCAACTAACTTTGGCAGATGACTTGGCATATACTAGGATTTTACTTGGGATCTGTGTCATGTCCCCTATTCAAATAATTTAAAAAAAAAAAAAAAACTTTGCTAAGGCAGGTAGGCTCCAAAAAGGCGAAGTTTCGGAAAAAGGGGCTAATCTTTGGAAACCAATGGACTAAT
Organism: Cupressus sempervirens; assembly: GCA_028749045.1. Lineage (NCBI taxonomy): Eukaryota > Viridiplantae > Streptophyta > Pinopsida > Cupressales > Cupressaceae > Cupressus > Cupressus sempervirens. The sequence continues at coordinate 797,969,087 of CM053793.1, forward strand.
AAATAAAAATTATTATTAAATTATATTTTATTAACCCCTCTTGGACGTGAGTTAGGGTTATGCCCTCTTTTAAAGGGGTTTGGAGGCATTTTGGGCTCATTTCTAGAACTTGATTTTTGCTAATTTTCTTGTTGTTCTTCAGAGGCTGCCAAACCTGTGGAGAAGGAGACCCAAGAATGGGAGTTTGCAGGTTTCCAGGAAGGCTAAGGATGGGAGTTTGAAGCCATTCCATGTGCATGCTCATACAGAGTTTGCCTTTGTGCTGAATAGTGCCGATTTGTGGGTTTTCGGGGTTGTTTTTGGTTTGAGTTTGGTATTTTCAGTTGAGTGTTTCATATCAGTTTGGGTTGCTGCTGTATTTCAGACTTTAAGATGTTAAAATAGAGCTGAATATATGTATTGGGTCGTGATTAAACTTCTGAGATAGTTTATGAGTGTTTTTGTGGTGTTTTCGGGCATTGTGTGTTAATTTCGGGAGCCCGATTGAGCATAGTTTTGTCCTACATTTGTGAGCTGTTGTGTAAAGGCTATACAAATATGGAAATGTCATTTTGTAGGCTGTTATGCTGCTGAAATTTCTGTAAAAATGTCCATTCTCAGATTTATTAATAATTTGTGAAGTTGTGAAGTTTTTTTGGCACTAATTTGGACATACCCGATTTGGGTTTTATTGGGAAATTGGCAGATCTTTGTAATATTGGTTGTTTGATTTTAAAGATCTGATTTGAGGCTGGAAATACAATGTAAAATCAGTAAAGGGACATTTCAATCTGAAAGCAACTTTCATTACTCAACAACAATGTGAATTTTTTTTGAAGATTTAACCTTGCATCCTTATTCATGCTGATCTATCCCTTTTAGTACTAACTTATTCTAGGAACTTATGTATGATAAAGCATTTGAATAGAAATCCCACATACCTTATTTTTCTTATTTTGATGAAGTATAACCACTTGACCCTTTAGGTGAAGTGATCCCTTCATTTGATGTGCTACATCCATCTTTCTTCTTCCATGTCTTATTCTTCTCTCCTCTAATGTGCTCAACAACTACTTTGCCTTTTCCCTCGTTTGAGTCTGAGTTAGGTGCCTTTGATCTTGTTGGGCAGTGCTTGCTGATATGACCAATCTTCAAACAACTAAACCATGTAGTTTGGCTTAACCATTTGTTGTAGCTTCCACTAAAATGTATTGTTATGCAATTCTCAAGGATGTGTCCATACTCTTAATAGTAATGACAACTATGTCTTGTATTGTAGTCCCAATTATGAGAATGTTCATGGCTTCTTCTCTTATTTGATGATCATGTGGTCTTGGATCTACATTCAAAGGCTTTGTGTCCAAACTTTAGACAATTGTAGTAGTGTCCTTCAAATTTTGGTGCATGTGTAGTCCTTGTCTTGCATTCATGTGCCTGATGACCTTGTTTGTTTCACTTGTAACAATGTGTCATATTCTTTGGCTTGGCATTTTGACTACCATTCTTGTTCTTACAAACATTAGCTATATTTCCTTTCTTGCCACAAAAATGTCAAGTGGGTTTGGATTTCTTACCTTTGTCATTCCTTTGTTTAGCAGTCTTGGATGACTCTCCTTCTTTAGTCCTTGTGTAGCCCAAACCTAATGTGTCTTTACTAGATCTAGGGGATTTTAGTAGTTGCTCAAAGTACTTGATGGTTTCATTTGGCTTGTTGAAGTTTTTAGCAAACTTCTTCTCTCTTTTTAGGTCATTCTATAGTTGCTCATTTTGTAGCTTCAATGTAGTTATCTCAATGTCCTTAACATTCAACTCATGATGGGCATTCATCATTTGGCTTAGGGTATCCAATTGCATGTTTCAGATCCTAGACAACTCTGCTGATTTTTCTTCCAATTTATTTGACAATATTCTTTTGCCTTCTTCAATCATGGCCTTATCTTCTATGGCTTTCTTCTTTTGTTTAGTCACCTCGCATAGCAGTATTGCTTGTGATTCTTGCTCCAACTTGAGATTTCTGATCTCTTTAGCTTGTGGTCTATTCTTGTCCATGAGATCTGCAATTGTTGCATCAAACTCACAAGAGTTACCATTTTCAAATAGCTTTGTGGTGTTTATCTCCTTGTATTGTATGTCATTCTTAGCTATGACAATCTCTTTCCTTCTCTTCAGTGAACTTCTCAAGGCATCTCTAGCTTCATCCAATTGTTGTAGTAAGAGGTGTATCTCAATCTCCTGATTCTCAATGGTCTTTCTCAACTTGTAGACTTCCATCTTGAGATCTTTTCTCCAAGCTGTAAGGCTTCTCCTAATGAGAACTCAACTTTGATACCAACTGTTGGGATTTACAAGTGGGAAGTATACTTCTGAGAGGGGGGAGGGGTGAATTAGAAGTACTAGAGTTTAACCAATAAAACTTTCAAGTTTAAAACATTGCATGCATAAATATATAGAAAAAACATGTAAAGAAAATGCATCGACATAAACACTTGACATTAGATATGATTAACTAGAAAGCCTCCAATGAGAAGGTAAAATTGGGGTGGGGATGACACCCATAACTCTTCACTACTGTAGCAATAAAGGTCACCTATTACGGTTACATATTTTGACCATTCTCATGATCTTCCCTATAAGAGGCCTGCCCTATTAAAGGCTTACAAGGATTGTTAGATCCTACCTTGTTAAAGGATTTTAGTGTGCCTAGCTAAAGGACTTTAGAACACTTACTTGGAATGTCACTCTGTTAAAGGCTTTATACAATGGTTGTTAAACCAACCTAAGTCCAAAGGATTTCATTCTATTGTAACAATTGTTAGAGAGTACAATAGAATGTTTGATATGATATACCTACAATCTAATATTGCTAATTTCAAATCCTTGTTCTATCCAATCTAATCCTCATTGATCTGATATGAAAAATGTTGTATCCTTTATCCTTTGTTCTGCTAATTGATTTTGCAATTCTGTCCTTCTTCTAAGTCAATTCACCCCTTTTCACTTCCTTTAAAACTTTGCTAGCATTTTCTTCTCACATGCATTCTCTCACACACTCTCTATGTCTCTGTAAATTATGGGGCTTCATATCCTTAAAAAGGATTTCATGACTTAGGGTTAGGTATGAATCTAAGATTGAGATTCATCCAACTTTCCTACTCAAATCTTTCCATTTTTTTGATTGGTTGCATGTTGATTTCATAAGAAATACAAATAGATTTGATCTTGTCTCTAAGCTTCAAGATCTATTCATATGTCATCTCAAAAATAGTTTACATCCAAGTTTGTGAAGGCAAAAACTCTTATGTTGATTCTGTATTGCTCAACACTTACTAATTATTAATGCTCGACACATACTGCAATTTTGTCTGGCTTGGCACTTGAAACTGCTTGGCATCTATTATTCACTCAACACTTTAAAATTGCTTGGCACTATCTATTTTCTCAGCATTTGAATAATTTGACACTTGTTGAATTTCTTGCTTGGCACATATTGTAACTTGACATGTATATTATACTCAGCATCAAATTAGAAAATTTCTTAAGTGTGTTGACACTCAATTGTCAAAACCAATCTAAGATCAACATTTTCAATATAAAAAATGAAGATCCCCCCCTTTTTTTTTCTCATAGAAGCTCATTCCTTAGAATAGGATATCTTCCAAGGTGCCTTGGGGAGTAGAAATTTTGTAGTTTGGGTTTAGGAGTGTGGTTGGTTAGCATCATTTTTAATCTCTAGCACCCGAATAATGATGTTTATCTTTTTTGTAATCCATCATGGCATCCTCATCATCTATAGCACAAAAAATTACCATGGTATTGCATGTGCATTTTCAAAATAGGTGCCTTGGGATTTTAGTTAGAAGAAGGAGTTCAAGTCTATGACAATGCTGGACTATAAAGAGGGCATAAATCATGAAAAAGGTTAGGAATAAGTACACTAGAGTGCACCTAGACTCTATCTAAGAAAAATCCAAAAACCACTTTCAAAATTGGGAACTTTGATTTTTGGTTGAATTGAGCACCTTGTGCACTTCCCTCAAGGTGCGCAGGTGCACAAGGTGTGTAGATGTGCAAGGTGCATTGGCACACATTGTAAATTTCAAAACACAAGTTGAAGAACTCCTAAAAGTGTGTAGGTGTGTATTGCATCTTTCAACATACATAATTGCAAGGTGCACAAGTGGGAAAAGTGAATAGGTGTACAGAGTGCACAAATGAGACTAAATCATTGGAAATATTAGAAATAAGTATACAAGAGTGGTCTAAAACCCTATTTGAACAAAACCAAGATTTTTTTTTCAAAACTAAGAACTTTGATTTCTGGGTGAATTGAACACATTGCACATTTCCCTAAAGGTGTGCAAGTGCACAATTTTAAGATTTGGTGAATGAATTGACTCTAAAGGTGCATAGGTGCACATATCTAAAACATCTAGAGGCCCTCGAGTTCCACAAAATTACCATAACTTTCAAGTTCCAAAGAATGTCTAAGAAGTCACCTCCGCCATCCAAAACTTCTAAGGGGAAAAAATTCTCACCTTGGAAAATTGTGGAGTTAGAAAAATTCTCACTTTGAAAAATTGTGGAGTTAGAAAAACTCACTTTGGAAAATTGTAGAGTTATAAAAATTATCACTCTTGAAAAATTATGGAATTAGAAAAAATCTTACCTTGGAAAGTTGTGAAGTTAGAAAAATCCTTACTTTGAAAAATTGTGGAGTTAGAAAAAATTCTGTCAATTTTGATCCTATCACCTAGAGGTGCACTTTTCAAAAGGTCACCTTTATAACATGCACTTTCTAGAAGGCATACCTTTTACAAGATGTGCCAAATTGAAAGGTGCACTAATTTTTTTGAAGATGAAGTAGTGCACTGATAGTTAATTGCCAGTTGTTATTTGTGAGCATTCCATGCACAAAAAATGCATTTTAACTCCCACAATTCAACTCCCACAAATACCTAGAGAAGGCCAAGCTTGAATTTTTAGAAGTCCTAGTGACGACTAGATCATCTCATGGATTCTCTCTTTTTATCTTCATATTTTATTATTTTAAGTCATGTGAAGGCTCATGCACCCATTAATTGGTATAAACAATGGTAGAGACCTACTTAGCACCACTTAGAGAGTCAGTTTGTATATAACTAGTTTAATTTTATTAGTTTTTAGCATAGTATTTACATTAGAAGAGCTCTCACTCCTAACATAAAAAGAGACATGGATAAAATACATATTCTTGGCCAATATTTTGATGCAATAATAAATCCTATTGGTGATCTCATTCTAAGTGTAGTAAATATTGCCAGAGTGTGTTATTTTAGTAAATTATGTTCATGAATGATAATGGAGGTAATGGTTTTATTGCATTGTTATAATTGTGTGATATTTTAATCCTGGTGTTTGCCTTATGTCAACAAATCTCATTATTTTGATGAATTGAAGAAAGGATCACTATTGTTCTTGTTGGTGTTTTAAAACTACTGGTTCCAAAATAGTACCAAGATGCAAAATATATATAAATGCCTAAGGATTAGCTAGTTCCCATGTTCAACATAAACTCACTTAGATCTAGACCAACTTCAACAACTCACACAAGGACTTTCTACTCTTTAGGCTCTGTAGGGCCAAGGCAGGTGCACCTAAGGATTAATTGGCTTCTTCACTGATATTCTTTCAAAAATTTATCCCTTATAGCAGAAAATGGTCAAAAAAATTCTTGAAATGTAATCAAAATAATGATTTACACCAAATTACTATAAATTCAAAGAGAGTTTTCACAATAAGGGAATGACCAACAATTCAATTCTTTATTATAGAAAATGGAAAATTGATTTTGATTTAAATGTGTTTTGTGCAACCATGTGACTATATCAATTTGCTTCACAAATTTATGACTAGTGCCTTATCAATTTCCATACAGAGTCATACCAGTAAAATCTTGACCTATTTAATTGAATTGTAATTAAATGTGCGAGTTGTTAACCCTAAACCCCATTATTATGGTATCTTTCCCATATGCTTAGAAACCCTATCAATTCATAGAATCATTTACTTAATTCCTTGAATTAAAAAAAAAAAATTAAAATGATATACAACCTATCCCAACTGCATTAAATTGAAAGAACTTTAATAATTCAATCTCAAAATAACAAGCATATGAAAATAGAGACAAAATTTAGAGACAGATATTTAGAACTTCCCCTTTTGTATTAATATTCCTTGAAAGTAATACAATGGTGATATAAGACTTAGAATATAACTCAGAATATGACCAATTCTATCATTCAATATTAATTACATTCTTAAAGTGCAAATTTTAAACAACATACAATTGACAAAAAAACTTGGACCAACTGTAATAGTATAACACTAAAATTGTATAGTACTCGAACCATCACATCTTGGAAATTATTTTATAAGATGAGGATTGTAAAAAGCTTCAACTAGGAGGACACATGTCAAAGTTTTTCTTGAAAGAAAATATAAAGATATTTTTCATTGATACTTTACAAAACATTCTATGTATTCAATCAAAATTGGGGAGGTCGTTGTAGAATTGGTATGTAGCACTTTCCTTAGGCGTCTTCTATTGATCTCATATTGGTTTTGACAAGTGAGTGTGAACACACTTAAGCTATTTGCTTAGTTCATGCCAAACTAGTAATGCATGTCGAGTACAAAATGTAAATGTTAGACCAAGCTGAGTTGCAATGAGTGCCGAGTCACTCAAGTGCCAAGCAGGTAGACCATGCCAAGTGATTCAAGTGCTGAGTAAATAGTAGATGCTGAGCAGTTTAGGTGTTGAGTTAGAAGCAAAAATATAATGTATGCCAAGCATCAGAGACTTCATATGCTGAGTGACATAGATTAGACATATTTATTTCTAATGGCACAAACAACTATGCAAACCATTTTCAAGCCAACCTAAGGATAGATTTCGATCTTATAGAGATAAGGACGAATCTATATGTAGATTCCCTATTCAATTACATGCAACCAATCAAAAAATGGGAAGGTTTAAGAAACAAAATGGTTGAATCTCAGCCATAGATTCATACCTAAACCTAAGCCACCTAATTCTTCTTAAGGAGGATGAAGCCCTAAACTTTTAACATGAGAGAATAGTCTAACAAGGGGTAAGTGGTCAAATTGGAGGAGCGAACAAGACAATTTGCAAAATACTCAAGGTGACTTAGTAGTAAGAGTGAATTGTAGAATTAGTTAAGTAAAGAGTAAATGATAGAGAAGGATACAACACTAATATATCAGATTGTGAAGGATCAACTAGAGATTGGATAGAGGTGATTTGTTATCAAGCAAGCAAGTGCCAACCATAGGATCTATGCTAAGACATTTTGATAGGTGATTTCAGTTAAATATGTTAACAGAGTAGTCTTAACAAGTTGTATAGAATCCTTTAATAGGGTGATTACTTAATTGTAAGTTGAATTCATTTAAGTAGGTATACTTCTAACAGGGATATGAAATACTCTACCAAGGTGGGACTTAACAATCTTTCTAAGCCTTTTAACAAGGCAAGCCTTTCATAGTGCAAATCATGATTCATGGTCAAACCATTGTAACCTTAATTGGATACAGTTTATTGTTGCAGTAGTTAAGATTTGTGGGTGTCATCCCCACCCCACTTTCACCTTCTCATTTCGAGGGTTTTTGGGTAATCATATCTGGTGTTAAGTGTGTGTGTGTGTTTGATTGCATGTTTACATGATCAATGCATATGCTTTATATGTTATTTTAGTATATTAATGCATGTGATGTATGAATAATGAAAGTTATATGGTTCCAAGTTTAAACTCTTGATTCACCCCCCCTCTTAGAAGTTTACTCCTTTCCCACTTGTAATTCCAAAAATTGGTATCAAAGCATGGTTCTCTGAAAGAGAAGCTTTGTAGCTTAGAGGAGAGATCTTGAAATGGAAGTCTACAAATTGGGAAAGACTATTGAGAACTAGGAGATTGAAATTCATCTTATATGGCATCAACTTAATGAAGCTAGAAATTCTTTAAAGAGTTCCTTGAAGAGAAAGAAAGAAATTGCTATTACAACGAATGATACACTATACAAAGAGATAGACACCACTAAGCTATTTATAGATGGTAACTCTAGTGAATTTGATGTGGTAGTTGCAGATCTAACAGAAAAGAACAAAGTCCAAGCTAAAGCAATCTAAAATCTCAATTTGGAGGAAGAATCACAAGCTATACTACTATGTGAGGTGATTGAACAAAAGAAGAAAGCCATGGAAGACAAAGCCATGATTGAAGAAGATAAAAGAATTTTGGCAAAAAAATTGGAGGAAAAGTCAATAGAGCTAACCAAGATCTCCAACATGCAATTGGATACTCTAAGTCAAATGATGAATGCCAACTATGAACTGAATGTCAAATACATCAAGGTAACCACATTGAAGTTGCAAAATGAACAATTGCAAAATGTTCTAAAAAGAGAAAAGGAATTTTTTGAAAGTTTCAACAAGCTAAATGAAGCCATCAAATACTTTGAGAAATTATTGAGATCCCCTACATCCAACAAAGATACATTAGGATTGGGCTACACAAGCACTGAAGAAGGAGAATCATCCAAAGTTACTGAAGAAAGGAACAACAAAGGTAAGAACTCCAAATCTACTTCCCATAATTGTAGAAAGAAAGGACATACTAATAATGTGCGTAGGAGCAACAATGCAAATTAGAATGTCAAACCTAAGAACATAATTCATTGTAATAAGTGCAACAAACAAGGTCATTAAGCACATGAATACAAAAATAGGACCATGCAAAAACAAAGATTTGAAAGATATTGCTACAACTATCAGAAGTATGGACATAGAACCTTTGAATGTATATCCAAATTCATGTGGTCATCAAATAAGCCAACAAAGGTAAGAATCTATGGAAACTCTTATAACTAGGATTACAATGAAAGATATAGCTATCACTACTATCAAGAATATGGACATTTTCCTAAGAATTTTATTAGAACAAACTTTAGTGGTAACTAAAAAAGATGGTTGAGTCAAACTACATGTTTTAATTGTTTGAAGACTAGTCACATAAGTAAACATTGTCCAACTAGGTCAAAGGCACCAAGTTGTGAATTTGATAAAGGCAAAGGCAAAGCAAATTTTGAACACATCAAAGATGAGATGAATAAGACATGGAAAAAGAAAGATGCTTGCAACAAATCAAATGCAGAAGAGATCACTTGACCTAATGGGTCAAGTGATCAAACCTCATCAAACTAGGAAATCAAGAGGTATGTGGGATGATAGTCAAGTGTAATATCATACATCAATTCCAAAAGAAGTTAGTTTTGAAAGGACTACATTAGCATGAATGAAGATGCAAGATACTGTTGAAAATTCAATATTAAAACTTTAAGTTTTCATATTGTTGTGAAGCATGGAAAGTGGTGCAGGAGCACCCCCACCAAATCTAAGTGATCAAAAGGTCTCCTAGGCCTTCATACCTCTTGATTCTAGCATATTTGATTATTAGGCTTTTTCTTTGTATGTTGATCCTTTTTGTGTGATCCTTGAACAAATTTTGGTGCTTGTATAAACTAGTTGTTTCATGAGGTTAAAAGGATCTATTAGTATTCTAGGGTCATGTTTAAAGATCCTAGGGAGTGTTAGAGTCTTTAGGGTCATGTTAGAATCATAGGATCAAGTTGAGTTGCATAAACATTGTAATAATGCAACATACACATTGCATAATCAAACTTTTGTTTGTAATAATTACCCCCAACAATCACAACCTTCAAATTTTGGTTGGATCAATTGGGGGAAGGTCTTCATAAGCCCTTATAGGTAGGTGGAAGACAGGTAGATGTATGTTTTTCTTTGAATCAATAAAATCAACTATTTTTTCTAAAAAAATGCTATTTTTCTACTTTTTGTATGGATTGTATGCACTTGGTGGGCTGAAGGACTGGACCTTGGTGATGTAGAGAGAACTAGCTTTTATTTGAGCCTATTCTGAGCCCTTGAAGTGACTGGAGGCAATAGTTATAGGTCTTTTTGCAAAATCTATCTATAAACCCTACCTACCTAGGGTTTTAGATTACAATGGCCACATCTCTCATCCTCTCTAGTGGAAAATTTTGATTCTCAAGGAAATGAGAGGTATGAGGGTGTACTATATGATTCTAGTGGTTTGGCACGAGGAACAGTTGGTAATTGTTCACAACAGGCAAATTTGAGTTGGCATCTCCATGTGATAACTCATCCTATAACTATAATACTAGTAGGTACACGCATTAGGGGTTGAATATGTTTGTGAAACTTTGGAATCCATTTATTTATGCCCTAATCTGATTATCCCATGCATTAGTTTCATCTTTTACTGTCAATGCCTAACACTTCCTTTGTAAATCAGACCTAATTGGGCAATTAGGCCTATCATGAATTGTTGTTTTGGAAGTCTACAAAGTGGTGCTAGAACCTTCCCACTTGGGATTATGTATGACTCAACAAAGGGTATTAAAAAATATAATTTTTCCTTGGGGTCCTTTGGGGAGCTTTGCATTGTGGGTGAAATTTTTCTTAAGAGGGCCACTAGGCCTTACAACATTTTAGGATAGAATTCAAGAAATTGGTGCATGAACCTTGTTTGGGCATTTGATTCTAAACCTTGTGATTATGAGTTCAACCCCTATCATATTGGTAACCTCAAGATTTGCAAATTCAACATTTGCAAGTGAAAAGCCCAAATTGTGCTAAACTTGGGTTACATGAACTAATAATGGTATTTTAGTCATACTTTCATTCAAAGGTGCAAAAGTTTGGGTGTTTTGCCATTTAAATTGGCTTAGTGATTAGAAAAACCTTAGGCTCCTCCAAGGTTTGTTTTTGACAACCCTTACCTCTGCATCAAGTGGTATCAGAGACTTAAGATCTCTATGGCTTAAAATTTTTCCATCATGTCTGAGGAAGAAGGAGATGGATTGTCATCAAGGATGACAAATGCTGAGATTGTAAGGTACTTAAGGGAGAAAAAAAAAAGGAAACTGATAAAAGAAGTAGGGATGATCTTAGGAACATTGAGATGAGGTAGATGAGGGATGAGATAACCAGACTTAAAGTAGAGCTTGAAAAGAGCAGTGAGAACTCTGGTGAATGTGAACAAGGGAGTGATGATGAACCCCTTTTGGAGGAAGAAGAAGAATAATACCCTCTAGATAAAAGGCTACTTGTGAAGACTCTAAAGTCCATGGAAAGCAGATCCTTGGATGCTAAGCCTGATTTTCTCACTTATGAGGGGAAGATGGATCCTAATGCTGTTGTGGATTGGGTGAATACCCTAACTAGTTTCTTTGATTGTGAAACTATCCCTAAAAATTAGAAAGTTAAGATAGCCAAATCAAGGCTAAGAGAGTTTTCCTTGATATGGTGGAACTTTATCCAAGATGATAGGATAAAGAAAGGAAAAAATTAGGTCTCCACATGGAAGAAGATGGTGGCCTTGCTCCGAGAATCCTATGTGCATGCAGATTATGAGGTACAACTCCACAAAAGAAGGATGGGATTGAGACAAAGGGACATGGATATCTCAACCTACACTAAAGAATTTCACAATCTAGTGATAAAATCTAGTATTGTAGAACTAGAGAATCTGAAACTTGCAAGGACTTAAATTTTCAATTCAAGATGAATTGAGCCTAGCCACAATAAATACTATCTAACAATGTTTCATGTTGGCCTCCAAGGTAGAAGAGAAGTTCAAAAGGAGGAGTGAACAAGGTGGAAGAGGTAGAGGAAGGAATGACAGAGCAAGAACCAATTCTTGGAACAAAGGGAAATCAGATAAATCTGACAAGTTGCTTGATCAAGAGACCAAGGAATAGGGAGAATGCAGTTCAAGAGGATATGCAAGAGGTAGAAGACCCTTTGGTAGGGGTAGAGGTAGATCAAATAGACCTCCAAAATGTTATAATTGCAACCAAATGGGACACTAGTCCAATAAATGCCCTGAGAAAGCAAATAAAAATGAACATGAAAGGAGAGCACAACTTGTGCATGAGGAAAGAGACCTTGAAGCAGAATAGGGCACAAAATTGATGATGAGGCAAGCATTTTTGCAAGTACCAGACACCTAGGAACCCCCACAAAGGAAGAACTTGTTTAGAAAAAGGGTCAAATGCCAAGGGAAGGTATGTAACTTATTAATAGATTTTGGTTCAACAACAAATCTAGTTTCCAAAGAAATGGTACAAAAGTTAGGATTAACTAAGACTCCCCATCCTTTCCCCTATCATGTTTCATGGCTTACTAAAGGCCAAAAAACCCTTGTGACTGAGAAATCAATGGTAGAATTCTCCTTGGGTGACTTTAAGGACATTTTTTTGTCTGACACAGTAGAGATGGATGCCTACCATCTGCTACTTGGCAGACCCTGGCTGTATGACACGAATGCAACATATAGTTGTAGGAAGAACACCTACACCATAATCAAAGATGGTAAAACTTACACCATGAAGCCTTTACCTAATCAAAAACAAGAAAAGGAACCTTTGGTTGTTTTTGTGAGTGAAAAAGAGATCTTAGAAAAAATCAAAGCGATAGATGAGGGATATATTCTGATACATAAACCTAGAGAGGAAGTGAAGTCTAAAAAAAAAAAACAAATTCCCAAAGAGCTGCAACAGCTTCTTGAACAATATCATGGGGTAGTGGCAACTAAATTACCCTCATCCCTACCACCCATTAGGGATATAATTCGCCAAATAGACTTTATACCTGGTGCTTCTTTTCCCAATAAGGCTCCATACAAAATGACACCTGCATAAAATGCTAAAATTGCTAAACAAGTCAATGAACTATTAGGAAAGGGTCTAATTTAGAAAAGCCTTAGTCCCTATGCTGCGCCTGCTATTTTGGCTCCAAAGAAATATGGAAAATGGAGGTTGTGTACTGACAGCAGAGCAGTCAACAAGATAACCATTAAATACCAATTTCCAATTCCAAGAATAGAAGATCTACTTGACTAATTGGGTGGTGCTTCCTATTTCTCAAAAATTGATTTAAAATTAGTTTATCATCAGATAAGGATAAAACTAGGTGAACATTTAAAAAAATAGAGGGTTTGTATGAATGGCTTGTTATGCCATTTGGATTGAGCAATCGCCTTCAACCTTTATGAGGTTAATGAATGTGATCTTCCAAGACTATAATGGGAATTTTTTGGTTATTTATCTTGATGATATATAGATATTTAGTTGTAGTTTGGAAGAGCATCTCAAATACTTAGGCTTGGTATTCAAAAGGTTGTAGGAACATATGTTGATTATCAATCTTGAAAAGTGCACCTTCTTGTAGAAAGAACTCACATTCTTTGGATTTGTGATCTCTCAAGGCACCTTGAAGATGGATCCTTCAAAAGTTGAGGCAATAGTCAACTGGCCTACTCCTAAAAACCAAGGTGATGTGAAAAGTTTCCATGGGTTAGCCACATTTTAAAGGAAATTTGTGAAAAAATTTAGTCATGTGTGTGACCCAATACTAAACACCATCAAGGGTGGAAGGAAAGTTAAGTTTGTATGGACAAAATAGGCCAATGATGCCTTTGAATATCTTAAATCTAGAGTTGCACAATATCCTATACTAACGCTTCCTGATTTCAAAAAAGTTTTCACAATAGAAACAGATGCTAGTAGCCTAGCTATTGGTGCAGTCTTAAGTCAAGATGGCAGACTAGTTGCATTCTTCTCAGAGAAATTGAATGATTCCAAAAGGAAGTACTCCACCTATGACTTAAAGATTTATGATATGGTCCAAGCTCTCAGAAAATGGAGACATTATCTCTTGCCTAAGGAATTTGTAGTTTTCACTAATAATCATGCCTTAAGCTATCTAAATTCACAAGATAAGTTAAATGTCAGACATCAAATGGATGGAATAGTTGCAGGCATATTCCTTCAGCATTAAGCATAAGATGGGTCAAGCCAACAAGGTGGCTGATTCATTGAGTAGGAGGATCACTTTGGTGTAGCAAATACAACTCCAAAGCATTGGGATAAGTGCTCTCAAGGACCTCTACATAGATGACATTGATTTTGGGAACATTTATCAGGTATGCACTACACTATTGGGTAGATATAACACTGATTTTTCTAAATACCTTATTCAAGATGACCTAATTTTTAAAGGACATTAGTTATGTATCCCTAGATGCTCAATGAGGGATAACATTATTAAAGAAAAACACTGTGGTGGAATGAGTGGCCATTTTGGTTTAAATAAGACATTAGAATTAGTTAGAAGATACTATCACTAGCCAAAAATGCAACATGACATTAGAAAATTTGTTGAAACTTGTGTCATATTCCAACAAGCCAAAGGTACATCAATGAATCAAGGTCTTTATCAACCCATTCCCATCCTTCTAGACCATGGAAAGCTATTTCAATGGACTTTGTTATAAGACTTCCAAGGACAAAATAGGGCTATGACAACATTTTTGTGGTGGTTGACCATTTTAGCAAAATGGAACACTTTACACCTTACAAAAGTAGTCATGATGCATCACACATTGCACAACTATTCTTTAAAGAAATTGTTAGAATTCATGGTTTACCTGAGTCCATTGTGTTAGACAGGGATGCCAAGTTTCAAGGCCACTTTTGGAGAACCTTGCATAAAAGGTTGGGTACAAAGTTGTAATTTAGTTCTACCTACCATCCACAAACAGATGGATAGACATAAGTCATAAATAGATCACTTGGTAATCTCCTTAGATGCCTATCAAAATAGTACACACAAAGTTGGGACCTCCTATTACCTTAGGAAAAAATTTCTTTTAATGACTCCTTGAACATATCCACAGGTAAAACACCCTTCCAAATAGTCTATGGCATGCATCCTAAAGGACCCATGGAGCTTAGAGAACTTCCCACTAATTTTAAAGTAAGTGCTAAAGGGAAAGAACTAGCAAAAATGATAAAATAGGTACAAGAACAGGTCAAGAATAGTTTGGAATATTCATCTCAAAAGTATAAGGCATTTGCAGATAAGAGGAGAAGTGAAGTTCACTTCAAGGTGGGTGACAAAGTGTGGGCTTATCTAAGAAAGGAAAGACTTCCTAAGGACCAACACACCAAGCTACAAATGAAGAAAATAGGAGCATGCATGATCTTGCATAAATTTGGTTAAAATGATTATGAAATCACTCTCCCACCATCCCTTTCCATGTCTCCTATTTTTAATATTTCTAATCTAACTCCTTTTAAAGGAAATGCAAATATTGTAGGTACCATGGATGCTAAGGAGTCACATGCTGATTTTCTACAAGAACTTCCTCCAATCCAATCCCTTTAATCAAAGAAAATCCTTGACACAAAAGTCTACAAGATGACCAGGCATAAAACTTATTTGCAATACCTTATCAAGTGGCAAGGTCTTCTTGACATTGATGTCACTCGGATGACTGAATAGGACATCATTAAGCATGGTTATACTTTGGATCAATTAGCCTCAAGTGGGAACTTGAGTTTCAAACAACTTGGGTAGCATGGTGCAAGAGCACCTCCAAATCTAAGTGATCAAAAGGTCTCCTAAGCCTTCATACCTCTTGATTCTATCATATTTGATTATTAGGCTCTTTCTTTGTATGTTGATCCTATTTGTGTGATCCTTGAACAACTTTTGGTGCTTGTATAAACTAGTTGTTTCATGAGGTCACAAGGATCTATTAGTATTATAGGGTCATTTTTAAAGATCCTAGGGAGTATTAGAGTCTTTAGGGTCATGTTAGAATCATAGGATCAAGTTGGGTTGCATAAACATTGTAATAATGCAACATACACATTGCATAATCAAACTTTTGTTTGTGAGAATTCCCCCCAATGGTCACAACCTTCAAATTTTGGTTGGATCAGTTGGGGGAAGGTCTTCATAAGACCTTATAGGTAGGTGGAAGATAGGTAGATGTAAGTTTTGCTTCAAATCAATAAAATCAACAATTTTTCTTGAAAAAAATGTTGTTTTTCTACTTTTTGTACAGATTGTATAGACTTGGTGGGCTAAAGGACTGGACCTTGGTGATGCAAAGAGAACTAGCTTTTATTTGAGCCTATTCTAAGCCCTTGAAGTGACTGGAGGCAATAGTTATAGGTCTTTTTGCAAAATGTATCAGTAAACCTTACCTACCTAGGGTTTCAGATTGCAATGGCCATATCTCTCATCCTCTCTGGTGGAAAAATCTAATTCTTGGGGAAACAAGAGGTATGAGGGTGTAGTATATGATTCTAGTAGTTTGGCACTAGGAGCAGTTGGTAATTGTTCACAATAGGAAGATTTGAGTTGGCATCTCCATGTGATAACTCATCCTATAACTGTAATACCAGTAGGTACACACATTAGGGTTTGAATCTATTTTTGAAACTTTGGAATCTATTTATCTATGCCCTAATCTGACTATCCCATACATTAGTTTCATCCTATACGCTCAATGCCTAGCACTTCCTTTGTAAATCAAACCTAATTGGGCAATTAGGCCTATCATGAATTGTTATTTTGGAAGTCTGGAAAGTGGTGACAAAACCTGCCCACTTGGCATTATGTATGACTCAACAAAGGGTATTAAAACTACAATTTTTCCTTGGGGTCCTTTGGGGAGTTTTTCATTGTGGGTGAAAATTTGTCTTAAGAGGGCTACTAGGCCTTATAGCATTTTAGGATAGAATTCAAGAAATTGGTGCATGAACCTTGTTTGGGCATTGGATTCTAAACCTTGTGATTATGCATTTAACCCCTATCATATTGGTAACCTCAAGATTTTTAAATTCATCATTTGCAAGTGAAAAGATCAAATTGTGCTAAACTTGGGTTACATGAACTAATAATGGTCTTTTAGTCGTACTTTCATTCAAAGATGTAGAAGTTTGGGTGTTTTGCCATTTAAATTGGCTTAGTGATCATCACAACCTAGGGCTCCTCCAAGATTATGGCTTAGCAATCAGCACGACATTATGGATACTTATGGCTAGAAGGTGGATTGATTAAGATATCAAAGAGGATAATTCACAAGGTTACTAGCTACCCAACCCTAGATCGGCTCAAGACTCTAAGAAGTGACTCCAAGGATGTGATAGAGAAAAACACAAGGGTAAAATGAGACAAAAGAGGCATGACAATTGATACTATCACTAATCCACTACTAGACTTTTCTATAAGGGTAATCTCACACAAATTCTATCAATCTAGTAAATTGAATAGTGTACCCTATATTGCAGTAGATGTTGGTTATAAAATTGTAAAGAAAGATCATAAATATGATCTAGTAGAAATTTAGCTACAACAAATGATGGAGAACCTTGGAGCTATAAGGAAAACCAAAAGTGCATAATGCAAGTTTGGTACAATACTTATCTATCTATTCTTTTATGTGCATTATACATTTCCCTCTTTTAGTCTAGTTGGATAGAAGACCAATAGGTCAATTGTAGTATAGATCAATGAGTATATTGAATAGATGGGAGAAAATTTTGAGACATTAATGACTAGCTATTTTGAATATTTTAAGAAATCTATGAAATAAAGAATGAGGATGCTAGTTTCTTTGGTTGGGCAACATTAAAATGATATATGTTTTGTATTTGATGCTGATTACACCTTTACATAAGCTACCACACCAAGGGTTAGATGGTTAAGGCCACTTGGATATGAGATAAATGTTGATGAAGCATCAACAATAATCACAACATTCCTAGTAGAGAAAATTGAAAAGATTGCTAAAATCTTTGGAAATTATGATGTGATGAAATCAAAGATTGGAATGGAATTAGAAACTGCCTCCACACTTAAGAAGAAAGATAAGATGGTAAAGAAGCTGAAGGCTAAATTTGGTGAAGCTGCAGGTGAGGAAGAAGAGGAAGAAGATGAAGAGGATGAAGAAGAAGAGCAAGAACAAACACAAGGACCTCTTGCATTGACCCAAGGCATGGGAGAGGACAAGGAAGAAGAAGAAATAGGCGTCAAGAAAGAAGAAGTCAAGGAAGTACCCACACAAGCTGAGCCAAAAAAGAGGAAGGCTAAGGCACAACCATTGGCTAAGGCAAAGAAAACTACTAAACCTAGCCCAGTCAAGTCAAGTACACCTACAACTAGAACCAACACATGTGAAAACACATAGAAGGCCAAGGAGAAGACTAAGGCTATAGAGCAAGGAGGCCAAGTGTAGAAGAAATAGAGAAGAAAATATGTTGCACAACTTGATTCAAATCTAGAAAAGATTGAATTAGATGATTTAAGTCAATTTAAAGTGGTAAGTCATAAATCACTTTTTGATCTTGAAAATTTGTGTGAAAATGTCAAGAATAATGCAGATTTGTCTGGATTTAAGCATATTGATTTTGAGAAACTTGAGAAAGAAGAACAAAAGTTAGTAGAAGAAGCCCTTTATGCAATGATGTATAAATTTAAGGCAATGCCATTAGAATTTTCTAACTCAGTACCCAAGAAATTATATGATTTAGTTGAGAAAAAATGGTATTATTGTTTAAATTTGGAAAAATAAATAAGTGAAACTAATTTGGCCCAAGTAATGCTAGAATTGACAAAAGGGTAGATTGCTAAGACTACTAAGAAATATGGAGTTAGGTTTACACCTAAGTATAGAGCCTTCAACATACTTCAAAACAATATTGAAGATGTGCTGAAGAAATCTACCCAAATATGGAAACTAATCTATGGGTTGACCACTGTAAAAAAAGGAGAAGCTAATCATTTTGAGGGTAAAGATGATGATAAAAATGAAGATGAGAAAGAAGATGATGAAAAACAAGAAGATGATAAGAAAGATGATACAAAGGGGGAGGAAATTGAAAAACAAATTGATGACATGGCTACAGTTGATCAACAACAAGATGAATAGAGTATGCAAGACACACAAGTGTTGAGTGTTAATCCTCCACATGACATAGTCAAGTCAACTAAAACTATTATTTTCAAGGATGTTCCTGATGCTTCAGATCAAAACATCAATCCACTAACTGCAGATGACTTGAAAATATTGGACCAATCTACACTACAAGAAAATTTATATGAAAATCTAGTCTTGGTTATTGTAGATGAACTCCAAAAGGTAGTAACTGATATCACAAGGGACAAGATGAATCCACAAGAACCATCATCTACCATCCCTTTAGTTTCTCAAGTGCAACCTTTGATTCAAACTATAGTAGATACATCTACTAAGTTTGATACACTTGTGAAAGTTGTTACTCTTGAGAAGAAGCAAGCAGAAAAGAAAGCAAAGTAGGACATATAGATTCTTTTGTACTTGAAGCACAAGGTCAAGATTCTATTCATGTCATTATATTAGACAAGATCCAATTTGAAGAAAGTGAGCACACATCTAAGGCAAAGGATCAAGAAGCCATCCAAGCATTGGTAACTTTACCTACATCTGACACTTCTACAAAAGTTCTTTAGAAGCCAAGTACAGAAGCTATGCCATTGGAAATCTCAGTGCCAAGCTCAAGATTTTCTAAAGATGAATAGGTAATTCACTATGGAGATATCACTCTTGATGAAGAGATTATTATTCCTAAGTTTGATTATGATACAATGACATTAGATCAAATAAGCATTCTACAACAAGCCTTATAGAAGAAAAAGCATCAAGAAATGCTTAGGAGAGAACATAGGCAAAGGCAAGTGCTTCAAGACATAAAATACATCTTTTTAGATGCATTTAATCTACCTACTCCTGAAGAGACCAAGCCATTACTAGAACAACTGTCAGATATAGTGGAAAAGGTCAATAATGAAGACATTGAAACTAGTGCTAAACTCTTAGAGTGGTTTAAAAAGAAATTCTAGAGCAAGCTCAATGAGAAGATATTTGGCGAGATAACACTGACTCAAGTTGCATTGAAAAAAAAGGTTGAGGATGTAAAGAAGGCACTTGAGAATATACTCTCATTATACACAAAATTGTGTGAGCCTACACTCTTCAGCCAAGAGACTAGACATCATATTCTGAACTTGGAGAGAAATCTCAACATATCAGGTATAAGGTTACCTTAGAACCCAGCTCAGAGTGAGAAGCATTTTAATACATTGCTTCAGTCCCAAAGTCAATTAGCTATATTAGTAGCAAAAGAGGCTAGCATAAGAGCCAAATTAACATGTATAAAGGAACCTCCCATCCCTCATATGGAGATACTACACAAGGAGCTAGGCTATGTAGAAACTCTACTAAAGAAAGATCCCAATCTTTCTACTCTAGATGGCCTAGTGCACCTTGCTGCTGAGCTTTCCATCCATCTCAAGTCATTGGATGTTGCATGTGACAACTGGGATGTAGCTCTTAAAATTATAATGGAGGTCCATAAATGATTTTTGGACAAACACACTATACATGTATAGCCCATTTGACATAAGTGTCAAAAAGGACGAGACATATAAAAAGGGGGGAGATAGCAAAAAGGGGGAGAATATCTTATGGGGGAGAAATAAAATGCAGAGATAGAAATAGAGAAACATGAAAGAGTATAAGTGCATTGAAGTCAAAGAGTATCAGTAGAGACAAATCTACTCAGAATGGAGAACAAACATATTTACTCAATGGGAGTTATAAATTTTGAGGTATATAGGTTATTGCAAAATTTTAAAATTTTGAAGTTTTGTATATAAGCCAAGTCATGGATATGTCATACTCGAGAAGATTAGATTGATTTTGTACATTGAAGTGTTTTTCACACTCATGTCAAAGGGAGAGATTGTTGATCTCAGATTGGTTTTGACAAGTGAGTCTCAACACACTTAAGCCATTTACTTAGTTCATGTTGAACTAGTAATGCACGCCAAGTACAACATGTAAATGTTAGACCATGCCAAGTTGCAATGAGTGTTGAGTCACTCATGTGCCGAGTCACTCAAGTGCACAACAGATAGACCATGTAGAGTGATTCAAGTGCCGAGTAAATAGTAGATGTTGAGTAGTTCAGGTGCCAAGTCAGAAGCAGAAATACAATGTATGCCGAGTATCAGAGACTTCATATGCTAAGTGACATAGATTGGACATATTTATTTGTAATGGCACAAAAAACTATGTAAACCATTTCTAAGCTGACCTAAGGATAGATTTTGATCTTTTGGAGATAAGGATGAATCTATATGTAGATTCCCAATGCAATTACATACAACCAATCAAAAAATAGGAAGGTTTAAGCAGCAAAATGGATGAATCTCAGCTATAGATTCATACCTAACCCTAAGCCACCTAAGTCTTCTTAAGGAGGATGAAGCCCTAAAATTTTAACATTAGAGAATGGTTTAATAAGGGGTAAATGATTGAATTGGAGGAGAAAACAAGAAAGTTTGTAGAACACTCAGGGTGACTTAGAGTAAGAGTGAATTGTAGAATTAGTTAAGTGAAGAACAGAGGATAAAGGTGATCTATTTTTAGGCAAGAAAGTTCCAACCATAGGATCTATACTGAGACATTTTGACAGGTGATTTCAGTTAAATCTCTTAATAGTGTATTCCTAACAGGCTATATGAAATCCTTTAATAGGGTGTTCACTTAATTGTAAGTTGAAGTCCATTAACCAAGCACATTTCTAATAGGGTGTTGAAATCCTCTAACAAGGTGGGACTTAATAGTCTTTGTAAGCCTTTAACAGGGAAGACCTTTCATAGGGTAGATCATGATTCATGGTCAAACCATTGTAACCTTAATTAGACACACTTTATTTCTGAATTAGTGAAGATTTATGGGTGTCATCCCCAACCTAGTTTTACCTTCTCATTTGGAGGGTTTCTAGGTAATCATATTTGGTGTTAAGTGTGTGTGTTTGATTGCATGTTTACATGATTGATGCATATGCTTTATATGTTATTTCAATATATTAATGCATGTGATGTATGAATGGTGAAAGTTTTATGGGTCCAAGTTTAAACTAATGATTCACCTCCCCTCTTAGAAGTTTACTCCTTTCCCACTTGTAATTGCAACATCTTCAGCATAAAAATCTTTGTACTTTAACAACCCATTGCTTTCCTTGCCTTTTCTTCACTTGTCTTTTCTACCTTTAATTGTGTCTTTAATTTCTTAGCCACTATCCCTAGATGGTAGGGCCTTTATTCCTGCTATAATTTCCTAGATGGCTATATTAGTGTCCACATCTAGCCAGGTGGCATCTCTGATTCCATTTAGTTCCTTGAGGCACTTGCTCCACTTAGCATTTGTTATAGCCTTAACCTCTGCAGTTATCTTACATATCTTTGACTCTAGTTTATATAACATATCAATTAAATCATAAACTACTACAATGTCTACCTCACCATTATAGTATTTGGTGTTCCTATGGCAATTGTTTTCATTTTATTTTGGATTAACTACAACTTTCCCACAAAGAAACCATTTAACTCTTTTAACCAAAAAATTGTGTGTAGGGGTGGCATGTGGTGAATAAGAGAGATAACAAGGCAATTGTCTCAGAATATTTATATTTTGCCCCTTGCAAAACAAGATAGTTGCTATGCACATTTTGAGAAACAAATTTCAAAGAGTTTACCTTGTGAATTAGAAAGTTCTTGATGGTTCTAATTTCTATCTCCTTGATGGACTCCAGTTTCTCTTCATTAGCAGCCATGACTTGGTCAATCACATCTTCTATCTCAAGTGCATGACCCTCTATTTGTATGCCCTTGTCCTTAATCTCAGCAGTGGATCTAGCAGTGTTCTTCAAGAATACTATCTCATCTCTCACTTAACATTTTTCTACTCTAGCACATAGGTCTTCTTGATTTCTTCCTAATAGTGCCTCCTAGTTTCAATATACCTCTCATATGCTCCTTCTCACTACTCTTCAAACACATCTATCTTTTTTTTTTTTGTCTAATAGTGATGTTAAAATTAACAAACCATAAATTTGATTGCTAGAAGTAGAATGCACATTCTAGAATATTACATTTCCCCTTGGAGACTCCTTAATCTCCATGAGACTTTCTTCTAGTGCTCTAGAGCTAAAATCCATATTGCCATAGTTTGGGCATCATTTTTGTACCCAAACCCTATCAACTACCCTAGCTGATTCTCATCTTCAATTGAGATAGTTTTGTCCTACCTCCTCATTTGATCTAGCAAGAATGAGGAGTTGATATCCCATCTTGGAAATAGAATCATGTCACTCCTCTATGTCAACTCTTGGGCCTCTTCTATAGTGATGGTTTCACTAGCAGGGTCATACTCTTGTAGTTTTTTAATTATCTCAGCAACTACCTCATTAGAGTCGCCTAGCTTCATCTATAGTGATAGTTCATTCTACTTTAGTTCAAATAAATAACTTTTTAATTCCTCCATTTTGATGAAATTATCATCATTCATGAATTCATTGGCCTCAATGATTCTATCATCAAGCATCTAAGCTTGGAGCTCCAACCTTTTAGCCCTTTTCTTAGCCTCAGTGGCTTGAGAAATCAAGTAATTTCTTCTTGCAGTGTCAAAATATTGACTGTTCCTTGGCATAATCTGCAAGGCTTTCTCTTTGGCCTTTTTTGGAATTTCAACCATTTTTTGCTTCTTTCTCCTCTAATGAGCTCATTCTAAACTTTTTGTTTGGTCCTCATTATCACCAACCTCCACAACAATATCCTACTCAGAAGACTTAGGATCTACTTTATTTCTAATATCTTTTAGCACTTGAGATGAAATCTCATCCAAATTCTAAATGCATTTATCAAACCTAGACCAGTAGTCTATTTCATGATAGAATCCTTTAAAAGATGGATCTACCTTTTTCATCTCTTGTTAAAAACTTAGTACATCCTTGAATTTGATCATCATTTTCTTGTAGATATTCTCATCTAAATAATCTACAATCACATCCTCCTCCAATAAAATTTTTGTCGGAGGCAAATTATATCCCCTAATCTACTTTGGAGAATTTCTAACTACATTATAGCAGTCGTAAGTTTTGGCAGGGGCAATTGCCAATTTGTAATTCCTTAGGAAAGCATCAATTTCCTCAATTGCATTCTTCTCTATATCAAAATCCCAAACTTTGGTACATCTACAAAAAAATGTTCCCTTCTTGATAGTTCGGCCTAAGTATTCCCTATTTAATAAAATTAACTACCAAAAGACCTCTACAAATCCTAGTCTCTCTTGAACATACTTTCAAAGAAGGTGAGGTGACTGAGGGCATCCATAAAACCTTATTATTGTGTAATCTTAAAAAAGAAACACACTTCCTTAATCATGCCCTAATTATTTTCCCTCATCAAAGTAGAGGTTAGGCTTAACTACCTTTCCAACATTTCTAGGTATTCTTTCAATTACAACTCCTATAGGGTGCACAAAGTAATTATAAAAAGAAATAGCATTAGAATATGGGTAGAATCTTTTCCATATCCTTGTCCATCTTTGTATAGGTAGTCTCCATTGGTGTTTTAAAATTACCAGGTAGAAAAAGACCCAATACCAGGATGTAGAAGACAAAACTTAGTCTAAGGGTTAGCTAATTCCTATATTTATCTAAATTCATCTTAGATCTTGAACAACATTAACAGAGTACAAGAATTCTCTACACTTTAGGCTTTGCAGAGCCAAGGTGGGTGCACCTTAGGGATGGAAATGACTAGATATTTTGATATTCTACTTCAAAACTTCTTCACTCAAACTCTTCTTTCTAGATCTATCCCCTATAGCAGAAAATGGTCAAAAATTATTCTTGGATTTGCAATGACTCCTTGATTATAGAAGCTATCTATAATTCATAGAAATGATATTACAAATAAGTGATGACCAGCAGTTGGATTCTTCATTGCAAAAAAGTAAATATTGATTTGATTTTAAATGTTCTTTGTGCAACCACATGAATTTATCAATTTCAATCTAAATTAATGATTAGTGCCTTATCCATTTCTATAGAGTGTCACACTAGTAAATAATTGACCTATTTATATGCCTTACAATTAGATTTATCATCAGCTAACCCTAAATTTCATTCTTATGATATCCCTCCCATATATTAAGAAACCCTATCAATTCATGAAAGCATTTACTTCTTGAATTAAAAAAAATTAATGAAAAGATATACAACTCATCCAAGTTGCATTAAAGTGAAAGAACCTTGTTCATTTCAATCCAAAAATTAAAGATATATGAAAATGGAGACAAAATTTAGAGACACGGATACTGCAGAACATTCCTTTGTATTAATATTCCTTCAAAAAAATACATTACTAGTATAAACTCAAGAATAACTCAAGACATGACAAAAATGTCATTCAAGATTCATTTGTATTTTTAGATTTACAAAATTGAATACATCATAAAATTGACACAAAAAATTGGACTAACTACAAATAGCATAAAACTTAACAATTATACAAACTTTATACCTATTGGTGTTCAAAATTGTAGCCCTAATTTTGAGCACCGTTGAGAAAACTAAGCTCTGTAAATGCTTTTAAATGCATGTGTACCTAGCTGTCCATTTGAGGCCTAAGAGGTTTTTAATGCTTCTATAACATTCAATTTAGTATACCTATGTGTTCCATGAAGTTAAATTGAGATTTTGGGTCTTTGTGAAGTCTCGTTTTGAGTAATTGTCAAATCTGCATTTTTACCTAAGTGTCAAACAACGAAAGGAGGCCATGTTTACATGTGAATATCTCACACCTAGTAGTGTTTCATGACTTGCCACTGTGGGAGTGTTTAGTGTCCATACTAGAGAGCCTATGATCAGGATGTGGATGATAGAAGCATTACGACCCTATGAAATAAGGCCCAACATATGGGCATAAATCAAATTTTAAAGGGGCCCCATCTTACTCTGAGTTTGTAAAGATGTAAAGTAAGAGGCTGAGCATGAGAACGTAAAGGAATTTTTCAAAGCTCTCGATGTTAAATTTCAAAGGCAGCGTATGTGTGTAAAGGGAGATGTGAAGGGGTCCCAGGGCTACAGGATATGGGAAATATTAATAAAATATTAATATATCATTCCCATGAGAACATAAAGTGTAATGTGGAGGAATTCTTGTGAGAGCATAAGGAAAATATTCAGATACTAGAGGAAGTTGAATTTGAATATGATGGATTAAAATGGTTTAAAGGATTAAATTAATTAATCAATATTAAAAAATTAATTAATTAATATTTCAAAAATTATAACCAATTGAAAGCAAACAAATTGCAAGGTGGGCAGAGAGAATAAAGTGAATATAAAATGAAATTCAGAGGTAATTTGAATGCATGATTTTTTCAAACGAAGGATATCAATAAATTTAAATGATTTATATAGTTTATACTATATGAATTTTTGAATTTTTGAATTTTAATATAAAGCCATAGGCTAGGTCTAAATTTTTCAAATTTCTACTTGGGGGGCAATTTTTGTCGGGAATAGGCACTATAATATATCGTTGGAACTAGGAGAAGATGAATTTTCTAGATTTGGAGTTCTTTTTTTAGTAGGTCTTTACTAGTTTTAGTTATAAGCAATTTTGTGTTTTTCAGGGCATTCTTAATAGAAGGGGCATAATTCATTATGGAGTGTCATAACCAGTTGTGGAACATATATTGGAGTTTGTTGATGCAAAAACAAATTCTAGAAAAGTTTTCATCCCTTTAGAGTTCAATTTTAACTAAATTTTGTTGTTGTTGTGAGTTCAAATCAGGAATCAAAATCAGTTATTCTTTCTATCAAATATCTCAGTTATTTTGTGCTTGTAGAGACCTAATGATGAGGATTTGATTTTGCAGTTGAGGGGAGAGATTAGAGAGATATTTTCAGCTTCTTGGGAAATAATTCTGAGGGGACACTTGTCATTGTTTGGTCAAATCCTGGAATTCTTTTCTCCTCTATCATTTTCTCTCTTTCTCATTGTTGTTGTTGGCAGTTTTCTCTGTGATACCAGCAGGGTTCTAGTGTTGTACTATGAAACCATGGTTGTTGATGGTTTTACTTCCTATCTATGGAGCTGAGCTCTAGTATTAAAGGCCAGACACCCGCACCTATGCAGATTTCTTTCCATTTTCATGTCTTGTTATTATGAGATAAATGGAATTTGATGCTAGATCATGTGAATTATTTGGAGTTACATTCAGTTTTACTAGTTTATGTATTCATTCTTTTACATGGATGAATATACAAGGGGATTTACATGTATTATATGGGTTTTCTTATTCTTTCTCTTAATTCTTCATAGGCCATTAGCTTTGAGATTGAGTGAATAAGGTTCATTTGATTTAAGACATCTCGGATGAGTTGTGTATCAGATCTATTGTTGCTTTTTATTCAAGGAGCCAAGTCAATGCTTTAGTGTTCTAATAGGGTTTTTGGGTATATGAAAGGGGATATTTCATAAGAATGGGATTTGAAGATTTTAGTTGACAAACTTAATTCAAATTAGTTAGGTCATCCTGTTGGTTATGACTCTATGTTTCAATGGATAAGGCACTGATCATTAAGTTAGATGCAAGTTGATATGAATGTTATTTGCACAAATCTTTTTAATTAAAATCAATTCAGTATTTCATGTTTCGTAGTGGATTGAAAAGGAATAACCCTCACTTAGCTTATGGATTATGATTTATAGCTATCTCATTTCTATGTCACTGCATAAGTATTAGAAGATAAAAGGGCTTTTCATCTGCTGTTATTAGGTTTAGATTTATGTTTAATGGCACTGGTACCATATCTTAGAACCTCTAGGTTAACCCACCTAGGTCTGGAAGAGCCTGAAGTGAAGAAGGATTTATGCCTTATAGTTGGCCCAAGATTGTAGTCAAATGTATCCTTCATAGGAATTTTCTAGCCTTTGATGCATTTGTCTTGTTTCTTGGTTCTTTTCAAAATTGTTAAATCAGGTGCCAACAAAATGGTGATCATAGGAATTTTCTAGTCTTTGATGCATTTGTCTAGTTTCTTGGTTGTTTTCAAAACTGTTAAATCAGGAGCCAACAAAATGGTGACTCTGCTAGGGAGTTGTGTTGAAATTAATGATAGACAAACCTTGAGAATTTAAAGGGATTCAACACAATAGAAGGAATGACATGGAGAAATTTTTTATATAGTAGTAAGTTGATGTGTTCAGTCCATTGCCTTGTTGAATTTTATGTTCCTCAGTAAGCTTTATTCTCTTACAATTGTAGTTCCTAAATTGGATGAAAATTGTGTTGAGAAATGAGCATGCCTTCAGTTAGTTCAATTTTGTGAGTTGCTGTTGTAATTTTAGAGTCAAGAAAGTTATGTTTCAGCTTTGTGTAGAGGTTTTAAATTCAAGATAAATATGAAGATGTGTCTTCTATCTGTTGTTGTTTCAAATCAGTTTGTGGTATCTTTAAGACTAATTCAATTCATGTGTCACTTAATGTGAGTGGTGACTCAAAATTAATCTCTATACCATTGAAATTCTATACATGAGTTGTGATGAGTTTCTATAGGATAAGAGTAGATTCAAAGAGGTTGAAACATTTGAAAGCTTGGTAAGATGTGTGATGTGCTGGTTTAAAAGGTTCAATAAAGAATTTATGAGATTTTGGGTTTGCTGTTGTAAATAGTGGATAGAGAATTTCCAGCCATCCGGATCTTGAGGTATTTTTATTTTCATGTACTATCTTTTCATGAAAATTGGTTGTTAAGAGGTAGTGTTCTCCATCAAGTAAGTTTCAATACTAAGAGGAGGAGAATAGTTAAGTTTCATACACTTCATTGGATCTTGTTTCAGCTTTTTGCATTTAAGTTTATGAAGTGCATTTGAAGAGATTTATTTGGTAGAAGGGTATAGATCCACTACAAGTTGTGAATCTGAGATTTATTATGGGTGAATGAGTTCCATATCTTTGAAGAATGTCAAATTTCATTTCATCTAGTATGATATTTGTTAGTGAAATTGCTGAATCTATTTCTACCAAGAGATATATGCCATTAAATTTCAATGGTATTCATGGTTTCCTAAATGTCATTCCTAATGATGTTAGAAATAAATTGCCTAAGTTTAATGGGAATCATATTGTTTCATCTGGTCATCACATTGAGTTTTTCAGTGATTTGATAGGTGACTATGAGATTGCTCATGAGGACGTGCATATGAAGTTATTTGTTTAGACTTTGGAAGGTGATACTAGACACTAGTTTTCTTTTCTACCAGTACATTCTATTTCATCTTGGAGTGAGTTGCATTCTTCCTTCATGGAGCAATTTGGAGAAAGAGTAAGCATATCTGATTCTTATAATAAATTATTAAGGATTCACATTGAGAGTGGTGAATTGGTTCCTCAATTTAACATTAGATTTGCAAGAATTTTGAATGAGATCCTTGAGACTTATAGACTTGATGATCAAATGTGTTTAGCTGTTTACTTTGATACATTTGACAAGAAAATGAATTATCTACTAAGGGATAAAGAACCACATACATTATATCAAGCTTTTATGATTGCTAGGGATTTTGAAAATAATTTGAAGTATGGATTGATTAGAGGTCATTTTTCTCTGAATAATTTCTAGTGTAATGCTTATGAAAGAAAAGCTGAACATAGTGTTGATACTTTAATTCCAAATTAGAATATCAACACCCCTATTGTAATGCATAATTAGAATGAAATTTCAAATCAGAGTGTGTGTGTAGAGAAGAATGAGTCTATTGCAAATAGAGACACATATGTTCATGATGCTATAGTAGTAGGATGTATGTCAAAATTGATAGGGTTCAAAATTATGTTGATTTTAAAAATCAAGGTTTAGTTACAGCAGTAAGTTCTTCTTGTGATGATTATATGTATGATGATGTAACTAACACTTCAAAATTTGAGGTTGT
Organism: Cupressus sempervirens; assembly: GCA_028749045.1. Lineage (NCBI taxonomy): Eukaryota > Viridiplantae > Streptophyta > Pinopsida > Cupressales > Cupressaceae > Cupressus > Cupressus sempervirens. The sequence continues at coordinate 797,998,854 of CM053793.1, forward strand.
TGCACCTAGTTCTTAGTCTTGTGCAAGTGAGGAGGTTGAGAGTTATCTCTCTAATCATGAGTTTGATGTTGCTGATCCGACATGCCATGGAGAGATAACACAAGATGGAGAGTGTGAGTCACATTCATCTCAGTCACAGTCAAAAGAACAAAGCACATGTGTTTGTAATGTTTCAGCAGTAGATGGTAAGATGGATTCACTTGATCAGTCAGATATACAAGAAATTATTTCTCTTATTAATAGATTACATCATGTTGAGAAGGTTATAGAATCTAAAGTTGAAAGATATTTGTCTCAATATGAGAATGAACAAGCTGAAAGTGATGTTTCAAGTGATGACAATAAAGTTGTTGATCTGCTATATAATCAAGAGGAATCATATGAGGGAGATGATGAGAGTGGTTATTCAAATCAAAGTGAGGTAAGCGATACTATATTTTCATCTTCATATGAGTTTGATGCTGATTGGGAAGAAGAAAGCAATGATGGAAGTGAAAATTCATCTGAAGGTGAAGGTATGAATTCTTTTTTTGAATCTAAAAAAGAAAGTGCATCTTAATTTTTGCATTATACAAATCAGTTAGTCAATGAAGAATTCGAGAATGATTTGTTCTCAAGGTATTAAGAGAAAGAAATGCTAAATCCAGTTGATGCTAAAGAATTTGAATATGAAGATTTTAGTAAAGGGTTGTCAAGTGTTCTTGCATTAGATAGTAAATTTGCAGCATGTAGTGAGGGGTTAAGGAACGATTCATGGTTTATCTGAAATGGTTATCCTAAGAACAATAATGAAAAGAATGTTATTATGGACACTATATGTTTGGTAGAAGAAATAGAAAGTGAGTCTTCATCTAGTTCTTACTTTTCTTCATACGTTGAAAGTCTCCATAAGGATGAAATGGGTAATTATTTTAAAGTATATACTAATTCTTTATATGATGAAGATCCTGATGATGAACAACCCATTTTTTGTCTAAATGTTCAAAGGGGATCCCTACATGGAATTATCAATCCATTGTTTGAAGAAGATGTGGAAGTTTCAGGTTTAGTTGAGTTAAATTAAAATGGTGATACACTGTCATATTGCTGTAACAAATTAGAATATTCACCTTCCATTTGTGATATTGAATTTTCTAATGATGTTGCATTTTATGAGCTTGTAGATGAGGTGTTTGATGGAGTTGTCTTTGAAGAGAAGTTGACACTTCATGGTAAGTTTTATGATGATTCAAATGAGGTAAAAACTAATTAGCATTTCAATTGTGAAGATACATTGGAAGGTTGTGAAGTGATTTCAAATTTTGATGATAATGTTATGTATGAATACAAGTCTGAGTTCTCATCTAAAATCTAGCTAGCAACATTTGAGGAGACGCAAAGTCAAGGTACGAGCGATGTATATAACTCATTTGATGAGGCTGAATATAAGGCTTTTGTATTTTCATTTGATGATGTTCATGAATCATTTTCTAAAGATCAATTTTAGTTTAATGTTGGTATTCATGAGCATGCTAATGTTCTTTTTCATAGTGAGCAAGAGATTGAAGTTATGCCAAGTTTTTACATGCACTATGAAAGTAATGGTGATGATTTTGTTTTGCCAATTGAAGAAATTGAAGATGTGTGTCAAATTGGTGAAACTGATATGAATGTTATTTCCAGCTTACCTCATGCATGTTTAGATGAAAATTAGGTTTTTGAAAAAGGTAAAGGTTGTGAGAAAGTTCTTTGGCCTAGGGCCATTGTTTGTACACAGTAAAGGTAGTTTTCTTGCTTTCAATAAAGTTGTGCAAGAGGACATGTTTTGCTATCAGGTGTGTGGTCTACTTCTCCCAAAGATTTGAATCCTTTCCATGCCCACAAGGGACATGCATCCCCAAATAGAGCCACTATTGGCTCTCAAAATTGTAGCCCTGATTTTGAGCACCGTTGAGAAAACTAAGCCCTATAAACACTTTTAAATGCATGTGTACCTGGCTATCCATTTGATGCCCAAGAGGTGTTTAATGCTTCTAGCACCTTCCATTTAGTATGCCTATGTGTTCCATGAATTTAAGTTGAGATTTTGGGTCATTTCGTGAAGTCCCATTTTGAGTAATTGTCAAATCTTCATTTTTACCTAAGTGTCAAACAACGATAGGAGGCCATGTTTGCATGTGAATATCTTTCACCCAGTAATGTTTCATGACTCACCACTTTAGGAGTGTTTAGTGTCCATACTAGAGAGCCTATGTTTTAGATTTTAAGTCATTTCAAGTCTGTTTGACGAGGTCTTGAACCCCTCAAAGTTGGTTGTTTATTGATGTCATGTTGATGCACTTTGTTCTAAATTCTAGGAAGCCTTGTTCAATGTTTTGTAACTTTGACCCAGTTGACCTAAATGAGAAAATTCCTATTGTGTTGCATTTTAAAGGTCAGAGCCATGTTATGTTTCAAGTTTGAGCTTATGAAAAATCTGTTTGATTAGTTTTCAAACGTGATTCCAAATGCAATTTCTAATTTTTTACTATTGTCAAGAAGAGCCGATTGATCAGTACCCCTGTTCATGATGTTATAACTTGAAATTTGTGATAGATGAGATCAAATGGATTGTACCACTACATTATCCTCTGAAAATACTTCAAGTGTGCCAATTTTTAAGTCTTGACGAATCTGTCTGCACACTTTCCCAAGTCAATTCCATTTGCAAAAACCACTTTTCTATGTTTCCAATCATCAAATTCTAAGTAGCCTACTTTGACCATTCACCAAATGCATCCTATTATTCTTCATGAGACCAAATCATATATTTATACACTGTTCATGAAAATGAACCAACACCCCATTTTTTGTTCTCCCAGGTGTCAGTTTGCCCAATTTTTAAGGCCAAATCTGAATGCAATTTATTGTTTTCTGACTTGTTTTCTTGCAGAAAATTTTAAGAGGTCAACTTTGATAGTCAATATCTTTTGACCCCGTATTCTTCATGAGATAAGATTTGACAAGGTCCAAGAGTCTAGAACAAAAAATCAGTGTGTTCAATTTCAAAGCTCGGTCAGGTGTTTGGGTTGGGTTTTAAGGCTAGTCAAAGGATCCTCTGGCATTAAATTGACAGTTTGCAGATTAAAGGTAAAATGAGTTTTAATTGATGGTTCAGTAATCAAACTTGATTCTAGTTAGTTCAAAATGATCAATGGATCAATTTGACATTTCAGTCATTCGAAAACAAAAAAAATTTAGCTGAACCCATTTTGGAGTCTAACTATTTCCATCAGAATTGATAAAATGTGTGCAAGTCAAAGATTTTGAAGGGGATATGGGAGCACTAGCTGTAGTAACATTCATACTCAGAGTAGAGATAGAGAACATGTTGGCAATAAGTTGGACATGAAGTGGGACCATCACCATGAAAAAGGTAAAAAATAAACATGCATCTGAGGCAAAAATTGCTCACAAAGATGCGAAGAAAGCATATTTTGATGAAGGTTTAGCAGGGACCTCGAAGAAAACTAGTAGGCATACATCGAATCCATAAGGAAAGCCACCATTTCAAGATGAAGCAAACACTGGGTAATTCAAGATTTGAGGATGTGGACCTTGATGTCTCCCCTATTGATATGGATGAGGCATTAGTGATAGAAGATGATGACATTTCTGATGATGGAGATGAACAACATGAGGTATATGGAGAAGAGCCCATTCCTATTTGTGTGCCAAAGAGAGTGAATGATGTGAAACTTGGAGATGCCATGGAAGAGGATTCTCATACATCTTCAAGAGGAAAATTTCAATCACATCCATGTACTGGATCTAGAAGCAGATCTACCATTTTAATGAGAAACAAATCCACTAATATGAAAACTGGTAATTCTTTAGGCACAAAAGCAACATCTCTTGTAGCAGCAACAATGGCTGGATTTTCTTCTTTTGGTAGTAGGGGTGGAAAGGGGACTAGAGACCATCGCTCTCTTTCCATGGTCAACAGTACAAACGATCCTACTAGACTGAGTTTCTTATCATGTGGGAAGCAACTCGAGAGATCTTTAACAATATATCAAGCAATCCAATGACAAGTTGTAGTAGATGAAATGCTGATGAAAGATTTACTGGATTAGATAATGCCCCTGGTGAGGGTTGAAGGCTTTGGGATGAGATTTATACTATTACATATAAAAGGGCAGTATCAACAGCAAGCCACAACTTACACAATGGATCCCGTGTAGGGGAGGCATTAAAGGAAAATAACAGATATGCTCACAGCTTGCAAGAAGCTAGTCTATGGCTTGGAGATAGTCATACAGAGCTAAGGCAACTTGGAAAGGTTGAACAAGTGTTCGAGAGGAACACATAAGGAAGAGCAGATAAAGAACCCCCATGCCAAAGGAGAACAGAGTAGTCAATATTTAGAGAAGGGCATACATGCAAGAAAAATGTATTAATTTGCAACTCCATAATAGAGAGCCCACATTTTGAAGCCGTAGTAGATGAAGAATGTCAGCCACGTAGTCAAAGAAAATAGAAGACCCTGTGCATGAAAAGAAACAATCAAAACAATGGAGGAAAATGCATAAAAAAGGAGCTCATGCCTCTTAAAAAGAACCCATGCATCAAATAAAAAGGTCATTGCATAAGGAGCCACCATGTTAAGAATAATAGGTCCATGTAGGCAGTGAGGGTAGAAGGTAAAGAGCTCCATGTCAATTAAGCAAATTAGCCAGCATCTAAAAGGAATAGGGTATCCACATTTGAAAGAAATCCACATTGGAAGATCACACATGAACAAAGAAGAGGCAATGGCATTGAATAATAGAATGAGCAGCATCTTCACATTAGAAAAAGGCCGTAGCAAATGAGCACATGCCACTGATAAAAGAAAGGATTGCCTCTTGTAATAGTCATGTCTGTGTCTACTCCAGAAGGAGTCACAAAAGTTAAAGGCATGAAGAGTAGCAATTACGCATTTTGTAGAGGAAGCTAGAGACATTTTAGCATGTATATCCCACATTCATTGTGGTGGGTTTTTCTTAGTAGTTTAAATACAACTACACACAAATGATAAGTTGTCTTTAAGACAATGTCTTTCAAAGGTAGAGAATTCACATGGAGGGGCCCATAGGGTCTAAAGTCAAATGTATTTTGACTTGCAAAATGTTAATGGCCAAGCGTATCAATGAAAGTAAAAAATCAAGCTTCTACCTTGTTACGCTTACCCATATGATTGGGATGTGGATGATAGAAGCATTATGACCCTACGAAATAAGGCCCAACGTATGGGCATAAATCAAATTTTAAAGGGGCCCAATCATACGTTGAGGTCGTAAAGACGTAAAGTAGGAGGCTGAGCATGAGAACATTAAGAAATTTTCCAAAGCTAGTGGTGTTATATTTCAAAGGCAACATATGAGCATAAAGGGAGATGTGAAGGGGTCCCCGGGCTATGGGATATGGGAAATATTAATAAAATATTAATATATTATTCCTGTGAGAATATAAAGTGTAATGTAGAGGAATTCCCGTGAGAGTGTAAGGAAAATATTTAGATGCTAGAGGAAGTTTAATTTGAATATGATGGATTAAAATCGTTTAATGGATTAAATTTATTAATATTAAAAAATTAACTAATTAATATTTCAAAAATTATAACCAATAGAAACCAAACAAGTGGCAAGGTGGGCAGAGAGAATAAAGTGAATATAAAATGAAATTCAGAGCTGATTTGAACACATGATTTTTTCAAATGAAGGATATCAATAAATTTAAATGATTTATATAGTTTAAACTATATGAATTTTTAAATTTTTAAATTTTAATGCAAAGCCATAGCCCAGGTCTGAATTTTTCAAACTGCTACCTGGGGGCAATTTTTGTCTAGAATAGACACTATAATATACCGTTGGAACCAGGAGAAGATGAATTTTCCTAATGTGGGGTTAGTTTTTGAGCAGGCCTTCACTGGTATGAGTTATAAGAAATTTTGTGTTTTCTAGGGCATTCTCAGTAAAAGAGGCAGAATTCATTATGGAGTGTCATAATCAGTTGGGGAACATATATTGGTGTCTATTGATGCCAAAAAAAAATTGGAAAAGTTTTCATCCCTTTAGAGTTCAATTTTAATTGATTTTTGCTATTATTGTGAGTTCAAATCAGGAATCAAAATCAATTATTCTTTCTATCAAATATCTCGGATATTTTGTCATTGTAGAGGCCTAATGATGAGGATTTGATTTTGCAGTTGAGGGAAGAGATTAGAGAGATTTTTTCATTTTCTTGGGAAAGAATTCTAAGGGGATACTTGTCATTGTTTGATCAAATCTAGGAATTCTTTTCTCCTATATCATTTTCTCTCTTTCTCATTGTTGTTGTTGGCAATTTTCTCTGTGATACCAGCAGGGTTTTAGTGTTCTATTGTGAAATCATGGTTGTTGATGGTTTTACTTCCTATCTATGGAGCTGAGCTCTAGCAGTGAAGGCCACACACCCGCACCTATGCAGATTTCTTTCCATTTTCATGTCTTTTTATTCTGAGATAAATGGAATTTGATGCTAGATCATGTGAATTATTTGGATTTACATTCAGTTTTACTAGTTTATGTATTCAATCTTTTCCATGGATGAATATACAAGGGGATTTACATGTATTATCTGGGTTTTCTTATTCTGTCTCCTAATTCTTCATATGCCATTAGCTTTGAGATTGAGTGAATAAGGTTCATTTGATCTAAGACATCTCGGATGAGTTGTGTATCAGATCTATTGTTGCTTTTGATTCAAGGAGTCAAGTAAATGCTTCAGTGTTCTGATAGGGTTTTTGGGTATATGAATTGGATATTTCTTAAGAATGGGATTTGAAGATTTCAGTTGATAAACTTAATTGTAAAGCAAATAAGTTAGGTCATCTTGTTGGTTATGACTCTATGTTTTAATGGATAAGGCACTGATCATTAAGTTAGATGCAACCTGATATGAATGTTATTTGCACAAATCTTTTTAATCAAAATCAATTTAGTATTTTGTAGTGGACTGAAAAGGAATAACCCTCACTTAGCTTATGGATTCATAGGTTATGATTTGTAGCTATCTCATTTCTATGTCATTGCATAAGTATTAGAAGATAAAAGGGGTTTTCATCTATTGTTATTAGGTTTAGATTTATGTTTAATCACACCAATACCATATCTCAGAACCTCAAGGTTAAACCACCTAGGTTTGGTAGAGCCTGAAGTGAAGAAGGAGTTATGCCTTATAGTTGGCCCAAGATTGTAGTCAAATGTATCCATCATAGGAATTTGCTAGCCTTAGATGCATTTGTCTGGTTTCTTGGTTGTTTTGAAAATTGTTAAATTAGAAGCCAACTTAACCCTCACTCCACATCTTGGGAATCCTTTTATAGGAAGGATTGCAACAAGCTTCAGAATGGAGGACACATGTCAAAATTTCATTGGAAAGAAAATACAAAGATATTTCATATTATGTTACATTAGAAACATTCTTTGTCCTTGGAACATAGAATAAGATGCAATTGCAAAATTAGCAGTTGTTAGTGTTTGTAGGCATCTTTAATAATTTCTACTGGTCTTTAGCTCATGTCACTTTCCTTGTCTCTTGTTTACCATTTTTTGTCTTTTCTAACTCTAATTGCACCCTTGAACTAACTAATCACTATCATCAGATGATATGGTATTTATGTCTGCTATGACTTCCCAAATAGAAATATCTATGTCTACATCAAGCCAAGTGGCATCTCTAACTGCATTTAATTCCTTGAGGCATTTGTTCCATTTGGCAGATCTATTATTGCCTTAACCTTTGCAATTATCTTGGACATTTCAACCTCTAACTTGTGAATCATATCAATCAAATCATATACTACTACTGTACTTGCTTCATCAGTACAATAGGCTTGAAATCTAGGATAGTTCAAAATGTTGTCAAAAGAAGATGACCACTCCATCTAGTCCTTAATTCCTCCATCACTGTCCAAAATTGTGGGCACAAAACTGGGTGTTCTTGTGGCAATTTCTTTCATCTTATTCTAAATTAGTTACAACTTGCCAGAAAACAAACCATTCAAATCCTTTACCTTGTTAATAATATTCCTTGTGGGAATAGAGGTACAAGGTTATCAAAAAATGGAGTGTAAGGACCCCATGTGGTAAAAAGAGGAGATAATAGAGCAACTGCCTCTGAAAACTTGTATTTAGCTCCTTGCAAAATAAGATAATTGTTGTGTACAATCTAAGAGACAAGTTTTAGTGCATTTATTTTTTGAATAAACAAGTCCTTGATAGTTCTAATCTCAATCTCCTTGCTTGATTCCAAATCTTCTTCATCAACTTTCATGGCCTAACTTCATGTGCCTTCAATCTTAGATGCTTGGCCATCTATCTAGATGCCCTTATCTTCAATTTTTGTAGTTGATTTCATAGTGTTCTTTAGAACAACTATTTCACTCTCCAACTAAAGGTTTTTCATTTCCAAGACATAGGTCTTTTTCATTTCCTCTTCATAATGCCTCCTAGTTTTAATGTACCATTCTTAGGCTCCTTCTAGTTGTTTTTCCAACACATCTATCCTATTCTTACCCATCATTGGTGTTGAATTATGTAGTCCATATATCTAGCTATTGGACATAGAATGAACATTCAAAAATATAAATTTCCCCTTTGGTGATTCTTTAATATCCATAAGAGTAGGCTTCTGTTTTATTGGAGCTAAACTCCATATTTTCATAGTCTAGGCATCAATGTTATACCCAGTGTTAGGAACCTGTGTGTTCCTTCTGTTTATTTTGTTAGAGTAGTGTTGTTGGACGCATATGCTTTGTAAGTCATCCCGTGAGTATATTTTATCATCCCACATGCATAGGTAGTATTACTTTTCTAGATCGTACTCAGTATATAAGAATAGGTTGAGGCCCTTGATGGGCACGGACGAATTTATTGTATTGAGCTTGCTCAAAGGAGGTTACCCCCTCGAAGTGGCCTGCGATCAGTAGATTCATTCTGAGTTCTGCTATCACTTTGTATTCTGTTATTTCGAGCATTCTCACGATATTGCTATAAGGAGGTTCTTCACATCTGGTATCAGAGCACTCTCTTGGGCTCGCTGGGTGGAAATTACATCAAATTTTTTTTCTGTCGTGGCCTTCAGGTTCCTCTCACTTCTAATATCTCTTGTTATTGCAATAACTCTTTTCAGTTGTTCTGTCTGTGAGTGAATTTCACATACTTCCTTCCTTGGCGACCCAACCCCAAATTTTACATATCAAAGCCCTAAATCCCTCATTTATCTAATTTTAGGGTTTGCCCTATCTTTTTCACCTCTCATCCAATCGCCACCAAACTGAGCCACAAGATTCAATTCCTCATTTTGCTCCCTTATCCCTCTTGGACTGTTCGCCTCATTTCGCCTCCCTACCCTTGAAACCCTCATTTTTCTTTTTCCCTTGTCCCCAGATAGTCTCCCACCACCCGTCGAACACCCATTTCCTATCTGAGTTTTACCCAAATCCAAGTTTGCCTTAACTAAAAAAGTTTTTGTTTCTCATCTTCTACCCATTTCAAAAAAAAAAGACCTTGCTTTATGGTTGTTACGCGTACAGGAGCAAAAATCATGGAAGAAGAAATGGCATCCCTCAAAACCAAACTTCAAGATCTGGATGACAAAATTCTGGGTCTTAACTTTCAGCAGTCCGCCATGAGCCGAAACCATTCAGGAGATACTAGGTCCTCTTCTGGCAATTTCCGTGGACCAAAGCTTGATTTTCCACGCTTCGATGGTTCTGATCCGACTGGATGGATCTATAGGGCAGCGCAGTATTTCAGCTTGCATAATACTTTGGATAACCACAAAGTCCCCCTTGCATCTTTTCATTTGGAACATGAAGCTCTTCAATGGTTCCGTTGGTACATCAAGGCTAATGTAGGCCCAACGTGGAGAGAATTGTGCACCCTCATTTTGGAGCACTTTGGCCCTAGTTCCTTTGATGATTTCACAGGAGCACTCACTAAACTGCGTCAAACAGGCACTGTAAGAGAATACCAGACAGAGTTTGAAAAATTAGCTAATCACACAGAGGGCTTGTCTGATGAATTCTTCCGTAGTTGTTTTGTCAGTGGTCTGAAGGATGCACTTCGCTCCGAAGTCAAAATGTTTCGACCTACTACAATGATGGAAGCCCTTGGGTTGGCTAAGTTAGCGGAAGACAAGATTAGTGCTCTACAACGCTCCAGATCTAATTTTGTTCCATTCAGAAATACAGGTTCTCACAACCCTCCAGTCATACCAGCTCCCAGAACTACTCCGATCAAGCACTTGTCTGAAACAGAGATGCGAGTCAGGCGAGACAAAGGGCTTTGTTATAATTGTGATGAGAAATGGTCTCGGGGCCATAGATTTGTTCAGCAAAAGCTCTATCTCTTGGATGTGGATTCTCCACCGGAACTGGAAGAATATGTAGATGCTCAGGAAACAGTGGATGATGAGGTTGAGCCTCACCAGCCTGACCCTCCTTCACCAGAAGCTCCACCAGAGATATCTGTCCATGCTTTGGCAGGAGTCACTACTCCACAAACCATGCGGGTCCAGGGTTTCTTCAAGAAGATCCCTCTTACTATACTCATTGATTCTGGTAGCACTCATAACTTCATTGATCCACGAATAGCCAAACAGGCTGATTGCTTTATCCATCCCTGCTCTAGCTTTGAAGTCATGATTGCCAATGGGGGCACTTTACCTTGTAAAGGGAAATGTCGCAATGTGCGTCTCTCTATTGGCGATTATAACATGCGCTCTGACATGTTTGCCTTACCCTTAGGTGGTTGTGATGTGGTTTTGGGTGCCCAATGGTTACGCACTCTTGGCCCCATTCTCTGGGATTTTGCTGAACTTTGGATGCAGTTTTCAGCCGAGGGGCACCAACACACTTTGAAAGGCTTACAACCAGGGTCTCTCAGCATCATCAGTTCACACCGTATGGAAAAACTTCTTAAGAAGAATTCACATGGTGTCATCGCTCAACTCCATTCCATTCAGATGCAGCCATCAGCAGTCTCTAGCACTCCTGCCGATCTCCAACACATTTTGGACAAGTATTCTGGTGTATTTGCTGAACCTGTGGGATTACCTCCTTCTCATCCAGAGGACCACCGTATTCAGCTCCTTCCTGGCAGTGTTCCACCCAACATCAAGCCCTACCGCTACCCATTTCATCAGAAGACCGAAATCGAGATACTTGTCCGTGACTTACTGAAGCAAGGTATTATTCGCCCTAGTACCAGTTCCTTTTCTTCTCCAGTTCTACTTGTTCGCAAAAAAGATGGGTCATGGCGACTCTGCATTAATTTTCGAGCACTTAATCATCTCACTATAAAGGACAAGTTTCCCATTCCAGTTGTTGATGAACTTCTTGATGAACTTCATGGGGCTCATTTTTTCTCCAAGTTAGATCTTCGTTCTGGGTATCATCAAATTCGGGTTAATGAGGAGGATATACCTAAAACTGCCTTCCGCACACATGATGGTCACTATGAATTTTTAGTCATGCCCTTTGGCCTCACGAATGCTCCTTCAACATTTCAGGCAATGATGAATAACATATTTCGACCATACCTCCGGAAATTCATTCTGGTCTTCTTTGATGATATCCTCATATATAGCAAAACTTGGGCTGAGCATCTCCATCATCTGGAGCTTGTCTTGCAACTTCTCTCTGATCATCAACTCTGTGCAAAACTATCTAAATGTGTGTTTGGCCAGGAGGAAGTGGAGTATCTCGGGCATATTGTTGCACACCATGGAGTGCGGGTGGATCCTACAAAAATAGATGCCATGAAAACTTGGCCGCATCCTAAAACTCTCAAGAGCCTTCGGGGTTTTTTGGGGTTGACTGGCTACTACCGCAAGTTTGTCAAAGATTATGGGAAAATTGCAGCACCATTGACAGCTCTATTAAAAAAGGATGCCTTCTCCTGGACCCCTGTTGCTGAGACTGCATTTGAACAACTGAAACAGGCTATGTGCAGTACACCTGTTCTCGCAATGCCAGATTTTTCCAAACCCTTCACTATTGAGAGTGATGCTTGCGGCAATGGATTGGGTGTTGTTCTCCTGCAAGATGACCATCCTATTGCGTTCACTAGCAAAGCCCTCTCTGGTAAGAATCTAGCCCTCTCTACTTATGAAAAAGAAATGATGGCTATTTTGCATGCTGTACAGAAGTGGCGGCCATACCTCTTAGGGAGTCATTTTTGCATCAGAACCGATCACCAAAGTCTGAAATACTTCCTGGAACAACGGGTATCCTCTCCTACACAACAGAAATGGGTCAGCAAACTCATGGGGTATGATTATGAGATCACCTACAAGAAGGGTAAGGAGAATATTGTGGCAGATGCTCTTTCTCGCACATTTGATAATCAAGCTTCCCTTTCCGCTATTTCTATGCCCATTCCCAATTGGTTAGCGTCTGTTCAGCAGGGCTATGACAGTGACTCTTCTTTATCTCAACTCATTCACCAGCTAACCAATAATCCTTCTGCTATACCACATTACTCTTGGGATGGTGCTTCTCTTCGATACAAGGGTCGGCTAGTGCTTCCTCAGAACCCAGCTCTACATCAGGCTATTTTTTCTGAACTCCATGCTTCTCCTTCAGCAGGGCACTTAGGCTTCCTCAAAACTTATGAGCGAGCAAGGAGAAACTTCTTTTGGAAAGGGATGAAACAGACGATTCAACAGATGGTGGCTGAATGTGATACTTGCCAACGCCACAAGGGTGAAACGACCCTCCTTCCTGGCTTGCTCGAACCATTGCCCATCCCTACACGGATTTGGACTGATATTTCTATGGATTTCATTGAAGGGCTTCCTAAATCCGGTGGCAAGACAGTGATCTTGGTTGTGGTTGATCGTCTCTCAAAATATAGTCATTTTTGTGCCCTCAGCCACCCCTATACTGCCTCCTTTGTTGCACAAATCTTCATGGACCAGATATTTCGTCTTCATGGACTCCCTTCTTCCATTGTCTCTGATCGTGATGCAACTTTTACCAGTCATTTTTGGACTGAACTGTTTCAGAAAACTGGCACCAAACTGAAGATGAGTTCGGGCTATCACCCATAAACTGATGGTCAAACTGAAATTGTCAATAAATGCTTGGAAACTTATCTTCGTTGCTTCACTTCCAAACAGCAACATCAGTGGGCCAAGTGGCTCCCTTTAGCTGAATGGTGGTACAATACCTCTTACCACACTGCCTCTAAAATGACTCCATATGAAGAAGTCTATGGTCAGGCACCTCCAGTGCTCCTTCCCTACACTCCCAACAGCTCACCAGTCCAGGCAGTTGACATAGTTCTCCGCAGCAGGGATCAGATTCTTCGTACCTTACAGGATAATCTTCACATGGCCCGTAATCGGATGAAACAGCAAGCAGATCAACACCGTTCTGAGCGCTCATTTCAAGTTGGGGATATGGTTTTTCTTCGTCTACAGCCATACAAACAATCCTCCCTAAAGCTGAAAGGGCGTCATAAGCTGGCCCCAAAATTTTATGGGCCTTATAAGGTTCTACAGAAGATTGGTTCAGTTGCTTATAAACTGGAACTTCCTCCTTCTTCCCGCATTCATCCAGTCTTTCATGTTTCTTGTCTAAAGAAAGTTCTGGGTACCACTGTCAGAGCACAAACTACTTTCCCTGAAATGGATACGGAAGGATCCATTATCCTGGAGCCGGTGGCAATCATTGACCAGCGCACTCGCCAGCTTCGCTCTCGCTCCATCTCTGAGGTCTTGATTCAGTGGCATGGCATGCAACCAGAGGATGCTACCTGGGAACCCCTTCTTCAGATTCAACAACAATTTCCACACCTTAAGCTTTGAGGACAAAGCTTTTTTCTAAGGGAGAGGGGATGTTAGGAACCTGTGTGTTCCTTCTGTTTATTTTGTTAGAGTAGTGTTGTTGGACGCATATGCTTTGTAAGTCATCCCGTGAGTATATTTTATTATCCCACATGCATAGGTAGTATTACTTTTCTAGATCGTACTCAGTATATAAGAATAGGTTGAGGCCCTTGATGGGCACGGACGAATTTATTGTATTGAGCTTGCTCAAAGGAGGTTACCCCCTCGAAGTGGCCTGCAATCAGTAGATTCATTCTGAGTTCTGCTATCACTTTGTATTCTGTTATTTCGAGCATTCTCACGATATTGCTATAAGGAGGTTCTTCACACCCAGAGCCTCTCAATTCTCTCATCTAGTTCTTATCTTCAAAAGATATTTTTCTTTCCTATCTTCTCATCTGATCGAGTAGAAATGAAGAGCTAATGTCCCATCCTAGGAAGACATTCATACCACTCCTCTATACTAATTATCTAACTTCTTCCATAGAGAAGGTTTCACTAATAAGGTCATACTCCTATAGTTTTTGAACCATCTCAACAACTAATTCATCTAAATCACCTGGCTTCATTTGCAGGGATAACTCATTTTGTTTCAATTTAAATAAAAAGTGCTTGAAATCATCTATTTTGATGAAGTTATTATCACTCATGAATTAATTTTCCTCTATGATTATATCATCAAACATTTGATCTTGGAGATCAAGTTTCTTGGTCTTCTTCTCATCCTCAATGGCCTAGGTTATCAAGAAGTTTCTTCTCGTAATATTAAAATACTAGCTACCCTTTGGGAGGCTTTGTAAGGATTTTTGTGTAGCCTTTGGTGGAATCTCCACCATTTTTTCTTTTTAATTCTCTACTTTTCCCACTCAAAACTTTCAGGTTGATCCTCTTCATCATCAATAACCTCTAAAACAATGTCCGTTTCAACAAACTCAAGATCCACTCTTCTTTTGATCTCCTCAAGTACTTGTGCTGAAATTTCATCAAAGTCCTCAACACACTTGTTTAATCTAGCCCAATATTCCTTCTCAAGAATAAATCCCTTGAAAGATGGATCTACCTTCCTAATCTCTTGCTCAAAATCTACTACATCCCTAAATTTAATCATTGATTCCCTAAATACATTCTCATCCAATCTATCAACAATGATATCCTCCTTCCATAAGCATTTGTTTTGGAGGTAGGGTATAATTCCTCATGTTCTTCAAAGCATTCCTAACTATATTGTTAGGGTCATAAATTCTGGTAGGGGCTACTAAAAATTTAGATTCCCTAAGGAAGGCATTAGTTTCTTCAATTGCATTTTTTCCTATTTCAAAATCTCCTACTTTTGTACACCTACATAGGAAAGTGCCCTTCTTGATAGTTTTTCCTAAGTATTCCCTATTTAATGAAATTAATTTCCATAATATTTATACAATTCCTAACCTTTATGGCACAAATTTTGGAAGAAGATGAGGGGGCTGAGAGCAACCAAATTCCCTAATAATAATATAATCTTCAAAAAGGCAAAAACTTCCCCAATTATGTTGTATCTATTTTCCCCTATCAAAACATAAATTTGGTTAAATTATCTTCTTCACAATATGTGGTATTCTTTAATTAATAGTTCATACCCTCTTTAACATAGGGTGTACAAAATCATTATAGAAAGAAATAACATTAGAATAAGGGTAGAATCTTTGTCATACCCTAGTCCATCTATGCACAGGTAATCTTTCTCCCCACTCTTCTATGCACTTGAATAAACTCTAATAAAAAATATCTACATTCCTGAACAAGATCAAATGCATGACCATAGAATAGTGAAAGAATCTAAAATTTCCATTCTTCCCTCCTTTGTAGCCACAAGTTCATCATGAATTTTGGTGATGATGCACTCTACAAAACCAAATCCCACATTTGTGTTGGTATCTTGAATGTTTAGTGTCATGACATAATGCACACTAGTAGCATACATGGTTCCATATGAACCTAGGACTTTGTTCAAACAAAAGATAGTATTCTTAATATACCTCTAAAATAATTCAAGAGGCATGATTCCATCCACTTCCTTTTTCTTTGGTATTTCACCTTTCTCTTTGTGTATTTGAGGGATATGCCTTATCATTAAATTTCTCTATGTTAATTGGAAATGTTGTAGGGCCTACCAAGTCAAATGCCTCAATAAATGTATCCTTGTCAAGAGCCAAGAAGATACTTCTATCTTTTCTATGGAAGGATTTTCTCATTGGATTATAACATTTTATCAATGCCTTCACTAGGTCAACATCCACAAATACTTTTGGCATAATCAACTTGCCCAAATTCGTAGACCAAGGGTTGCATATTGGGATCTTCTTTGTCTTATTCTTGTAAAAATACTAGAATAATTTACTATCATTTTTGTTAGACACCTATGCATCTCTGCAGAATACATAAGGATCCTTGAAAGCATGGTCATTCATAGATTGTGCGTTTGAGAAACCTGGTAAAATATGTATCCAGTCATCCACAAATGGGCTAGGGCTTTTCCCTTTTGAAGAAGATTCTTCAATTACAACTTGTGCTATCAATTCTCCTTCCTTTTGCACCGATTCCTACAAAATAACCTCAAGTATTCTGAATATTGAATGCTGGAAAATCTACTTGAATTCACTCTACAACTTAATCTCTACTCTAAAAACTTCAAAAAATCATGTAATTGGTAATGAAAATATCCTTTCTTCTTAGAATTTATCTATCTTTGTAGAAGAGAGCGTGACATTAATGGCTTTAAAACCCACATGCTTGAAATCCTTGAAAATTTGGTGACGTTTTCACTTTTTTAATTATCCATGCATCGAGCTTGTATTTTTCCTTCCAGCTCAGATATGGCCATTGAAAAATATTTTATGCATTTAAAACTAAGAGTTATGATCATGTGATGACTTCCTTGTCACTACCTCATTGCGGCTTTCCTTCTTAACTTATCCTCGTCTAGGACCATGTGAAAAGGGTTATTTCTACTATTTCACAAATTCACTTCCCTTTTTCTTAACTATTATATCTAGCTTGCAGCATTGTACTTCCCTTTAGTTAGTACTTCGCAACTTCATTTCTTCATTAACCACTTAACCCTGCAAAACTGAATTCTCTTTATTTTTTGCTTTATTATTTCTTTGCAACTATTTATTTTCTCAATTCATTAACTATTGCAATCTTGTGATGACCATTAAACCTATTACCTCACACCTTTGTTGTAGTTCAAGACTTAACACTTCTTTTAGTTGCAAAACAATGATGGCTCAAACAATTATCTTGTCACCTCTTCAAAACTACCATACACAAAAGCTTCTTTAACCATCAGACATTGCAATTACTACTTTTTTTGACCATCACTTCATTTCACAACTTCACAACTAAAATATAAACCATTATTAAAACCTTGAGATGTTGTGATAGCCACTTCAACCTTAACATCTTCTTAGTTCATAATCTCCCGTCTTCCTCTTTTAACCATAACTTAAACCATGTGAAGATGTGATCAAAGCATTTTTCCACTTCACAACTTTGACCAAAGGTTGACCTTAACTCTCTATGATGGTGTGACTACCTTAAACTTGATGGTTTAGATTATATCTTGTAAGCTCGCAACTTAAGATTTATACTCATAGTCAAACCTTGAAAAAGGCACAATTATAAGCCTTCACCACTTTGATCTGTTGACCCTTATTCAATAATAACCTCTTGCAAAGATGCAATGGTTTAAATTTTAACCACATGATTCTTTATCACTTCTTTGCAACTTAAACTTTCTTAACTATTTATCCTCCTATGACATTGTGACTTAACCATTTCCTTTCATTGCAACATTGTGACTTGAAATCCCTTCAATTCTTTCGGACCTATGACAATGTGATAACCATTTAAGATTTGAACTTTTCATGCCATCACAACATCACAACTAGAATCCTTAACTCATTCCTTAACCCCGTAAGACACAATTATATTCTTTCACCGCTTTGCCACCTTAATCCTAGATTTTTCCTAACCACCTATGATGATGTGATTCCTTTTTATCTTTACTTCACATATGTATAATTTGACATGCCTTCTAGCCAAGTGACATTGTAATAACCATCTTGTTAACTTCTTCCTTATATTTGTGGCATCGCAACTTAAAATCCTTTAAGTCATAACTAATCCGTGATCATGTGATAACTATAAAACTTAACTGTTGTTCTCTTTCTTTCGCACCTTTGTGACTTATAATTTAGGATTTATCTAAATAATTGTGATCATGTGACAATTAAAATTTATGTTACATTATCATTCATCACTTCATCACAACTCATAACATTTTAAGCTGAACACCACTTGGGACCTTGTGATCAATAGATTATTACCTCCTCACAACTTAATCTTACAATATAACCTTAATAGGTACAAAATTGCACTGACTTTGTTGATGAATTTTTTTCATCCTCACACCCTTCAAAATGGTTAGTGATCATAGAGAAGCAATTTTGCACCTGAAAGACTTTCACAATATCACAACTTAAAAGACTTAAGAGGCATGAAATATAAAGTGACAATAGATCAAAAGACTTTGGGATATAAAAATATAAACAAGATTTGTTCACATATCCCTATTTAATATTTTCATTTCAATTTTGAATGAATTTCAGCAAAACATAGGACATGAAAATTACCCTAGGGTTTTTCATGAGGGAAATACATATTTTTAGAAAACCTATGAAATTTTGAAACAATTTCTTCTTAATTTTCATAAAATAAAATTCCATCAAAATAACTCCAAAGCCATAAAGAAAAGAACATAATAATACGACATTTGTTTCTATATAATTTGAACAATTACAATTATCAAGATTTACCTTCGTTGAAGAAGATGTGTGAGATGGTGCATCCCTACCTATGTGTGGTGGTCTATCCATGTTTCCCTATGAAAAAGATTAGTAATTCTTAGCAATCAATAGCAAAATGAAAGTAATAGGCTCACCAAAAAAATTATTAATAATAAAGTAGATTGTATATCGGAGTCAATATTAATAGGATGCAATTGGTTTAAATATTATACTTACCAGTTCCATGATATGGAATTTTTTTGTATCTACACAATTCAAATTGTAATCTATTAGTAGCTCTTCCCCTGCACTTATTGATTTTAACTCACATACAAAAACATGATTTCCCTCGTGTGCCTCAAATATACAATTTGCCAACTTATTAGTTGACACAAGTCAAGAATTATTTATAAATCCTACAATATTCCCTATTGCTTTTGGCCTTCCATCAATATACATAGCAAACATTTTACTTTGATCATTTTCTTTGTATTGTATATAATTTGGTGACAATGCATACCTACGTATACTTTTTTTATATTGCAAAATCTACATCCAATTGCTGTAATTGTAACAAGGTCCTACATACTCGATCAATTCAACAAATTTATTGTAATAGACCTTTATGCCATCCATGAAAAATAGGCCCAAACCATATAATGAAGATGGAGCTATGTAATATATCCTTTCATTAACAAGAAAAATTAGTGTTAACTAGATGGAGTTCCTTGGGTACCCATTCTTTCTAAAGATGTGTGTACCTTAAGAGAACCTCCCTATCACCTTCACTCTCATTATCATAAAAAAATGACCCCCCCTCAACAAGAAAAATTTACATTCATTTTTTGAATTTTCTTCTAGTTTTTTGACCTCTAGTTGATCTCCCTATTTTAGACCTACTAGATGTCTCACTTTTGTCTTCTATTACCACATTTTTCTCACTCAAGGAAGATAGATAAGAGAAATACCTATTTGGTGATACTTGCAATTCATAAAATGAGACACACTAGGAAAAAAGTTGATGTTGACAGTAAAGAGAAGATATGGAAATAAAAAATTGTATCTATAGGGTTTATTGACATATACATGTCGATCCATGTGACTATGCAAGATCCTAGTCAAAGGCATTGAATAGCCTACATATGTAAATCATTTATCTTAAGTTAGCATAAAATTTGGTCTAATTAATGTTTATATCTAAAAAAATATTGGTCATGTTGTACTTAATGTTTATATCTACACATATGGTTTTGAAAAAAAAAGTTGGTCACCTCACTTATCAAATTCACCCATATTGTAATGAATGAAAAGTTGTCTGCTTAAAATGCTCTATAAACTATAAATTACATAGAAGACAAAAATTACATGATGCATTCATCAAAATCAAAAAAAATTCTATAAATAAAAATCATGACCCCATCATACTTGGCATTGATCGTACCTTGACAGACATTTCATTGATCATGTCATTGATTATCATCTTCATCCATGTCATCATCATCATGCTAACAACACTTATTACTTTGATTATCATCATCACCACCACCATATTTATCACCATCATCATCATCTTCATCACCATTATCATGACCATCATCATCATGACCAACATTGCCATGATCATCACCATCTTCATTAGCATGATCATGATCATCATCATCGTCATCATCATCATCATCACCATTATCATTAGCATGACTAGAATCATCATCATCATCATCTTTTTCTTCATCATTGGGTAACCATCATTCGTGATCATCATTTACTTCATCTTGTGATTCTTAGTATCTTATTCTTCAATCATAGTATACTTTACTAGCCTTCCTCTTGGATCATGTCTAACAAAAAATGACAAAACCTAGTTTGTGTGGAATGCCAAAGTAACACACTTGCTCACATTAGCTTGGAAGAACATAGGGTTCATCTTCAACTGGCCCAAATGACCTTGTATTAATCATTGCAAATCCACTATCATGTTTAATAATAGTCCTATCAACATCATTTTGATTTAGCCATAGCCTGTACCATTTGATGACAAATAGAAAAAATTTGAATGAATTAAAGTCGCACTCAAGTATAACATCCAAAATTCTATAGTATTGATTTTTAGATTATTGAGAATGTATCTCAATTCTAGACAAAACATTGGTGACCACAATGAATGAACTTATCCCAAAATCACAAGTTTTCTTCATTTCATCTGACTTTTTAATAAGAAATTTATGGTCATGGTAGTACATAGCTTTGTGGTGTTTGACCTGCAATTATTCAAACATTTCAAGATTATTTGCATCGATCTATGAGTTGATATTAAAATTGTGGCTCATGATTAGTAATCTTCTGTGTACCTTTGTATCTCTTAAGCCATATGCTAGATCAAGTACCATTGATGTAACATTGAGATCTCCATTATGATGAGCTTCTTCAACCAACGATACAACACCGTCTCATGTTAATGAGTGACCTTTTTTTGAGACTGCTCAATCCATATTGTCATCCAGTCAAGATTGTTTGCAATATACAAATGTAGTGAATCCCACTCATGACCAACTATAAGGAAAACAATAGACCACTTAGAAACAACTTATATTGATGATGGATAATAATTAATTAACAATAAGAAAACAAATTATAATTACCTCTCACTCTCCTCAATCTACCTTTTCCTGTTAGATATTTTGGAAGATATTCACTAATGTACACTATGGTCTACTATACCATATATCCCTCTACCATAGACCCTTAGAATGTGCTCTTTGTCAAACCAAGCCCTTCATAAATTTCAAGTGCCTCTCAACCATCCACACTGACCTAGTTTGTATAGGTCCACACAATTCAATCTCCTCAACTTGATGTATGAGGTAGTGTTCTTGAGCATTAAAAAAGTTTGAAGGTAGAAACTTTTATTTCACACATAAGCTATAGAATTTTTCTCTTCCAATATTTTATACCTTTTTTTATCAATTTATTTACATGATAACCACCTAAAAGAGATTCAACATGCAATAACATATAAACAAAATTTCAAATAAAATTATACAATTCTAAGAAAAAACACTTCTAACCTCATGTATTTTCCAAGATCTTATATAAATTTTTTAATACTATTGTTAAATTGGTGTGGGAGGGATAGAGGTAGGATGTACTAAAACCATTAAAAAATGATCATTTTAATCTATTATTAAATAATGCAATAGGTAGTACATTCAATTTTACAAATACATTGTAAATAGATAACATGACTTACTTTGATGAAGGTATGCCAATCATGTGTTTTCAACCCTAACCCAAAATCACCCTTCTTTGATACAAGAGTGCTTATATTTGCAAAAAATCCTATAGGATATTTTGTTTTTTTTATGACTTTTTTTAATGCATCACTTTGTTGCTCCATTAATAACCAAGGAAGGGCACTTGTATTTATGCAGTCTCCATTTCTATTTGATTCAATGAAATCTTTCAATGCATGATTAGATTCATGAATGTTAGTACAAATTTTGGCAATTTTTTCTCTATCACACCTTCCATCCAATACTTTCTATAGTGTCTTTGTTACATTCTTTCCAATATGCATAGCATCAAACAAATGCACGATTGGAAGATCCTTGTAGTATGGTAACCTACTACATTGAGTAGGATAACTTTTCATTCCGCTAAGAAATTGGTCACTGATGCCTTGAAGACCTTCACAAGCATCAATTACATCATTACTAAATATAAGACAATATCAAAATATAAATTTCAAACTTTGGACCACAAACTGAACATTACCTCAATGATTTAGTTGATCATATTCCAACTTCCATAGATGAGGTGTCATTCTTCATGGCCTTGATGTTTTCTCTTCTTTCCCACTAAAAGGATGTTTTTCAATAATTTGATACTTATGATTATTGTGGAGAAAATGCCTAAATTCATTGAACACTTACTTTCCTAAACTTCTTAAATGATGAGAGTTCATCTTCAGACCACAAAATGGACATGTAAATTTTCCCTTTGTTTGAAGATCTAAAAGATCATGTACAATTGGATCATTTATAATTATCATGTGCAACTTAAGCATACAACAATAATGTGTAAGCACTATAGTAGCCAAAAATATGTGACCTTAACAATATAACAAATAAAAAAAATGAGTTAGCCCAGGGGCATCACGTATTGTCCATACAAACATTCCATGGAACTGAAATTTTCTTTGTCCTATTGATCTAGAGATGTCATACATAGTGATACCATTTCATAAATCCAACAACTCATCAATTAAGTGCTCAATATACACGTTCATATCTTTAACTTGGTACTTACGTAGTAATTGAATGAATAGAAATATTACATAATCATTATGACCATTTTCATGCACTATTGATAGGTTAATTTAGATAACTATTAAATAAAAAAATACCTGGCACAATCATTGACAATATTATGTGCTCCCTCTTTATGGACATCCAAGGAGGAATGTTATTATTAATATAAAAAATAGGCCACAGTGATTAAACAAATCTCACATCTCCAAATGGATTGACACCATTCACTACCAATGAGAGCTTGAGATTATGAGGTTCTTCTTTAAACTATGACCATGTTTCTTCTATCTCTTTAAATGTAGAACCGTCTGTAGGCATTCACATAATGTCATCTTGACTTCTATAATCCATAAATTTTTCCAAGCTAGTGCACCTAAATAATCATTGAAGATGTGGAGTAATGGGAATGTACTAAAGAAACTTGTGAGGAACTTTTATTATTATTTAATCTTACTGATATCTACTAATATGACAATCAGGGCGTTCTATTGCAAATTCATGTTGTTTATGATATAGAATGTGATCATTGGGACATGCATGTTGTAGAGCTTCCACAATAGATAAAGATAATCACCCTATTATTCCTCTCAAGGGTACTATATCTATTTTGAGAATTATCTCTTCCATCATGAACTACACT
Organism: Cupressus sempervirens; assembly: GCA_028749045.1. Lineage (NCBI taxonomy): Eukaryota > Viridiplantae > Streptophyta > Pinopsida > Cupressales > Cupressaceae > Cupressus > Cupressus sempervirens. Next base: position 798,022,508 of record CM053793.1, read on the forward strand.
TGAACTGTCAACCCAGGGATGTAGAACTTGAAATGGGTCAGCATAGTATGTGCACTAAGTTCCTTTGAGTCTTAACATCTATGTTGCAAGAAAGTAGAATGCTTGAAAGGAATATATACTACTGGTACATAATAGTAAACATGCTTGGACTAATAATTGATAACTATAGAGAACTTCAAAAAAAGAATTCAAAGGTAGTTAATCAACTCAAACATCCACTATGATCATTTTCCACAAGTGCTATAGGAACTTTCACAATAACTATGCTATAGGACTAATATAGTAAATCTATCTTAAAATAGAAAACTACAAGAAATGAATATACTCTACCTACATCTATTCCACCTCCCAAGTGGGCCCCCTTGGTTGGCTTCAACTAACTAAGAACACAATAGGTATTCCAAAATCACTTTCTCATTAGAATTCTTTTTTTTTTACAGGACTGAATAATATGTAGAGAATAGAAAAGAGCAACTTAAAAATCCTTCTGGCTAACTAACTAACTTTCTCCCTCTTTCCTTATATATATATAGAGGATTGGAATTTATTACATAACATAAAACTGTGAGCAAACATTGTCAGAAGAAAAAGGTGGAATGTCAACCATGACTTTAAAACATTGATTGAACAATAGAATAATAGTCCACAAATAACCTAGCAAGTTAGGTCTCCTAGAAATAACTCTTCTCACAAATGCAACTTAATACTCAGAACAGAACTACACTTCCCATGCTACAATCAGTCTTCATTGCTCCTTCTTTAATATAGTGTTCACCACTCTTTGCAATACTTCTCCATTTCTTGAAAATTAGAAACATTCAAACACATATGCACAAAAAAATTTCTACTCTTATTTAAATATTAAAACATAGCTTAAAATATTTATATAAAATACTGCACTTTATATATAATATTAAGCAAGGTTTGTCAAATCTATTATCCATAGGTTTAATAAGTTCGAGTTGCATTCAACATAAGACAAATATGTTGGAAATATTTTTCACAAGGCTCAAAGAGTAAGTTCAAACTATATAAAAACTATATCAAATTTGAGACATTAATATGCCTCATCACATGTATTGTCTGATACTTTATTCCAATTTGATTCATAATGGTGGATAATTCTCGATACAAAAAAGGCAGAATATTTGATGGTGGTAACAAAAACTCACCTATCAACCTACAAAAATAAATATGAATTATTAATATAATGAATAGTAATGTTATGCTAACATTAAAGATGACAAAAATGACATAACTTAGCATATGTGACATTGCTACATTGGATAAACCATTCATAACCTTCAAGTTCACTAACAAAACTATAGCAAAGAGAAGAGTTGTTTGGCAGCCTTCGTATAGGCGCTCATGTTCCTTTTCAAGTGAACATATATCAAGACCATCTTCATCATCATTATTAGATGCACTTGTATCATCGTCATGAGCATCTTCATCACCCACATCAATACCATCTTCTTCAATAATATCCTCTAGTACGTTATCACCTTCTTCCATGGGAGTATTATCCTCAGCTTAGATATTCACACCTCCATGTTCCTCCAATAGGAAATCCACATTCAACAATGGACAAAAATCATGGCCTCCTTCAATGTGACTATGTTTCCTATAATGACTCTCGGCTCTTGTCATTATAATTCTTTGATTCTTTAAGCCCTTTTACTTTTTTCAAGGACAATTACATTTATTAGCTTTTCTTTGAAACTGAGACCACAATGTAGCCATTATCTCATTATTTTGTTCTAGGTTCATATTGTCAGGCATGGTATTTCTTCACAGGAAAATATATTGGCAAATATTGGACATGTTGTACTTAATGTTTATATCTACACATATGGTTTTGAAAGAAAAATTTGATGTAACTAATGTGTATATCTACAAAAATATTGGACATATTATACTTAATGTTTATATTTGCACATATGGTTTTGAAAGAAAATTTGGTGTAACTAATGTGTATATCTGCAAAAAAAAAGACATGTTGTACTTAATATTTATGACTGCACATATGGTTTATAAAGAAAAATTTGGTGTAATTTATGTGTATATCTGCAAAAAAAAATTGGACATGTTATACTTAATGTTTATATCTACACATATGGTTTTAAAAGAAAATTTTGGTGTAACTAATGTGTATATCTACAAAAAAAATAGACATGAACTTAATGTTTATATCTACATATATGGTTTTGAAAGAAAAATTCAATGTCATCAAGAGTTGAATTGTTCTATGAAAGTCTTAGTTTATTCATACTTGTCCAAAATTATAAAATTTCTATTATATGTTTTGATAGATTGGTTCTCACATTAAGATTCAAACCTTTTCCTCTACATGATTTAATTTGTAACATAGATATGTTGGATTGAAGTTTATTCTTGGACTAAGAGATTTTATCCATCCATAAATAGCACCATCAACCTCCTCTATCTTATATAAGTGGCCAATATTTATAACTCTGAAAATCAACAATGTAGGTGTCCACTAAACAACATTGTTCAAACCAAGCCAACTTCTTAAAATGATGTTTAGGGTCAAATTCGTCAGTAAGCCTCTTAGTGAACTCTCCATAAGAGGTACTTTGATCATGTCCCATTATGATCATTTTGTGGTGCCACTAATCATGAGCAATAACAACTAAGTGAAAAACAATATATTTAAATGGCCTCATCTTCTAGCATGGGGATAAACCAAAAATAGGTATATATTTTTAGAACCCATTTTCTTATTATTGTCTTTCTAGACACATCATAGTAGAAGAGGATCAATTTTCCAACCTTTTTCTGCAAGTCATTTTTATTAGGTCTTCAACTCTATAAATTAGTTAGAGGTCCCCATAATCTCTTAAAGATGTCTCAAGTTGGACCTACACTTGACTATTTTGTTTCAGTCTTGCATGAAGTGATCTTGCAAACCACTTTATGTAGGTTCATTTTCAGCTTGTGGTTGGACTCTAGGAGAAATATAGGCATGAGAGATCTACTATTAGTTATTCTAGCTTGCTGATTTGCAATGTTGTTATTTAGTGAATTGGTCCCCTTGGCCATTATTGTTAGCCCTATTATTGTTATTATTACTATTTCTATTGTCCCCCAATGAGCCACCATATCCACCAACAACGCAATGCATTGATTTGTTTCAAGTATGCATTGATTTATTTATGTTGTCCCCTAACCAACATATTTACAATGTTCATTGTAGGATCTTTTCCTGTGTCTATCACCCATATTCACTTCTCTCTATTCTATGACAGCTAAAGGATTAAAATCACTTGTTCCAATCTTTGATAATGGCTATTGATGTGAACCAAGTACTCTAGAAATTGTTTTCCTTTCTAGAACTTTCGGGGACTACCATTTTCTCTATTTCTACAAATATCTCTACTCTCTTCCGCTCAAAAAAAAGAAAGAAAGCATGATAACCAACTCTTACACCACTGAAGTAACACTACTAGCCTATGCCCAAAACTCAACCCTTTTCCTCTACACATCTATATATATTTGCAATGTGTGTATGTATGAATGAACTCAAACCTATACTAAAGGGGAAAAAGTTATTGAACCCATGTACCAAAATTGGAACCTATGCAAAATGAAACATCAAGGCTTCAAAATCCAAAATTAATCACTATGATATCACTAAAGTAAAAGGATGATGACAAGTGCCAACTTGAAAACTTACTAAAAATTAACATGTTCTCTAAGAAGTTTGTTGAACACCCCAAATGTCAAAAACACTTTTAAAATCATCATCACAATCTAAATGGTCAATTGAGCTTAATTCCAAAAAAGGAAACCAAGAAAAGTTGGTCATGTTCCCTATAAGATCTAAGTCCCCTTACCAATACCAATTAGCCTATAGGAACTCAAAATATATACTAATAGTCTCCGTACAAATTAGCCCTAAGAAAGGGGCTTTACAATCTGTTGGAGTTCTTACTAGTAAGGAACATATCAGGTGGGTTTAAACTTGATACCAAGAAGCATAAGACAGGGACAAGCCTAAGGATGAGCTAAATCTTATATTCAATAGGGCTAAATCTTAGTTTTGGGACAACATTTATAGAGTCATCAGGACTTAGTTCACTTTAGGCTCTATAGGGCCAAGGTGGGAAAACCTTAGGAATTGATCTTATTAACTTGATACTCTTCTCTATAAGACTATCCCCATAGTAGAAATGGTCAATGTTCTTCTATGATTTGTTGATAAACTTCCTAAGAATAGTAGCTGACTACAACCAAAAAGTAGATGCAAATAAGTAATGACCAACACTTTTAGCTCTTAGGACATGAAATGGTAAATTGATTTGTTTGTTATGAATTTCCTACAATTAAGTGAATCATTAGCTTGTTCTTGAACTTTTAATAGACTAATGTCTTATCCAATCAGATATAGAGTCAAAGATTAGTAGATTTGGAGCTTTTTAATCAACTTGTGATTAAAATTGTCAACATTAAACTCTAAGTTTCATTCTTACCATAGCCTTTTCACAAACCCTAAACCTTATCAATTATAGAAAGAAATTACCTAATTCCTTAAATTAGCAGCATTCAATAAGAGATATCTAATTTGTGTTAATTGCATTAAACTAAATGAAACTTGTTCATATTAGTCCTAAGATTATTAATATATGAGAAAGGAGATAAAGCTCAAAGACAAAGATATTTAAGGGAAAATTCCTTCTTTTGAAAATATTTATAATACTAATAGAGACTCATAATACAACTTAGAGACAAGCCATTCAAATGTTCACTTTTTATATTCAACTATGCAATAAGTGAACTCATTCACATAATCATAGAACAAATGGATGGACTACAAAATAAAACATGATAATGAGAAAATTCTACATATGACCGACCTCTACTCCTCATCTTGGAAATCCATATATAAGATTGCAACAAGCTATAGATGAGAGGAGGACACATGTAAAAACAAGAATGGACACAAAATATGGGAAGATGGAAACAAAAAAATAAAGAGGACATTCTTCAAAAGGTCAATTAGAAAAAAGAAAAGTAGTTGAGACAGTAAGTGAACATTTATATCATGCTTTTTGTTTTTTCTCTTCTTTCTCCTTCACTATCCTTATAAAAAATATCTCAACTACTTCCTATCGACAGAGCTTTAATCTCTCCTACCACATAAATTTCCCTTTTTGTGGGCCACTCTGTTGTTTTGACCTCTTGTAAATTTTAAGTAGCTTTGGTCCACCTAGCATCCATAACTGCTTTATATTCTACAATAAATTTATTCAAATCTATTTCTACCTTAAAAAGGGAATCAATTAATTTATTGTATGGGACATCAAAAGTATCTTCAAAAATTGACATTGTAGCCTCTTGAGTTAAAATGACACCAAAGGAATTGGACCATTCTTGCCAATCTACCACTATGTTAGTGGCATCCAAAATTGATGGTAGATAGGGTTGTACTCCCTGAGATAAGACTTTCAATTTTCCTTGTATAATTTGTAATTAACTAGTGAAGAAACCAATCAATTCCTTAACTATTTCCAAACCCTCCTTTACTGTGAATATTTTGTCAAGTAAATCTGGCTTTTTAGCCACTAGTATGATGATCCTCTCCAAGAATTGAGTGTATGGGCCCTAAAGATTAAATGTGGATGACAACCATGAAAGTGCCTCATTGCAAAATTGCTCAGCACTTTGTAGTGTAATATAAAAATTATGAGCCTTTTGTGACATACTTTTTAAAATTTCAATCATATGGCTCATTAAGCTTTTAAGGAAAACTATCCTTATCTCATCTCCTTGTTGAGTAGATTGAGCATCAATGTTCATTCTCCTAGGTTTTGTTATTTCCTCTTCCCCCAAATCATCTGTCTATGTTGGGGCTTTAACTATGTTGCTAGTTAGCTGTTGTTGATCTTCATGTTCCCGTCCCTATCCTGCAGCAACTACTTGCTCCACCTATACAAGTTGCTCCTTAAGAGATGCAACTTCATTTTCAAGTTCTTGGACCTTGGCCTCAAGCTCTACAATCCTCTCTTTGTACACATGGATTTTTCTAAGCTCATCTTCATAGAGATTTCTTACATCAATGTAATCATGTATGGATTTAGAAATTCTAGTCTCCATCTCCTCTACCTTGGCTTCATTCATAAATGAAAAATGTTTCATGGCATTAGAAATCTCTATGCTAGAGGTGCCCTATAGAGTCCATACAATCATACTACCTTATCCAGTGCTCTACATATCCATTAACTTTGGTTTATTTGGTGCTAGAGCTATACTCCACACTGCCAAAGATTTGGTATCTATGTTAAAGCCTATTCCTCTTTGCAATCCATCAACACCAAATGCTTCATATGAAATGGAATTTTCTTTCCTTCTTATTTCATCAAGCATAAAAGCTTATTCCAAATCCCACCCAGGCACTAATAATATGCCATTCCTTTGTACAAGATCTCTTGCCTCCTCTAGAGTCATGAATTCACTCTCAAGATCATAGGCCTGTAGTTTCTCCACCAATTCCAACTTCTATTCATTTGATTCTCTTGGCTTCATCTTTAGTTCCATCTCACTCTATTTTATCTTGTATAGAAAAATTTTGAACTCAATAGATTTGATGAATTCATCATCTTCTAGGAATTATTAGGCCTAGATGATCCTATCATCTAGCCTTGTTGCTGCTAGTTCTAAGCCAGTGAGTGTACCCTCAGCTGCATTAATCCTTCTTGGAGATAGTTTTGCCTTAAGTTAGCAAAATACTACCTAGTGCTAGGTAAAATATGCAATCTCCTTTGTTTCACCTTTGCAGGGATATGGACAACCTTCTATCTCTTATTTCCCTTTGTGACCCATGAGGCTTTAGGGATGTCATCTTCTTCTATCTCTAGGGTCACATCAAGTTTGGGGTTGTCTGGGCATACCCTATCTTCCTCTCGTATTGGTCCTTTAGAGATCTTAGCCATAATCTTAGCATGGTTAGTGACCATCTTCTTAATCCTCTGAGGATAGGGAATATCCATATAGAATCCCATAAATTGGGGATCTTCTCTCTTTGTTTCTCTTTCCACCCTCAAGACATCATCTAACTTTGCTAGCTTGTTAGATACCTCACCCTCTACAACTATGTTTGGAATAACATCCTCATGGGATAATTCCTTTGTGCTAGGAAGTACATAATTTCTTATCTCTTTAAGGGTGACCCTCATCTAATTGTTAGGATCATACATTCTATAAGGACCAGTTGACAAATTTTAATGATGGAGGAAGGTATGGATTTGATCTAGGGCCTCTTTTCCAATTGTAAAATCTCCAACCATAAAACACCTACCCAAGAAAGTTCCCTTATGCACTTTGGGTCCTAGATACTCCCTATTGACCATAAATAATTTCCATATGAATTCAATTATACCCAATCAAGGAAGGATAAACTTTGGTAATATATGGGGTGGTTGAGGACAACCATAGTCTCTCATTACTGAAAAAGTTGGAAATAAGAAAATATCCCCCCAATTATGGTCTAATATTTTTCCTTTTGGAAGCAAGGCTGGTCTCAAAAGGCTTTTTAAAACCTCAGGTGCCCTAAAGTAACCTGGATCTAACATTCTCATTATTACAACACTAAAATTATTAAAGAATGAAATATAATTAGAAAAAAGATAATTACTATCCCATACCTGTATCCACAACTAAACTAGAAAGTCTCCATTTGCATTAGAAGTATGTTCAATGAAACTAGAACTTACATACCCTACATTATTGTAGAGGATTAGGTGCATCAAAAGTGAATAGTGATGGAACTTGAAATCATTTAATTCCCCACTTTGAGCCCAAGAAATGTTTTATTTCATCACCTTGAAAATGTAGTTAACATAGTCATACTCCCCCCTATGGTAGGATTCTTGCACATCTCTGGCAATTATGAATTCAACTCCAAATACCATGTCAATTCCATCCTTGGCAATCACCTTGTAGACACCATATACTATTTTTACAAAGTAATTTTTAAACTTGTCCAAAGGCATCATTTTTTCTACATTTTTAGGGTAATCACCCACATTCTTTAAATCCATTGGAATATGTTTTAGCGTAGATTTCCCAGTGTAGGCCTTGGTATTCTCCTCAAACTTCCTCTACAAATCTTGGGCCCATAACTCTATCCAATTCAAAAGCCTCAATGAATGATTCACAATCAAGTGTACAAAGAATAGTTCCATCTTTTATTGAAAAGATTTGGTGGCCAGATTGTAGCAACAAAATAGGGCCTTTATCAAGTCCACATTCAAAAAAACTTCTAGAAATATCAATTTAGCCAAATTCTTCTTCCATAGATTACACACAAGAATCTTTTTCTCTCTGTTATAGAAGTACTTGAAAAGTTTTGAACCAGTAACACTAGGGCACACAACATCTCTACAAAGAGCATATGGGTCGACAAAGGCATGGTTGTCTATAGCATTGGCATTAGAGGAACCAGGGAAAAGCTTAATCCATTCTTCAAAAAATCTATTAGGTTTCCTTTGTCATTATTTTCCTGCCTTAGAAATTGAAGTCTCTCCAACTCCCATATCTGATGCTTGAATTTCTTCTACCTCTTTATCAAACGTATTTACAATATGTTAGAAAATAGGGTATGGAATCCACTCTTAGAATTTGAAACAACTATCTATATATACTGAAAACTTTGCAACTATTCAAAGTCTCTTTCTTTGTAAATGGTGAACTATAATTGTCAAATAGGAAAGCCTTTATAACTCACTATATACAAATCAAATTTCATCTTTGCATTGATTTGCAACATGCTTGAAACATAATATTAGCTTATTCTATCACCTCAGGAGAGAATCTTCGTTACTATCCAGTAATGTATTTTTCATACCATATTTAAATATTATTGGTCGAGAAGCTTATTGTTGTTTCTAGCTTAGAAAAAGTGACTTAGCATATTTTATGTCAAAATAGGATCTACAATCTTACGACAGATGGTTTATGTTGAAATGGCATAGCATATTACCTTAACCCATTTTACCTTACAATCTTATGATTGTGGTCATCTTATTGCTTTGTAACATCTCCAATTACCCTTCAAACTCTTATGATACTATGAGAAACTATTACCCTTCTCTATTGTATTATTGTGGGTCTTGCCTTCTTTATTTGTGATCTTACAATCGAGGCTTATTCATAGCATCAAAGCACATTATCCATTACCCTAAGATCTTATGATAAACTATCTATTATAACATTGGAGATTTCCATATGCCACACAAAATTTAATATAATTTTTTTTCAAGTCCTACTAGTCCAACTAAACATCCATTTGGTATTCATTTCACAATCTGGACAATAAAAAATGGACACCTGTCACTTGTCTGACAGCATACTATCACTTTACCCTATCATTTATCACCTTACAATCCTATGATCATAGGTGTCCTATAACATCACAACATCCTAATATTACCTTCATGATCTTATGATGCCCATAGCTTCGTAACATCATAACATTGTCTTTCTCTATCTCCAATGTTGCGATTACCTTGTTGTAATTTTGTATAAGACAAAATGAAAACTACTCAAACTGACATATGATCACACAATACAAAGGGAATTTTAAGAGTGAGAAAACTAATTTTCTCATCCATGATATTATAGTACACTGCTTATCTTAAGATCAGGAAATTGAAAACATTTCACCGTGATCTTCTAGTAACTCCTTTGTCATAACATTGTAGAAGATGATATAAAAGACAAGTAAACTTTTTCTCAGCTATAAACCTAGGGTTAGGGCCCATACTCTAATTTTTATTAACGTTTCTTTCAAAATGGGATGGAATCAAAACCCTAGGGCACCAAATTTTGCACCTGGGGCAAAAATGAAAAATAATCAGATTAGGGCAAAAAGAATGTTAGGATTTTTCTTCTGCAGATGAAAAAAACATATAACCCTAACATCACAACACTCCTTTTAATAATATTTTCACCATAAAATTTTGAAATTTAAGCTTAGTGAAAATATGGGCTATCACAATCCTCTCCTAAGAATTTTTTGTCCTTGAGCAATCGTAGGTTTGAATATAATCAAATCTACTTGCTCTACCATGTAGCATCCTCCACAAGTAGGTTTCTCCATTGTATCAAATTCTCTCTAATGATAATCTTTCTCAAAGTATAGTCCATGTCATCTAGGGACATGTCCTAGGCCTATTTGACCCATCTTAGAAAAAGGGCCATAAGAATGCCACATGATGTTCTATAGTATTAATGCTTTAGTTTTGATAATTTATTTGAATTTGACTCTGATGTGAACTCTCAACTTAATGTAATGTATTTTGGTATTTATTTTTTTTTGAAATTGTATGGCTCATTTGGAAGTTTAGAAATGACCATGTTTTTAGTGGTAGGGATATAGCTCTGATTGAGTCATTGAGGAGACTCATTTTCACAAGGTTGATGTGCAGGTCATATTTACTTTGAGATTACTTAAGAAAAAAGTTTGAAATTCTATTATAAGATGTAATAGAGAGAATCATTATGTGGAAAATCTTCCATGGCTTCACATGGGCTAGAAGATTTGTGTGGAAGTCCCTATTTGAGATTGCACTAGAGAAACATTGTGGAAGAATTGAATGAGTAGCATGGGAGGGAGAAATGAGATGCAATAGTTCTAGGTGCTGAGATTCTAGTAGTTGAAGTTCTAATGCATCCATACAAAGAATAAATACAACAAGACAGAGAACTATGCTAGAAGGAGGGTCCTCTTGGCTGGATAGTGTCAGTGAAAAGGGTGTGATACATATGAGCTGTAGTCCTGGTTTGTTTTTTGTGGCATGTTGGAGACATCTTACTGATATAGATGTACTACTATTGAAAAAATTAAGACATAAATGTTCATGTGTATGTTTTTTATGATCATATAGCTGATGTATATGCTGATATAGCTGGTAGATACTCAATAGCACTTGCATAACTTCCTAGAAAATGTAAAAAGAGTTACTCTTCCACAAAGGTTGACTTTCATGTTTTTGTCTCTATTTTAATTTTAAAAAATTCTTCATGTAGGTCTTGAGGGGAAATTTTTCATGACCTATGATTAAATATAAAATAGGATAGTGAAATTAAAATTTTTAACTTTTAGGAAATGAATTACACACATTTTATTTTAATTAAGCCATTTTCAAGACTGGCAACCAAAACACTGTGTACAGTTTATAAAATACTTTCTCCAAATTTTCCAACCCATTGAAAAGGTTTTCCTCATGCTTTTAAAGTTTCCCCCATTAGTTTCATAACTATTCCAAATATTTAGAGCATTGAAAAAATAAATTTGCAAAATCTTACAAAAATGTTTCTCTCAACAAGAAAATGTTATCATGACAATATGACAATATTTTAGCAACTTTTTCCCAAATTTGAGTTAGACCTCCAAGCTTGTTCCAAAGACCAAGTGGGAATATAATATGCATTAAAGGACCTCAAAACATATCCAAGGCCATGAGAACCTTAGTAGAACATTTTACCCTTTCTAAAACCTAAGTCACCTAGTTGACAACATTTTGCACTTTCTAGCAACTTGGCCATGTTGGGTCTTGCCAACCAAATAGGACCTCTTAACAAGCCAAAAAATAAGGAAGCCCAAGGTTTCATACTAGCCTACCTAGGTGCTCCTGCACCACCAACTAGCTCACATTTGACAAACTAAGAGAGTGTGTATCTTGGATGCTTAAAAATTGCAGCTTTCCTTTTTCTTGTAATGCCAAACTCAAATATATTGATGCAATGTAAGAAAATACCTTATACCATGATAGATTTAGTTACCAATATAGGATGAATTCATCAGTTGTAATTATATGAAATACATTACAAGTTTACAATCATTATAAGATTCTAACCATATTATGTGATTCAACTACTGAATTCTCAAGAAATTATACTACTAAATATAGGGAACCTAGTAATTTAGTTGCTTACACTAAATCACTTATGTGTGAACCTTTCTCAATCCAAATTTGGTATTGTTTGGTTGATAGTAGCCACTCTTTACATCTAAAGATGTCTAGTTTGCACCTAAACTACATACTTCATGCCTAACACCATACACAACTTGATCAGAAGTATACTATACTATGTAAGATTAGAAAACTATACTATACTAAGTAAGTATCCACATAGAGTATACTATATCTTCATAACTCCCCACAACATTATTATATCTTCATTCTTTCTTATTGCAGTGCGCTACAGATTTAAGTACAAAAATTGATATAAATAAACAAATCATAATAGTTCAAGCATGATTGGATTTTGACATATGTAGTCCTAAGAACTATATAGAAATTTGAATTGATATCATAGAAGTAAATCACTACTATTTGGTAGAGATGTCTAGACTCTTTCAAAACTAAAAACTAGAACTTTATTTATAAAGAGAAGTTGAGAAGGTCAAGTTCAACTAATTGGATTTTTCATTGTAGGCTCCATAAAAGGGGCTTGAACCCTTTCTTTAGCCATAAGAATGGTACTAAAAAAATAGAAAGGACAAGTTACTAACGTAAAATAGATCTATATCTATTCAATGAGAGCTCCCCATATATAGATATAAGCTTCAAGTTGGTCTTGGGATATTGAAAGTTCTCCATTAGTTTATGGAATTTTGTGTTGTGTGGAAATTTGCAAACATGTTGTTTTTAAAATTTATAAACTTAGAAGAGAAAAATATACTATCTATTTTCATATAATTTCCATAATTTTTGACATTTACTCATGTGATGTCTACTTAAGTTATTTCCACATTATTGGTCTACACTATGTATGGGTGATAATGTTGGAAGATACAACTCCCAGAAGAATAGATATGCAAGGAAAAAAAAGAATATAAATTGAATAACTTCATGCATGAAGAGGATGAATATTATGACCAGACCATTTTAAATACATTGCAAAAAATATATAGAAATTTTTGAGGTTGTAGTGCAAAGAAGAAAGGGAAAATAATGCAATGCTTAAAAGAAAATGCATAGGATAGCTTGTAAAATACAATTCAAAAGTAATAAAGGGGTCTATTATATTGCATAACCTAAATAATAAAATAGAGTAAAGGATAAAGGATTATAAAAAATTATACTTACCCAGCAAAGATCCAATGCAACACAAACCAGGACAAATAGGCCCTAAAGACCAAAGACGAATTCTGCAGAAATAGAAAGAAATTATAAGAAATAAGAGCAAAAATTAAATTAAGGGTTTTTTAATCTTGTATAACCTAGAACAGAGCAAAGGATAAAGTATTATTGAAAATTTTTACTTAACCACATTATAAAACCAAATTATAAGATATCAGCATGTGAATATTTAGATTGGGAAACATATTACCTCTTTGCATTACATATACCCTATAGAAAATCCAAAATATAATGTTTGTGGTGCATATACCCTCTAGAAAATCCAAAATCCAGAATGTAATGTTAGAATTTGTTGTCTTAAAATAGCTTTAGCTTTAGTTATACTAACATGGAAGAATTAGATTCCTTTTAAACATGGAAGAACTAAATTCATATTTATCAAGAGTGGACTAGTCTAACTAGACATTTTTTAATTGGGATTTGTAGACCTTGATGGTTTCCTTGTTCCAAGAAAATTAATGGAGCATCTTTTTAAAGCTGTGAGATTAATGACCACTTCTTGTCATAGTTAAATCAGATGAATAACAACTCTTGTTGCACCTTAATTAAATGGTTGATTGGGCCAACCTATTAAAATCAAGAAGCAACAGTTTATTCACTTAAAAAATGGGGTTAAGTGATTGCTTGTTTGCTTCTCTTCCATGAGCAAGTGGTCTCTCAATAGCTATAAACAAGCACTTATAGTTTCTACTCTTCATAACTTATTTCTTTCCCAACATTACTAATTAATATCATCACTAATTCAAGGACTTATAGCTTTTGTTCTTCATAACTTATTGTTTTCCCAACATAACTAATTAATGTTGTCACTAATTCAGTCAAGAAACTTCAAGGGGATAATTAGAAATAAGTATAATCATCTAAAGATTAATTGGTAACTCAAGACCAGGTAGTGTAGGGATCATGTTACATTGCCATTCAGGTTCTTTTGTTAAAGGTAGTCCTTTCTACCTGGGATTAGCTCTCAAATTAGCCAAATGTAACACTCACCCATGTGCAACCTTGTCAGTAGCATCAATGTTTGAATAGAAGGATATATTTGCTTGTTGATTGGAACATGTGCACTTTATGTTCCTTATTTTGAAGGATTAATATATTATGCAATTCTTGGATGGATTGGTAGTAAAGTTGGTATTATTAATGGATTACATATATGAAATGCAATATAAGTAACTATGAAATTGTGTTTGATGTATCTACACCATCTGCATGATGAGAAGTTGCATTTTCATGTTGCTTTAGCTATATAAGTTTTAGTGGTTTTATTTGAAGTATATTTGAGTGAGCAAATGACAAGTTAAATCATACTAGAATCAAGGGACTTATCTCATTGCAAAAGTATATATTATTGTTCATGCACCAAAGAAAAAATTAAGCCTTGTAATGTCTAGCGTATTTGGTGCAGGGAACTTTGACCATCTCCCATGGAATCTTGAGTCTTATTTAGTATATTTTGAGTCTTGATAGATTAGGAATTTTTTTTTTTATATCATGTTATTAGGTGTTCAAATTAAGGTCATGTTGACCAATTTCATGTTTTAAGTATTATGAGTCATAGTGAGTAAAAAGTGGAAAATAAGATGCAAAGGAATAAATGGAATATATAATAGTGTCAAGATATTGTAATATGATGATAAAACTTTTAAGTTACCTAGGAAAGTATATTAGAACATTAAATGCAAAATGTGAAAAAATGTAAAAATTGCCAAGAAATGTTGTCAGCATTTTCTTTGCAAAATTGACAAAGTCTAGAAGGTGAACAGTCATTCATCTTGTTTGAACTTCTTAGGGAGGTGAAAGGTCTTGTTTTTTGATATAAAAAAATTTAATTTCATTTGGAAAAAGGATATAGAGAAGGAGAATAAATATAGAATAGAAACATGCAGATTATGATAGATAACTTGTTATAATACAAGTCTATTTTTTTGGAAATCTACATATTTTGATATTTGTTTGTAGCCTTGCGTTCTTCCTTACTTTCTCATGGTTTTAATGGTTATTAAACTTCCTTGTGAAATTTACTGAAGGTTTGGATCAATATGAATGCAACATATCATGAGTTAGTAATATGGTTCTTTGTATTTGTGGGTTGAGCAACAAATTATTTTTATTTTTCAGAATTGTTAATCACAACAGTTGCATACTTTTATTATATAAAGTTTGGGAGAACATAAAAGGCATGTGTATGTTTTATATTTCCCTTCCATTAAGTAGACACCTTATATTGATTCCTTATTCCATGAATCAACATATTAATTGTTTTCATATGCAATAAAAAAGCTATGAATCAACATTCTACAAAAAAACATTGCCTGTATGAAGAATACTATACATTCTTAGAGTATAGAGGAACCTTGAGGAGAGTAGAGAAGAATAGAATTGGAGTTGTGGGGATAGTTACCCTATTCAATAAGGAAATCTTCACTATTACATAGGTTTGTGAATTCTTCCATCTACCAATGAGTGGAAGCCTAAAAGTCAGAAGCTTGACATTGGCTTTGACAAGGTAATGTTATTTGGAAGTTTTTGTGTTGTTGTTTTTGGAGAGTGAGGTTAGAAATAATAGATGTGTTGTTAGGCTTCTCTATTTAGACTCAACCTGTAGATTATTTATTTGAATGAATAGTGGGAGTCCATAGTCTTGGAATTATGTCAATATCAGTAAGAGATATCTTAATATGCCTTTAGTTTGAGAGTTTTTTTGGAGAATTTGAGTTCTTAATCTACCTTCTAAGGGAGGCTATAAGGTAGAGCAATTTGTATTGGTGTTGTGAAGCCTCTAAGGTTTCTAGAATCTTATGAAAAGTGAAGGTACTATATTGGAAATGAATTAATTCCTTTGGAAGCTTATAGGGATATGGTATTGATAAAGATCTTGGAGGTGTGAGGTGATGGAGGTGTTGTGTGGTGAGGTGTGAGAGGTTGTTGTGTGATTTTTTTTTAAAGGTATAGGTAGAGACAACTAGAATAGGTCAAAGTGGCACAAGGAATAGGTCATTCACCTTGTCTCTAACCTTAGAGAATTGAAGGGATAGCATATGTTAGGCTTAGGTAGGCTTGGAAGAAGCCTAGACTAGTTTGACAATTTTTGTATTAAAAAAAAAGTATCATCTCCACCATTACTTGCATTAGTATTACATATAGTCAAGTAGATAACATGTATGCTCTTCAATGAATACATGGAAATCAAGCTATGAGATATTATGTGAATATGCCTTTGGCTTGGTTGAGTTTGTTAATGTGAACAATAAACCTAATTTAAAATAAATCAGACCCATTTAATTGAGTTCCAAAATCAAGATTGACACAATGTGTCTAACAAGAAATAAGAGTTGTAGGAAGATACCAAGTGTCAAATGCAGAAAAAGAGTTGGATAGTGTGTAAAAGCATTATTTAAAAGAAATGGAGTTGGAAAAAGATGAAGAAATGAAGTGAGCAACATGACAAGAAGAGAGAATGCTAAGGGACAAAGAGAATCTCTGCAAGCATTAATGAAGGAAGGTGAAGCAAACTTGAGAAGATGTTTCCTCTTAATTAAAGATTGGATGGTTGCCTCAAGATTGAATTAGATGAATAAGAGGAATAAGGCACACTCAAGTAGAGAAAGACCAATGAAACGAATAGTTTTGGAATTCTATGAGGAAGTAATAAAAAAAATATATGGAATGTCATTGCTATGAAGATATCAACAACGTGATTTTACTATTGGAGTAGTAACAAAGAGGGATAATGATGTTTGACCAATTCTAGAAGATTTTCAAAAGTAATGTTGAATTCTTTGCATTTCTAAATGAGAGGGATTGAAGATGAGGAGTTGTCAAATGTTTATTGATCAAGAAGTTCCATAGAAATGACTTCTAAGAGACATGCTTTTATGGTATGCAGAGATAGTGAGAATTGGCAAGGAAAAAAATCTTTGTAATGTCATTCAAGGTTTATTTCCTAGGTTCCCACTGCTTCACGGATTTAATGTTTACCAAGTCAGGAAGGTAAATGAAGGATTTAGTATTTACCGAGTCAGGAAGGTAAATAAAGGTTTCAGTGATTACCAAGATAGAAAGGTAAAAGAAGTATTCAGTGCTTACCAAGTGAATCGAAGGAGTTGGTTTCTACCGAGTGACACAATGTTTACCGAGTCACCAGTGGTACCAAGTTCCAAGCTACTCAGAGTGATTAGTATGGATCGAGCCCCTACCTCTACCAAGTGCATGACGATGCCGTGTAATGTAGTGGATGCCGAGTGTCAGAAGGTCATCGAGTGAGTTTTAGGAACCTGAGTTTTCTACTATCTGGCCGACTCAGTAATGTTTTGTCCACTTGTGTTTGGCCGACCTTGTTGCTGTAAATATTGGAATGGTATATATGTGATGTATTGTGCCATTTGCAAATATGATGAAAATAATTTAAAAAAATGATGAAGAGAAGTAACAGTGAAGTAAGAGCGAATTGAAAGAGAATCAGTAGCGGAGTATTCAACAAGGTTATCAAGGAGCAGCAAAGATATATCCATCACATCAAGTGATTAGTACATAAGATCTAATCAGCAAACCAGTTGCAAGCAGATCCACTACTTCATCCTAACAAGTGAATTAGTTTTGTAAATCCTTTAACAGGGTAGACTTAACAGTCTTTTGTAAATCTCCTAACAGAGTGCATACTTCATTGTATGTTTGTAAATCCTCTAACAAGGTGGATCTAGCAGTCCTACTTGCTCCTTACAGGGCAAATCACCAGAAGTGATCACTGTAAGCCTTAACCGGCCAACTTTATATTGCAATATTGAAGTTTCGTTGGCATCATCCCCACCCCAGTTTTACTTTCAATTTGAAAGGTTTCTGGGTCACCAAATCAGTGTGTTAATCTTTTCATGCATACAGTAAAGTAGATGAATGAATGGTGAATTTGTTATTATGCTGAATTGGTTTAAATTTTAAAGCTTACTGATTCACCCCTCCCCTCTTAGTAACCTTGTTAGTCCTGAATATTTCCAACAAATTGTACTCTATTTATTGAATAAAAAATAGTACTAATTGTTTCTCTCCTATTTTTGTGTGATACATTCTTCTCCATCATTAATATTAGTACACAGTACATTATTGATTTGCTTCTCCTTTTAGCTATTCCATTTTGAGGAGGGGTCCTTAGTGCTGACATCTATCTTTTGATTCCTCTATCATTGTAGAATGTATTGAACTCATGTGAAATAAATTCACCAACTCTGTCAGATCTCAAACACTTCAAAATCTTTTGTATTTCTTTTTCAAATCTAGATAAATACCACTTAAATAACTGAAAAGTGTCAGATTTAGCTTTAAGAAACATTACAGGCATCATTCTAGAGTTGTCATCCACAAATAGAATGAAAAAATGATCTCCATAGTAACATTGAACACCAATGGCTCCACAAGGTTAGTATGAACCAATTCAAAAATATCAATAGTAGTATTTTTTTTCTCTTAAAAATAAGCTTAATCATCTTTCCCAATTGACACTATTTACACATAGCATTGTTAGGCTTCTTTAGTTTAGACAACCCTCTTGCTTTCTTCATCTTACTGATGTTCGCCAAATTGTCAAAATTCACATGACATAATCTTTTGTGCCATAACCAAAAATCTTTTTGTGCAAACAAACATGTCTCATTTGATAGGTCTAGATAAAATAAGTTACCTCTCATCTTCTCACTAGATCCAATTAGCTTACCATCACCATCATGTATATTGGTCTTTCTATTGTGAAATTCAACTCTATAATCTGATTTGTTTAGTTGTAAAACACTCAACAAATTGTATTTAAGTCCTTCAACCTGGTAAACCTTGTCACATGTTATCTTGTTAGTCAATTGAATAATACCTTTACCTCTTATAATACAAAGAATATCATTACCAAATTTAACACATCTACCATTGTATGGACCAATATCTTTAGATTTATCTTTATCTCTTATCATATGATTAGAACATCCACTATCAATTATCCATCTATCACTTTTTTCACATAAGAAATTAATGTATTTTTCTTATCTTCATCAAAATCTTCTTTCATAGAAACATAGACAACTTGATCATCATTACTCTTAGATTTATTATCATTTTTTCTTCAAAAATATAACAAAATTTCTTACCATTTTCATGCTTGCTTCTCTTGTAGTCTTTGTCATCTCTTCTTCCTTTGTACTTGTTTTCCTTCTTTTCTTCCTTATTATCTCTGTTAGGACATCTAGTAGCAATATGACAAACTTTGTTGCATGAAAAATAAATGATAGGTAATTTACCTTTGTATTTACCTCTTCCTCTTCCAAACCATTTTTTCAATTAGGGCTTCAAGTTCATCAATCTCATCATTAGACCTATCACTTTCACTCTTCACATGTTTTTCTTTCTTATTTCTAAGAACTACTTGTGACTTGAAAGTAGATTCAATAGTAGCAGGTGCATAGTTATCAAAGTTAGACATCTCAAAAGCAGTAAGTCTACCAATTACACCTTCTAAGGTCAAATTGTTACTTGGTGTACATCTCAGTTCTTAGATTGTGGGGACTCTAATGGCATGGATAGAGAGTAGACTCCTCAATACCTTTCTTATCATTTTTTAATCATTGATTTCTTCATTTGCACCTCAAATAGAATTAATCTCTTTAACTCTTATGCAGTATTGTACTATGTTCTTTGTTACAGTAAAGTGATAATTTAATTTCATTTATTAAATGTGCTTTACTCCCTTCTTAAGATTTCACTTTATGCACCTTTTTCATTCTCATTTAATAATTAATTAGTAATTATTAAATAATAATTACCTTTTAGGTTACCCTTTTCGGGTTTTGATCTCCTTTTATAAGATTAGATCATTTGTAATTATCTTACATATTTTTCATTTCTAAGAATATAATTTGCATATTTTTAGAGCGAGAAATTTTTTTTAAAAAGAATTAATTATTAGATGCCTAAAGTTTAGCTTAAATGGACTAGAGTTTATTAGGAAATATCTAATTACTCTAACACAACCTTAAGATAAACTTAGAGAGTAGCTAAAAACCTAGAAACTACTATTAAAAGTAGATTTGGGTCCTGGAAAATAAGGCCTAATGAGGTACCCAAGCACAAAAAAATCTTTGAAAAGAGGAGAAATAGAGAAAACCACATGGGAAAAACCCTATTCCAAAAAGATATGGAAAACATGTTAAAAACAAACCAGTGAAGGACTAAAGAAGCCTACAAACTAGGGAGAATGTTCTAGAAAATAGGAACAAAAGATGATCATGAAGAACATCATTGAAGCATGTAGCAATTACAAAGCTCTATCAAAAGTAACTGATGATCTGAAGAACCTACACTAAAATAGAACCTAACTAGGTAGAGAAGACTATAATCTACATCTAATTAAAAGAAACACAAAGGAACAACCGAACTCAAAGATAGAGATGGCATGAAACACCAAATCCTGAAGAGTTGATCAATTGAACCAAGGAAGCATGAGAAACAACAAAAGAAGATACCATGTTGAAGTTGATGAAAGATCAACTCCAAAGCTCCCAAGAATCACTTGCATTCAAATAGCTATCATAGAAGATAGAGGCTAAAAGCTATGGAGGCTGAAATTGCCAGATTCATAGATGAGACATTCTTGATGAGGAAAAAGATATAATTTTATTATCAAAAATGAATTAATCTCAATTCAATGTTTGCAATGAGAGACCATCCTTATAAATGAGATTAAAACCCTAAAAAGGTCTAACCTAGGTTGCATTATAACAATTAATAAAAGAGTTAATTATTAGATGCCTAAATTTTAGCTTAAGTGAACTAGAGTTAATTAGGAAATATCTAATTACTCTAAAATTCTCACCTTCCATCATTCCAATGTCATCAAATTCACCTCTCATGCTTTCTTATTTTTCTCTTAGATCATTTTCATCACCTCCATATATGGTCTTCAATCTATCCCACATTGTATTTGCACTATCATAGTCTTTTAGATCATCAAACTTGGCATAGATTAGGGTTGGAGAAATCTCTAGCATTTCTTGGTTGTGTTCTAGCTTATGTTTTAGTTATTCATCAATCAAAGGATTAGTTGTTACCTTTACATATTCATTGTCCAAAAAATTGATAGCAATGTCACTGATACTAGATATGTACAACTTCATCAAGGTTGGCCATGCATGAAAGTTCTCCATGTTCATCTTGTGTGCATCTCTCTTATTAGTCATGATCTTTAGCTTTAAGTACCTTTAAAATTTTCTCTATAAGCACTGAGCTCTTACACCAATTTTTAGAAATTCTTAGAATAACTAAGAGGGAGGGGGCTGAATCAATTACTCAAGGTCAATATGTACCACTTGATCAATAAAATAATAAACACATCATTGTTCTTCTTATCATGTTATTTCTCAATCTATACTATACAATTGTCATAAACATAACTTGGATTTCATAATGAAACATTATCAAATGTAAACACATAAAGCATTCATCATAGTTTTGACACTAGGATTTTACTTGGAAACCCAATTTGGAAAAACCCACCAGTAACATATCACTCTTTTTCACTCTTTCAAAGTGTGCTTTGTTAGGAGCCAACCCGGCCAACCCTATTAAAGGTTATAAAACACATTGTTAAATGTGATCTAGCTAGAGGATTTAATCACCCTGGTAGGAGTGGCCTTGTAAGAGGACTTTGATCATTCCATTTGGAATATCACCTAGTTAAAGGATTTACACAAACTATTAAGTATTCAAATGACTATTAGGTTAACCTTTGTTAAAAGGATTTCAATAAAAAAAATTTACAATTACTAGAAAGAAAATAGTAGGTTTTGATCTGTACAATTACAACTCACTTTTGTAGGTTCAAATATATGTTCGGTCCTTATGTTGGTTTACTAATAAGCCTTCCATTGACATCTTTGATCTTGATTTTCTTGGACACCCTTCAAGAAATTAGTCCACTCTTCTCATCAACACTTAAGCTTTCTACTCTTATATATTTATCAATAATAATATCATGTCTGCAAGATTTTTCTATTTTCTTAACATTCACTTGCACTTGTGCATTTCTAATCAACCTTTCTCTGTATGCCTCTCTTCGCATACAAGCTTCACATTCACACATGCACATACTCATACACTATGTGTTTGAATCTATAGCTCTTTAAATAGACAACTTGTGCTTTATCATTTTCTACATCCACCATAGATCTTAAGGTTTATGAATAGATTCAACTTGATTCATTGTATCTATTTATATTATTGATCTTCTTCTAGAAGCTTGTCTAGAATTTGACTATTAGGTCTCTACCTAATCCTTTCTTTGTATTCAATGATAAAACTCATCAATTTTATTTTCAACGTGATTTACATCTCCTGAAAAATAAACTAAGTTTCCTTGATCTTACAATTTCCTTGAATTAATTCTTATACTGTCACTTGACAATCTCTAAATTATGGTACTTAGTGATCACTAAAATACTCAATCACTATAAATCTTTCGGGCTCGGCATCAAATGTCTTGCTCAATTGATGTTAATGCTTAGTAAACACTACATTTTCTCAACACTAACTATATCTTAGTTGAAACTAACATTACTCGATAGTAACTATATTTTATACTTCTGGTCTTCTTTTCTTAGCTTTCTTGACATAATCACTTTTCTTTACCAAAGTCTATCTAATAAAATGTCCATTGTAACTTCCTTTTCATAATTAAACTTTTTCTCTAGGTGCTATTGTTATGAAAAAAATTTCAAATCCTCTTCATTAATCAAATAGATATGACATTTAGGTTAGGTAGAAATATGTCTTATCAATAGATTTGACATCAATTACAAAACAAGAATTGTTCCAATTATAAGTTTCCAACAAATGCACCACGTCTTTCTTCAATGCCCAAAGTTCACCTTTGAACCTAATTGGTCCATTACATGACTTGCCCAAAAATCCTAAAAAATATTGCCCACAATTCATCCATGGAAAATCACAAACAACAAAAGATGATATTATATTTTTCAAGGAAATTTGTAATCGCAACCATATTTAGCATATGGACATGGTTTTCAGCTTGTTCCATTAAAATTTGGGGGAAATAACATTCAATTGGTACCTCAATCTGCCACCAACATAAAAAAGAGATTGGAATTATTTTGAGAGCAATTTCTAGCATAATTAAAGGTCTACATTGATCTATCTATCCAACATTATCAATTCATCTCAATTAATATGGATCCCCATGAGTCTATTTCACTATTTAATCATCACTTCTATAAGATGTATCAAAGATTGAAATCTCCTTATATTGTACCACAAGAGGCTACCATCCAAATCTATTTAGGAACAATGGATTCATTAACTTCTATTTTTCTAAGAAGGCTCCTAGCCAAAGACATTGATACCATTGAAAAGGTCTTCAAAGAGGTTGTTACATTTACAAAGCAAGTAGATCCCTAGGGTGGAGGGAACTTTATGTCTTCCTTCACTTTGAATAATGCAGTAGCCATACCACCATTTCTAGTAAGAGTGTCTACTATGCTCAATCAAATACACCTATTGAATCCAATACCTTTACTGCAATGGGTTACTACAACACCAATGCCAACAATTACATATTTAGGGTATGAGACCCAAAAGACTACATTCTTTGAGAAGAAGACTTCTCCACCCACTAAAATCAAGAATAATATGGCTAGTGAGTTTGAGGCCATGAAGAATACATTGTATCTTTTGTCCAATGAACTCATCAAAATAAAATAAAATTCCTCAAGAAACCAAGACAACTTTCTGCCTAAAACAATTATCCTCAAAATTAGGGCACAAGTTGTGGCCCCTAAAGTAACATCAACAATGAGAATAATGGTATTATAGGTATGACTCCAATTGAAAATGGATATGGGTACAATGATATTCTAGATTAACCTCCCTAAGTCATGGAGGAACACTCTTTTTATTTTAGTGCAATGTTTTTTGAATCATATGATAAATTGCAAAATAAAAAAAATGATGAAGATGATCAAGAGGAGTTTGTGTACCCATTCAATGAAGATAAAGAGAATGAACACTCTGGGATTGATGTTTATTGTAGGAATAATATTAACACACAAAATTTGAAAAGTAGAGAAGATCCTCTAATGTATGATTCCTCTCTATGGTTACATCTTACTCCTCCAAACATGCAAGTCTATAACACTCCAATGCATTATGAGGATCCAAACAACATTACTCTAACAATTCAGAAGGAAATACATGTAAAAGATGAGGTTTTGAAAGGTTTTATGGATAAAGTAACAAGGAATTTGAAGTATTTAGGAGAAGATAAGAATCCAAACATCCTTTTTCCTCCTAATATTGTCACCTCCATGAAAGGATTCATTTAGAGTTGGAATATTCTAGTTGTCAAGAAGCAATATCTAATGTGTTAGCATAGATAGATCAGCTTGCTGAAATTTTTGGAAGGAGTGAAATTGTTGCAAGTTTTAATATTACAAGAAGTGTGGATATCCTAGGAAATTTTGAGGAAGCAACAAATTTTGAAGTTCCGAAACCCCATGGATTTGCAAAAATTGACAACGTAGTAAAAAATATGGAAATGAAAAAGATCCCGAGGTTGCTAAGTTTTTTGAGGAAGTCATCAAGAAGAAGATACCAATACTTTCTACTCTGATATTGATCCCCCATTAACTAATGAGAAGATACCTCCCTTAGAACAATATATGCCATTAGACGAGATGGATAGAGTGCTTAATTTGGTTTCAAGCTTAACTATGGAAATGTTTATTTGTGGGTATTCTATGCGTATATCAAACTATGCAATAAAAAAATCATGTAGAGCTCATCCCTTTGGGTTCCATTTAGAAGAAAGTTGTCATGATTTCTTGTTACCTTGGGAGATTGCAATGGAAGGTAAGTATTATTTGGACATGCTTCTTTGGGATATGAGGAAGAAAACATCTTGATTAATTATATTAATGAACCTTGTAATTTGAAGGGAAGGCTTATCATTGAGTTTTCTAGTCCCAAGGAACCTAAAAGTGACAATTCATTATTTAAGGCTAATGATGGTAATAATAAGGACCATAAACATAACTTTCTATATTTTGGGTCTTGTTCTAATAGCTATATTACATTATCGATGCTAGTGTTTCTATGTGCATGTAGAGTTGTGTACCATAAGATAAGATCACCAAAAGGAAAAATTACAATGTGTGAGTGTAACCCTATGTAGGGAGCTCACTAGATTAGGTCATATCTTTCCATTATCCCTCTCAATTTGATGATTTTTAGTTTTAATATGATGCTAAAGGTAAGAAAACTTTTTTTTGGGTCAATTATAACCATGGAGAGTTACCACAACTTTTGGTTTTGTGTTATTTATACCTAAAATTTAAACCAAGATTGCCCAATTTTATTTTATTTTGAGTACAAAGACAAGTCAAAAAAATTTAGAGCTATATGGCTTGGGTTATTACTATTACACATAATTCAAAATCTACTGACAACCACCCCATATTCTTATTACTCAAGGTTTTCAGTATACAAGTTTTTTGGTTTTTTTAAAAGTCTTCTTAATTAGGTTTTAGTTTTCTTTGTGTCAATTCTTTTTTTTTTGGGTTTTTTCATATTTTTATTTTTTAGTTTTTGAGTTAGGGAGTCACTAGTTTTTGTTAGGGTTGTTCCCAACATGTGGTCCATCCCAACTAGTCTAGATTTATGGAACAGTTGTTTCTTTGTCAAAGTATTCGGATTACTTTATTTCTTGTATGAACTAAATATAGATGTTGCTCCCAAGTAAAGAGGAATTTTGGCCTTAAAATCAAATTCTAGATTAATCACTCTCAACACTTTACAAATTTAAAGAATTGGTCATCTAGGTTTCTTTCAACCCAGGTGGACAGTGGCTAAGGGATAGTCTAAAACTTTCTGGTTTGAATAGAGGATTTCCCTAGGTGCTTATCAAAATCACTTGTTGGCATGTGAGTTTCCCAAAGTTCATTAAAAGTGGAATGCACAAGTCATAATATTGGAAAAGGTCCATAAGAAAGGATCATCAATACATTGATCATATAGTCTACTCATTATAAAATGGTGTCATCAAATAGGACTCCAAAGCTTGGTATGAACCAAAATAAGGTGATCAATTGGAGCTAGCATAATATATTTGTTGGCTTACTTAAAACAAAAAAAGTTTTCAAGAAATAATTAAGTGGAAACACATGAGCTCCATGAATTTGACAAATGGATCACCAAAAATACAAAAGACAAGTAATTGATGACTCATTAAGAGCCTCTAAATGGTTTCTCACATCTAGTCATATAGTGATTGGAAATTTATTGATGGGGATTTCTCAAGCTCTCACTAGTCAATGAAAGATTATTTCTATGTTGTTACACAGTTTTAGTAGTTAGCACTTAGGAGCATCAAAGGAATTAATATTTTGAATACACACTAAGCATGAAAATTGAAAAGTTTGAGTTTCTTATTTTAAATTCTCAAAACCCACTAGTGACATCTAGAATCAGGTTGCAAACTTGATACGAGTTCGAAAATCAATTGCTAATAAAGAAATGCCTTTTTCATTTCTCTCTTTTCTTGGGGCTATCTATTGTGGTTCCACAAAATATTTCCCATTTTTTACTTCAAAAATGGGGACCCCCTTTTTTTGGATCATAGAAGCTCATTCCTTAGAATAGGGTATCCTCCAACGTGCCTCCAGTGGTACAAATTTTATAGTTTGGGTTTAGGAGTCTGATTAGTTAGCATCATTTTTAACCCCTAGTACTAGTATATTGATGTTTATCTTTGTATAAGTCATCATGGCATCCTTTTCATCTATAGTACACAAAATTACCATAGTATTGCATGTGCATTTTCAAAATAGGCACCTTGGGATTTCATATAGAAGAAGTAGAAAGAGTTCAATTATATGAAAATATTGTAATATAAAGAGGAAATAAATCATCAAAAATATCAAGAATAAGTACACTAGAGTTCTCCCAGACTCCATTGAAGAAAAACCCATAAATCATTTTCAAAACTAGGAACTTTGATTTTTGGGTGAATTGAGCATCTTGTGCACTTCTCTAAAGGTGTGTTGGTGTACATTACAAATTTTAAAATTCATAAGTTGAAGGACTCGTGAAGGTGTGCAAGGTGTGCAAGTGTGCATTGCAATTTTGAATCTACATAAATGCAAGGTGCACAAGTGGGAAAAGTGTATTGATGCACAAAGTGCATTAATAATCCTAAATCATTATAAATATTATAAATAAGCACACAAGAGTGGTATAAAACCCCATTTGAGAAAAACCTAGAAATTATTTTCAAACTAAGAACTTTGATTTTTGGGTGAATTGAGCACATTGCACAATTCTCTGAAGGTGCGAGGTGAGCAATTTGAAGATTTGGTGAATGAATTATCTTTAAGGGTGCATAGGTATACATATGTAAAACATTTAGAGGCCCCCAAGGTCCCTATCATTACCATGGCTTCCTCATCTTCTATAGAAACATAGATCAGACTCAAACCCATGACTTTCAAGTTCCAAGGAATGCCCAAGAAGTCACATTCAATTATTTCCACAAGGAAGTGAGGGAAAAGTATGAACCTTTATAATTTTTATCTACTCAAGTAATCACCTCCACCATACAAAATTTCAAAGGGGAACAACCACACATCATTTTGGTTGAAGGTCAACAAGACCAAGATGATGGAAACTAAAAATTGTAGAGTTAATAAAATTCTCACCTTGGAAAATTGTGGAGTTAGAAAATTTTTGTAATGCCCTACTGGGGAACCCAAAATAAATTAACATAAAGTTTCACTAAGTTTTTCAAACATTTTTTTTTTATGATAACAACTTAACAACAATAGATAACATATAGCAAAAGCAATTACTCATATACATACAACCATTAAAATAGATTACATCTCTTACGAGTCCCATGACATTGAATCACATTTAGGTTTAATTAATACTAAATCCAATACATAAAAAATCCACATCAAAGAATAACTACAAGTACAATTCCAATTAAATAATATACAATTACATAGGATGCTACTTGGCATAATCAGAATGCTTAATCATCTATTATACAAATCACAAGGTATGAAAAGCTCAAATAATATACATCATGAATATAATTCATCATCTCATAAGATCACTAATAATAAAATAAATACAATAGAAATAACCATTCATTAGAGTATAACCATCCATTAGATAACACAAGATTAGAAAGAAGGGTATAATAGCATAGGTACATCCAACAACAATATCCAATGGTCGGATCTCAATGGTATAAGAAAAATGTAATACCACCTGACCTCGTGGAACCCAAATGGCCCACTCCCACTATGCTGAGGAGATAACCTCAAGTCCCATAAAAATATCAATCTCAAAAGTCATAACCAACATCTAGGTCAAGGAAACACCTAAAAGAAAACTATCTCAAAGGGTACTAAGACACAAGTATCATCTAAACCTAGAGACAATAGTGACATGTAGGAAATATACTATGTAAGTGGGAAAGTGTCATCTCATGAGCCAGCTCTAAGGTTACCCTAATAGCCACTCTATACTTTGGCCACCTACTATCTCTATGTCGCACCAGTATCCTTTCATACAGATAAGGCATACTAATGAAGTAAGGTCATAACCAAGTATCCTCTCTATTCCCATCCTAGCCTGTACTAGCACTCAAGGCATGGGTGATGAAAATAATGACTATTATTAATTCATTTTACTCTCATTTAATGAAATTTTATCACATTAAAAAAATTTACAATATGTTACCTAGGCAGCCTCTTTGGGCTCTGACCTCCATTGCAAGTCACTCCCAATGTATACATAGATTAACTATCCTAGGCTCATAAAATTACAACTCATAAAATCACAATTTTTTACCTTGGTCCTTTACAAGTGACTAGAAAGAACCTATAAAAAAACACAATATTCACCTTAGTCCTTTACAAGAAACTGGAAAGCACCTAAAGACCAATCATAACATTTGCCTCAATATTTTATAAGTAACTAGAAAGCACCACAAGACAAATCACAATGATCACCTCAGATCTATACAAGAAATGGGAAAGCATTCAAAAAGAAAATTGATCAAAACTCAAAGGTTACATCAAGAAAATACGCCATTCACCTCAATTCTATACAAGTGACTGGAAAGCATTAAAAAACAATAGATCAAATCTCATCATAGAAAAAAAATGACAAATCACCATGGTCAAGTATAAAAGATCATATAAAAAATGTCATCATGACATCACATGACAACACCAAAATAGTAACTCCCAACCTCTGGTAAATATCCAAAACTATTCAATACTCTAAGTCAACTCCAAACCCAACACATAAAAGAAATCACACAACTGGCAGTGTAGTTTTGTAGATTTTGTTTGATTTGAAAACATACAATTTTGATTTAATAGTAGGTTCAAGTTTATGTTTTTTTATGAGTGATGGGCCTCTAAAAGGCAATTATTTTGAGTTCCTTTTATCTTGTTTTTAGAAAGTTATCTTGCAAAAATAGTTATGACTGTATGGTTTTAAGTAAATGAACTTATGTTTTGATGACTATGTTATCTATATGCTAAGACATGAAGTAGTAGTATGGATAAGCTCAAAAATGCTATATATGCTTGAATCTATGGACTTCTATGGTATAATGAAGGAATTTTGCATGCTGATAAATATTTCCTCATCCATGCTATGTTTCGGTAGATTCCTTCATGTAGCCATAGGATTTGCAAAGAGTGATAGTTTGAACATTACATCTTTTTCTAACATTGATGATGAAATGAATATATGTATGTGGAAGTTGTATGCATTCAATGTTTTGTAGGTACTTGCCACATGTATTCAAAGTCAGCACCTTGGCGCTAAGTTAAAATTTACTAGACTGCTGAACCGCCATGAACAAGCAAGATATTGATTGTTTTTTGTTATGAATAGCACATGAATATGGCTTCCTCAACCTGCTATATTCTTGGAGTGTTTAATCATGGTTGATGATATTTCTATTGCAAACTTTATGAATCTATAATTGATCCTCATTGATGGAGTAATTGTAGAGTTATGAAGTTGTTGTATTTTCCCTTTTAAATAATGACCATTGTAGCTTTGAAAAGAGTTTTTTGGAAGAAAGATAGAATATATTGATTTTCATAATAGCAGCGAATGATCTTGTCTTTAATCAAATGTAATCTCTTATCATGAATGAATAGAATACAAAGTCCAAGTTTACATATCCTGTCTTGATTGTCTTTTCTATTCACTCATCCAAGGGGGCCCACTTGGTGATTGAACTACTTTGTTAGAATAGAGTTCATTTCCTTGTTTGTTTCTTTGCAACGTAGAATTATGTTGTTCCTACAGCCATTGATAATAGAATCAATGAATTGTTCCTGCACCATAGCTACTTAGATAGGTTTACTATTTACAACATTACTTTAAGCTCTAAATTAAGATGGTGTTTTAGTTTCTAGTTTAAGTCTCCTTTAGCATTCCCTTTGTTTTAGTTGTAATTGTAAGCACACAAAAATGGTCACCTTCACTATGAGCCCCGATTTCATAATTTATGTCAAGCTTGAATCAATATTTGCATCATCATTTCCTTTGATCAAATTAAATTATTTCAATTATTCAACTTTTTTCAATTATTTGAATTTTTTTAATTAATCATTATTATTTTACACCAATTTCCTTGATTAAATTGGAATTCATCTATTTAATTATTTTAAATAAAATGGTTTGATCATCTTGATTTTTTGTATTATTTAATTAAAGGAGTTGCTCCCTTTTAATTAAATAAAACCCCTCCTCACTTAATTTTATGTGCAACAATTATTATTTTAAAATAAATAATTAAATAATTGTCAAACACTTTATTTTATAAGAAAAGGGATTATTTTACATTTAAATTAAATAAAAATACCCCTTATCTTATCATTTTTATGGAGTGTTACATTCCACATCTCTTAATTAAATGCTAATTGCACATTCTCTTATGTGGTCCATACCCTTTCGTTTAATTTTCATTTTCCCTCCTATTTGGGAATGCCTCTTTGGATTGATATATAAAGGAGACCTCCTCCTTCAGTTTGAGGAGGATATTTCTTGTGCTATAGTTATTATAGACATTTTTGAAGCTTTCTTGGAGACTTGGAGATATCTCGCATATTCATAATCATTTTGAATCTTTTGTTCATTGGATGTACTTGTGAACACCAAGACTGATGTTCATATGAGAGCCACCACTTCAAACCTTTGAAGGTCTTTTCACATTGATGATAGGAAGCTATGAGTCGATTCTTGAGATCTTGCATTTTCATGGTGTTATTTTGAAGGATTTCGAGTGTAAAGCTTCATAGAAGTATATTTGCTATTTGTCCACTTTTTT
Organism: Cupressus sempervirens; assembly: GCA_028749045.1. NCBI lineage: Eukaryota > Viridiplantae > Streptophyta > Pinopsida > Cupressales > Cupressaceae > Cupressus > Cupressus sempervirens. Next base: position 798,054,080 of record CM053793.1, read on the forward strand.
CACACACATTTTTTTGGTGCCCACTATGGGGCAACCCACCTTTACATGTTGATTTTGGATATTTTTGGAGCTAACCCCTTGTGCAGATGTGCTTAAAGAAGAAAACCCTAGATTTTCAAGATTTGATCATATCTCCCTAAAAAATTGGTTTTTTGGTCTGAAATTATTTTTATAGCTTGGTGACATGTCAGAGAAGCATCAATTAAAATTTCAAAGTTTTCTGAGGTAATTCATATTTTTAATAATTTTTTCTTTATTTTTTATGAAAAATCTTTTTTGGATGCAAACTAGTGAAATTTTTGGCAAAGTATACATTTTTGGAAAGTTATGTGAATTATAAATAGTCTATTTCTTTGTGTTTTGAGTTTAGGGATCATATGAGGGCTCAAACACTTGATTTACAAAAATTGGTCTATTTTGAAAAAATGGGTCCCTAGGGCACAAATAAAAAGATCTTTTTAAAATTTAGACTTTTTGGAAAGCTCTTTATTTTTAATAGGGGTCTCTTTTCTTTATTTTGGGTTTTGGATCTGATTTCATGTCATATAGGTCCAATCTTGTTGACTAGGTAAAAAATCAAAATTTTAAAATGGGCATGTAATGATTAGCGTGCACTTATTTTTCACATAGTTCAATGCATGATATGAGTTCTCATTTGGATTATTTATTATTATTTCTCCTAACAATTTATTTTAGATCTAACTCTAGGGTTTTCATAAGTTGAATATACATTGTATATCTTGTTTGCTTGTTTGCTTGTCTTGCTTGTTAGAGAGTTTGTGACTTGCTTGCGCAAAAAGATCAAAAAAAATAAAATAAGGTAAAATATTGAATAGATTACTAGGTATTTTGTTTAAATCTCTATAAAATTTGATTTCCTTTCATTAAAACAAACCTCTCACATGTCTTACTTGAGCGATTTCTTTCTTTCATAGATTACATTTCAATTTCTACTCTAAAGTAAAGAAAGAACATAGATGTTTTCTTGGAATCCCTGATTATTCTTCTATGTGCCTAATTATTATTTATAAATCTTAAATTGATCTTATATGGTTAAAAAGAACAATCAAAATTGAGTTCCCCAAATCCAACTTTCTAGTTTATTAACTAGCTGCCACCTTGCTTATTGTGAACCTATTTCGTAGTTAGCATTCATCATTTGGAGAGTTCAATTCATTAATATGACTATGGTAAAAAAAAATTTAGAGATAACCCTAGTGGAGAAGATTTTCTTTGGGATTCTTTAATCTCATACTTGGATTATGGGTATTCACTTGTCTAAACATATCAATTTGTCAAATATTATTACATTTTTATTACAAAACATTACAACTCTTGGATAATTCCACATTTGTAAGACCAACAGTGGCATATTGTGTTAACCAATCATGACATCTCTATTGGTTGACTGAGTTAACAAGAGTGATAGATAGTTACATTATTACATCTTATTAATTTGACAAGTGATTACTTTACTACCTGATATTGGTACCAACACTTCTTGGATTCTTCCTATTTACTAGTATTTTCCCTCTTATGTTGGTTACGACTAGGTTTCAAGTGAGTCATGGTAAAAAACCTCAAGTTAACTTTGATCAATTACCCTTAGTTCCAACTCATCAAAAATGTAAAGGAAAAGAACCTATCTTTGATCAATCACCTATTAGAGAAATAGAAATTGAGTTTACTCCTCCTAGTCATCTTAGTAAATTGTACATACCTAGGGCCTCTTCACTTTTTAAGCAAGACATGATATTCACTAGAAACAAAGATAAAATCATGGATGACATGATGAATGATAGACTATTGAGGCAACATGGAGTTGAACCTTTGGGACCTTGCAAAACTCATGAAGATATCTATGGAACTACCTCAGAAAATTATTTTGATAGAGATTTACATGGAGGAAAACAACACTACTCTACATTTCTTACTCCTCCTAGATTATCACCTAGATATTTTGAGCCAATGGATGATAAAATAAAACAAGATGAATTGGAAAAGACAACATACTTGGAGAAGAAAGAGAAACAAGTAGCACAAAAAATCAATGAAAGGTTGGCTAAATCTCAAGAATTTCTCAACAAAATTTCAAGAACCCCTAATGGTCAATTTAGTAAAGTGAGTAAGATGTATATGGAAGCACAAGTTAGAGACATGGCTAAAAATATGGCTGAAGACATGGCTCAACAAATGGTTAATGATATTCTTTCTCAGAGGGGTAATGCTTCTCTACCTCCTAGATCTCCTAGAGGTGAAGAAGAGAGATGTCTTCTGCAAGAAAAATAAGCTTACATGGATGCATTCATATAGCGTGAGGTAGAAAAGAAAGATCATGAAATAACCCATCAAAAACTTAATGATATACTTTTTCTTGGTGGTGTTAGTGATTCTCCACCTCCTTCTCCTCCTCCAAGAGTTACTAGACATATGTTGCCTTCACAATCTCCTAAGGGAAATAGGAGACAACCATCTTCTTCTCCTAGATATCAGTAAAGGAAAATGTCTCCTCTAAGGAATTCATAGAAACATCCTCAATTTACTACACATGGTTTTAGTGTGGATTATGATTTATTAGAGCGAGACCTAGAATTTTACAAGTGCATGGATCCATACATTCAAATTAATAAGGATAAATACTTCATGGATTTAATCAACAAAGGTGTTCAAGTACCTTATAATTTTGATGTGGATAAGAATATCAAGAGACAAGATCCTTCATTTCAATAACAAATTGAGAAAAATATGAAGATGTATATGGATAAACTTACACCTAAGAATCCATTTTCTTTATAGAGTGTGTGTCCTCTACCTTTTGAGAGGAGTATTCTAGAGGTTGAATAACCTAAGAAAATAGAATTTCTACATCATAATAAGTATGATGGGAATGGAGACCCTAGTGATCATGTGAGACAATTTAATGTTTTAAGCTTGAAATTTGAACATAAAGATGCGTATCTTATGAGATTGTTCCCTAGGAGTTTGAAGGGCCAAGATATGGAATGGTTCACTAAGATTACTCCCCCACTTAAGAATTTTGAGGAACTTTTTCAAAAATGTATCCAACACTTCTCTTACAATGTTCAAAAACCAGTTTCTGTGTTGGATTTATGCAACCTCAAACAAGATCAAGAAGAACCTTTTGTTACCTTTTCACAAAAATGGAGAAAGTTATGTTCTTTTCACTCTAGAGAAATTCCAAAAAAAGAGAGAATTGATATGCTTGTGAGTAATTGGGTTCTTGAATTGAGAAATGAAATTGGAAAATGGGTGATTGGGACTTTTCATAATATGGTAGAAATAACTTTCCATAAATAGGATGTTTTGAATAATCAAGGAATTATCGAGCATAATAGCAACAAGAGTAACCAAAAAAATGGAAATAAGAATAGGAGTACTTCTTATAAATGGAATCAACATTTGGTTTATGATGGTGTAGTTGATGCACCTAAGTCTAATAATCAAGCAGTTTATAAGTTATCAGATAGTGTTCATGCTATGAAACTTCAAGAAACTTCTCAAAAAAATAATAGAGATAATTCTAGATACAATTATAGCAATCCTCAAGAGAGAAGAACTTTTACAAAGATTAGCAGATCTTATGAGGATGTTTTGAAAGAGTTGGTTGATAGCAAGATATTAACTTTGATTGAGAATTGGCAACCACCTCTTGTAAATGGTCCATGTTGGGATGATAATGCCTATTGTAAATATCATCAAAGAAAAGCTGGTCATACTACAAAAAATTGTCAAAGGTTAAAACATGATATATATAATTTGATTGATAATGGAAAGTTAATAATTTATGGTGTTATTCATGCTACTAATAATGATCATCAAGCTTATAAAGATCCATTTCCTAGTTATGAAAAGGGTGAACTATCTACAAATGGGAAAGCTCAAGTCAATTATACTTATTCCAATCAAAATTATGGATATTCTAATGTAAATAATGTTATCAACATGGTTGCAATTAAGGAAAATTATAAGGATTTGAATCATATTGAAGTCATGATTCATAGAACTCTTGTTAGATGTGTATTGGTAGATGGGGGTGTCGGGTTGAATATTTGTCCTTTCAACATACTTGAAATGTTGGGATATTCAAAACAAGATATTGATACTAAACAGAAGGTTACTATCAGAGCTTATAATGGTAGTAAAAGATTGGTTGTTTTACCTATTTAGATTGAGTCAGTTGAGAGATATATTTTGTTTCATGTGATTGATACTAGTACCCTTATTTATAACATTTTATTGGGTAGACATTGGATACATGAAATGAAAGCTATTCCTTCCACATATCATCAATGTGTTACATTTTCATATAATGGGATTGAGATGTGTATTTCAGGAGTTAATACTTTGTCTATCAATAATATTTCAATCGAATCACATACACCTTTGGATAGAGTTTTAGATGAGACAGTTGAAGAATCCATAGAATGTGTGACAGAATCCAAGACACTTAATAGTGAAACAGAGGGATATGAGGTTGTTTCTTCAAAAAAATTAGATGAGATATATACTAATTTCAAACTTTGTGAGGATGAAAATAAATATCTTGACACAAGAAAGGGAGAATATAGGATGGATTATATCGATACTCTTCTAGTTTCACCTCATTCCTATGACTTACCTTCACATGAGATGAAACTTTCTTCTTTTACTAAGATTGAGTGTGATACTTTTGTTGAACCTTTACTTCCAATGGAAGAAGAGGAAGAATAAATTGTTGTTAGAAATTGGATTTACAAAGAAGAAAGTGATGATGGACCCATCTTTGATGTTTATGATGATGATGAGGAAGTGTATATACTTGATCAACATGATATATGTGATGATTTGATTCCTTTTATTAATCTTCTTTTGGGAGACAGACATGGTTCTATTAATGAAGCTTCTACTTCAAAAATTTAGAATGATTCAGATATAGAAAATAATGATGAAAGAACATATTCAAATAAGTATGAATTGGAATTATTTTTAGAGCCTGCTATAGTTGATTTGGGTATTGATGTAATTCATGCTTATGATGCTCAATCTAGTATAATTAATAAGATTTTGAACTCACATGTTCCTCATGAGTCAAATTCTCTAGTTATTAGACAACTTTATGATTCAAGAGAAATTGAGAACTTGATAGGCTTTGATTCTTCAGTTGCCAGCAAGGATGTTATTCATATTTACAATCTTGAGTCTTTAGAAGTTGAGATTCCATAATTGAGGGTTATGCTTAACATATTAGTGACAAATGAAGACTACAGAGTTATGAGATTACAAGAACTTGAGTTACTTGATGAGAAGAGAAAAGTTTCTTTTGATCACATGAGATTTTATGAAAAAAGATTGTCTAAGAATTATAACAAGAAAGTTTACCCTAGAGAATTTTTAGTGGGAGATCTTGTTTTGTGTGAGAGTCCTAATAATAAAAAAAATAAAGCTTAAAAAGGAAAATTTGAGCCTAATTGGTTGGTTCCTTTTATTATTACATCTGATTTTGGATTAGGTGCATATTTATTATTTACACCTCAGGGAGATCAGCTCCCTAATCTTATCATTGTGCTTCATTTGAAAAATTTCTATCCCTGATGTTCGTTCTTGCTAGGGGCATCTGTACATATTAATGGGTCCTAAAAAATAAAATAAAATAAAAATTCAAAAAAGGTGACATATTCCAAAAAAAAAGAAAAAAGAAAACAGTATTTTTCAATATCAACAACGGTGTTCCTTAAATATCTTAAACACCAAAATAGTGTTTCTCAACACTACCCTAATAGTCTTGTCTTGTGATCCTTTCCTACTTGTGAGATCTTGACCTTTTTCCTCAAAACTTAGTATTGATTATCACACTTTAGTTTATATTAATTTTGAGCTATGCTTTATCTCTCTTTGTATGTTGACTATTCATTTCTATATATACATGTTTATTGCACTATATTTGCGTTTTTTTTTATTCCCTCCCTAGTCATTTTTGCCCTAGGGCATGTGGTTTTTTTTTTTTAATAAGTTATTTGATTAGTATTGATTTTCAATGAGTGTCTTAGTGGTTCTCTTTGGATGCATATCAAGAGAAATATGGAACATAAGACACATTTTTGGTTGATTTCTTGCTTGTGTGGTTTTGATCTCAAGACTCGAAGTATTTTTCAACACTACCTAATCCCCTTCATATCATCATAGTTGCCTTGGTAACTAGTGATGATTTTGGGAGGCTTTTGATCACATCCATATCTTCATATTAGTTTGGTGATTAGTGATGATTGTGTGATCTTTCTGATAGAGTTACATTCATATGTTCATGGTTCCAACTAGTGAAGGTTGTGTAGATTGGCTCAATGATTAAAACTAGGATCCTAATCTTGGATGAAATGAGTAAGTAAGTAGAATGGATAGAAGTGTCATATGGACATGAACATGCATCTTATCCCCTTGTCTTTTTGGAAGTTTTGGATTTGTGTGTTTACCTTTTGGAGGTCTCCTTCACCTTTTCTTTACTATCAGTTGTGATCATTATTGTACCTTTTTAAATACATGTCACTCATTCATGATCTCAATTGAAATTTCATATCTTACATAGTTGATAGTTTTTGAGACATTTTTCTCTCTTCTTCTTTCCATCTTCTTGTTTTTCATTCACCCTCCTTCTTTCTTCTAATTTGGGGAATCATTTTCATGCTTGCTTATTTAACCTTGGTTTCTTGATCTATATCTTGGTTATCTTTCATCATGAACCTTTTTATGATTTGATCATATCCATATTTTTCTTTCTTAGTCTCTCTATCATTTCAATTTTGATTCTAAGGATGTAGGAACACTCTATTTAGCTTCATTGTTTGCAAACCTAATTTGAAATCTACCCATCTTTTTCTACCTAGCTTGGGACAGATGATTATTTTACCTAGGGAAAGTCAAAGTGTGATTTGTCATTTTTTTTTGGGTGTCGATATTTTTCTTTTTCCTTTATATATATTTCATGAATTTTATATTTGTTGAAAATTCTTTGGGCAGACCTACAATTGTAAGACCCATAGGGGTATATTGTGTTCTAGGCACTGTAAGACCCTTGATGGCATGTTGAGGGAACAAGAGTTGGATGCTTAATCTTTATATTTTGATATAAATCAATCTTTATATACACTTTATCTTATAGTTCTTTGACTTAGTGTGCTTGTCATGTATGTGGACACCCCTTAGTCAAAGAGGGGCAAATGTAAGCACACAAAAATGGTCACCTTGACTATGTGCCCTAATTTGATAATTTATGTCAAGCTTGAATCAACATTTGCATCATCATTTCCTTCAATCAAATTAAATTATTTGAATTATTTAAATTATTTAATTAATCATTATTATTATACGTCAATTTTCTTGATTAAATTGGAATTCATTTATTTAATTATTTTAAATAAAATGGATTGATCATCTTGGTTTTTTGTATTATTTAAGTAAAGCAGTTTGATCCCTTTTAATTAAATAAAACCCCTCCTCACTTAATTTTATCTGCAATAACTAGTATTTTAAAAGAAATAATTAAATAGCTATCAGACACTTTATTTTATAAGACAGGGGATTATTTTACATTTAAATTAAATAAAAATACACCTCATCTTATAATTTTTATGGAGTGTTACACTCCACATCTCTTAATTAAATGCTAATTGTACATTCTCTTTTATGGGTCATACCCTTTCATTTAATTTTCATTTTCCCTCCAATTTGGAAATGCCTCTTTGGATTGATATATAAAGGAGACCTCCTTCATTTTGGATAGGATGATTTCTTATGCTACATTATGATGATTTCTTATACTACAGTTATTATAGACATTTTTGAAGCTTTCATGGAGACTTGGAGATATCTTGCATGTTCATAATCATTTTGAATCTTCCATTCATTGGATGTACTTGCAAAGACCAAGACCGATGTTTATATGAGAGCCACCACTTCAAACCTTTGAAGGTCTTTGTGCATTGATGATAGGTATCTATGAGTCGATTCTTCAGATCTTGTGTTTTCATGGTGTTATTTTGACAAATTTCAAGTGTAAGGATTCACTGAAGTGTGTTTGCTACTTGTCCACATTTTTCACACATAGTAATGACTTAAAGAGGAATTAGAGCATATACTTTGTAGCCACGCTCTCAAGCTTGCATCCTCGGGTTGACAAAATAAAATGAAGTCAGTATGTTATTTTAGGAAAATACATGATTCTATCCAATCATGGAGTCACTGTGAAGGGATGTCCAATCCTTTGTTACTAAGATATTAAGCTAACTGACCAATTATTTTTTGACTTAGTAAAGTTTATAAATTTCCCCTCATAACTGAACCCATTTTCCCTTTTAATCTGAATATATAGTTAACACTAACTCACAAAACTAATACCTTTATTAAATACTATAAAATAAATTAAACAATAATTATTAAATTATTTAAATAATAATTATCAAATTATTAATAACCATAATTATTTATTTAAAAATAAAAAACATTAATTTAAACTTATTAAATAAAATTTATTATAAAATTCAATTAATTAATAATAATTAACACACTATATTAATTAAACTAATTATCAAAATCTATATTAAAAAATATTTATTAAATTATTTAAAATTTAATAAATTTAAATAATAATAATAACAAATATTTAAAAACATTATAACATAATGCATTTAGGGCCCACTAGCATAGCCATAAAGGTTGTCACAACAGAGTACAGTTGCGTCAACAATACCTATTGTTGCCATAGTAGTACTGTTGCATACGCATCCCATAAAAACATCATTGGGGGATGAAAAGAGAGTTGGGTGGGGTTATGGTGGCCCTGCCCACCATTGACATATTTAAAATTGTTATTTTTTGTTTATTTAAAAATAAACAAACCAAATTCAGCAACCCCCCCCCCCAATATATTTTATTTTATTTTTTTATTTTATAATACGAGATAAAATTATCACAGTAAATCATTTATTGTGGTAATTTTATTAACACACACACACACATATTAAAGAATTCCCAATAAAATTGATAGGAGAAATACGAGTGATCAATTGAATCTATATAATCATTCTTGATTTCTTTCCCAAACCCTACTCATATCAAAATATGATTCTCTAAAATTTTACAAATGAGGCTTTCTAATTTTCTAAGCATTTACAAATATTTCCCAAATCATGGAACAATAAATTTGCATACATGAGTTTCAACTCGATTCAAATTTTGAAATCAAATTCATCTAGACACGAAGAAAATAGAGAATCCAAAGAATAGAAACTACTTCAAAAAACCTCCAAGATCCTACCTAGATTTGATGCTAAAACCACAAACACGTAGAGCTCACAACCAATTTCCTTCTTCTAAAAACTTCTTCTCAGAAATTAGCTCCTCCTCCAAATCTCTGTATTGAGAAATGAACTCTAATTTCCTAATAAAGAGTTGTTCCCCAAATTAGGGCTTCAATTTTGAAATCACATGAAACCCCTTTTTTCCTTAATTACTTTATTATATTTTAATTTTCATGTGCAACCTTTTAGCAATTTAATTGAAATATATTTATTAAATCAAATTATTTCTCTCTTTATTAATTCTTGAGACATTTTTGATAAAATATTTATTAACTTTATTAATAATATTTAGAGTTTATTATAAAAATAAACTCCTAAATATATTATTATTAAATTAAATAAATATGATCATGCTAAAATTGGGACTTTTCAATATATCTTTATATTTAGTTCTTTTATTTAATTAATTTCTTAACTAAATAAATATAATTAAATATTGAATTTTCTTTATGACATTTTCATTAAATTAAATCATTAAATAGTCCTTTAAATTGATTTAATTATAACTGAAAATCATAATAGACTCACAAGATGAACTACGATTCAAACCCATCATAAAGTACAAAATACTAGATCAAACTCAAGGGTCAAAATCATGAATTTACTTGCTGGTGGGCCCTACTTTCGTAATTTGACATAGGCTAGATCAAACTCAAGGTTCATAATCAAACTCATATACTTGTCCTACTTTCTAGGACAATTGGCTTAAGGTTCGGATTTGGATTGAAGAATTATCTCCCCTCTTTTACTAGTGAGATACTGTGATAGGGTACGTTCATCTTGGAAATTCAAAGAAGTCAATACCAGGTACCTACAATCTACATAAAATTCGAGCATGTACATGCACATATAATTCTAAACTAAATAGGCAATGGTGGGGAGTTGTGCATTATGTAGATATCGACTAGCAGGTGACTATGACTCCCTCCCTCAACCACATCAGGAATGTCAATCATAAAGTAAAATAGACAAGTACACCATACAAATGCAAGTATGGGGTAAGAAACCATAGAACTGCATATAATCATCCATCTAACTATTATCATGAAATAATTGAAATCACTATATACAATCATCATCATCGAATAATAATCATGCATACATGAAATAATTAGTACCAAAGTAAGTCATCATATAATCAACTGAGTATGAAACAATATCCCACAATCAGGAAAACAAATATCATTAATCATAAAACATAATCATAAAGCTGGCCTAAAAGAATCTGGCAATCCAACATGAAAAGTCAACTAGGGGTAGGCATTACAAATTCTCACTTTTAAAATTTGTGGAATTAGAAAAAATCTCACTTTGGAAAATTGTGCAGTTAGAAAAATTCTCTCTTGAAAATTTGTGGAGTTAGAAAAAATCTCCCCTTGGAAAATTGTGGAGTTAGAAAAAATCTCAATTTGGAAAATTGTGGAGTTCAAAAAAATTCTATCAATTTTTATCTTGTCGCCTAGAGGTGCACTTTTCAAAAGGTGCACTTTGTAAAAGGTTAATTGTATACAAGGTGCACCAAAATAAGAGGTGCACCGATAATTTTGAAGATGAAGCAGTGTGTCAATAATTAATTTTAAGTTATTATTTTTGAACATTCCATGCACCAAAAACATGTTTTGATGACAGTTACTCACAGAAACATCTAGAGAATGTCAAGCTTAAATTTTTAGAAGTCTTAGTAACTCCCAGATCATTTCATGGCTTCTCTCTTCTTATATTCTTAATCTTTTATTGTTTTAAGTCATGTAAAGGATCATGCACCCATTAATTGATATAAACAAGGGTAGAGACCTACTTAGCACCACTTAGAGAGCCAGTTTGTATAAAATTAGCTTTATTTAATTAGTTTTGGTATAATGTATGCATTAGAAGAGCTTTCATTCTTAACACAAAAAGAGGAGATGGTTTCTTATAAATACATGGATAGAATATGTACTCCAAGCCAAAATTTTAATGCAATAATAAATTTGATTGGTGCTCTCATTCTTATTGTAGTAAATCTTGCCAGAGTGTGTTATTTTGATAAATTTATGTTCATGAATGATAATGGAGCTAATAGTTTTATTGTGTTGTTATAATTGTGTGATCTTTTAATTCTGGTGTTTTCCTTATGTTAACAAATTTTGATGTTGTGACGAATTGGAGAAAGGATCACTATTGTTCTTACATAGTGTTTTGTCTCATGTAGATGCACTTTCTATGCCCACGTGATTTGATGAATCATGAAACATCTTTCAATTTTCATTAAAGTTCACATCGATGATTGCATTTGTGGAGTTGAGGAAGTGTTGCTCCTAATTTCATTGGTTTTCTACCAAATCCTTTTGATAATTTAATTTTCAAATGTGTTGTTAATTTGGCTTATGTCCATTAGGAATTTCCCTTTTAGTAATTTTCTTTAAATCTTTTGTTACTCTATCTTCGTCATTTTATTTTCAAATATTTAGTTAAAATAGGAATTCATATAGTTTCAATGATAAGAAATTGCATTCATCATAAAATAGAAAATACATAAATATATTGGTTTTGTGGTTATGTTTTAGCAAAGTTGTAGAGAATTAGTAGATACCAACAAAGGTCTCCTTGTGAACATTCACATTTATCTTCAATTGAGTTACCCAATAGGTTTAAAAATAGCCATCTAAAACTTTGGAGTTTGTCATTGATCAACTTTTCAAGAGAGAGATTAAAAAGAATTTTCATTGTTAGCATCATGCAAAATAACTACTCAATAGGTACCATCGCCACTAGGGTTTTCCCTTGGCCAAGGTTTCCCTAGTTAACAAAATATGGTGTTATGAGCTCTCTTCTTGCATGGTTATGTTTAATGTTTAGCATAGTTAGTTTTCTTTCATATGCAAGTTATAAGATTATTAATAATATGTAGTTGTTGGATACAATTGTTCAAATTGTGTGTTGTCTTTGATGTCACACAAATGTCATATCAGTCATCAAATAGTGCCTACCGAGCTCAGAAGGTCAGCAAGGAAAAGGACAATATCTACCGAGCTCAGAAGGTTAGCAAGGAAAAGGACAGTGTTTATCGAGCTCAGATGGTCAGCGAGGCAAAAGGACAAAATCTACCGAGCTCACCCAATCATCAAAGCAGATGTGACTGAAGCAGTATTTACCATGCTCACTCAATCATCAAAGGAGATGTGACTGAAGAAGTTCTTACCGAGCTCACTCAGTCATCAAAAGAAATGTGGCAGAAGCTGTTCTTATCAAGCTCTCATGAAGGAATTCAATTCTTACCGAGTAAACTCAATAGCCAAAGGATTTTACAGATATTGCAATGCTAACCGAGTTAAGAAGGTTAACTCAGGAAAATTTTGAAAACAGTATTTACCGAGCAGGGTCAGCCAGTAAAGGATTTCACTATTTTATGAAATAACGTTTATTTGTTCAGAGTAATATCTATAGCCGACTGATGTATGGTTTATTGGTAAATATAACATGTAAATGGGCTGACTTGACAATCTAAATGGTATAAGTAAGAGGTCAAGTCATGAATTCTAAGTGTGTGAAAATGGAATTAATGTAATATGAAGATTGATTATTGTGGAAGCGAAGTTGAAGGATGATCAGAGATCATTGAGGAGCAGCAAAGCCATATTTGATCAAGGAGGATCTAATGATGCTAAACAGAGACCTGTAACTAGCAAATTCAGTTGCATCTTGTTCAAGTCAATTCATTGTTTCTTTCTAACCATTGTAGTAGTGATTTCAAATCTCTTAACAGAGTTGGTTTAATAGCCATTTTGTAAATCCTCTAACAAGGTGACAATTTAATTGAATTGTCCTAAAGACCTCTAGCAAGGCCACTCCTAACAAGGTGATTAAATCCTCTAATAGGGTCACACCTAACAGTGTGTATTGTAACCTTTAACAGGGTTGGCTTCTAATAGTGCTCACTTTAGAAGAGTGAAAAATTGGTGACTAGTTACTTGGTGGTTTTTCCCATATTGGGTTTCTACATTAAATCTGGTGTCTCTTGTGTTCATTTTTTTTTTATTTACATCCATGAATGCCTAAAAAATAAGTACTAGTTTAATTTATTGAGGGTATCCTTCCATGTTGACCTAGTCCTTCAGTCTTGGATTCTAGGGATATTTTTGGGTTTTTTTCCTTTCATCATTTCATTCTAAGATTCACGGATGGAAGTTCAAAAAAGATTCAGATATGAAACTTATTGAGAGAAAACACATGTTCCTTTACACATTTCAAGGTGATTCTTTTACATTTCACTTCATATATTTACTCTAGATTTGCATCTTAATTGGGATAATTGTACTCACATGACATCTACACTTACATTTCCTATTCAATTAGTTCAATTTGACATTCACATTATCTTATTAAGGGCCTAAGAGAGTGTATTTCTTGGTACTGTAGTCCTCTTGACAACCTAGGTTTAGTATTAGCATTGTTCTTCCCTTGGGTCCTAGCTAATATAATTCAAATCATAAGTGGAATCATACTTCAAATTTCTCCCCTTTCCCTTACACACACATATTAAAATGGCTCAGTTCCCTATAAAGTGGAGGCCTACATTCTATTAAAGTGCTTCCATTTTATCACCGAATAACACCTTCCCATGGTGTCTACTTTAAATCTTTGGTGGTATTTTTAGTTTCCTATATTGATTTGGCAATGGAAATTCAACAACATCTAGTCTACTATCATTGTGCCTAAGTTTTCTCATTTTTCATGGTGTATTGTTTCCAAGGTTGTCAATGGGTTATTGCCTTTAACATATAGAACTCTATTAACAATGTTGTTTTTATTGTTACTAAAGTGTGTACTAGTAACAGTTTTATGCTTTACATCTAGGTGCTAGAAAAATAGGTAACAGTTGAGGTGACTAATCTATGGGATCTTCTTGACCACTTAGGTAATGAACCTTGTATTGTGTGTATGATCCCTCCAAATAATTTTGCCTCTTCTGACTGATCACAAACTTGTGGATTTATGTTAGAAAGTAAATTCCACCAATACAACTTGTTAGGATTTAAGAGACATATGTAGAAATTAAATGAAAATATAACCAATATTAGAAAACAATAAGGCCCACAAAAGAGAACACAAGACAAAAATATTTAACATAATTAACCCAATCCCTAGGCTACGTCCACCAATAATGAATCCAATATTCTTATTATCTAGTGATTACAACTTAATTACAATATGCAATCCCCTACAACTCAATACCACTGCAAGAAGCTACTAAATTATCATACATCATAAAATCCCTAACCCTAAGCCATTTTATACAAGCTTTTTTCTTTCTTACAAAATGAGGGCTAGAATATTATGACCAAAAGAAATATTAACTCTTGATGCCTTTTATAATAGTAGTTTCATTTTTGGCTTCAAGGTCATTGTCCCTCGACCCCACCCTTTATTGCAAAAGGGAGCATGCATGGGCTTGTTGATCCTAGTACCTTGCAAGGGGAATTTCCCCTTTACTCCTAGCATGGGAGCACTACCCCCAAACCCTCATAAAAAAACTATGAGGAAACAACGCTAAATGAAGTGGAAAACAATTAACCTTTAGATGGTCCCCAACTTATGGTATTTTTTTGGTATGTTTGTGGTTGTGCCAAAAAATTGAGCTATCAATGAATATCACAAACACTAGACTTACCCAAATCTATGAGAGATGATTAAACCATGTAGCAAACCCTAAAGAAGGTGTTGAACACCAGGTCAACAATCTCCCCCTTAGCACCAACTAAGGGTTTCACATTGATGAAATGAAGGAGACCTCCCAAGATTCGATCTCGTGACCCAAGGCTCTGATACCAATTTTTGGTATGTTTTTCATTACACCAAAATTTTGAGCTATCAACTAACATCACAAACACCGAACTTACCTAGATCCATGAGAGGCAGTTAAGTGATGTTGCAAACCCTGAAGGAGGTGCTGACCACCAAGTCAACATATTTATGTTAGAAAGTGAAGTTCACCAATACAACTGATAGGTGGGGGATGATTTATCAATTATATGCTTGGTCTAACTTAAACTCAACTTATCATTTCCAACTTCAATAACCAATAAAGTGAACAATGCCAAGATATAGAACATATACAATGATGCAATGATTTTTTATCAAAGGGAAACCTCGATATAGATGGTACCAAAAATATGATGTACTAATATAAAAGTTCCTTGTAATAGGATATGGCCCTATTAGAACAAATTACACACAATCAATACATATGAGTCCCAATTAGGAGACTTTGAATCCTTATCAAAAGATTCTAGCGATGTTAGGAGTGTAAGGAAGATAATTTAACTCGTTGTCCAAATTGATTCAGAACTATTATACAAAAAAAATCTATAGAATAACATATCCCAATAGTGAACTGACAAATACTAAAACATTTATGTCAATATAGCTCCTTTAAATTTTTTAAACTAATCTCAACATCATTTGGTTCTTTTCTCTTATCAAATTTTCTTCCTTAGCATTGAAACATCAATTGCACAAAACCACACAATGCATACTTACAACCAAGAAAATAAACTTTCCTTTGTACCTTGATCTAATAACTAATTGAGCCAACATGTGGGGGATTTCCCAATATACAAAGAGTAATAGAGAACATCAATATGATATTACAATTAAGTTCCACATGCTACAACTTATTTTATAACTTCCAAGATAAATCTCATCACAAGAGTCAGCTTCCAGTGAACATATCATGCATTACACTTTAGAAACCTCCACAGAAAAACCTCAAACATCTTATATCATGAATATTCTTTCAACCATGATCTAAGCTCTCTAATCCTCATTCTATCTCACTTATTAGATACGATTGAATTACTAGTAAATTATTTCCTTCACATTGGCTTGCAAAGTCTTCACTAAATCAATTGTAATCATCCAATTCTTTGTATTGGTGTTGGAGAACATAGATGTATAATTTTAAAACATACATAAACACTAATATAAGCCCTCATATCTTAACTCTTCGTACCCAAACCTAATCAAATCTTCTTCTATGATGTTTAGAAACTCCGTATGTCACATACGAAATTGTATATATGATGATATCAATGACAAATAAAGTCATAAGTATAACACATAAACATGAAAATATCCAAGTGTTAACTACTCTTGAATATCCAAAAAAAATCCTCCTTTAGTATATACTCAAAAATCTCCCCCTTTATCATCAATGGAAACATATGATGAAAAACCATCAACTCAAATATCTTCTCAAAATATCAATTGAATGTAACTGTCTAGATACAATTCATTGACATTAATCTTCTTTTGAATACTCTACCCTATAGATGTTACTCTCCTTCATTAATATACCATCCATATATGATTTTTTCATGTATTACTCTCTACCATTGATGTCAATGACAAAGGTGTCATTATGCCAATCTAAGAATTTGAAGTGCTCTCATGATTTACCTACTAAACCAATTTGCAAATACCAAGAGCCAAAAAACACTATTGTGTTGGAAACTATTATTAAAATAATTGTTATTTTGTCATTGATGTCAAATCTACTAATGAGACATGTTTCTATCTAATCTAAATGTCATGTCTATTTGATTTATGAAGAGGATTTGAGAAGTTTATCATTAAAAAAAGTACCTAGATGAAAGGTTGAGTTATGAAAAGGAAGATACAATGGATATTTGACTAGCTATACTTTGACAAGATAATTTGATTTTTTACATTATGAAGACATGAGAAAAAAATGATTAAGCTTGACTGAGGAATACAACAAAAGATTAAGGAACTTGAAGTTCATGCTAAGTGATACAAGTATCAACCGAGACACAGTAAGTGACAAGAAAATTCAATGTTGACTAAGCATCAGTATTGACCAAGTGAAAGTTTTGATTTTGAGCTAGAAGATCTATAGCGGATGATAAAATTAGTGATGACCAAGTGCCAGAATCTAGTAATGATTGAGTGACAATAATTTGAATGCGTATGAGAAATCATGATTTCTAGTTGAATCAATTGATTTCTTGGGATATGGAAAGTGTATTGGAGATTAGGATTGACATGCTAGATCATTTGATTCAAGGAGAGGATTAGGTAAGATACCTAATGAATGAATTTGATGAGAAGTTTCTAGAAAAGGAGGACAATGAACAAATACAAAGAATCTATTAGATTAGATTGCAAACCCTAAGATCTATGGTGATTGTGAGAAATGACAAAGGACTAGAATTACCTATTCAAGGAGGCACATAGATGAACTTTAGTGTGTGTATGAATGTGAGATGCAAAGAATAGAAGAGAATAGAGAAGTTGTGCATGTTTAAAAGATTTCCAGTAAGATCAAAAAAAGTTGTTGAGGTTGACAAGAAAATCTTAGCAGGAGGCTTAAGATTGTTGTAAAGAGAAGGGTGAATGCTTGAAGGGCTTCCAAGAAAAACAAGGGAAAAGGTGATAAGGAAGGTTTATCAAGCAATAAATACATGAACTAAATAGAGATCTAAAACTATAAAGTGAATTTTAATCATACAGATCAGACCCTATAGTTTTCTTTCTAATCATTGTAAATAGTTTGCATTGAAATCCTTTTAATCAAAGGTTGAACTAACAATTATTAAGGAATTAACGATCTGTGTAAATCCTTTAATTGGGTGACATTCTAATGGAATTTTTTGAAGTCATGTGACAAGGCCACTCCTAATAGGGTGATTAAATCATTTAACCAAGTCACATTTAATAGTGTGTATTGTAACCTTTAACAAGGTTGCCTCTGTTAGAAATATAATGCAAGCTAGGTGACTTGGGGGGGTAAATCTTCTCTTAATCCACTTTGTTATGGTATCTAATCTACATGCACACAAGAAACATAAAGCAATATCACTACTATAGTAATAAATTTGGTGTGTTAAGGCTTATAATTAATCACTTCTAATGATCTACTCAGTTAAGAGTAATAAGGATTGTTAGGTCTACCTTGTGAAAGAATTTATACCATACAATTAAGTATGTACTATGTTAGGATTTTTTGCAAAGGATTGTTAGGTCCATCTTTTTAAAGCATTTGGGATTGATGCACTTGTTAGGATGAATCAGTGGATTGACCTCTAAAATGCAACTATAATTACTAATGAAGATCCTTTGAAGTAAATTGATCACCTGATT
The DNA here is from genome assembly GCA_028749045.1 of Cupressus sempervirens. NCBI lineage: Eukaryota > Viridiplantae > Streptophyta > Pinopsida > Cupressales > Cupressaceae > Cupressus > Cupressus sempervirens. The sequence goes on from CM053793.1 coordinate 798,072,571, forward strand.
GTGATGGATGAGTCTCTTCCTTTCCTTATGTTGCTTGTAGCCTTCTAGATATTTATTTTTCCATATTTGCTTCTATTCAATGTTCTTAAACTCATGGTACAATGATGTTTTTGGATTAAAAAAATACCTCATGCTTATATCCATCCAAATAATTTCATCATATGTCAACTACAACATAAACAATTCCAACAATAATTACCAAGTTGGTTTAGTGTTGTAATTTGGGTCCAATGACTGAGGCGATATTGAAGACACTTGGGCAACATTGTCACCTTGGCTAACTCTAGCACTTGGTTGATACTAGATGTTTAGTTCATATTGATCACTCCATAGACACTTTTGACTTAGTTTACATTGTTCTACCATCTTGATTATCATTTTGGAACAAGAATACACTTCTGACTCAGTTCTCACTGGAGCTCGGTAGAAATGTCAACTTGGTTGACACTAAAACTTGGTGGGAATTGTCAACTCAATTGACACTAAAAATTCATGCTAGGTTACCATTGATAGCTTGGTTTCTTTATGAGCTCAGTTAACACTACAAACTTGTAACTTGGTTACTATTGTCTTTCCATTATGACTAAGTGTTTTGACACGAATTGACAACATACCTTGTTATGAAATTAACAATCTCACACTTTGGCATTAGTGACAAAACACTTTCCATGTGCAAGATCTAGAAAAAATTCTTTAGTTGAACTCCCCCTTTGAGGATGCTCTATTATGTAGCTTGGTTTGCACTGAAGACTCTATTTTTTTTTTTCAAATTTGTGGTTTTTTTTTTTCTTTCTTTTTACAAATTTTTCTTGTTGTACATATTTTTGCCTTCCTATACATATCTCCCTTTGCATGTATCTATATATGTACATTTATTTTCCCCTTTATGTACTTTCCCCCTTTATATACTTTCCCCCTTATTTTTGTTACAAATGTCAAAATAAATTTACAATGTTATGCCAAAATGAGAAAGGAAATCATGGTGTACCTTCAAAATCACAGACAAAGTCTTATCCCAGTTATCTTGTGAATCATATTCTTCATGATGGGATAGATCTACTCCAACTAGAATGTTACCTCATGAACTTAGCTTAGTACAAGCCTAATCCATTTGATTTAAAAATTTCTTGGCATGTGGATGATGTGGGTCAAACCCTTGACCTCCAGATGCTTTTGTTATGGCTTTAACACATCATTTTCACACCATATGCCTTATCCAACTCAAAATTCCCTAATTCTTGATTAGAACGGCGATAAAATGATCTGACATCATGAATGAGAAGTACCTTGGGAGGGATTGACAAGTGTGCCCCTTGTGGATCCTTCTCCTTGGAAATTTCTAGATATTTAGAATTTTTTTCTTCCATGGTGATTTTCATATAGTTCTCCTCATATGTTCAAAATATTTCAACTCCTTCATCCTTCACTTCAACTAGTAGTTTCTCAATTATTAGTTTAATCTCATTGTTAGGAACTTCATATCCAAATGGTGATACCCATGATAGTCTAAGTTGTATAGCCTTTACTATACAATAATGTGCACTTGGTAAGAAACATATGTCCTTTTTGTATTTATTCACTACATGGGATGGAATTCAATTTCTTTTTTTCATTTTCTCTTGAACTTCTTTAAAATGAAACTACATCAACATATTATAATTTCTCCATAATATTTCAATAAATCTATTCATTTAATGTACAATTGGTTCACCTACTAACTAATTAACAATTCCTTTTCCATCAAGTATATGAAAACCAATAGGTGTTCATACCTTAATCCTTATTTTTTGACTTTCCATAGATTCATCATTAGCTGATCTCTCAATATTTTACTCAGATTGAACATTTTTCAACTTTTTAGTTCATTTCTTAAGTCATTATTTTCCTTTTTCAATTTTTGGTATTCATTCTCAAGATTCTAACTTCTTTCACTAATTTTGTTGATCAAATCATCTTGTGTGTGAATGTTATTTCATTGTCTTTCTATGACTAAGTTATTTCTAGTCATTGTCTCCAAAGCATATTTATATCTTATTTCAGTATCATATTTCTCACTTTCAAGATTTCTCACTCTATATAATAACTCATTCAATTTGACTACCTAAGTCTCTTATTCTCTTCTCATTAGATTTAACTATTCTTTTAGTTCTTTATTATTTTTGAGTAGCTTGTCATACTTTTCCAGTAGCTCTTTTGTTGCAACATCATCTTCCTCTAAATTGACACTTCCCTCTGATACTTTATCCAAGTCATCTAGACTCATTTGCGATTTCTTAGTGAGTTCCTTTCATTTTGTAAATGAGGCTCTTAGTTTTTATTTTGATTCAAAAATCTATTCATTTACATCCTACATAGCTTCTTCCAATTCTTTCATATATTTGTATCTAGCCATAGTCCCAAATTCACTCAAGTTGTTAAAATTTCTTCCGAGAACCACAATCTTTAATACCAATTATTGGTAGCTACAAGTCAAATAAGGTAATAAGAGTCGAAGTGGGGTGGGGGGTGAATTAGTATCTTAACCAATTCACTTTCAAACACTTAATACACCTAAACTAATAGTCACCTTGAAACATTTATCCGATAGTTTCCTTTGTAATCCTTAAAGATATTGATAGTTAATGTATCTTAGCAAAATAAAAAGATAAACATAAAAACCATAAGCTTGAAACACATAATACATTGATTTTGGTATCGTAAAAAACCTTTGGTTAGAGGAAAAACTACAGTGGGGATGAAACCCACAACTCATTACTATAGTAATAAGGTGCACGGTTAAGAGTTTACAATAATGACATCTATTGAATGACTACACTTTGTTAAAAGTGTCTAATACCCTGCTAAGAGTATTGATATTCTTATTAAAGACTACTCTATCCACAAATTTAATCCCACTCTTACAGTGTTTACCTGATTAAGGGATTTATAAATAAGTTCAAAATAAGAACTTTTAAGTCCTACTAAAAACTACCTTTTTAAAAGGATTTTTACAAAAAAAATTATTAAATTATTAGTTAAAAACAAGAAATTGACTTTTAGTTATCTTTCCTATTCTTGATAGGTTTGATTCTCCTCACACTAATTGTTCTCCCTCTCATAGCTTACTATCATGTCTCTACACCAATAGCTTCTTTTTTTAAGTTCCTGATCCAATAGCTTACATTCCTATATTGCTCCCAATAGCTACTCCATCTCCTTCATCTTTTTTTGTTTCTATCTTTTTTTATGCTTACTTCTCTTTTCCACTTCCTAACCTAATTAGGGATTATAGGTTCTTTCATAAGCTTCCTTTGAACTTAACGTCTCTAATATGATCAACCTTGTAGAGTCCCTAATAACATAATTGTAGACCCCTAAATCTGATTACACCACTACATAATCTTATTTAGTCATCTCTTATGACATTTTCGATTAAATATTTTATATTTAATTAATTAATCTTCATCCCCTAGTTTATTTATTTATTTAATTAACTAATGTCAAATTGATAAAATCAAATGATAATCTAAAATCAATTTATCAATTTAATCCCCATTCCTCTATTAAATTAAATAAATGCATTAATCTATTTAATTTAATCCCACAATTCCATTTATTAAATAAATCATTTAATAAATCAATCCCAAAACCCTAACCATCCCTAAACCCTATCAATAGTCAAATCCAACTCATTCACCCATACTAACCTCGCTTAGCCAACTAATTAACCTATGTCATTAAGCCCCAACCCACTTACCTCCTAATCTCATCCTAAGCTAAACCTAATCCCCCTCCTAAACATGTGCACAACTTTAAACATGGGTTAGGACTTTCTAACCCAAACCAGAGTCAAAAGTCTCCTCATATTCTAATTGAAGAGACCTCTTACATCCTTCTTCCACACTCATGCTCCCTCATAGTTCCCTTTTGACCACCTAATCCCCTTGTGACACTTGTCACAAGGCTAGAGCTTTGAAGAAGCATGATCCATGTGATCTACCTTCCTTGAATCCTAGCTCATCCTCACCTTTTCTCCATCCTTACATCCTAACCCTCCATCTCACTACCCCTTAGCCTATAAATTGGACCCTTCCACTCTCACAAATCATTCAACTTCCATGCTAACTTATAATGTCTCATTAACTACTACAACATAGTCATTTACACCTTTACCATGTTAAAATTCCTCATCCATCTCCATGCTTGATCACTTACCATTTGAAGCTTGATCATATATGAGCATACATCCCTCATCGCTAGACACATCAAAGTCATCATAGGTTACACTTGAGGAGATTACCATTTTTGGTTTGCTTTACTCTTCAATGTGTTGTTTCATCCTATCATAAAGTTTTACTTTGTTATTTAGCTATGAATATTAATTTAATTCTTAAGGTTCATAGAATACTAGATTTCATAGCTCTATATTTTGTTATGCCTGGTGGGACCCCGCATTTGGGTCATTTTGATCATATTTTGCACCTATTTTTTATAATTAACCAAATAAACATGATGTGGTTTGTCTTATGTGTGTTAGATTTTATAATGTTTTTTTCACATGCATAAATTTCAATCCAAGAAATGCTCTCCCAACCATATCACCAATTTTCCACCAACTCACTTAAAAAACCCTTAATTTTTGCGAACCTAAGGTTTCAAATTTGTGGGAAACAAACCCACAGAATTGCAAACCCATGAATGAAAGATCACATTCATAATGACTCCTATCTACCATGTGGTAGTTAAAACTTTCCCCATCATTCCCATTGTTATATTTTCTTCCAAGAACACTTGTTATTGCTAGTGGGTTCACTAGCAAAACCTATGAGATCACTCAGCCAAAAAAATAGTTAACCCAAAAAACCTATTTTAAACTCCCCCTTCAAACCTATGATTTCATTTATCAGTGGGAACAAATTTTAATATTCATAGGATCACTTTGTTGCGAGATCACTTTGTAAGTAAATTTCCTATGGCCCATTTTTCCTTTGTTTTCACTAGTTTTTGCACCACAATCCCGCACTTTTTGACTACATTCCTATGCTACAAGATCATAGGTTGACTCCTGTGGGTTTGGTAGTTTTATTAACCAGTTCAGTTTTCCTCTATTTTATAGGGGGATAGCTTGCAAGTACCTTTCTTAGATTCTAACTATTGACTATTTTTGCAGGGTTGCTTAGTTTAGTTTTCAAAAATCAAATCTTGAATGCCATAATGATAAAATTTAAATGTTTTAATAGAATTAATGTTTAAATAATTTAAAAATTAAATTTGCAGTGCCTTAAGAATGATTTATTATGTTGACCATTGTTGTAAGTTGGAAATGAACCTTTTATGTTAAATCACAAGTGTTTTCAAAGTAGTTACTAGGATATACTAAAAGCTTCCAAGAGAGAATGAATCAAGTGCCTTATGTGTCTTGAGATTGTGCATTTTAGCACATCTTTGACTTCTCTATTTTTGTAAATTATGACCATTTAAATACATGACACATGTACCAAAAGTTATTTGCAAGATCATTGGAAACAACCTAGGAGTACTTCTAGTGAGTTCATCATACTCTAGGAAGTGCGTCCCCTTTGGATAGAAGCTCAAACTGGTAAATAATCTGGCCAGTATATAAATGAGAGGAAGGGTAAACCTACTTGCTCCATCAGAAAAGTTTGGGTGGTGTGTTTCTAGGGGTAGCCTGAGGTGGAAAAACTTTCCCACAATTTTACCATGTCCAAAATAGATTCTTAAGTGGATCACATACATCACAACCAAGTGGATGACTCCACAAACATAATTATGAACCAATTTAGTAGATACCCTTTTATCCTTGGTGTATTACTCATGGTGCAAGAGAATATAAGGCTTCTCTAAAGTTACCTAGCATATGTTTTTTCCCTACTAGAGGCATAAGGCTACTTGGGTTTCATCTCCAAGAGTCATTGTCCCTTTAGAAGAGGGGCTTCTATTTGTCATACGTTGAAGGATTATTGATGTGTAAGTTTGTCGATCATCCCTTGTATTGACTCACATCTTTGATTAGAGGGAAATATTGCACTAGATCCATAAAACATCAAGATAGGCACCTCCCAGTAGGCCTAATGAGTAATACATTGAAACCAAAGTGACCATAGGGATAAAAACTATGCTTGAGTTGTCTTGTTTGTGCTAAAGACCTGTGAAAAAAATTTGTAGAACATATATAGTTTTATCATTACTATCAAAATCCTTTTGCTAAAGACATCACATGTCTATCTCTCTCAAAGTTTCTTTGTCCTTTGAGAGATTGTTTTCTGAAAAAAAAACATATCTAGTTATCAAAAAGAGTCTTATCCTCAGTATTTCAAAAAGAGTTGCTAGCAAGTCTATTTGCAAAAACTTTAGTCTAGTTGGTTTTACTTCACATATTCCAAAACAAATGTCATTATGCCATTAGTTGATAAAAATTACTACATATCCACTCAAAACCATCCATTATTAAACCAAATTTACCTTCACTATCTCAAGAAGATTGTTAGCAAGTCTATTCGCAACAATCCTAATCCTAGTTTGTTCTATTTTACTCCTTGTAGTTAAACTAAAGTCATTTTGTCCTTTGATAAACACAATTTCTTAGACCTATTTTTTAATCTAAAAGATCTATATTGTCCAACCCCAAGTAAAAGGTATACTTACCATAGTAACTACCTTAAACCAATGGTTTTGATAAACCTATTAAGAATGCCTTATGCCAAACCAACCCAAAACTAAGTTCAAAAAGGTCAAGCTTCCACAAACAACAGTTTATAGAGAGATTGAAGCAAAACACAAAAAGTATACACCTAATCCAAGACTCGCCAAGTTAGATCAAATTGAGGAAGAAGGTGTTGAAGTTTCTCTACAAACCAAGTGGGATCACAAAATTTAGAACTTAACACTAGGATGTGGATTCAATCAAAGCCTTATCAACTATACTAGTTATACCCATTTTGATTAGGATCTTCTTCTTCCACACACACTTCGCACTTACCATATCATAGATTTAGGCCTTTATCTTACTTAGGCATTTTATAGATTTGTCATCTTTAGTTCATGCTTTATGAATCCAACCTCATCCAAATCAAACATCATAGATCAAATCCTACATCATCTCCATCATACTTAAGCATTTGATGCCACTTTTTTTAGAATTGTCTACCCTACATCCTACATCCATCACACTATCTCAATTATCCCTCAAACTAAGTATTGTTTATGGTAGAATATATTTTTTTTGTGTGTCCCTCATCACCTTAAGAAAAAGGTTGTGCTCCATACTTGATCATCATTTATCTTCCAAAAGGTCACAAGTCTACCTTAGAGTTGGCATCACCATCATATCTCGAGCATCCACATAGGGAAAAATATCCTCTCTTAATTTGGCATCACATCACTCATCCTTAGGCTTCCTATGTATCATATCATTAGACATAAGATCCTTCATGCACATCTATCATACATATTTTGTGCATCTTAGAAAATCCTTACATCATAGTTATTATATAACTAGAGAAAATTCAAAAAATCATTTACCCATCTATCATTGCATTCATTGTACTACCATCTTGCACTTCATCCTTAGGAATATCATCATTTCATGCCACCTACCAAATGTGTCACCGAGAATAAAAGGAAGAAGAAAGACATGGATCCTAGTCTTAGTGGTAGTTTAGCTAGTGCACAACCATACCCACTAGTATCTACAATCACACATGATCTACCACCATAGAATCCCAAGGAATCTAGCCCTTCACTAGAAATAGAGGCCTTTATGAATCAACCTAAACACACAACTATCATTAATGTCATCATATATCAGAATAAGGAAACCATCATGGCCAACTTCTTAAGAGATAATGTTGATGCCTTCAACTTTGGAACACCACCTATCAATTCATTTGATCCCAATGATCCCCATTTTATACCAAATAGAGGATATCAGTCAACACAACCAAAACTCACAGATCCAAATATACTATTAACCTAACTTAGTGCTCCAATCCCACAAAGAAATCAACCCACCATAGCACAATCTTTAGTCTATACCACATCCCAGCATACCACCACTACACCTAATATGTCTATAAACACAACCACCTTCACTACTCCATATAATTATATCCTATTCAATAGTACTACATCCTCCACTTCCACTTCATATGCATCTAATAGCACTATAGTCCATCCCTCTCAGCGATAGAGCTAATTAGTATCTCATTATACCATAGGAATTCCATCCTTAGGGTCTAGAAATCCACCTTTTATCCCATCCACTATTAGTAGTAACCCATTTTCTACCAATCATAACATTGCCACCTCTTTTCCACTAGGCCCTTGGAATTTCATGTAATCACAAGTTCCACCTACCAACCTTTTCACTAGCAATCCATTTGTGTCTAATTTCCAATCACCACCACAATTTTTCATCAACCCCACTCCTACCATCATGAATTATTTTTCTATGCCACCTCTAGGACATAACCAAACCATACCATGCTAGTTAGTACTAGTGTTAGGTGCACTTCCTTAAACTAACTATTTGGCTCCATACATCTCCCAGTTGCCACCTCAACCAAACACTCAATCCCAAACTACAGTACCACTATATCCACCACCTCCACCTTTCCAACAAATATCACTATAGTCATCACATGTTCAAACTCCAATACAAAATCCTTTGGGTAGACAAAAATCCCACACCTATCCTTCACTACAACAAATGCCCTATTAAAGCTACATCTAGCAAGCACAACAATATGTCTAGCCACCATTCCAATAACCCATCACTCTCATCCTAGTAGTAGCACAATCCACATTTAATCCATCACAATATATGAACCAAAGTCATCTACCTTCACTACAAAATCAGATACATACCCTCCACTAGGGGTACCAGGATTGGGGGCATCTTTCATAACTCTTATCAACACTAAATGGGTTGAGATGAAAATTTCCTTAAAATCACTCAAAGATGGAAATGAGTCCAAGACTTTTAAGTTTGAAAATGATTGTCCATATCCATTTGACAAAACTATAACAATGATGCCTTTCCCAAAACACTTTGAAATTCCAAAATTTGATAAATTTAAGGGGAAAGGTGATTTGGTAACACATGTCAAAGAGTTTAATATGCACTGCCAAGAAGTGTCTTACAATGACATATTCCTCATGTAAGTTTTTCCAAAAAGTCTAGGAGGCCCCATTCTTGAATATTTTTGTTGCATACCCCAAGGTACAATTAGTACCTTTGTTGATCTGTTTGAAGCCTTTGTGGCCCAATATGCTCATTTAGTCGAGAATGAGCTATCTGTAGTGGATCTAGTTCATACCAAATAAAAAGGAGGGGAAAGCCTCATGGATTATTTACAGTGATGGAAAATTCTCACAACTCGGATCTCATGCACCATACCTAAACATGACCTTGTCAAGATGTTCATTAACAACACACATCCTAATCTTACACACCACATGGTTATGAACTCAAGGAAAAGGGAATGGGCCTCAAACAAGGACTCATTGAGGATGGTGTCATCAAAATTTACAAAGAAAACACCTAAGAGTGGGGGAAATATAATAAAAAACCAAGATATTGGAACAAAAATAAAAACACGGTCACTGATGGTGCCACCAATACATGATAATTTCACGTTGTAGGGGTAGCACCCAATGCAACTAATCCTCCTTATCCATAATTTCCACAATAATAATAGTCTTCTTACCAATAGAGTGCATACCAACAATCATACCAATAGTCCCCATCACAACACAGTCAACACAATCCACAAACACAAAATCCTCTAAATTAGACAAAAGCCATTACTATCATAGTTGGGTGAAGGTTGCAAGTCCAAAGGCAACCCTGAGTATACACACCTTTGGGGGATCTACTTGATCTCATCTTTGAAAAGTTGGCTAAAAATAATCTTATCCAACACCCATAGACTCAACCATTAGAAAAAATTAGTCAAGGCATCCTAGTATAAGGAAAATAAGTTCTGCAAATTGCATCATGTTAATGGGCACCTCACCCTCAAGTGCATGTAGCTCAATTATTGCATGAAGATATCATTGATCAAAAGGAAATCATAGTGAGGCACAAACTTCCCCAAATGTAGGATTATTAATATATCAAAATGCATTTCCTCCACATTAAAAAAAATGTGGGAAAAGCCCCTGTGAATGATACTACCACTAACAACACCAACAAATTAAACAATGATCAAACCAAGGTGATAACCACAAAAAATCATAGAAATATACTTTAGCCTACTTGGATTATGGAAATTTGATCAGTTGCATATCCCAGATAGATCCTTCTATAAATGTCATCAATATCAAAGGCTTAGACAATAAATGCACGATTACCACTAGAAAAGCTCAACTCAACATAGTCGAACCATCTATACCTACACCATTAGGACCACCCCCATCAAGACCACAGTATAACATCTTGGAGCACCTTAGAAATTTTCCAGCTCAAATTTCCACTTTAGATCTCTTACACACTAGTCTACTTTACAAAGATATCCTTAACATTGCTCTTCATGATTCACACATCCCTAGTAATATCAACGCCATAAAATTATGGAACCTAGTAGGCCATTTATCAACATCATGCACATTGTCCTACAAAACCTTAGATATCCCAGCTATTGAACCAGATCATTTAATTCCATTTGACATAGTTGTCATGGTTTTTGACTTTTCTGTCAAAAGGGTCATGATAGATAATGGATCAGCCTTGAGTCTATTTACTTTAAAATTCATCAAACATGAAGGATACATTGAGGAAAATATCCTAAATGAAGTCATTACTCTCAAGGCATGTGATAATTTGTAGTGGACCACTGAAGGAACTATCCAGCTACTTATCAGAGTTGGCCTTGTCACTCAAGAAACAATCTTTCATGTGCTTGATCTCAAACTACCATATAACATCCTCCTTGGTCGACCATGGATGCATGACATGAAGGTTGTTCCATACACCTATCATCAGTGCATCAAATTTTAGCATAATGGCACTAATATAACCATCCTTGTTGATCATGAACCCTTTGCTTATTGCAATGTGGTAGATTCCTCCTATAATAACTATTTCCCCAAAATTGAGATTGGAAAAACCATGGCCAGCTCCTTTAGTACTTGCCATGATCTAGATACCATACTAGCCTCCACTCTTTCCAAAACTACCAAAGTTCTAGAGAATACAGCCTTTCATATGCCTTTTTTGTTGGTACTCTACCATTTGATCCACATAATTTGGGGCACCTATTAGGGGCTGTAAGAAATGATAAGATTGAGCAAGGAACGAGAAACAATCCAAGTAAGTTAAGTGTGAAACAATGTTACCATAAGATAAGAAAAATCCAAGAGCATACACCAAGATGGTTCAACAATGGAGACAAGGATTTATAAGGGGAAAGCAAAGAAAACCTCTTGTGAGTATTATGAATGAAGGCAAATGCCTAGAGAAGAGAGAGAGAGTGTTGGAGAAAAATAGCTCAATACAATAACATCAAGTGCTAAGAGTGAAGAAGAAAGAAGGAGGAGCATCTCTTATATAGAGATGAGAAAGGAGTTGCATTTGTAACTCCCATTTCTATTAATGCCACATTCATAATAGGTGTGTGCAAAGTTTCACAATCCTCTTAAGGAGGATAAACTAAATAAAGGAATAAAAAAGAGTTGTCCTTACATGTGGAATAAAGGAAAAACAATGACATGTCCTCCACATGTGTACAATAGGACAAACTACATTTAGGGATCCTTGGAATATCCCAATTAATACATCCAAGGAAAGATTAACCTTTCTAACACCCCCCCTTAATCTTTACTTGGGGAGTTTACATCAACAGGTTGTAAACCCAAATTTTTACAATGGAACTAAAATCTCTCTTTAGAAAGTGGTTTGGTTAAAATATCAGCCACTTGATCTTCTCCTTTACAATAAAGAAGAGTAATTTTCTTGTCTTCAACTTGTTCTCGAATGAAGTGATGTTGAAGTGAAATATGTTTGGTCCGTGCATGAAAAACTGGATTCTTTGCCAAGGCAATAGCACTTTTATTGTCACAATGTATAGGGGTAGGTGATTGTTGAGGTAGACCCAAATCATCAAGAAGTATTCTAATCCATAAAGGTTCCTTAGCTGCATTGGTACAACCTTTGTATTCAACTTCAGTTGAGCAAAGGGAAATAGAGTGTTCTTTTTTGCTTTTCCAAGAAATTGCACCTGAACCAACAAAGAAACAATAACCACAAGTGGATTTCCCATCATTGGGATCTCCACCTAGATCGGAATCAGTATAGCCATGTAAAATAAATTCAAAATTGGCATCATAGAATAATCCCATATTAATAGTTTCTTTAATGTATCTTAAGATTCATTTAGCAACTTTAAAATGAGTTTGTTGAGGTTTAGACATAAATTGAGAAACTAAACCAATACTATAAGAAATATCAGGTCTAGTAAGAGTTAAATAATTTAAACTTCCTACCAACTATCTATACAAAGTTTCATCAACAAAAGGAGTCTTCATATCAGCCATTAATTTAGTTCCTAATTCACATGGAATTGAAACATGGTTAGAGTCATTCATCTTAAATTTTTCTAAAAGATCATAAGCATACTTGCTTTGAGAAAGAAAGATACCCTTAGGAGTTTGGCAAATTTGCATACCTAAGAAGTAATGTAAGATACCTAAATCAGTCATCTGAAATTTCTGTTTAAGTTGGAACTTGATATCAGAAATCAAAGCGTCTGAACTAGAAGTGAGAATTAGATCATCTACATAAACAATAACAATGATAATATCATCATTAGTATGTTTAATATACAAATTAGGATCATTCTTACTTCTAGAAAAACCTTGAGAAATAAAGAAAGAATTAATTTTAGAATACCATTCTCTAGGTGATTGCTTAAGACCATAAATAGATTTGTTCAATTTGCAAACCATATTTTCACTACCTTTCTTAACAAATCCAGGAGGTTGACCCATATAGATTTATTCATGTAAATCACCATTTAAGAAGGCACTTTTAACATCCATTTGATGAATGGGTCAATTAATTTTAGATGCTAAAGAAAGAACTAATTTGATAGTAGGCATTTTAGCAACAGGAGCAAAAGTTTCATTATAGTCTAATTCTTCAATTTGTGAAAAACCTCTAGCAACTAGTCTAGCCTTATTTACTAATTTCATTATTAGTATTCAATTTTGTTTTGTATAACCATTTACATGAAACTGTATTATTTCCATGAGGTAACTTGACTAAGTCCCAATTTTGATTAGCAATTAAAGAATCATATTCCTCTTGCATGGCTTTCTGCCAATGAGGTTGAGAGTTAGCTTGATCAAAAGACTTAGGATCATTAGAATTCATAATAGTATTCATCAAAGAATAATTACAATAATTAATCCTTCTATGTTTAATTCCACCAAATCTAGAAATGTAGTCATCACCTTCATTGATTAAGTTTTGAGCCCATTTAGGTTTACATTTAGTTGCAATGGAATTATCACTAGAGGAAGAATCATTAGCAATAAAAGCATCATTAGTAGCTACTTGAATATCATGACTTGTAGGAGCTGAAATATTAGGTGGTACTTGAGTTGAAGGGTTAAGAGGAGGAGTAGGGTTAAGAGAAGGAGGTTGGTCCTCCACCAGTACAATTTTAGTGCCACTGAATTCTGCATCATGTGTAGTAGAATAGTCATGGACTCCATTTTCTGCAATACAAACATCTCTAGCAACTTGAACTTTGTTAGTAGTGGAATCATAAACATGATAACCCTTAGTATTTTCATCATAACCAACAAACCTATAAGGAGATGACTTAGCATCTAATTTATGCCTTTTCTATTTAGGAGTATGAACATAAGCAATAGATCCAAAAAGTCACAAATGATGTAAATTAGGTTTCCTACCAGACCAAGCCTCTTCTGGAGTAATAACCTTGAGAGCTTTGGTAGGAGTCCTATTAAGAATATAAGTTGCACAAAACATGGCTTCAGCCCAAAATTTATAATGCAGATTCTTAGCATGCAACATGCTTCTAGCCATTTCAACAATGGTCTGATGCTTTCTTTATACCACACCATTTTGTTGTGGTGTATAAGGAATAGTAAGCTCATGTTTAATTCCACATGATTTCAAATAAGAGTGAAAAGCATTATTCACATATTCCTTTCCATTATCAGTCCTGAGAATTTTAAGTTTAAAACCAGATTGCCTTTCAACATATAACTAAAATTCAATGAATATATCTAGAACTTGATCCTTGCTATGCAAAAAATAGATCCAAGTTCGTCTAGAAAAATCATCAACAAAGGTAGGTGCATACCGAGAACCTTGGATGGAGTTATTCTCCATGGGGCCCAATAGGTCACTATGGACAAGATGCAACTTATGAGTTGTCCGCCATGATTTTCCACTTGGAAAGGGCTCCCTATGCATCTTACCACTCATACAACCTGTACAGGAAATCTTAGAAGGAATAATGTGAGGCAAGCCATCAACCATATTGTGCTTTTGCATGAAAGTAATATAATCTGAATTTAAATGGCCAAGTCTTTCATGCCATATATTGAAATCAATAGAAGTATGTAACAAATATCGTGAACTAGCAAATTCATGGAATTTAAACAAATTTTCATTATCCATTTTAGCATGAGCAATCACTTTTTGAGTTTGAGGATCTATGACATAACATGTATCTTTGTAGAATTCAACTTTATAGTCCTGACATAACTGTGAAACAGAAAGCAAATTAGTTTTCAAATCAGGTACATATAATACATCATGCAATTTACCATTAGGAATAGTTACATCACCTAAACCTTCAACTTTACAAGTCTGATTATTAGCTAACTTAATAGGAATGTTAGCAATATTAGGATGTAGAGAATCAAAAATTTCTTTATGAGAAGTTACATGTTGTGACGCACCACTGTCAACAATCCATTCTAAAGGTCTACAAAGATTAAGCTACAAGTAAAAGCATGACGAGAATTAGAACCAGTAGAGTTACCTTTTTTATGATTTGATTTTTTATTATTGTGACTGTTGTTCATAGGTTTTTTATCATTTTGCTTTTTAAAACAGTTATTGACAATATGACCATCTTTGCCACAATAAGAACAATGAGGTTTGGAATTGGAATGATTCCTTTGATTATTAGTAGTATGATTGTTATTATGATGATTGTTATTATTGTTATATTTTGCATGAAATTTATTGTTGGAATTATTGCAATTAGTATTATATTGTTTGTTGTTATTATTATTATTATTGGAACAAAAATTATTATTTGAATTTTGAGACACAAATGCATGTTCAGTTGATTTAAGGGTACCAAACTGAATTAGTTTAGCTTCTTCTTGTCTTAATAAAGTTTGAAAAATAACATAAGTTAACTGAGAAGTTAAAGTAGGAATAGCAAGTTGTGCATGAATATTAGTTATAAAATGTTGAAACTATCTAGGAAGACACTTTTTAAGAATAAGATGAATTAAACAAATTTCCTCTAATTGAACACCTAAGGCAATAATTTGGCTTTTAAGAGAATCAAATTTTAATAGAAATTCATCCATACTCTTAAAATCTGCATACCTGAGATCTTCAAGTTGATCTTGCAACTGTATTTTGCGGTATTCATCTCCACTGTCATACTTGGTTTGCAAGATTGACCAAGCATCATGAGCTTTAGAACAGTGCACAATTAACACATATAAATCTAGAATAATGGAAATACCAATTAAACCTAAAGATTTTTCATTTTTAGATTTCCAAGTATCTTTTTCATCTTGGGTAGCCGTTGAACCAGGTTCAAGAGAAGGATCAGTGGCTATTTCGAAGAGGTGTTTAAAACGAAAAATGAATGAGATATGAGTTTTCCAAGAATGATAATTAGAATAACTAAGTTTTATTTATGGAATTAAGGTTGACATTTTTATGAATAAAAATGCCCCCCCTAATAGAAATATGACTTATACGTTAACTTGAATAAAAAACGTGATGATGGAACTGAACAACAAAAAAATAATTCTGCAACAAAATGTTAGTACAAGGATAAACCTGAAAAAAATCCTGCAGAAGCGTTATTAGGATGATAATAGCCTAAAAAGGACAATGAATCTAATTCTCTATATTTAGGATGCCTATATTAATGATACCTAATGATATGCCAAATAAAAACAATGATTGAATGCAACACAATTCCATGCAAGAAGGAAACAAAATTTCAAACGCTTCTAATGATAACATAAAATGCTATTTGATAAAAATAGCACCCAAAACATTTAAGATGCAACACTTGGAACAAATTTAAAAATGTATCTGCAGGAAAAATGATAATGAAAGTGACACGTATCAAAAAGCATCACATGCATCAACTCAGGTAGGAGCGTTTCACTGCGACTACTGCATGGATTCAGAACCGACCTTCAGGAATCAGTAAGCATGGGCATTTAGGAGAGAAGTGGTGCCACGATTCCAATAAAAATGGGAATATTGAGGGTAAGGGATTTTACTATCATATAGCAAAACGTGCAGCAGGGATCTGTTATGTAAAACGGAGAATGGAGTGGATTCTCAGTTGTGCGGATATAGCAATGAACCCCGATGAGAATATTACAGCGCCGTATGGATCATGGAAGCTGCTACTCACAGCAGATATAGAAGCGTAAAGTGATAAGCGACTGGGTGAACTCTTTTTGAAAATAATCCTTTTTCGATTGGAGAACCCTCTTGCAAAGCCTAGATCGATTTGCAGTGCTAAATTTATTTGGGTTCTCTCAGATCACCGCAAATTTTGTATTTTTGCTTGTTTCGAGCTTTCCTCCAATTTTTTTTGGTGTCGGATTAGAGCTCGGGAGCTTAGTTTCTGATGGGTTTCATTTCTTTTGCCAGTCAGGTGTTGTTCTCTTCGGGTGCTGGTGATAAGACTGTGCAGTGGAAATCAGCGAGACAATACAAAGAGCAGCTACATACAATGTTCTTAGCATCTTTGAAAGGTGTTCAAGGAAAAAAAATCTCATGCAAGAATATCGAATTAGGGTTTCTAATTAGATTTTCTTTTAAAAACTAAAAAGAATGAGATTTTTTAGAAACAACAATCGATCTATAGATATAACAAGGACAGATACTAAAAAAATTGAATGAAGGTAGGGAAAGAATGGGAATATATTTTTTTAAAATCTCATAGATTTTCTTTTTAAAAGAGATAAATTTTTAGAATAAATTTTTTAATTTTAAAAGAGATATATTCTAAATTTCAAAAGAGATAATGATTAAAATATAAATTAAATTTTAAAAGAACTATAAAGAGGTGTAACGAATCTTTTGTATGAAGGATTAAAAAGTAACACTTAGGATATTTAAGAATTCCCTACAATAATAATATTAGAGAAATAATTTTTTTTTAAAGGAAATGCACAACTTTATAAGAAATGAGTAATATGAAGTAATATTTCTTGTTTTGGTGGCTCGCCTTCCAAAACAAGAAAAAAAAATTGAAATTTTTATAGGAAAACCCTTTGGCGGCAAGCCTTCCAAAGAGGGTTAGTAAGCAATGATAAAAAAAATGATACACTAAAATCTGCACACAAAGGATGTTAGAGTAAGCAAAAAATTTCAACCAAACTTCTTCTCTCAATGAAGTCTCCAAATAAGGTGTGCTCCAATGAATGGAAACCTTCAACACAAAACTTAAAACAAGGATTAGATAGCCAAGCTCTGATACCATGTAAGAAATGATAAGATTGAGCAAGGAACAAGAAACAATCCAAGTAATTTAAGTGTGAAACAATGTTACCATAAGATAAGAAAAATCCAAGAGCATACACCAAGATGGTTCAACAATGGAGACAAGGATTTATAAGGGGAAAGCAAAGAAAACCTCTTGTGAGTATTATGAATGAAGGAAAATGCCTAGAGAGAAGAGAGAGTGTGTGTTGGAGCAAAATAGCTCAATACAATAACATCAAGTGCTAAGAGTGAAGAAGAAAGAAGGAGGAGCATCTCTTATATAGAGATGAGAAAGGAGTTGCATTTGTAACTCCCATTTCTATGAATGCCACATTCATAATAGGTGTGTGCAAAGTGTCACAATCCTCTTAATCAGGATAAACTAAATAAAGGAATAAAAAAGAGTTGTCCTTACATGTGGAATAAAGGACAAACAATGACATGTCCTCCACATGTGTACAATAGGACAAACTACATTTAGGGATCCTTGGAATATCCCAATTAATACATCCAAGGAAAGATTAACCTTTCTAACAGGGGCCAACTCCAAACATGACTCTTAAGACCAAACAACTTAGACCCACCACATTTTTTGTAAATGGGATCCTCAATGGAGAGGAAACCACCCTTGATATTAGTACATGGCTATACAAAGAACCACCTCCAAAAGGTAAAGAGCTCCTTGGTTACTTTAAATGAAAAAAACCACACTCACATCACCTTGCTACTAAATAGTGGGATTGTCAAGGAGGTAGCCTAGTCCATGAAGATTTGGGTATTAGACACCTTGTAGAGGCATACAAGGAAGATAAAAATGAAGGTCTCAACTATGGACTCGTCATAACAGGGAGCACCACAAAAGATAGTCATGCCTTTATAAACATTCAAAACAATCTCGTTGAGGTTGAAGACATCCCTAAGGAAGTCAAAAAGAAAGCCTATGATAATATTTTCCTTAACAAACTTATCTTAGAAGCCTCTTTGCTTTGTGAACTATCCATTAATCTCATAGATTTACCACTCACTCATCATGAACTCATTGATTGGGACCAACTAAGTGTTATTTGTGTTGGTGAATTATCCACAGAGTATGCTTTCCTTAGATTCATGGGAGCTAAAACACCACACAAAAAATAACCTCCATAGTCAACTTATGTCTACAAGTTGGATCCAAAAGGTTACTATGAGGAGGAGGAAATCTCTAGTCACAAAAATGATCAAAAGGAAGACAACAAAAAGAAAAAAAGCAAAGTAAAAGTATCCCTTGGTGAAAACTCTTCTAGAGCACCATCAGAACACTCAAAAAATGAAATAAAAATAAAGGATGTGTCCAATAGTGAAAAAAAAATTTGAGACACCTAAGGATGGATATTTCATCCTTCTCCCACAAGATCACAGGCCTGCAATGTCATCAATCCTAATAGAGGAAACTAGACCAATCAATATTAGCCTAACAATGACACCAAAATCACATACATTGCAACATATTTAACACCTAAATAAGTGGATCTTTTCATGGGCATTTTGGGGCTAGATCCTAAGTTAGTGCTACACCAGTTGGTTGTAGATCCAAAGGTTAAACCAATCAAGCAGAAACTCTATAAGATGCATTCCAAAGTTTCTTTATTGGTCAAAGAAAATTTAGAAAAAATGTTAGATGCAAAGATCATTCACCCAATTGACTCCTCAGATCAGATCTCTAACATGGTACCTATCACAAATCCTTCTAGTGATATCAGGATTTGCACAAATTTTAGGGATCTTAATAAAGCATTTCTAAAAGATGATTTCCAATTGCCAAATATAGATATGATTGATGATCTCATAGTAGGCCATCAACTCTTATCACTCATGGATGGTTTCTTTAGGTACAATCAAATTCAAATAGCAGAAGAAGATCAACATAAGATAACATTTACCACCCCTTGGGGAGCTTATGTTACAACATGATGTCATTCAAGTTTTAAAAAAATTAGGGCAACCTACCAGCAAGTCATGATGGTCATCTTCCATGACCTCATCCACAAAACTCTTGAGGGTTATGTGGATGATGACCTAGTCAAGTCTCTTAATACCCTTGATCATGTCTCTCACCTCAAGGAAGTGTTTGATTGGCTAGCTAAGTACTATCACATGCTCAACCCTTAGAAATGTGTCTTTGGTGTCACATCTAGAAAGCTCTTAGGGTTCATTATATCAAGGCTTGGTATTGAGATTGACCCTAAAAAGTGTTGGACACAATTGTTCAATTGTGTGTTGCCTTTGATGTCACACAAATGTCATATCAATCATTAGACAGTTTCTACCAAACTTAGAAGGTTAGCATAGAAAAGGATAGTGTCTACCAAGCTTAGAAGGTCAGCAAGGCAATAGACAGTGTCTACTGAGCCCAAAAGGTTGGTAAAGATAGCTTGCAATGTCTACTGAGTGAACAACTGGTTACCGAGCCTCCAAGGTAATCAAAGAAATTTAGTTCTTACCGAGCTCACTCGGTAATCAAAAAAAGCATGACAAAAGAAGTTCTTACCGAGATCACTTGGTAATCAAAGAAAACATAAGAAAAGTAGTTCTTACCGAGATCACTCGATAATCGAAGAAAATATGACAAAAACAATTCTTACCGAGTTCACTCTGTCATCAAAGGTAATTTGGTAAAAGTAGTTCTTACCAAGTAAACTCGACAGCCAAAGGATTTTGTAATGTTAATCAAGTCAAGAAGGTTAACTCTAAAAATTCTTGGAAGTAGTATTTACCAAGCAGGGTCGACCAGTAAAGGACGTTTATTTGTTTGAGAATAATATCTGTAGTTGACTATTGTATGGTTTATTGGTAAATGTAACATGTAAATGAGCTGACTTGACAACCTGAATGATATAAGTAAAAAGTCAAGTTGTGAATTCAAGATAGCATGATGTAGAAGAATATGGAATCAATATGATATGATGACTGATTATTGTGGAAGTAGATTTGAAGGATGATCAGAGATCATTGAGAAGTAGCAGAGCCATATTTGATCAAGGAGGATCTAATGATGCTGAATAGAGACCTGTATCCAGAAAATTCAGTTGCATCTTGTTCAAGTTAATTCATTGTTTCTTTTTAACCATTGTAGCAATGATTTCAAATCTCTTAACAGAGTTGGTTTAACAGCCATTTTGTAAATCCTCTAACAAGGTGACAGTTCAATTGAATTGTTCTAAAGACCTCTAGCAAGGCCACTCCTAGCAGGGTGATTAAATCCTCTAACAAGGTCACACCTAACAGTGTGTATTGTAACCTTTAATAGGGTTGGCTCCTAATAGGGCTCACTTTAGAAGAGTGAAAAATTGGTGACTGGTTACTTGGTGGTTTTTCCCATATTGGGTTTCCACGTTAAATCCAATGTCTCTTGTGTTCACTTTATTTTCAGTTACATGCATGAATGCTTGAAAAGAAAGTAATAGTTTAATTTACTGAGTTACAACATTTTTTTACCGAGTACAAGCAATAACTAGATCTTCAAGACATCTAAGGGATTTGTGGATTAATTTTTTTGGTAGTAACTGATTCACCCCCTCCCCCTTTCAGTTATTCTATCTTTAATTCCAACAAAAAGGTCAAGGCCATCATGAATATGTCTCCTCCCAAGACACTTAGATAGCTCTGCTCTCTCTAGGGAAGCTACAATCAGTCAAAAGGTTCATCTAATAGCTAATAGATAAGTGTCAACCATTTACACACTTGCTCAAAAAGGACCAAAACTTTAGGTGGGATCCTATTTGCTAGTGAAACTTTGAACTAATCAAGCAATACTTGGTTAATTCACCTATCCTAGTTCTGTCAGTTACAGAAAGACCACTCATATTTTACATCACAAGTACCCCAACAACACTAGGTGTAGTTCTAGCATAGCTTGATGACAAAGGAAAAGAGAGGGATATTTACTACATCAGCCACACTCTAGTTGGGTATGAGATTAATTATATGCCTATGGAAAAACCTTTCTTAGTTGTTTTTTTTGCCACTTAGAAGCTCCATCATTACATGTTGAGTCACACTATGCAACTAATATCCAAGATTGATCCTTTGAAATATATGGTATCATGCACAATACTTACAAGACACCTAGCAAAATGGGTTATTCTTCTTAGTCAATTTGACATCCAATATGTCAATAGAAAAGATATCAAAGGTCAAGCTATAGCAGATCACTTGGCTGATGCACCCTTATTTTTGATCAACCTCTCATTATGGATATCTTGGATAACATATCTTCCTAATAGAGGAACAACCACCCTAGAAACTATACTTTGATGGATCTTACACATCCCATGGTTTTAGTGTTGGCATACTAGTGGTTACTCCTCAAGGTGACTACATTCCTAAGTCTTTTAAACTCTAGTTCCAATGCACCAAGAACATCTCAAAGTATGAAGCTCTTATTGTAGGGCTCAAAATTCTAGTTGAGTGGAACATCACAGAGCTATAGATCTTCAGAGATTCACAACTAATTATCAAGAAATTCCTTGATGAGTATCAAACCAAGGATGATAAACTTTAGCCTTACAAAGAATTGGTAGATCAGCTGAAGCAACACTTTACTCAAATCTAATTCACACAAGTGCCCACATTGCAAAACAAGGTTGTAGATGCTATGGCTACTATTGGTTCACTCTTGGAGATCCCTCAAGAAGCTACACAATATGAATTCTTAGTCGAGCAGCTATAGAAGCCCACATATGAGAACAATGAATCAACATGAGTATGTGTCTTGGTTAGTCCCTAATCCTTATGGTACCACAAAATTCATGCTTACCTACTAAATGGTATCATATCTCCCCATCTCACGAGAACCCAATGTTGGAACCTCATTCACAAAGCATCCCACTACATTGTTGTAGCTAACACCCTATATCATCATAGTTATCATGAAACTCTCTCTTGGTGTTTAGAGAAAAATGAGGCTACAATAGCTCTCAAAGAGGTACACACCAAACATTGTGGTGCTCACAAGAGTGGTATGGTCCTAGCTAAGAAAATACTTAGAGCTAGATATTATTGGCCTACTCTAGAGAATGATGCTTGTAACTTTTTCAAATGGTCTCTACCTTGTTAGCAGCATGCAAATTTAATATGAGCTCCAACTTAAGATCTTCAACCCATTGCACCACCATGGCCATTTGTATACTAGGGGTTCAACCTTGTTGATGTTATTGCACCTCTATCTTCATAAGGACACAAGTGGATAATCACTACAATTGATTATTTCACTAAGTGGATAGAAGGAGTTCCGCTTATCACTATCATGGGAGTTCAAGTTTCCAAATTCATTTTGTATCATATCATACATCACTTTGGCCTCACGGCTACCATTTTCACCGACCATAGAGGTAACTTTGTAAACCTCAATATGGAAGAATTGTGCACTTCTCTTCACATCCATCACCATTTCTCTAGCCCCTACTTCCCACAAGATAATGGTTAGGCTAAGGCAACTAAAAAAACCTTACTCAAAATCCTAAAGAAAGTTATCAATGATTCTAGCCACAATTGGCATTTGCAAATCAACCCTGCCCTATGGGCTATTGCACTTCATTCCGTACATCCACATGCACAACCCCATACTCCCTATTCTATGTTGCTAAAGCAGTACTACCTATTGAATTTGAACTCCCATCCTTGCATATTTCTTTGTGAGGATAGATATTAAATGAGTATTACAAAGTAGCTAGACTCACCCAACTAGATCTACTTGATGAAAAAAGGCAACAGGCCTATGATCATATCATGGTCTATCAAAATGACCTAAAGTCCAACTTCAATAGGAAGGTTCACCCATGATAGTTTCAAGAAGGTGGCATGGTCCTCAAAGAAAATATGAAAGTCCAAGCATACCAAAAAGAGAAGGGAAAGTTTGAGCCACATGGCTTGGTCTGTATGTTGTCATAACATCTTTTGGCTCTGGAGCTTATTAGCTATTAATACTCAAGGGTGAAACACTGAATGATCCTACCAACATCATTCACCTCAAGAAATTCTATGCCTAAGATCCTCATTATATGCTATTAATCCTATTGAAAAAACCAAAAAAAATCAAAAAAGACTCAAAAATAAGCCAAAAAAGGAAAATAGTAAAGAAAAATAAGCATCCAATGGTAAAAACTTGGCAATTCAACTAACTTGAATAGGTACCTTGGTGAAAACCTAGTAAATAGGTGCCATGTGTACTTGACCTTTTCATTATCTATCAGTGATCTACACCTCCCATGCCATCTTCCACATCTCATTGCCCAACTTCTTATTTCCCCAAGGTGTTCCAAAAGTCCATCGTCATACTATCACTATCATAGCATACTATCCCCATCCCTGAGCTTGTAAATCCAATCAAAGAAATATATTATATCATGGTTAGCACACATATCATTCCCATGTACCTTACCACATATATCATATTAGTTGTATTTTATCTCATGTACCATATCCATATATCATACCCTTGTAAAACAATGTACTATATTAGATCACATCATGCTACCTCCTCATCCTGATCTTTTTCCATTATATATAAAACCACTCACATGCTATACCAAATGTCCAAAACATCCTAAAAATTTGTATAGTAGTCCTAGTACATTCTTGGTCCTTCTCGGTCTTACCTCTTTGAACATACCTTGTGTCTCCTTTAAGGTTATAAGTCACATTTCTCCTAAAGGAAAGTCACTCTTTGAAGCCTAAGGAAAAATCCCTCGTCATCAAAGATTTTTCCTAAGAAAGGTTATAGTTTCCAAACTTTTCATAAAGTCCCAAATACTACCAATAGGTTCTTGTATGATGCATCCTTCCTCATGTTTGATCTTGGTCCATCAATATCTAGTCCTATCGATCTCTTTGGCAAAAGGTTACTTTTTAATGGATTTATTCTTGATTTCAATATTGGATTTCACTTTTTGGTTCTTGAAATATCTTTTCCAAGTAATTTAGTTATTCCCTCCTCAAGGTCACCATGATCTTTTATATCATGGTGTGCTATGAATGGGGCAATTCGAGTGTGAGTTTTTAATCAAGTCTTTTTCTACTTGTTAGTTATTTGGATGTGACCCTTTCATGTTCTAAACATGTGCTCATTCATAATCACATGGTGCAATTGGGAAATATCATTTTCTTATGGGTTACCCAGTATCGTTCCCACTCTAATTCATCTGGGACTCATATATCAAATTAAGTGCTCAAACTACATTGTAGTACTTCTTTATGAATTACCCCACCCTCATACTTCAAGCATCATTCCATCATCCCATCACTTTGTTCTATAAATAAGAAAATCTTATTCATCTCCCTTTTACCATGTCCATATTATCAAATCCTACATGTTCTTACCACACACATCTATCCCACCTTCCTAATCAATTTCCATTCCTAGAAGCATCCCTAAATATCCTATCATCCTATCCACATTCCACCCCATCACCTTGGATCCAATCAAACATCCTATCTCCTTTTCCTTTATTTTTGATCCCCTAGCCCATCACATCTCCCTAGATCTCATGTCCCACAAATATTATGTTCCAAGTTGTGCATATTGTTTCCCCCAACAAAGGCTACGATAAATCAATGATATGCTACATATCCATACTATATGCCTTCCTACTCCCATATATGTTTCCCTATCATTTTAATTGCATTTTGTCTCATGTCCACTCATCTCTCACGGCATTACCATGATCTTTTTCATTTTTAGTCATCATTTGCATTGTCATATTTGTTTAAGTCCCAAGTTACTTATTTTTTCCATCATCATAATCTTTATGGATCATTTTAACTCCTCATTTCATTATCATAGTTTTAGGTTCATTTTTTATCATTGTTTTATGATCCATTTTTATTATCATAGTTTCAGATACATTTTCGTCATCATAGTTTTAGATCCATTTTTCTTATCATAGTTTTGATCCATTTTCTTTATCATAGTTTTTAGTCATTCACTTTCATTATCATTATCTTAGGTTCATTCTCATTATCGTAGCTTTAGGTTCATTTTTATTCTTTCTCATTATCATAGTTTTAGCTTATTTGTTATCCTTTTCCATTATCATAGTTTTAGGTTCATATTTTTATCCTTTTTCCATTATCATAATTTTTGGTTCATTTCCATTATCATAATCTTAGGTTCATTTCCATTATCATAGTTTTGGTTCATTTTTATCCTTTTTCATTATCATAGCTTTAGGTTCATTTTTATCCTTTCTCATAATTATAGTTTTAGATTCATTTTTATCTTTTTTCATTATCATAGTTTTAGATTCATTTTTATCCTTTTCCATTATCATAGTTTTAGATTCATTTTTATCCTTTCTCATTATCATAGCTTTAGGTTCATTTTTATCCTTTCTCATTATCATAGTTTTAGACTTTTTTATTATCTTTTTCCATTATCATAGTTTTAGATTCATTTTTGTCCTTTTTCCATTATCATAGTTTTAGGTTCACTTTTATCATTTTCCCTCATCATAGTTTGTCCATTCATTTTATTTATCATTTGTATCATCATAGTTTTTAAGTTGATTTTTCTCATCCTTTTTCATCATCATAGTTTTGTAGGTTCATTTTAATATTGTCCATTTTACATCATCATGATCATGATCTTTTCATTTTTTATATTCCTTTTGATCATACATCACATAGAAAGCATCACATTTTGCATCACAAAGTGTCACTAACATCATGCATATCATACATCAAATAGAAAGCATCACATCCTGCATAGCACATGTCAGTCATCTATTCCTCTTACCAAAATATCTACCTATGCTTCATCACCCCCCTTTTCCCACCCACTTAGTATCTTTTCTTCATTCCTCATGTTCTCACAAGCGAGTTTTCATTCCCACAAACCATCTTTACCATAGTTTTTGGGCTACTACACTTTTCAATGAGATTGCTCCTTCACCCTTTTCTAAATCTCACCCAAACCCTAACCTGTGTTCCCACTACACCACTAAAACCCCACATTCCCATAGCTATATATCACCATGGAAACATGTCCTATCCTTTCCCCCTCCCAATCAACTTTCCCTCATTCTTGCATTGACTCTATCTCTAACCCACCTTACCTACAAAAGTTGATTCCCACTAATGGGAAAGCTTTCCTGCAATCAAGATCTCTATCTCGTAGAATATTCCAACCAAAATTGTGTTCTTGCAACACTTTTAAGTCAAAATTGTGTTCTTGCAAAAATGGCTTTTGACCTATTTCTTTAACTCTTCCCTTTATACTTTTTTGTGGGATTGTTGTCCCACTAATCCTAACTCTGATCTTGTCAAACTCATGCCTGTGGGAATACATTTTCCAAATTTTAGGATCACTATAAAAGAGAATACAAAAAATATAAGGGAAAAATTTTAGCACCTACCAATCGATCTGGTGTCCATCATGACAATACTTGTCATACCACATGTTGGCCTGGCTTTTCACATAGTAAAAATTTCTAAAAATTTCTAGTGAAAATCTAGTTCCCTTTCAAGATTAGGGTTTTGTTTTTAAAATTTTTTTGATCCCAGAAAGATCCCTAACTTTATGTTGTTGTTCCAATGTTAAATCTTGTCCTAGAAAACCCTTGAATTATGTTTTAATGAAATGTGCGGGAAAAAATCGTTTGAACACCTTTTTTATTTTCTTGGGTACCCTTTTAATTTATTTGCATTGCCTAACTTTGCCCTAAGTATCCATTTGAAATTATAAACCAAACTTGTTTTATGTCTAAAAATTAGTTAAGTCACCATGGCTCTTGATCTTCCTTAAGATCAAGGGTTATCACTTTGTTGTCAAGGGAAGTTGCAAGGTTTTTACCCTTGGCAATATAGCAACAAGGTGACACATGTCTACAGGACCTAGTAAAAAATACAAGGTTTCAAAAGCAAGGTTTTCACCATAGATTAGATGGTAGATCGATGAGCCTTTCGTTGTCACCAAAGAAAGTTGTTTGTTCTTTATTCATAGCAACATAAAGAGGACTTGACATGTGGCTATATGGGCCATTTTTCCTTGTGGATAATTAATGTGTTAGAGTGAGATGATAGTTGTCAATGTCCTATTAATTCTTTGCAATAAAAGGCTAGTCTTTCGATATGCTTATATCAATTGTTGATCTTAGATTCAATCTAGGGCTATCACTATGTCATTATCTAGAATTGTTTAGTCTTTACCCATAGTGACATAGTGAGGGCTCAATATGAAGAATATGGTGGGACCAGCCCTTGCTGAAAGTGTCACAAGTTCTAGGTCATTAATGGATTCTAGATGTTAGACTCACATTCGCCACAAGGATATGCTTTACAAAGAAAAGATGTTTTGTCTACACTGTTAGATCTTTTTAAGATCAACAGAGGTCATGTTTTCACCATAAAAAGTTACATGGTTTTTACCCTTGATGACATAGTGACATTAAGGCACATGTCTGGCAGGCCCATCTTAGTTATAACATGGTTGTTGTGTTTCCCGCCATCAGATGCAAGATTAATCAATGGATGTCACTTTTTTACCAATGAGAGTTTTAAGGTCTTTAATCTTGGTGACATAGCAAGAAATTGATGCATAGCATGGTGGGCCATTTTCAAAGTAGTTTTACAATATCACCCTTGATTATCTAATGTGTAAGAGATCAAAGGTTGTAGTTATGTTGCTAAGGGAAATTACTCGATCTTTATCTATACCAACATAACAAGGGCTCGACATGTGTCAAATTACATAAATGACTAGTATGTTTGTTGTTAGCAAAGTTTGAAAAGGATACAAATGGAAATTTTCAATTGGATTGACCACCAAGTTGGAAGGTTGAAGCTGAGTCAGAGTGTGTTTTATTTCTTAATCATCAAATTTTTGTAGATCGACAACCTATTTTTAAACTCAAAGGGGAATGCCACTATATTTTTCTCTACTACCCATTTATCAGAATTAAAATCTTCTCATGTGAGCTAATACAAAGAATATAGTAAATAGGGTTGAGAAATTTATTCTACAAATAGATTGTCTAAATTCCCAGAGCCTAGACCTATTGAAGGACATAGTATTTTGCCTTATTGAGTCATGGAATTTTTGTATCAACAATTCATTGTAGCATTCAAAAAGAAGTAAAAAGGCCAAGTAAGTATCTCTATCTACATATAATTAAAGAATTCTAGTATTTTCCTCATTGTTGTTTCAATATGCCTCCAAACAATAGTTTTTGAGAAGGTTGAATATGATAGTAGAAATATTCATGATGATTTCTTAGAGAAATTAAATGAATCTAATAATGAGTCCACCCAAATAAAGAAATTAGTTCCTATAAACCCTGGGCTCTGAGTTGTAGATGGCTTGTTTGACAAAGAAAATTGGATTTGAGATGTCATGACCTCCAAAATAGGGTTACAATTATTTTTAAAATGGTTTTCAGAGAGGAAATTATTTTCCCCCTATGAAAATGTCTAGAATTTTGACCTAGGAAAGTTAGTAGTTCCCAGAGTCTTCATGGATTCAGACCTCCTAACAACCACATTCCAAAATTATGATCTTGTAGCTAGGATGGTAAGGAGAATAGATGGGGAGTGCTTGGTGAAAATTACTATGGAAGAAATACAAGAAGTTTTTGGAATTGATCCTACAACAAATTATCATGAGGTTGTTGATTTTCAAGGATTGGAAAAGTAATACTTGCCCCACAAGGATCAAATTAGGTAGGGAGCATTGAGAGGACACTTGGCCACAATTGGAAACTTAACTTTTGTCACAACATCAACCAAAGAGCCTTTTAAGAAACAATTCTTCTATTCTAGGGCTATAGATATATATGACTCTGTGCAAGGTTTTTGGTGAAGACAAGCAAGAATTTGTGACAATAAAGTTCATGTATATGATGGTGTAGATTTCTTCCTTTGGAGTAGATATTATTTTTTACTTTTCATCTTTTCTAGATAAAGAAATTCATGTAGGTTTGATTGGAATTGAAAAAGGAAAATTGATAAAACCTTTGGCTTTTATTCTTTGTTAATGCACATGTTCCTATACAAGGGAATTAAATTTTTTGAGAAAGAGATGGTGTTAATGGAGAATCTCTACCAATTTAGTTATGGAGTGCAAATATGACATGGGATGTAGAGGAAGCCAGTTTTGTATGATTTGATAGGCATTTTTCATCTAGATTGAGAAGTTTACCATTAAAGGATAACCTTAGAATTCCCAAGGCATTGCTAGATTTCATCAGGCCCATGGATAGCCCTAATAACTTGAAACTTTCTCACAATTGGGTAGATATTGTACCATATCTAGTGTCAACCATTTTTAGGGTATGCAGATTCCAAGGGACTCCTCATGTGCTTCCATACTAGGTACTTGTTAAGGTAGGAATAGCTAAGATGTTATGGCAACTAGATGGTTTGGAAGAAGTAGAACTGACTGGTAGGTCAAGAGGCTCTATTTTCCCATCTTGTACAATAGCTCATCAATTTTTCATTATAAATGGTGGTTGATTATTTTTATATAAGATTTTAGACCCATACAAAATTGTAGTATCCCATGCTTGTTTTAATGATCGTGAAGGATTTTTTAATATATTCAAACAGAGGGCCAGGACTAGTGCTTGAGAGCATCAATTCTATTTCCTAGAAGATGTAATAAGAAATGAATTTTCTCTCCAAGAGAAAAAAATCAAGAAAGAAAACTAGAGAGTTTATTCTAGGGTTTTAGAATTTATTAAATATTTTGATAAGAATTATAGCCTATTGAAAGATGCAAAGTCATCAGTGGACTAAATGAACAAGTTAATGACAAATTTCTCTAAGATCATGGATGCAATGAATGAAAAGAAAATTCTTCTCAACAATACTCATCCTGATAAAGAAAGAGAAGTGATGAAAAGGTTATCTTTTACACCTACAATTGGATCAGGACAGTTGGTTATTCAAAAGAAATTTGGTTACAACATAATCAAGGACAGAGATCATGTAGTTGATAAAGGAAAGCAAATAGTTAGATCAGCTAGTACTACTATGGAAGAAAGGCCTAAGAAGCCAAGCCCTAAAAGATAGAAGATAGAAGAGAAGAAAATAGAAGACTACACACCTTCTCAATCTCCCTTACATATAGGAGAGGAACAACTCACTAAATAGAAAATTGAACAATTAATATCCCAAGTGGGATTGTTTATTACTACTGCAGAATTGGAGGAAGGAAATCTTTAGGAACCTCCCATGTCTAGCCTTGAGTTAACTATTGTTGACTATAGAGGGAAGGAATCAAACCCTGTGGTAGAATAAGATAGTCATGAATTTCTTTCAGATGACAATTTTGTCAAATCAAGAGCTTTCTACCAATTTTCCTGGAGAACTAATATTGAAAAATTTGAAGAAAGATATAACAAGAGGAAAGTTGAGCATCTAGAAATGGAGGATAAAGTTATATAGGATCAAATAAAGGATGAAATGATGCAAAAAAAATTAGAAATTTGACTCCAGAAGAAGGAAGAAAAATGATTAAATCCTCTGAATTTTTACTATTGCCAAACTACGATATTGTAAATGCCATAGCTTTTAATATTGTCACCAAGAAACTAAGTATTGGGGAGAAAGTGAGAAAAGGACTTAGAGGGGCTAAGTTCAGTGAAGATCATACTACTTTAGTAATCTAGTCTTTAAGAAGAGGATCAAGAGCTAGTTTTTCTCAACCTGATGATACTGGATTAATTAGAAATTTGATTGTTAAGAGGGTGGAAGATACTCCAAATGATGAGGCCATCGAGTTCAATGTTGAAATAGCTACCCTCACATTAGCCACCACTAGGAAGGAGAGAAAACAAAAATTGGAGTTACAAGAAAAATATGAATAGGTTTTAAATGCTTACAATAAAGAGGTACAGAAAGAATTGAGCTAAAAAATAAGATGATAGGATATAAACCTAGAATCACTTATCCTCCTCATCCTCCAATTGAATCTTTCAAATCAACTCCCCTTGTAGAAATACATGGTACCTCATAGAGACCCCAATTTTATATGGCTGAAGATTTTGAGCAAGAAAAGAGCAAATTATGGACCTTGCATGTGGAATTAGATGTGCAATATGAGGATAAGTTGAGAGATACAATTATGTATCTGGTGGATAGAATTAAGTGGCCTATTTTCTATGAACAATTGGAAAAATTGATGAATATATGGAATTAGCTAAAAAATAATGATGTCATTTTAAAGCCAATTGTTAAAAAGTGGAACAATAGGGATAGAGATGTCACTATTTTATGTTTATCATTCATTAGTTTATCTTATGAACACATAGAAAAAATATATGACATGACTAATGACCTCTCTAATTTTGATAATGAGAGATTTATACTGTAGAGAAGGATTATAAATTATTTCTCAAAATATCTTAGTAATAATTTTGAGCTCTTTTCTCATGTACTTAGGGATGTGGGTAAAATAAAGGACAAAGAAGAATGGGCAGAAGAATTGGATGATTTGATATATGTTAGATTCAATAAGTCATAAGTGAAAAAGGCCATATATGGTTTGCTAAGATAGTTGAAGAGATTGCAAAGGTGAAGATATTTTTTAATTATTTTAAAAGATACTTTGATGAGATTGAGAAGAAAGGAGAGGAAGTCCTAAAGAAGTAGCAAGAAGTTTTGAACTTCAATTGGCCAGATGACACAATCTTTAACAAGTGGATGGCAGATTTTGTTCTAACTGATTAGTTGTTATCTGAGGAAAGTGATGAAGATGAAATGGATCAATATGAATTAAAAATAATAGATACAAAAAAATAGACAAAATAAGATCAACCAATTGCAATAACAGAGGCAGTTGAACAAAATGATGATTTGGCAGTAACAGAATCAAGTGTAACTATTGGCTTGTTAGTGTATGATGACCTAGATGGAGAACCATGAGTTAAAATCAGTTTTCAAATATCAAAACATGGCCCACCATAAGTAAATCAAATGGTCACACAATATGAGAAATGAATTGCACCTAGGCCAATCATCAAGTGAAACTCCTTAGCAACAAGAAGTTGTAGAAGAAGTGGTCCAATAAAAAGAAGATTCATGATGTAAACATTTAGTTGCACAAATTTTTGTCTTTCATGATAGTAAATTTTTTGTAAATATATTTTTGTCTTAAGGAAAGCTAGCATTCTTCTCCTAGCTTGAAGATTGTTGCATCTTGTGCTACATAAATGACATCCCAAGGCTAGAAAAGGGATCTAAAACTCTTATGTATTTTTTTAGTATTTTTGCTAATCTTGCATTCAGTCCAATCTTCTTGATGTTAATTTTGTGATGTATATCTCTCTACAAATCTAAGAATACATCAACATTAAAGGATCTTGTTGTCTTGTCCTAAATTGTTTTGAGTTTTACATCAGTATTTGTGTGATTTTCAATAAAAAATAATACAAAGGAGAGTTACACCCATATCTATTTTCTCTAAATCGTGTCTCCATTGTTATTAGCTGGTTATCTTGAGATTGTGTGAGCAATACTTTTTCACTTTAATAGAATTAGGATAGGTTGTATATCAGCTTTCTATTGCTTTTAATTCAAGGAATTAAGTAAATGCTTTAGTAAGGTGATAGGATTTCCAGTCAGTAAGAAGGATATGCATACGAATGAGTTTT
Source organism: Cupressus sempervirens (assembly GCA_028749045.1). Taxonomy (NCBI): domain Eukaryota; kingdom Viridiplantae; phylum Streptophyta; class Pinopsida; order Cupressales; family Cupressaceae; genus Cupressus; species Cupressus sempervirens. The sequence goes on from CM053793.1 coordinate 798,105,931, forward strand.
AGGGTAAATTGCTAATAATATTGATTGTAATGCAATTGATTAGGTCAAACTGGTTGGGTAGACTATAGATCCCAATGGATGAGGCACTGATCATTTATTTAGCTTTTATGAGAAGAGATCGTAGAATTGCATGAAGCAGAAATTTAAAAACCAAATCAAATTTATTTTTATATATGAAGAATTTAATTGTTGGTCGGTGCTTGTTTGCATTTAATCTGTGTGTTGTAGTAATCTATTGTAACTCAGAATCATCTTTCAATTTGAGAAGAATTGTAACCAAATATCTACTATAGGGGGTAAGTTTTTGTAAAAGGATATCATTGACTGAATGAAGTGTGAAGACAATATCATGTTGTAAGTCCTTTTATCTCGTAGGTGCACCCGCCTTGGTTTTGTATCACCTAAAGAGTAGAAAATCTTTATGATTTTATTGAAGTTGGGTCCAGATCTAAAGATTTCTTAGTTGAACATAGGAAGTAGCTAACCCTTAGACTAAGTGACTCTTCATTTATCCTGGTATCAAATATTTTGTTTCTTGGTAATTTTATAAAAACTCAACACCATGTCTACCTGATGTTGTGGTCATCCCTGTCCAGCCATCGTGTCCTCCAAATCAAAGCTCAATATCATTGTAGGTATGAGAGCAAGTAACCCAAATCTTATTACACCACTAGGCAATCTTATATAGTCATCTCTTAGGACATTATCAATTAAATAGTTTATATTTAATTAATTAATCATCATCCCCTAGTATATTTATTTATTTATTTAACTATAGTCCAATAGATCAAATCAAATGATAACCCAAAATTAATTTATCAATTCAATCCCCATTCCTCTATTAAATTAAATAAATGCATAAATCTATTTAATTTAATCCCACATCCCCATTTATTAAATGAATCATTTAATAAATTAATACTAAAACCCTAACCATCCCTAAACCCTATCATTATCCAAATCCAACTCATTCACCCATACTAACCTTGCTTAGCCAACTAATTAACCTACATCATTAAGCCCCAACCCACTTGCTTCTTGATCTTGTCCTAAGCCAAGTCTAATCCTCCTCCTAAACATGTGTGCAACTTTAAACATGGTTTAGGACTTTCTAACCCAAACCAAAGTTAAAAGTCTCCTTATCCTCTCACATTCCTATCCAAGAGCATTAATGGCTCTTACATGCCATAAATGCCCTTAAATCTCTCTTACATCCTTCTTCCACACTCCTCCTCCCTCATAACTCCCTTTGACCCCCAACTTTGACCACGCAATCCCCTTGTGACACTTATCACAAGGATAGAGATTTAAAGAAGCACAATCAATGTGCTCTCCCTTCCTTACATCCCAGTTATTCCTCATATTTGCTCCATCCTTAGATCCTAACCCTCCATCTTACTACCCCTTAGCCTATAAATTGGACCCTTCCCCTCTCACAAATCATTAAACTTCTATGCGAACAGATAATACCCCATTAACCACTATAGTATAGCCATGTACACCCTTACCATGTTAAAATCCTTCCATACCCCATTAACCACTACCGTATAGCCATGTACACCCTTACCATGTTAAAATCCTTCCACACCTCCATTATTGAATCCCTCATCCATCCCCATGCTTGATCACTTACCACTTGAATCTTGAGCATATCTAAGCATATATCCTCATCATTGGACACATCAATGTCATCATAGGTTACACTTTAGGAGCTTACCATTTTTGGTATGCTTTCCTCTGCACTATCTCCTTTCATCCTATCATAAAAAAAATTTCTATTATTTAGTTTCCAATGTTAATTTAATTCTTAATGTTCATAGCATACTAGATTTCATAGCTCTATAATAATAACCTCTAATAGTGATCTTCTAGTTAAACATATCAACCCAACAAAATATATTTCATCAACTCTTTATAATATAATTGTTTCCAAAAATGATGACATCAAAAAAATGATACCATTAGGGTTCCTAGGATTTTGTCAAGATAGTAATCGATTTATAAAGGGCTCAAAATTAACTTTCTATATAAGGCCTACCCACCTAATGTTAAGACCCTAAAACAATCTAGACATGAAACCCAAGAAGAAGACACAAGATATTGCCTAGGTAGGGATGCACTACATCCCTGATAGGCCCATTAGGGATGCACTACATTCCTAATTGGGTAGGGATTTACTACATCCTTTCCAAACAGGTCCCAAAACCCTTGAGATTCCTTATGTGTCCCAAAATAGGTCCATAACTATATATATATATATATATATATATATATATATATATACATATATATATATATATATATACATATATATATATATACATATATATATATATATGTATATATGTATATATATATACATATATATATATACATATATACATATATATATATATATATGTATATATATATATATGTATATATATATATATGTATATATATATATATGTATATATATATATATGTATATATATATATATGTATATATATATATGTATATATATATGTATGTATATATATATATATATGTATGTATATATATATATGTATATATATATATGTATATATATATATGTATATATATATATATATGTATACATATATATATGTATATATATATGTATATATATATATATACATACATATATATACATATATATATATACATATACATATATACATACATATATATACATATACATATATATACATATATATATATATATGTACATATATATATATGTATATATATATATATGTATATATATATATACATATATATATATGTACATATATATATATATATGTATATATATGTATATGTATATATATGTATGTATATATGTATATGTATATATATATATGTATATATATATATATGTATATATATATATATATATATATATATATATATATATGTTACTGTACAAAGAAAAAAAATTCTAGGTTATTGTGTGAAGGAAAAGGAGGACCTACGTGGTTAGATCCTTGCTTAATATTTGCACCATGAAAATAGGAACTTTAAACGGTATCTATTAGATCCTACCCTAATTCCACCTAAGAGAAAGGAGAAGAAAGGGGAGGAAATGAGGAGAGATGTAAATGAATGATGAAATTGCATTAAATGGGTGTTAAACCATCATTAAATTGTGGTGCTTCCAATTCAAGATAGTACAATAACTTAGGATGTAAACATATTGGAAAGGAGAAGATAGTTATGTAAATAAATAATATCCATGGAAGAAATGGTGTCATCTAACAAAAAAATACCACATGATTGATAGAAAGTGAGTCCTTAAAAGGAATGAGAGATTGAGAAATAAATCATATCCCTCCAAGTTGAAGGAAAGGGAAAATATAACCCATTAGATACTCTAAGTGATAGATCTTTTATAATAGACATGTATGTCAACGCAAGAAAAAGTTTGTACTTGGATTTAAATCTCCTAAAAAGGAGAAAATTCTTGCATAAAAAATAATAATTTCATGCAATTAAATACACCATATTATAAAGAAGCAAGTCAACAAAGGGATATTGCAACTTTTTTTAAGGAAGATAAAATGAAGAGGGTGGATCAAGTACACATACCTTTTCTATTTCTAGATAATGGAATACTTGGCAAAGGAAAACACATTACATACCCCAAGTGATAGCTCATTTATACTAGATATACACATTTAAGAAAAGAAAAGATTGTAAACTTGGGATGAAAATATCTTGAAAAGGAGAAGATCCTTATGTAAATTTAAAAAAACTATGCAAGAACGTATATCATTTTATAAAAGACACAACTCAACAAAGGGATTAAATTGGTCCTAAGGATAGGAGAGTGAAAAAATACCCTTTTCCTCCAAGTATAGAGACAAGGAATAAGGAATATTGTTATGTTTCTCACAAATAATGATTGATCCTAAAATTCCCCATGCCCCCCCCCCCCCCCCCCCCCCCCCAATGACAATAAGCTCCACAAAGGATATGCTATCAATGTCACATAGTAAGGAACAACATAATAGGAAGTTAGATTTTATTTATAATGATCATAAGAAAGGTGTCATTTTTTGTTACATGTCATTTGAATCATACCAAAACTAATAAATTCTTAAATTTAAATTTCAAATCATAATATTCATTATTCTTATGGTCAGGAATTTGATGGTGCATACAAATGGAAGAATTTTCTTTTTTGTTTTCTATTTATTTATTTTATTACATTAATTAAGTTGGCATTAAAAGGCTTGAATAAAATACTATGTTTTTATGATGAGAAGTGAGGAGAAGAATATATAGATTGATTGGACAAATTGTGAAGGTTATAAACCTATATTTTCTTTGGAAAGATGTGATGTAGATTTCTTGTACATTTTAATGGTTTGTTTCACACATCCTATCTCATGTCCATTAAGGTCTGGAATATCAAAAAAATAAGGGTCTCTTATGGGTGGTATTGGATTGAGATTTAAAGAAGGCCATTCATGATGTAGGAGCATCCTAGGTGTAAGGGAAATCTTGCATCACCCAAAAATATTTTATTTTTAGTCTTTTCTATTTTAATAAGGACTAGTAGATAGGGTGGTTACTATTTATGGGAACTTGCTATTTTTATTCAATTTGTCATATGAACTCAAAATGTTCTCATTTTATATAGGAAGGTTCATTTTAGAGTTGTAAGCCTACCATAAAAATCACATTGCTCAAGGATAAGTATCGGAGAAGTTATTACAAATTTTTGGTAGAAAAATTTTCAAAAAAATCTTCAAGCTCACCGTTGGAGGCCTTAGAGTACCTAGATGAGGTCTAAAAACTCAACGAAAGGCACTAGCATTGTTTCAATCCTATAGATCAGGAGCTGGCATTTCCAAAAAGTGGTTATAATAGCTAATCGAAGAAAAGGTTCGTGAGTTATGGCTTTTCAAAGTTGGGCTACCTAAAATATCTAAAATAATTGTCAAAGATGTATTTGGCTGACTCTATATGCATTGTTAGGGTCTATCGGCCCTAGGTATTAAGTTTTAATGTCTAGAACATTCTTGGGTATCATAAATTACCTATTTAAGAAAGGCCCAAACATTGTCTAGGATAGCTCTGGGTGATAATTCGTAGCATTGTCTTGCAGATTACTATAATGAAGGTGCCCATGAAGGCACCCATTGGAAAAAGACCTAAGTTTGAGGTTCCTACATTTTTTAGAAATCTTAACCTAGAGGAGCTAATTGATTGGATCAATGAACTAGAGGAGTACTTTGAGTATAAAGATATTGAGGATCCAAATAGGATCAAGTTTGTGAAGGGAAAACTAAAGCGACATGCAAAGATATGGTGGCAAGAGGTTCAGTTGGAGTGAAAAAGAAAGGGAAAGGACAAAATCACCAGATGAGATCGGATGATAGCTAAAATGAAGTGATAATTCATTCTTATGAATTATGAGCTTGATCTATTGAAGAAGATGCAAGGAATGAAGCAAGTGGGAAAATTTGTTCAAGAGTATACCAAAAAGTTCTACTAAGTTCTCATTAGAACTGGCCATGCAGAAGCTGATAAGAAGAAAGTCACCTATTATATTAATGGGTTAAGGTCAAGCATTCAAGATGAGCTAAGTCTAGTTTGAATGAACAATATTGAGGAGGCATACCATTTCTCCCTAAGAGTTGAGGAGAAACTGAGCAAGAAGTTTGAAAATAAGAATAGTGGAAGAGGTCCTGCTAGAAGATCTAGTGAATTATCATATGGAGGTCATAATGATGATCAAAAGAAAAAGGATGAGGCTAGAAGTTTCAATTAGAACCAAAGGGGAAACAATTCCAATCAAAACAATAGAGATCAAAGAGAACAAGGTAGAGGACAAGGATCTAGAAGAGGAGGATTCTATGGAAAATGTTTTCACTGCGGAGAAGAAGGGCATAGAGCATTTGAATGTACCTAGTGCCAAGGAAGGACAAATCAAAGAATCAAAGGTCAAGTAATAGTTTGACATGGTAATAAAGATGCCATACCCTCACATTCTGAAGATACTAAAAGAGGAGAAGTCCTAGTTAACAAAAGAGTCCTGCTGAGTGGTGAGAATGAACCTAATCAAAGAAGGAGTTTGTTTCACACAAGGTGGAAATGTGAAGATAAGTGTTGTGATGTGACCATTGACAATCTGGTGTTAGAAATGATGGTCACCAACTTGAAGCTGAAGAGACAAAAACACCCACATCCATATCGTATTTCTTGGGTGCAAGATGACCACAAGGTTATGGTCAATGAGCAGTTCTTAGTGAAGTTCAAGATTGGAAGCTACCAAGATGAACTACTATGTGATATCATACCTATGGATATATTTCATATGTTGTTGGATAGGTCATGGTAGTTTGATAGGCATGTTGTACATGATGGGTGAGTAAATACCTACACTCTGACCAAAGATGGAGTGAAACATAAGTTGAAACTTTTGAAGGATAAAGAAGAAAAGGTATGTAGTGCTGCCAAAATTATTAAAGGTATGAAACATGAGCATATGTGTTTTTATATGATTCCTAAAGATAGTAAAGAAGAATAAGTTGTAGATATGTTGGAAGAGTTTTTTGATATTGTATCGGATAATGAACCTAATGGACTACCCCTAATGAGGAAGATCAAACACCAGATGGATTTGGTTTAGAGCCAGTTTGCTAAACAAAGCAACAAACAAAATGACACCAGCAAAAAGTGAAGAGTTGAATAGGAAAGTTCATGAGTTGTTGCAGAAGGGGTTGATTCGAGAGAGTCTGAGTCCATGTGTTGTATCAATAGTATTAGCACCAAAGAAGAATGGAGAATGGAGGATGTGCATAGATTCTTGTGCTATCAACAAGATCACAATAAAGAATAGATTTCATTGCCAAGGATGGATGATATTGTAGATTGTTTGAGTGGAGCTAAGTATTTCACAAAGATAGATCTAAAGAGTGGGTACCATTAGATTTGTATTAGAGAAGGTGATGAGTGGAAGACTACTTTTAAGACAAGGGAAGGACTATATGAGTGGTTGGTCATGCCTTTTGGGCTAACCAATGCACCAAGCACTTTTATGAGGCTCATGTATGAGGTACTAAAGGAGTTTCTAGGTAAGTTTGTCATTGTTTACCTAGATATATTGATCTTTAGTAAGACGTTGGAGGAGCATTTGATTAATATTCTCAAGGTGTTTGATAAGTTGAGGGAAGAAAAGTTGCTAATAAACCTGAAGAAGTGTAGCTTTGTAAAGAAAGAGTTGGTATACCTAAGATTTGTAGTCTCAGGAGAAGGTCTAAAAATGGACCCAAAGAAAGTGAAGGCTATCCTTTAATGGCCTACTCCAAGGAGTGCAATAGAGGTAAGATCTTTTCATGGACTGGCTACATTTTACAAAAAGTTCATAAGAAGTTTCAGAAATATTTGTGGACCATTGACTAAAATAATAAGAGGGGATAGGAAAGAGTTTAAATGGACTATAGGAGTAGATAAGAGTTTTAATCCATCGAAACAAAAAGTTACTAAGCAACCTGTTTTAGCACTACTTGATTTTAACAAGGTATTGCAAGTAGACTATGATGCTAGTGGCATTGAAATAGGAGCTTTTTTGAGCTAGGAAGGTAGACTAGTTGCTCATTTTAGTGAGAAGTTGAATGATGAAAAAAGAAAATATTTTGTTTATGATAAAGAATTTTATGCTATAGTTCAAGCATTGAACAAGTGGAGACACTATCCTCTTCCTAAGGAGTTTTTTTTATATACTGATCATCAAGTTTTGCAATATTTGAATAGCGAAGGAAAATTGAACCAAAGGCATTTAAAGTGGGTTGAGTTTTTTTAGAGTCATACATTTTTTTTAAGGAACTCAGTACATTGTATCCAGATGATCTTGATTTTGGTGAAGCATGCAAGGCTTGTACCAAACCTATTACACTTAATAGGACAAAGTGGTTGGATTTCATAATCCAAGATAATATGTTATTCAAAAGAAGCCAATTGTGCATTCTTAGAAGTTCAATGAGAGATAATCTCATCAAGGAGAAGCATAGTGGAGGATTGGCTGGACATTTTGGCAAAGATAAAACCATAGCTTTGGTTGCTAAAAATTACTACTGGCCACAGTTGTAGCAAGATGTGATGAAGTTTGTACAAAGTTGCAGAGTATGTCAGATGGTGAAAGGAGTGAAGAAGAATACAAGGTTGTATCAGCCATTACACATACAAAAGAAGCCATGGGAGGATATTAGCATGGATTTTGTTCTTGGATTACCAAGGACACAGCATGAGCATGATTTTATTTTTGTGGTGGTTGACAGGTTTTCAAAGATGGCACATTTTATTCCTTACAAGAAGACTAGTGATGTTGTTCAAGTAGCAGAGTTATTCTTCAGAGAAGTGGTGAGATTACATGGTCTGCCAAAGAGCATAGTTTCAAATCAAGATACCAAATTTTTTGGGTATTTCTAGCATACATTGTGGAAAAAGTTGAAGATAGATTTAAAGTTCAGTTCATCACATCATCCACAAATTGATGGACAAACAGAAGTTGTGAATCATAGTTTGGGAAATTTGTTGAGATGCTTGGTTGGAGATAAACCAAAAAGATGGGATATGATTTTACCATAGGTAGAATTTGCATATAATAATTCTTTCAATAGGAGTACTAGTAAATCACCATTCCAGATTGTGTATAGGAGCAATCCCAGAAATGCTTCTGAATTAAGGTAGTTTTAATAAAGGAGATATAAGTAGTGCTAAAGAAGAAGATTTTGCTGAAATTTGAAGAATGTCCATTAGGAGGTAAGGAAGCACATCATAAAGATGAATACATAGTATAAGGCTAAGGCAGATGTGAAAAGAAGATATAAGAAATTTTAGATTGGAAATGAAGTCATGGTTCATTTAAGAAAGGAGCATTTTCTAGTGGGTACATATAATAAGTTGAAGATGAAGAAGTTTGGATCATGTAAGATAGTGAGAAAGCATCATTCTGGAAATGTGTATGAAGTGGATTTGCCTGTTGAATTGAATATTTCACCAGTATTTAATATTTTAGATTTGATAAGGTATTATGAAGGAGGTGGTGGAGATGAAGTTGTAAAAGCATAGTGGAGTATTCCAATAGCAATTTTGGCTACCCAAGAGATTGAGGAGATACAAGACAATCATATTGGAAAAAGCACTAGGAACAAAACTTATGAGGAATATCTAGTCAAATGGAAAGGGAGGCTAGTTGAGGATTCATCATGGCTAGCAAAGGATGAGGTTAACCATCTTGGTTTTCCTCTAAACACCTGAGATGTGACAGTGTCACTTCTAAAATTACCCTAGGTGTTTAATGCAAGAGCATCCTGGGTGTAAGGGCAATCTTGCATCACCCAAAAATATTTTATTTTCAGTCTTTTCTATTTTAATAAGGACTAGTAGATAGGGTGGTTACTATTTATGGGAACTTGCTATTTTTAGTAAGTTTTTCATATGAGCTTAGAATGTTCTCATTTTCTATAGGAAGGTTCATTTTAGAGTTGTAAGCCTACCATAAAAATCTCATTGCTCAAGCATAAGTATCAGAGAAGTTATTGCAGATTTTCGATGGAAAATTTTGTAGAAAAATCTCTAAGCTAACCATTGGAGGCCTTAGACTACCCGGATGAGGTCTAAAACTTGACAAAAGGGCACTAGCATTTTTCCAAGCATGTAGATCAGGACATGGTATTTCTGAAAATTGGTTATAATAACCAATTGGAGCAACGGTTCATGACTTATGGCCTTTCAAAGTTGGGCTACCTTAAATATCTAAAATAATTGTCAAAGATGTATTTGGCTGACTCTATATGTATTGTTAGGGTCTATCAGCCATAGGTATTAATTATCAATGTCTAGAACCTTCCCAGGCAGCATAAAATTGCCTAGTTAAGAAAGGCCCAAACATTGTCTAGGACAGCTCTGGGTGATAGTTTGTAGCACTATCTTGCAAATTACTATAATGAAGGTGCCCATTTGGGTTAGCATATTATAATTGAGAATTTTGTAATTCTGCATTTGCGGCATTCATATGAACTTCATATTTTTTTCTTGCATATTTTTTTGTTTCTTTGTTTCTATTATGAGTTTATAGTATTAAGGGGAGTCCCTTGTATCAGGTGGTATTAAAGCTAGAGTTCTTGAGTGTGTGGACAGATTGCTTATTGTGAGGCAGTTTGAACTAGGATCATTGTTTAGGATAAGCATGTAGATAGATCACCAATTGTGAGGTAGTTTGCACTAGAGTTTTAGCAAAAGCACAAACATGCCTCCACAAAGAGTGTGGTGAAAGAGCTATAGGTGTTACACCTGAGGGTCTCTAAGCCCTCCAAAGACAAATGCAAGAATTGGAAGAACAAATGCATAGAGGAATGAATCTTCCCATAAGAGATGAAAATGAGGATGAGGATGAAGTAGAAGAAAATGTCGAAGCAAAGGCAGTTCTAAATCCAAAGGAAGAGAGGCTTTTTAGGGCCATCTCCAAGATTGGAAAAAGACCTAAGTTTCAAGGTCCCACATTTTTAGGAAATTTTAACCCAAAGGAGCTCATCAATTGGATCAATGAACTAGAGGAGTACTTTTAGTATGAAGATATTGAGGATCTACATAGGGTCAAGTTTGTGAAGGCAAAACTAAAGGGGCATGAAAAGATTTGGTGGCAAGACATTCAATTGGAGCAAAAGAGAAAAGGAAAGGACATAATCACCAGATGGGATCAGATGATAGCTAAAATGGAGTGAAAATTCATTCCTATGGATTAGGAGCTTGATCTATTTAAGAAGATGCAAGGAATGAAGCAAGTGGCAAAATTTGTTCAAGAGTATACTGAAGAGTTCTACCGAGTTCTCATTAGAACTATCCATGTAGAAGCCGATAAGGAGAAAGTTGTATTTTATCTTAATGGGTTAAGGCCAAGCATTCAGGATGAGACAAGTCTAGTTTGAATGAGTAGTATTGAGGAGGCATACCTATTTGCCCTAAGAGTTGAGGAGAAACTGAGCAAGAAGTTTGACAATAAGAATAGTGGAAGAGATCCTAGTGGAAGATCTAGTAGACAATATTATGGAGGCTATAATGATGATAAGAAGAACAAGGATGAGGCTAAAAGTAGCAATTAGAACCAAAGTGGAAAAAATTCCAATCAAAACAATAGAGATCAGAGAGGAAGAGGTAGAGGGGGTCGAGAAAAGGAGGCTTCCATGGAAAAAAATTTCAATGCGGAGAAGAAGGGCATAGAGCATTTGAATGTACCTAGTGCCAAGGAAGGATAGATCAAAGAATAGAAGGTCAGGAAAGAGTTACACATGTTGATGAAGATGCCAGATCCTCACATTTTGAAGATGCTAAAAGAGGAGAAGTCTTAGTTAACAGAAGAGTCTTTCTTAGTGGTGAGAATGAACCTGATCAAAGAAGGAGTTTTTTCACACAAGGTGTAGATGTGAAGATAAGTGTTGTGATGTGATCATTGATGGTGGAAGTACTGACAATCTAGTCTCAGAAATAATTGTCACCAAGTTGAAACTGAAGAGATAGAAACAATCGCATCCATATTGTATTGCTTGGGTGCAAGATGACCACAAGGTTATGGTCAATGAGTAGTGCTTAGTACTATGCAATATCATACCTATGGACATATGTCATATGTTGTTGGGTAGGCCATCATAGTTTGATAGGCATGTTGTATATAATGGGTGAGAAAATACATATACTCTGACCAAGGATGGAGTGAAACATAAGTTGAAACTGTTGAAGGATAAAGAAGAAAAGATATGTAGTGCTGCTAGAATATGTTTTGTTGCTGGAAAAGAGTTTCTTAAAGGTATGAAACATGAGCATATGTGTTTTTCTATAATTCCTAAAGATAGTAAAGAAGAAGTAGAGGAGGTATCTATAGAAGTTGCAGATATGTTGGAAGAGTTTTCTAATATTGTATCAATTAATGTACTTGATGGATTACACCCAATGAGAAAGATTAGTGACTAGATAGATTTGGTGCCAGGAACCAATTTTCTAAACAAGTCAGTGCATAGAATGAAACTAGTAGAAAGTGAAGAGTTGAATAGGAAAGTTCATAAGTTGCTATAGAAGGGGTTGATTCGAGAGAGTCTGAGTCCATGTGTTGTACTAGTAGCATTAGCACCAAAGAAGAATGGACAATGGACAATGTGCATAGATTCTCATGCTATCAACAAGACCACAATAAAGTCTAGATTTCCATTGCCAAGGATGGATGATATTATGAATTTTTTGAGTAGAGCTAATTATTTCACAAAGATAGATCTAAAGAGTGGGTACCATCAGATTTGTATCAAAAAAGGTGATGAGTGGAAGACTACTTTCAAGACAAGGGAAGGATTATATGAGTGGTTAGTCATGCCTTTTGGGCTAACTAATGCACCAAGCACTTTCATGAGGCTCATGAATGAGGTATTGAAGGAATCATGGGGTAAGTTTGTCATTGTTTACCTAGATGATATGTTGATCTTTAGTAAGAATTAGAGGAGCATTTGATTCATATTCATAAGTTGTTTGATAAGTTGAGGGAAAAAAAATTACTGATAAACTTGAAGAGGTGCAGATTTGTAAAGAAAGAGTTGGTATACCTAGGATTTGTAGTCTCAGGAGAAGGTCTAAAAATGGACCCATAGAAAGTGAAGGCTATCCTTGAATGGCCTACTCCAAGGAGTGTGACAGAGGTAAGATCTTTTCATGGACTGGTTACATTTTACAAAAAGTTCATAAGAAGTTTTAGCAATATTTTTGGACCCTTGACTAAAACAATGAGAGGGGATAGGAAAGAGTTTAAGTGGACTATAGGAGTAGATAAGAGTTTTAATCTGTTGAAATTAAGAGTTACTAAGCAACTTGTTTTAGCCCTTCCTAATTTTAACAAGGTATTTTAAGTAGACTATAATGCTAGTGGCATTGCAATAGGAGCTACTTTGAGCCAGGAAGGTAGACAAGTTGCTTATTTTAGTGAGAAGTTGAATGATGCAAAAAGGAAATTTTTTTTTATGATCAAGAATTTTATGCTATAGTTCAAGCATTGAAGAAGTGGAAACACTATCTTCTTCCCAGGGAGTTTATTTTGTATACTAATCATCAAGCTTTGCAATATTTGAATGGTCAAGGAAAATTGAACCAAAGGCATTTAAAGTGGGTTGAGTTTTTTCAGAGTTATACAAAATATTTTTCACTTAATAGGACAAAGTGGTTGGATTTCATGATCCAAGATAATATGTTGTTCAAAGGAAACTAGTTGTGTATTCCCAAAAGTTCAATGAGAGAGAATCTAATCAAGGAGATGCATAGTGGAGGATTGGTTGGACATTTTGGCAGAGATAAAACCATAGCTTTGGTTGCTAAAAATTACTACTGGTCACAGTTGTAGCAAGATGTGATGAAGTTTGTACAAAGTTGCAGAGTATGTTAGATGGAAAAAAGAGTGAAGCAGAATATAGGGTTGTATCAGCCATTACCTGTACAAGAGAAGTCGTAGGAGGATATTAGCATGGATTTTGTTCTTGGATTACTGAGGACACGGCATGAGCATGATTCTATTTTTATGGTGGTTGATAGGTTTTTAAGGATGGCACATTTTATTCCTTGTAAGAAGACTAGTGATGTTGTTCATGTAGCAAAGTTATTTTTGAAAGAAGTGGTGAGATTGCATGGTCTACCAAAGAGTATAGTTTTAGATCGAGATACCAAATTTTTTGGGTATTTCTAGTGTACATTGTAGATGAAGTTGAAGATAAATTTGAAGTTTAGCTCATCACATCATCCATAGACTGATGGACAACCAAAAGCTATGAATTGCAGTTTGGGAAACTTGTTGAGATGCTTGGTTGGAGATAAACCAAAAAGATGGGATATGATTTTATAACAGGCAGAATTTACATATAATAATTATGTCAATAGGAGTACTGGTAAATTACCATTCCAAATTGTAAATGGGAGTAGTACTAGAAATGCTTCTAAATTGAGGCAGTTGGATAAAGGAGAGATAAGTAGTGCTGAAGCAGAAGATTTTGTTGAATATTTGAAGAATGTCCATGAGGAGGTAAGGAAGCACATCATAAAGATGAATACATAGTATAAGGCTAAGGTAGATGTGAAAAGGAGATATAAGGAATTTCAAATTGGAGATGAAGTCATGGTTCATTTGAGAAAGAAGTTTTTTCCACTAGGTACATATAATAAGCTAAAGATGAAGAAGTTTGGATCATGCAAGATAGTGAAAAGGCATGATTCTAGAAATGTGTATGAAGTGGAGTTGCCTACTAAATTGAATATTTCACCAGTATTTAATATTTCAGATTTGATGGCATATTATGAAGGGGGTGATGGAGATGAAGTTGTAGAAGTGCAATGGAATATTTCAACAGCTAGTTCGGCTACTGAAGAGATTGAGAAGATACTAGACAGTCATATTGGCAAAAGCTCTAGAAACAGAACTTATGAGGAATATCTAGTCAAATGGAAAGGGAGGCCAATTGAGGATTCATCATGGCTAGCAAAAGAGAAGGTTAACCATCTTGGTTTTCCTCTGCATACCTAAGATGTGATAGGGTAACTTCTCAAATTACCCTGGGTGTCTGATGCAAGAGAATCCTAGTTGTAAGGTCAATCTTGCATCACCCAAAAATATTTTATTTTCAGTCTTTTCTATTTTAATAAGGAATAGTAGATAGGGTGGTTACTATTTATGGAAACTTGCTATTTTTAGTAATTTTTTCATATGAGCTCGGAATGTTCTCATTTTCTATAGGAAGGTTCATTTTAGAGTTGTAAGCCTACCATAAGAATATCATTGCTCAAGCAAAAGTATCAGAGAAGATATTGCAGATTTTTGGTGGAAGAAATTGTAGAAATATCTTTAGGCTCACTGTTGGAGGCCTTAGAGTGTTTAGATGAGGTCTGAAAACTCGACGAAAGGGCACTAGCGATATTCCAAGGTTGTAGATCAAGAGGTAGCATTTCTAAAAAGTGGTTATAATAGCCAATTGGAGCAATGGTTCATGAGTTATGGCCTTTAAAATTTGGGCTACCTGAAATATCTAAAATAATTGTCAAAGATATATTTGGATGACTCTATATGTATTGTTAGGGTTTGTTTGCCCTAGGTATTAAGTTTTAGTGTCTAGAACCTTCCTAGGTAGCATAAAATTGCCTATTTAAGAAAGGCCCGAACTTTGTCTAGGATAGCTCTGGGTGATAGTTTGCAGCACTGTCTTGCAAATTACTGTAATCAAGGCACCCATTTGGGTTATCATATTGTAATTGATAATTTTGTAATTTCACATTTGCAGTGATAATAAGAAGTTCATATTTTGTTCTTGAATTGTTGTTGTTTCTTTGTTTCTGTTATGAGTTTATTATATTAAGGGGAGTCCCCTGTATCAAATCAACATCCATACATGTGTCTAAATAAGATGTTTGGTTTTATAATTCATGGATTTTCTTTTTACTATAGAAGGTAATGTGAAGTATAAAGTTCCCCAATCATCATCTTTAAGAGTTGAAATGAAAGTGGATATTTCATAAGAATGGTGTTAACTTATATGGGATCCTTATGTGCTTAGGTTGCATATGTAGAAGGGGGGTCACTGACAATATTATCCTCTTGATGATTATTTATGTATGTTTGTGGTATTGTATGGTAATTGGATTGTGTAGCACCTTTTACAATAATCTTTTTTTTTTTCAGAGGTATCTTGAATGGTATTAACTTGATTAGTTTATTTATACTCAAAATATTCATTTGGGAAAAAAAGAGTAATAAGGATATAATCCTCTACTTTTAAGGCACTTTTCATGCAAAACATTAAAATAATAAAAAAACTAACGCTTTATCTAAAGGTAAGATTATTAAAACATATAGGAGGGGAACTATTATTTATGGAATTAGGAAATATCACCCACTTCATCTATAATATCATCCTCTTGCACAAAGTGACTCTCATGGGGGAGATGCATATCAAGAGAATAATCAACGTCATTCTTTCATGGCTCATCACCAAGAGGGAGATCATCAAGAAAAGAATTAAAAGTATGTTCTTGCATTAATAATCACTCATGAGAGAGAATATGTGGAAGATAAATAATTGAAAGGTTCATATAGGGTATTTTGTACACAGTAAGTCCTTCTATCATAGTAGTCAACTTTTGGGGAGAAAATATAGTTTAGGGGGTTGAGAGGAAGCCTTGATAGAGATGAACTGATCAAGGAGTTCATCCATCATACCAAATTCTTAATTGCTAAATGGATCATCAAAGAAAATAAATCTTTGTAAAATTAATTTAGAAATTTTATACTATAATATGCTATTGTAATGAAAAAAGAATAAAATTAACTAACATTGATGCATGAGCATCCTAGGTGTAAGAAAAATCTTGCATTAAGAAAAAAAAAAATATTTTAGTTGTTTGAATAAGGGTTGTCTTAATGCAGAGTTGTTTTCTGTGGAGGATTTCTACCTAGTAAGTCAGACATATGAGCTCAAAATGTCCTAATTTTAGATGTTGATGCTCATCTTGGATATATCATCCTACCAATTGAGGCTTAGTGTCATATCATGAGTATTTATAAATTTATCATGGATTTTTGGTATGTAATTTTGGTATAAAAACTTTCTTGGATGAAGGCTTGAAAACTTGACAGATGGGCGCTTGCGTGCATCCGATCATGTAGATCAAAAGTTAAGGATTCTAGAAGGTGGTTATAATAGCCAATCAAAGAAATTGTTTGAAAGTCATGGCCTTATAAAGTTGGTCTAACCAAAACTTGCAAAATAAATCTCAAATGTGTATTTGGCCAACTATATATGTATTGTTAAGGTCTTTTGGCCCTATGTATAAATTTGAGTGTCTAGAACCTTCGCAGGTAGCATAAAATTGCCTATTTAAGAAATGCTCAAACATTATCTATGAAAACTTTGGGTGACATTTCATAGCTTTTTCTTGTAGATTACTATAATGAAGGCTCCCATGTGGGGTAGTATATTGTAATTCTGAATTCTGTAATTCTGCATTTTTTGTGGTAGTAAGAAGCCTATATTTTCTTCTCGCAAATTATTGTTATTTCTTTGTTTATGTTATGCATTTGTGGTGTTAAGGAGAGTACCCTTCATCAAGTGGTATCAAAGTGAGAGTTCATAAGTATTTAAATAGATCACCAACTAAGAGGTAGTTGCACTAGGACCTTAGTTTGGGCTGAGTGTGTAAATAGATCATCGATTGTGAGATAGTTTGCACTAGGGTTTTAGCAAAAGCATGAAAATGCCTCCACAAAGAGAGTTTGGTGGAAAGGTTGTAGATGTTACACCTAAGGTTTTTAGAGCCCTCAAAAGATATATGCAACCATCAAAAGAACAAATGCACAAAGGAACAAATCTTGTCATAAGAGATGAAAGTGAGGATGAGGACGAAGTAAAAGAAAATGCTAAAATAGAGGTACTTCTGAACCTAGAGGAAGAGAGGCTTCCATTTATAAGATTGGAAAAAGACCTAAGTTTCATGCTCCCACATTTTCAAGAAGTCTTAACCTAGAGGAATTGATCAATTGGATAAATGAATTGGAATAGTACTTTGAATATGAAGATATTGAAGATCCAGATAGGGTCAAATTTGCAAATGCCAAACTGAAGGGTTGTGCAAAGATTTGGTGGTAGGAGATCCAATTGGAGCAAAATAAAAGAAGGAAAGACAAAATCACCATATAGGATCAAATGATAGCTAAAATGAAGTGACAATTCATTCCTATGGATTAATGAGCTTGATTTTCTAAAGAAGATGCAAGGGTTGAAGCAATTGGGAAGATATGTTCAAGAGTATATTGAGCAGTTCTACCAAGTTCTCATAAGAACTAGCCATGAAGAAGCTGGCAAGGAGAAAATGTTCCATTATCTTAATTGGTTAAGGCCAAGCATTCAAGCTGAGTTTAGCCTAGTTTGAACAACCAGTATTGAGGAGATGTGCCATTTTTTCCTAAGAGTAGGGGAGAAGCTTAGAAACAATTTTAAATAAAAGAAATAGTTGTAGAGGTTGCAGTGGAAGATCTAGTGGATGATCTTATGGAGGCCAAAATGATGATCAAAAGAAAAAGGATGAGGTTGAAAGTACCAGTCAGAACTAGAGGGGAAAGAATTCCAATTGTTTCCAAGTTTGGAATAATAGAGATTAGAGAGGAAGAGGGAGAGGGCAAGGATCTAGAAGATGGAGTTTCTATGGAGAATTTTTTCACTGTGGAGAAGGACATTGAGAATTTGAATGCTCCCAACACCAAGGAAGGATAGATCATAGAATAGATTGCTAAGATAGAGTTACACATGTTGACAAAGATGTGAAATCATCCCATTCTAAATATTTTTAAAGAGAAGAAGTCCTAGTTAATTGAAGAGTCATGCTAAGTGGTGAGAATGAACCTAACCAAAGGAGGAGTTTGTTTCGCACTAGGTGAAAATGTAAAGATAAGTATTATGATGTGATCATTTATGGTAGAAGTACTAAAAATTTGGTTTCAGAAGATATGGTCACAAATTTGAAGTTACAAAGCCAAAGACAAATGCATCCATGCCCTATTGCCTAGGTGCAAGATGACCACAAGGTCATGGTCAGTGAGAAATGCTTAGTGAAGTTCAAGATTGGAAACTACCAATATGAGGTGTTGTGTGATATCATACTTATGGACATATGATATATGTTGTTGGGTAGGCCGTAATAATTTGATAGGCATGTTGTATATGATGGGTGAGCAAATATCTACACTCTGATAAAAGATGGATTGAAACATAATTTGAAGCCATTGAAGGAGAAAGAAGAAAAGGTATATAGTGCTGCTAAAATATGTTTTTCTAATAGAAAGGAGTTTCTCCAAGGTTTGAAGCATGATCATATGTATTTTTTTGTAATCCCAAAAGATGGAAAAGAAGAAGTAGATGACATACTAGCAGAAGTTACAAATTTGTTCAGAGAGTTTCTTGATATTGTGTCAGATAATGTATTTGATGGATTACCCCCAATAAGGAAGATTAGTCACTATATGCATTTGATTCCAGGACCTAGTTTTCCAAACAGGACAGTGCACAAAATGACAGCAATAGACAAGTGCATGAGTTGTTATAGAAGGGGTTGATTTGAGAGAGTTTGAGTCCATGTGTTGTACAAATAGTATTAGCACCAAAGAATAATGAGGAATGGAGGATGTGCATAGATTCTCACACTATCAACAAGATCACAATCAAGTATAGATTTCCATTTCCAAGGATGGATGATATTATGGACTATTTGAGTGGAGCCTTGTATTTCACAAAGATAGATCTAAAGTATGGATACCATCATATTCACATCAGAGAAGGCAATGAGTGGAAGATTGCTTTCAAGACAAGGGAACAACTATACGAGAGTTTAGTCATGCCTTATGGAATAACTAATGCATCAAGCACTTTCATGAGGCTCATGAATGAGGTATTGAAGGATTTTTTGGGTAAGTTTTTTATTTTTTACCTAGATGATATATTAATCTTTAGTAAGACATTGGAGGAACATCTAATGCATATTTGAAAGGTTTTTGATAAGCTGAGGGAAAAAAAATTGATAAACCTAAAGAAGTGCATTTTTGTGAAGGAGTTGGTGTACTTGGGATTTGTAGTTTCTGTAGAAGGAATAAAAATAGACTCAAAGAAAGTGAGGGCTATCCTTTAATGGCCTACTCCAAAGAGTGCTACAAACATTAAATCTTTTTATGGACTAGCTAGTTTTTATAGAAAGTTCATAAGAGGTTTTATCAGTATTTAATGACCCTTGACTAAAATAATGAGAGGGGATAGGAAAAAATATAAGTGGATTGTAGGAGAAGATAAGATTTATAATTTTTTGAAACAAAATGTTATAGAGCAGCCCGTTTTTGTAATGCTCCGCCAAGGGATCCAAAGAATTAACCTAGAGTTTCACTGAGTTTGGTAACATCTTTTTTTTTTTTTTTTTTTTTTTTTAATAATAACATGAAAGTAAATACCACATATAACTTGTACATAATAATAGAAGCAATAGCAATGTCCATCTAAAAAGTAAACATAACATACATAAAAAATTACATTCTTTAAGATCCCTTAACGTTGAATTACATACATGAATCCATCTAGTACAATATCCACATGAAATAATAATGATAAGTCCAATGTTCATACATTACATTTCCAAATGCTCAATCATCCACTGTACATGTCACAGGGTATGAAGGCTTAAAGGAATATACATATGTGAAATAAGGTACATCATCCTATTCTAATCCATGATACATCAAAGACAATCACATGATACACATGATACATCATCATAGAATACATATAGATTCATCATAAGATCAAACATAACTAACTAAGTGCATGGTTCCTCCCAACCGTTAATAGCATCATTAGACCATCGTGGGCCCTAGCTATCCCTCCGTGCATAACATCCCAAATCATCGAAGAGATCATCGGTATTAACATAGTAGGAATGTCACTCCTAACATATACAACATCATATGTAGGAAGTAATCTAACATGCAAATATAAGCATAAGATAACATCATCTAACATATGCTAATCATCAATGAAAGGATACATAACCACCATCATGAAGGACGCATCAGCCACGATGTCTCAATGAATCTCAAATGATAAGAGTGGAAAATACACTACCACCCGACCGCGTGGTACCTAAGTGGTCCACTCCCACCGTGCTGAGGAGATAATCTCAAGTCCCAAACAGGCTATCCATAACACATAGCACAAATCTCTATAGTCCAGGAATCCTAAAAGTATACTAACTAAAGGTTCCAATCACGAAACTGACATCTACTTCCTAGAGGCACACAATGACATGTCGGAACCTACTATGCAAGCAGGAAAGTGTCATCGCATTTATCACGTACAAGTTACCCTGGCAGTTAGCTGAACTCCACGGGTCCATACTGATCTCATGCGGCCACTAGTATCCTCTCATACTAACAAGGCATACTATGGAATGCAAGGTCGCAACCATGTGCTCTCACTAATCCCATCCTAGCCTATACAAGCACTCAAGGCATGGGCGAGAACAAAACACTTATCTTTTTAGGTTCATTCAGTTAGTATTAGGTGTGAATGTTATCACTTATTAATCCAACTTACAATGAGTTACCCTGGCAGCCTCTTAGGACCCCGGCCCCCATTGCAAGCCACTTCTTGTCACTACATGTAGATATCCTACCCTAATGCTCATGGACTCATAAATCTCAAAATTACAAAAGATAATCCATAAAAAATCATCAAATATGCATAAAAGCATCAAATCTCCATGAGTAAACATCCATAGAAAATCATGAACACAACAGCTCTCTATTGGCAACTGAAGTATCACTGAAAATCAAAAGTATCCAATGATTCTCAATAACCAAAATATATCTCAATCATACTGATCAAAGACTCCAAAAATGGTTGAGTCAAACATGTCACAACATGACATATCAAGAATAAATCCACATCTCAATCCCATCATGGTGACTAGAAAATAATCAAGGATAACTAATCGATGACCAAAATAATGGTTAGGTCAAGTGTCTCATACACAAGAATCTCAACTATAACAATCAGTAATCACATCCAATACATAGAGCATTCCATCACATAACCATGGTTGGGTTTATAAAGATCAAGATTAAAATATCATCATGACATCACAATCACATAACCCCCAAGCCTCTGGTAGATGTCCTATAACTGGTCAACACTAGTCAACCCAAAACCCAAAACAATAGCATAAAGAATACACAATGTAAACACATGTTTTGGTTTTGCTAAGTTTTCAAATTTGAATTCAAATGCAAAAGTCTCAGTTTATGTTTCCAAGTTTAGAGAAAGAATTAGAGGTACATTTTACATGTTTTTCCATGTATTGTTTTTGGATGGATAAAAGTTCTCCTTTATAAGTCTAAAATCCAATTTCCAATTACAATATTCTGTTGAAATCGTTCCCCACCAACTCTTAATTAAATTTCATATACTTTATATATTTTATAATTTAAAACTATTAATTAAATCTTAAATTATAAAATTATAAAATGATTCTTTATTATAAAAGATGAGCCCTTGAATCTTTTATCAAACAATAATAATTCAAATTTATTAATTACATATTTACATATTACATATATACATATATATATTTATATTTAAATATATATATATACATACATATATAATATATAAATATTTATTATCACATTTTATAAAATTGATTAATATTAATTTTGATTTATATCATATAAAATATGAAAATCTAATACAATAAAAGTCGAATTCCATAACATTCTTTCCTTTTAACAAAACAAAGCCGAATTATAATATACAAACGCTGGCCAAAATCGTATAACATTAAACATATAACATTCGGCAGCTCTTTAAAAAAGAACGAAGTCGTTCGGTTGATATGATGTGGTACCAAGTGTTTGGTACTCTGTTGTCGCAGAGTACTGTGGCGACAGCGGGTACAGAGTACCCCTGTCGTCGCAGAACCTGCGACGACAGGTACTCTGCCGGCCCGCGTGGCCCGAAACACAATATTATTTTATTTTTTATAACATTTTTAATAAAATGTTTCCCCATTGATGCGGATCGAAATTGAAATAAAATTTCATCGCTGTGAATAATAAAATGCCCTTGTTTAGTATATATATATATATATATATATGTATGTATATATGTATATATATATGTATACATATATGTATATGTATGTATATATACATACATATATGTATATATATACATATATGTATATATATACATATATGTATGTATATATACATACATATATGTATATATATACATATATGTATACATATATATATGTATATATACATATATGTATACATATACATATATACATATATACATACATATATATATATATATATACATATATACATATATATATGTATATATATGTATATATATATATGTATATATGTATATATATGTATATGTATATATGTATATATGTATATATGTATATATGTATATATGTATGTATATATGTATATATGTATATATATATGTATATATGTATATATATGTATATATATACATATATATACATATATATATATACATATATTTACATATATACGTATATATATATGTATATATGTATATATATATGTATATATGTGTATATATGTATATATATATATATATGTATATATATACATATATATATATATATACATATATACACATATATACATATATATATACATATATACATATATACATATACATATATATACATATATACATATATATATATACATATATATACATATATATATATATGTATTTGTATATATGCATTCGCAGACTTTAATCAAGTTTTACAGCATATATATATATAAATGTTTTCTGTATGCAGATTTGACCAATATAAACATGTATATACATAGTTTATTAAAAACTTCTAATTTTTCAGAATTCCCTCATAGACCTTTGATCTCCAAAATTTCCAATAATTAATTCTAATGGGTTTGACTATGAATTTCAACCCTAGCCCCGTTTTCCTTTTTGATCTATCCATATAAAATTTTCAAATAAATTTAATTGCCCGAATTGAAAATGCATACAATAAAAATATGAAATTCCTCAGAAGACATATGGAAGACATGAAGAAGACAGGAATGCATGATGCAGAAATAGCATAAGTAAAATCACAAGAATCTACCCGGATTCTAATGCTAATTCGTTCTTCCTCATAAAACCCGCAGAGCAAGCTCCCTTCTTCAGAGTTCTTGAGTCCTCCAATGCTCCAATTGCTCTCCACCCTCTCCCTAAGCTTCTATGAATGCCTGAATATAAAGAGCTCTCAAGAAACCTTTGGAATGCTTCTTGAAACATCTGGAAGGTGTCACCAACTAACCATGGGTCTTTTCCAACCTTTTTGATGAGTCATAGAGTTGTAGACACCTTGTGCTTAATTGATGCACTAACCCACGTATTGTTGACACATGTTAATTCCCATGCAAGCTTATAACTCCAATTTAATTTTTAAATAATTTCTATTTAAATTTTATAACTTTCATTTTAATTTTTATAACTTTTATTATTATTATTTTATTTTTTTACTTTATTATTATTTTACAATTATTATTAATTTTAATTTCTATTTTTATTTTATTTAATTCCTTTTCCCCAATAATTCACATTTAATTAATCACAATCAAAATATCAAAGATCATGATATTTTATTAATTTTCTCAAATAAGTAATTTATTAATTAAATCTATTTGTTAAGACTTAATTAATGGAAAATTCACCATAGACCTCCAAGATAAAATATGAAAACCCATCATAGAACAAATCATACAAAATAAATCTAAAGGGTTAAAAATCACGAAATATGTCATCCAACACATTTGGTGGGTATTCAACTTTGATACTTGTCCTAACTCACTAGGACAAATGGTTTTTAGGTTTGGGATTTGGACTTGAGAATTTATCTCCCTTCTCTTATCATTGAGATAGTATAATAGGGTATGCTCATCCTGGCAATTCAGGGAAGTCGATACCCGGTACTTGCAACTTGCAGAAAAACCATGCATGTACATACAATATATAATGCTAAGCTAAACAGACAATGGCAGGAAGTGGTACATCGTGTAGATCCCGACTAAGCAAGTGACTACAACTCCCTTCCTTAACCACATCAAAAATGCCATACAATAAGAAAACACGCACACCATACACATGCAAGTATGGGGTAAGTAACCATAATAAAACACATGAGATAATAAATCGTCTAACTAATCATCATTAATAACTGAAAACAATGTAATGATCATCATACATACATGAAATGTAAAGTCTAAATGATCTCATCATATATCAACTAAATCCTTATCATAATATCTGATAGTGTCAAAACAACACCACTAAACCATCAACATAAAACTAGTCTACATAGTCTGATAATAATAGCAACAATAAGTCTAGAAAAGATGTGAATGAGGGTAGGCACTACAGTTTTAGCACTACTAGATTTTAGTAAGGTGTTTCAAGTAGATTGTGATGCTAGTGATACTACAATAGGAGCTATTTTGAGCCAAGAAGGTAGACCTATTGCTTATTTTAGTGAGAATTTGAATGATTCCAAAAGAAGAAAAAATTTATGATCGGGAATTTTATGCTATAGTTCAAACATTGAAGAAGTGGAGACCTTATCTTCTTCCTAAGGAGTTTGTTTTGTATATTGATCATCAAGCTTTGCAATATTTAAATAGTCAAGGAAAATTAAACTAGGCACTTGAAGTGGGTTGAGTTTTTGTAGAGTTATACATTTATTTTGAAACATAGGAGTGGGAAGTCTAGAAAAGTTGCAGATGCTCTTAGTAGAAGACAACTTTTGTTGATAGAGATGTAGATTGAGGTGGTTTGGTTCAAAGAACTCCAAAATTTGTATCCAAAGGATCTTGATTTTGGTGAAGCATAGAAGGTTTATACAGAACCTATTACATTTGATAGGACAAAGTGGTTGGACTTCATAATCCAATATGGTATGTTGTTCAAAGGGAGCTAGTTGTGCATTCCAAGAAGTTCAATGAGAGAGAATCGTATCAAGGAGGAGCATAGTGGGGAATTAGCTAGACACTTTGGGAGAGATAAGACCATTGCTTTGGTTGCTAAGAATTATTATTGGCCATAGCTACAGCAAGATGTGAAGAATTTTGTGCAGAGTTGCAAACTCTATCAGATGGCAAAAGGAGTGAAGTATAGTATAGGGTTGTATCATCCATTACCTGTACTAGAGAAGTTGTGGGAGGATGTCAGTATGGATTTTTTTCTTGAACTACCAAGGACTCAACAAGGGAATGATTATATCTTTGTGTTAGTTGAAAGGTTTTCAAAGATGATACATTTCATTCCCTATAAGAAGACTAGTGATGTTGTTCACATGGTAGAGTTGTTTTTCAAAGAAGTGGTGAGACTACATGGTTTTCCAAAGAGTATAGTTTCTGATCAAGATACGAAATTTGATGGGTATTTTGGGGTACTTTATGGAAGAAATTGATCATAGATTTGAAGTTTAGTTCATCACATCATCTGTAGACTAATGGACAGATAAAAATTGTGAATCGCAATTTGGGAAACTTGTTGAGATGTTTGGTTGGAGATAAACCAAGAGGATGGGAGTATAATAAAAGATTCATCATGGCTAGCAAGGGAGGAATATTAGAAAATCACCATTCCATATTGTATATGGGAGCAATCCCATAAATGCTTCTGAACTAAGGTAGATGGATAAATGAGAGAGAAGTAGTACTAAAGAAGAAGAGTTTGATGAATATTTGAAGAACATCCATGAGGAGGTAAGGAAGCACATTATTAAGATGAATACATAGTATAAATCTAAGGTAGATGTGAGTAAGAGCTATAAGAAATTATTTATTGGAGATGAAGTCATGGTTCATTCAGAAAGGAGTGTTTTCTAGTTAGTACATATAATAAGCTGAAAATGAAGAAGTTTGGACCGTGTAAGATAGTGAAAAGGCATGATTCTAGAAATGCCTATGAAGTGGAGTTTCTTGTTGAATTGATTAGTTCACTAGTATTTAACATTTTATATTTGACATAGTTTTATGAAGGAGGTGATGGATATGAAGTTGGAGAAGCATAATAGCTTATTCTAGTAGCTAGTTCAGAAGGAGACTGAGGAGATATTGGACAATCATGTTGGAAAAAGTACAAGGAATACAACATATGAAGAATATCTGGTCAAATGGAAAGGGAGACCAATAAAAAATTCATCATGGCGAGCAAGGGAGGAATTTAACTGTCTTGATTTTCCTCTGAATACTTGAGATGTGACAAGGTCACTTCTCAAATTACCTTAGGTGTCTGATGTAGAAGCATCTTGGGTTCAAGATCAATCTTGCATCAACCAAAAATATTTTATTTCAGTTGTTTGAAAAAGAGTTGTCTTGATGTAGAGTTTTTTTCTATGGAGGATCACTACTTAGTAAGTCAGTCATATGAGATTAGAATGTCCTAATTTTAGAGGTGCATGTTTGTCTTAGATATATCAGCCTACCAATTGAGGCTCGGTGACATATCATGAGTATTCATAGATTTTTTGTGGAATTTTTGTATGCAATTTTGGTATAAAAACTTTAGGATCATCATTGAAGGATTAAATGTGCCCAAATGAGGGTCTGACAGATAGGTGCTTGCATGGATTTGAGCTTGTAGATCAAAAGCTGAGGATTTTAGAAAGTGGTTATAATAGCCAATTGGAGCAATGGTTTGAAAGTTATGGCTTTTCAAAGCTAGGCCAACCAAAAATTCTAAATTAAATGTCAAAGGTGTATTTGCCCATATTTATATGTATTGTTAGGGTTTGTTGGCCCTAGGTGTTAAGTTTGTGTGTCTAGAACCTTCTTAAGTGGCATAAAATTTCCTATATAAGAAATGCCAAAACATTGTTTAGGACAACTCAAGGTAATAGTTTGCAGCTCTGTCTTCCAGATTACTATAATGAAGGCACCCATGTGGGTTAGCATCTTGTAATTCTAAATTCTGTAATTCGGCATTTGCGGTGACAATAAGAAGTCCATATTTTGTTCTCACAAATTGTTTTTAATTCTTTGTTTATGTTATGTGGTTGTGGTATTAAGGGGAGTGTTGGGACTCAAAATTGCCTTCCCGATTTGAGTACCATTCCAAGCTTTTGAGCCCTTTAAAGTGCATTTAATGCATGTGTACCCAATTATCCTTTTGAGGCTTAAGAGGTGTTTAATGTTTCTAGCACCTTGAATTCAGTATATCCACTTGTTTAATGAAGATAAATTGTCATTCCTAGTAATTTCGTGAAGTTCTATTTTGAGCAATGTCCAAATCTACATTTTTGGCTATGTCAAATAGTGACAAGAAGCCTAGTTTGCATTTGAATATCTTGCACCTAGTAATGTTTCATGACTCATCAATTTGGGAGTATTTAATATACCTATAAAAGAACCTATTTTTTAGATTTAAAGTTATTTTGACATGTTTTGACTAGGTTTTGAATCCCTCAAAGTCGGTGGTTTACTATTGTCATGCTGATGCTAATTGTTCATAATTTTGGGAGGCCCTGTTTGACTTGTTATAACTTTGACCCAACTGACCAAAATGAGATAATTCCTTTTGCATTACATTCTAGAGGTCATAGAATTATTATGTTTCAATTTTGAGCTTATGATGAATCAGTTTATTCAGTTTTCAAATGTGATTCCAAATGCAATTTGTAAAGTTTTACTAGTGTCAAGAAGTGCAGATTGGTCAGTACCCCTATTCAAGATGTCATAACTATGAACCTATGATAGGTGAGATCAAATGGATTATACCATTGAATTCTACTCTAAAAATAATTTAACTATGTCAATTTGCAAGTCTTGACTAATCTGTCTGCATACTCTCCCAGTTCCATTCCGCTTGCGAAAATCACTTTTCTACCAATGTTTTTAGTTCTGCAAAACTAAGTATCCCATTTTGACTGCTCGCCATCTGTGCCTGGTTATTATTCATGAGACCAAATCCTAGATTTATATTTTTCTTATGATAGTGAACTAATCTCCAGTTTTTGTGCCCCCAAGTATTAGTTTGACATGTTTTCAAAGCCAAATCCGAACACATTTATGGTTTTTTGACTTGTTTGCTTGCAGGCAGTTCTAAGAAGCCAACATTTATAGCCAATATCTTTTGACTGAGAATTCATCATGAGATGATATTTGTTAGGATAGGAGAAAGCAGAACAAAGAACTAGTATTTCAACTTTATGGTTTTGTTTAGATGTTTTAGTTAGTTTTTATGGCCAGTCAGAGAACCTCTAGACACGAAATTGGTAGTTGGCAGAAAAAGGTAGAAAATGGTTTTAAGTTTGAATCAGCGATGCAACTTGATTTTAGTCAGATTCAAGAGTTTAGTAGATCACTTTGAGATGTTAGGTGTTTAGAAATGAAAAACCCATTTTGCGGCCTGACTAATCCTATTAGATTGATAGGGTGATGAAAAATGAGATAGAGATATTTAACTTGTTAAAGGATAGACCTTATTATATGCCCTAAGTACACTCCAATTCACAATGGAAGAAAACTCAAAGGGAATAAGTAGAAAGGCCTTCCATGTATCATTTATGCCTACTATATTTGTGAACACATGAAAAACTTAGAGGTGCATGCATACAAGAAAAATGTCATCGATACATATGACTGCAACTTGAGTCAGAGGTTTATCTACTAGACTCGTTTTGAATCTACTAAATAAGGATACAAAGAGATAATTGAATTAATTTTAATATAATGCAACTCTATTCTCACTTATTCTTACAAAGGCTAGAAGGTTTTGTTGATCTCAATGATTAGCGGGAGTTGTGGCATCCAATTCTTTGTATGGGTCAGCAATGAAGTCAAATGGTAGACTATTATAACCCAAGGAGGAGACTCTAGTGTGGATCCAGATGAATCAAGGAGGTAGTTTAGATATTTTGTGGATTATATATCGGTAAGATACATGGAAACTAAGGGTCAACATCTATACCTTCCATCTAACCTAGAATTATAATACTTCCCTCGCATTGTGGTTTTCTTGACTAGTGGCCTCTTCTTATATTGATGCCCAATAACAATTTGTTTACCAACAATAGTCCTTCAAGCTTGCACAATTTAGCTACATGGGTAAAGTTGAATCTTCATAATAACAAGCTGGATGGAATGATCTCATGGAGGTGTTTAAGGTATTCCAAAAGGGAGACAGTGGAGCCCTATTTGAATGGAATTTGACCATAAATCTGCCTTTCCAGTCAAAGAAGAGTTTTGAAGATCACAATGGCATAGTTCACAAAGGAAATGAGCTTCTTTTTTGTCAATAAAAGATGAATTTGTTTATGTTTTGGTATGGATTGATCGATGGGGAACAAACCAAAGAGAAATCAAGAAATGCTAATGAACCGGCAGTGCCTATGATTGATCCATTAGCAAAAGGAATAGAACTCATCTCTGTAGGGTGGCTATGAATGCAATGCTTCGCTGGGTGGAAATTTAGCTTTATAACTCCCACCCTGCAATGACCCAT
Source organism: Cupressus sempervirens (assembly GCA_028749045.1). NCBI lineage: Eukaryota > Viridiplantae > Streptophyta > Pinopsida > Cupressales > Cupressaceae > Cupressus > Cupressus sempervirens. The sequence goes on from CM053793.1 coordinate 798,136,048, forward strand.
ATTATATAAGGTAATATTCTAGCTCCAGGGATTTTTCTAGCTCTGGGCATAGACTCACACATCTTCAAACATCTACTTAGGAACCACACTCTATAGATCAACTACTGACAAGGCACTAGGAGACCAGTCGAAGCAAGTACCTGATCAATGATTCATTTGGGGTTTAAAGTGGTTGAAGTCAAGAGCAAAACATGGTGTTGACCTTGCATTACTCCTAGCTGTAGTTTGAGGTTCTCTTCTAGAGGGATGGTGAGGCATAGTGTTTGAAGTTATATGTTGATGCTAATGCTTGTTCACTTCAAAACAAAGAAGTAGCCCAAATTTTTCACTTGGTGAATACAGATCCATTTCCACACCTCTCATCATATATTTTTCTTGGGTTTTTTCTAAAGATTCACCCATAGCCAAAGAAGGGTCAAGATGCAAGGTATGGCATTGAAGCTAAAAAGGAAACAATGGGAGGCAAGAGGTAGACTTGCATTCCATATCAAGCTCAAACTCATAGTCAAAGGAAAATAATGTAAAAACATTGTTCCACATTTATTGTGGTTGTTTTCTTTTAATGTTTAAATAGAAAGTCACTCAGATTGTAAGTTATCTTAAAGATAATACCTTCTAAGGCAAGCCTAGAGGCATGAAAGATATGTTGAGCTAACTTTTGACTGGGCGATGATGTCGTAGTGAGAAACCAATGGGAGAGTGACAAGTGGCATTATGAGGATGAATCTGACAATGACATGTGGTAGAGATGACCTAGACTTGGCATACATTTTGAGGTGGCCATATCACAAAATAGTGACATGTGGTACAAGGTCACCATGTTACTAGTGACATGGCAGTCGCTAACTAGGATAGCAACATAATGACCAGTCGCCATGTAGCGAAGCTGGTGATGTGGTGACAATGATGTGGCACATGTGATGAGGTAATGTGGCAAGGAAATGATGTAGATGGAGGTATCATGTGTCATGAATTTTCTATGTCATGATGATGTAATAAGGCACTGAGGTGTCATGCAACATAGCGACACAATCAAGAAGCAACATGTGGCACCCAGGTGGAGGACCTATCGAGAGGACGCTGAGAAGGTGGTATGGACCAGTAGCAGTGTGACACATGGTGCCTAGGTAGAAAAGGTGGATGGAATGTTAGGTGATGGTGTAAAATGCCAACCAATCAGAGTGTAACATGTGTCAAGCTCAGTCAAACCTAGTTTGACCCAAAGGAAATTCTGTATGGAAAATTTCAAAAAATGAATAAATTAATATTTTATTATTTTTTCCTTCTAAAATCATGTGAAAAACTTTTTAAATAAACTTGATATTTTAAACTTGTAGTTTAAACTTTAAGTTGAACTTAAATATTTGCTAAAATGTAGATCAGAAAGCCATGTCAGGAGCCTATTTTTCTTTTTAAGATTATCGGCATTTTCGGTAAGAAAATATAGCACTATTATATACCGTTGGAACTGGGAGAGAACTAACTTTCTGTTTTTGGAGTTTTTTTTTTGCATAGGGAGCCATTGGTTCAATTTATTCAATTTTTTGTCTCAAGTATCCATTTTTTAGTTTCATTTAGTTGGGGTAATTCAGATTTGATGTATGATGAAATGATGAACTGGATGAATGCTAGAGGTAGTAAAAATGTAGTTAAGAATGATTTTTGTCACCTCCAAATCAATTTGATGAAGGTATTATCAACATTTTAGATGCATTTTAGATAGTTTGGCAAAGTAAGGGTTTTCATCATTAAAGAAGAGATATTTCCAAGTTTGTTATAGATAATGATGAGAATCATATCAGATTTCAGTTGTAGAAAGATGAGAGACATTTTGCAACAATAGGGAATGAAGATTCAAGTGGACACATGTCACTTCTAGATTAGATCTAAGATTTCATTATTTTCCTATATCTCTCTCTTTCTCATTCATTATAGGGGTTCCAATCTTGAGTTTTCTCAGTATTGTGAGACTAGGGTTCCAATTTTTGATATGTTTTCATGGCTATGATACCATTCTTTAGCATATTTCTCTTGTATGAATAGTAGTAGTTAAGCTAATATAGATAGTCCTGATCTATTTAGTGGTTTCATGAGTTGTTTTCATTCATCTTGAATTTATAGTTTCAAATAAATGAATATAAATGAGCTAGAATCTTCTTAGTTTCATTCTAATTCTCATCTCCTATCTCTATAATCTACAACCTTTTGAGATTTAGGAACAAAGAACTTAGATCCATTTGCATCCCTGTAAGGTTATATGTCTAATATATTTTGTTGTTGGAACAAAGGGCCAAGTAAATGCTTGATGTATTTGACAAGGTTGTTAGTTATTTGAGAAGGATACTTCATGAGACTGAGGTCTTTATGAACACTGATGTTTGATTCACAAAGTGATAAGATAGATCTGATATCTTGATGTATGGGATATGTCACTGGTATTATAGATGCATGTGTGTAATTTGTGGAATTGCCCAATAGATAAGGCACTGATCAACTATAGGATCAGCTTGTTCTTACTGCTGCATATTTTGGGGATTTGCTGAAATCAAAATTATAATCATCCATTTCCCTTTTTGTTTAAGAGCTGAAAGGATGCCCTCACTTAGCTTATCAATTTCTTAGGTCATGTCATTAGCAATTTCATGTCTATGATCTTTGCATAAGTACAAAAGATATAAGGGTTTAATTTTCTTTGTTTAGATTTAGTCTATGCTTTTGATACTAGTACCATATGAAGAATCTATAGGTCCACTCATCTAGGTTTTGCAAAGCCTAAAGTAGAAGAAGGGTTCAGCCTTATAGTTGGCCCAGTGTCTAAAAGGATATGTTGCAAATGGGAAGTAGCTTCCCCTAGAAGTATTATGTTCTCATCAAGCTAATTTGAAATCGCGACGTTTCAAAACACCAATAGGGAGTACACTTCATCAAACATAAACACACAATAATATATTAAAATGAAAATTTTTGGATGTTTAATTCTTTCACAACTCAATAATTAACTAGATCTATGAAACCAATTTACAAATTTTAATGTATTTTTTATTAGTAAATGTCAAAAAATCAAAATTAGACAAATAAAATCTAACATTAAAATGCACAGAAATTAGATCTAAACACCAAATTATAAGTACAAATGTTATGAATCAAGAATAAAAAAATGTACAATAAGAAAAGGGAAGAAAGGTAGCTTGCTAATTCTTTCCCTAATAAACAATAACAAGAAAGATGACCCAGTAGGCTCAACTACAACCTAAGAATTAAATGATTTAATGATATTTTTCAATAATTAAGATTAAGATAATTTAGAGGACAATGATATGTTGATGCAATATAGGAGGCTAAATAAGCACATATAGAGACTTTTAGAAAAAGACACACTGATAGAAAGCAAATAAGAAGCTATAATGACCTGAAACAAGGACATGATAACTATATTGAATTTAAACTAAATGAAGGTGATTTTTTGGGTATAAAATGCCCTAGGCATTTTGTTCCTAATGACAAGAATTTAGGGGCATTTTTTTCAAAGGGATTTTTCTTGAATCTAGCTTTTGACCTCCCAAAATATTAGGTACTTGTCAACTAAAATCTTGATAACTAAGCTCCATGTACCTCACACATTAAAAAAAGGGGGGGAAAAGGTTGGATAGAGGGTTTTTCAAAGTCAAACCCCAATTTTTAATCAACCTCAAAATGAAATGAAAGAAATGAAAGTGTGTTGTTATCTAGCAAAGGATAGATATAAAAACTATAACATATCATACTTGATAATGCAAATGCTTCTTTGAGTATGATCAATATGTTCATTCAACAACTTTGACTTAATACAAAAACTGAAATGGAAGCCATGAAAGAAAAAAACCTCAAATAATAGATGTTGTAATTTTTTGTAATGCTTGATTGAGAAGAAGAAACAAGATATATATGTAGGTGTATCTTCTTCCTTGATAGAACACTCCTTTGTTAGGCCTTTGATGAGGGAAATAAGTTTGATCTATAGAGAAAACCTTGAAATTTATGACCCCAAATCTACTTTGACCCTGGTCCTTGGGGGAAAATGCCTTAAGAATTATGTTCAACCAAATCAAATCCAAAACTAAGGCCACAAATCTCATATAATTAGTGAGTCTTAGCTCAGTCATAGTATAACTAGTTCCAAGGTTTGGGTAGAACATGAAGGTCACAAATGGTAACATAGGGCCTAGGTGATGAAATAAATTGTGTGGAGTAAAAATAGAGGACTTGTATTTGAATTTAGGTGTCCATTAAGTGTCATATGAAGTCTTACTGTGAAAATACGCTACAGTTATGTTGATGCTAAATAATCATGAAATTGTACATATATGTTTAGTTCTTAAATTTATAATGGTATAATTACATTTTAAATATGTCCATAAACATTAATTACATTTGTGCACATTCTCCAAAGTTGGACATATGGTAACACAAAGATGTATCATGTAACACATCACTAGATCGCCTAAAAATATAACAACCAATTATATTTTATCAAAGTGGATCACAACAAGGAATAGTAGTAGCCTAATCTTATTCTTGAAAATATCTAGAGCTTGTTAAAAACCCCAAAATAAAAATTACAATCCACAAGTAACCCTAAAAACCAACACCATGCATAATTCAACACCAAAAATAATAATAATTGTCACATAAATATGTTCCTTGAACATATAATATTATTCTCAAGAACATTTTGTGTAGCTCACATAAAGGCCCAATTCGCCACAACCTTTTTTATATAGACTTTTCATAATCATAAAACTAGGAAACAGAATTATGAAGCATATTACCAAAAAAGAATACTTAATGTAAACTTCATTATAACGATTTTGAATCAATATGATGTAAAAAATTATAAAACTTCCCTCCATTCAACAAGACAAGAAATATTATTGAGGAGAAATAGAAAGTATTTTTTAGACTAGTCATAACAGACATCCAGATTGCCAACACATTGCTTACCCCAAAGGATCTTGCAGAAACACCAAGAACCTAATAAAATATGATAGTTGTATCTATAGAACATACAATATATGTTCCAAACCATAATTCCATATCATTAAATGAAAAAAAAATACAAAAAAAGTATTTTTCCAAGCAACCAACCAAATAATTCTTTGTAAATTCAACCTTCAACATCATTAAATGATCAAAATACCATTGCAACAATAATTTCTTTGTTAGAAGTGATGTGAGTGATACTAAAACAACATATATTACCATTTAGTTATTAACACTAATATTGTTCTTCTAAAACTCATCTCAATACCTATAGACTTCATGTGAATACTTCTAATCTACATCTTAATATGTCATCATCATGATATCATAGTTATTTATAACTAACAAGGCATGCTACAAAAGCCTATCCACAATCTCTCATATCCATCTTTGATATTTAGAACATGAATAGAGGCTAAAGTCAACCCTGTATTAACAACCAACCTTATACTACATCAACATGGTAATACTTTTGATAGTAAAAAATACACCTCATCCACATCATCCAGCATTATCTAGGAAAGTTTAGAGTAGACATTAATTTTGAGGGTATTGAGAAGATGTTGATATTTGCATAGTTGATGTTAAAATAATTATACCAATTGAATATCTATATTGGTTGGTTTCAGGGATCATATCTATGTTTTGCTAATGTGAAGAATGTTATATTCTTTCTACCACATATGTGATATTCAGTGATTAGAGTACTATAAATTTGTGTGTGTGTGTGTGTGTGATTGCTCCATTTATGTGTTCTTTTGAATATCTTTTCTACTCAGACATTCGTATAGTATATCAAAAATAATTGATATGAAAAAAAAATAGACAAATTTTATCAGGGTTCTATCAATTGATTAGTTCATAAGTTTTTGTAGATCAAGTCATAGATTTTGGTGTGACGTCCCATCGGTTTTAGGATTTTCTTTTTTTGGTATCAATTTTGAGAAATGTGATCATCCTATGCGTGACCTATCTTTATGTTCTATGATGGCATAATAATTTCATATTGTATCATCTTAAAATGGATTCACTTCTATATTAAGAGTGTGTATTCCTTCGAGTATGTGATCTGGGGTCATGTCAAGCACCTTGAATGGGTCTTTGCATAGAACTAATAATTTTCTCCCTATTCTTCTTCTCTCTCTATTTCTAGCCTATTTCTAAAAAACTACTCTATAAAACTAAGGACTTTGGCCTCTAGGTCAAGGATGACTTCAACCCTGACCTAGGGTAGGGTAAACCTCATCTTTGACCCTAGGTCCTATTTTCAATTTTTGGGAGTTTTGGGATCAGGCTTCAGAGAGTTTCTTTTCCCACTTCTGGGTTGGCTATTTTGAGTTTCAGAATCATAGATTCTTAAATTACATTTAATCAAGGTCTATTCCTAGGGTTTAAGGTTAAATGGGATTTAATGCTCCTATGTCAGCCTTCTCTAGGAGTTAGTGCCCTAGATCTTTATATAAGGAAGCCTCCTCCTCTCATTTTTACCTAAGAAGAAAGAAGATGCATTATGATATCAAATGAACTATTACCTTTCTACATCTATTATTCTAAGAAGTGAAGTTCTATCAAGCATTCTAGTATCCAAGCATTCAAGCGTCCAATTCATCAAGGAGATCCATTGTTAGCCATTGAAGGATTCAATCTCTATGGAGCCCTCTTGTTGAAGATTTCATCCACATTCATCCAAGATTTCTTCTATCCAAAGATACATTCAAGATTGGTGTTGAAGATCTAATGAAATTGATTTAAGACATCCTACATACATTCTACATAGATTTGGAGCATCTATACTTGTCGATTCAAGGATTTGAATCCTCCACAAGGATTTCCACATAAGAAAGGTGAATAGTCCCATTTACTTTGTTTATGCATATTATTATTTCAATTATATTTTAGGGTTAATTCCAAACTAGGGTTTGACTGAGGCAAACCCCCCATCCAACAAAAAAACCATTTTCCCTATAGATACAGGTGTGGAACAGTGAATTGGAGAGCAAATTTGGATACCCTTTTTGTTGAACTTGTGAGATCTACTAACAAAATTTCATCAGAGCAATGCAAGTCAAGGTCAAATTTTCAAGGTACAATTGTGCCTTGGGGTAAGATTGTGCCCCACCAACAGGGTCAAGGTTGACCTCCCTTGAAATGGACAAATCATTTCTAGGTTTTCTCCATCTTGACATTTCTAGTCTAGAATAGGTTGCACTATATACAGACATCATAAAATAGCATTTTTCCATATTCAAGGGTAGTATTTGTCTTTTATCTATTTTAGGATTTAAGTACATACTCCCCCAAAATAGGAAGATCAAATAACCCCCTTTCTCCCTATTTTCCATCACTTGATCCATTTCTACATTGAACACTTTCTTGTGCTTAATCAATTTGGATCATTCCTTTTTTAAATTAGGGTTGTGAATAGGGTTTCCATTTTCTTTCTATTCACATATGTATAGCTTATTTTAGGCCTAGTGTTAGCATGTCAAACTATGATGCAATATCTTTTGTAATCTAAGATATGTTTTTTTTCAAAGTCAACATATGTATTTATATTATCATATGTATATATAAATAGAGAAATGTTTTTTTATTTGATGACATGAGAGTGAGAGTATGCTAAATGTGGTATGATGTGTGCATAATTAAATGACTGGATACTTAGTGGTAAAGTGTCAAAAAAAAAGGTAGGATGTATGAAGGGTTACTATAATATCAAAGCGAAGCCTTACATACAAAGTTGCAAAAGAATGGAGTGTACTGGAAGAAGATCTAAAACAAAATTAGTTGTTAATAGTGTTTATCATGATACTTTATGGAATTATTTTATGCATATTCAGAAACAACTTCATCAATTCACATTTTTTTTGTAGGACATCCTTTTGTAATAACTGTTTTGTATTGAGATATTTAGCTTGACTAATAGTGAGCCATCTAGCAATGAGAAAACTAATAGTGAGCCCTTTATAAAAATCACTTTCACTAGTATTCTTCTCATGAGAATTATCTTCTATGTGGGTGCTGCCATCTTAGGTTTCCATATTGTATCTATTATTATATCATTTCTTATTCTTTATCTTTAAATTTGTATGAGTCTTAATTATCTTTATGATTTATGATTTTACCATTTTAGTAAAGTTTTGAAAAAAAATGGAATAATTGATTCACCACTCTCCCAATTATTAGGTCTATTCAAGAATTGGTACCAAAGCTTGGTCCCTTCTAGGTATAGAACTAATCAAGGAAGATCTATAATGTTTAAACAAATAGAAGCAGAATACTATTTTGATGAGGATTGGAAGATCATGATGAGTGACATTGAGAGCCCTAAATCAGAGAATGGGGAGCTAAAATAAAATGTTAAGGAATTGAATCCATGTATCTCAAATTTTAGGGAATAATCTATAGATATAAATTAAGACATTAGAAAGTAAGTAAGGAATTAAAGGAGTCAAAAGAAAAAGTGAGAAATGAGGAGAAATAACTTAATGATAGTAAAAAAAAAAAATTGAAGGATTTCTCAAAGAAAACATCAAACAAAAAATGGAGGAATGGAAGAGAACTAAAGAGAGTTGTAAATGCATCATCAATAGAAACTCGTATGAAAAGAAAAAGTTGGATTAGGACTTAAAGAAGTTGAGAACTAAAGAAAAATTTTGTGAATGTAGCACTATCTTGGATAAACTTTTATCCCTATAGAAAAGTCACAAGGACAAGGAAGGATTGGGTTTTATGAGTGAATGTCTAGACCTAAAGAAAAAAGGAAAAGATAAGAAAGAAGAAATAGAAGCAAAGTTTGAGATAATAAGAAAAGTCATTTATTGAAAATATATAAAAAAAGGAATTTAATCAGGTAACTATTGTTGGTCTTGTTTTCACTTTAGGTTTATCTAAATATATCTATAAGTGAATGTTTTAGGTTCCTTTTGTGAGAATTAGAGTTTGATGATTTTAATTTTATTAACCCTAGGATAACCCTAATTTTTGTTTCATTAAATTTTGCCCTAGAAATTTTTTGGGTTATGTTTACATTGTGTGATTTTTCAAATTAAAATGTGTGGGGGAAATCGTTTTAAATTCCCCCTTTCTATTTATGGGAACCTTTTGTAGAATGTTGTTCGCATTGATTAAGTATTTCCTAAAAGTTCCTGAAATATTATTAACACAAAATTTTATCTTTAATTTTCCACAGGTTTATGTTTCTATTCCAAAAAATCAACCGAGTAGCGATAACCCTTGATCTTCCTTCATATCAAGGGTTGTCACTTTGTCACCATAAGAAATCACATGTTATTTACTACTAGTGACATAGTGACCAAGCCCATGTGACCCAGTCAATAAAGAAATAATGTTTTAAAGTGAATGGCCCACACCATCAGATCCTCTCATGATTGATATTGGTTGCTTTGTCACTATGGGAAATTGCAAGGTTTTTATCCTTGGTGACATAGCGACCACCCACCATATGGATATGTGGCAGGACCAACATTTGAAGATGGATTCCTATTTTCCATGTCATTAATAGCCTTGCCAACATGTTAGTTTGTCAGAAAGTCAAATGCCACAGAGGATTTGCACTAAAGGAAATATAACATTGATCTGCACTATCAGATCTCCTCTAGATAGACGGTGGTCACTTTTTCACCATGGGAAGTTGCTTGAACTTTATCACTAGTGACATAGTGACCAAAAGCCATGGGCCCAAAATGCTTACAATGAAATAATCATATCATTTATATCATCCGATGCAAGGATCATCAACGATGGTCACTATGTCACCAACGGGAGTTGCTCAACTTTTACACTTGGCAACATAGCGAGAGCATGACACATGTCTAGAGGAACAAGTGGGTCCAATGTAAGTTGCCAGCAATGAACGAATAGACTTATGTGGAAGGTTTCAATTGGACTAACCACCAACTTGGAGGGTTGAAGTCAAGTCATTAAAGGTTTTATTCCTTAATTGTAAAATTTTCAAAAATTGACAACTTGTTTTCAAAATTAAAAGGTGGTGCCACTATGTTTCTCTGTGATCCATTTATGAGAATTAAAGCTCCCTGTGTGAAGTAAAACTAGGGATATAGTGTAGAACTTGGAGATTTTTTTCATGCAAATATATTTCCAATTTTCTAAAGAGCTAGAACCTATTGAAGAGCTATTTCTCACTTGGTTGAGTTGTGAAGAACTTTCTATATCAGTGATTCACTGCAAAATTTAGATGAAGAAATAAAAGAGCCAAGTAAGTATCTCAGTCTGTATATCATTCAAATAATTCTAGTTTTTCTATGTTATTATCAAGCATGCCTCCAAAAAAGGGTTTCTCAGGGAAAGAAGAATATGCCAATAGAAATATACATGATGATTTCCTCGAACAATTGAGTGAACCCACAAATGAGTCAACCCAAATTAAGAAGATAGTCCCTATAAACCCTAAGCTCTAAATTGTAGATGGTTTGTATGATAAGGGAAATTGGACTAGGGATGCCATAACATCTAAAACAAGGCTCCAATTGTTTAAGAAATGGTTCTTGTAGAGGAAATTGTTTGCCCCCCAGGGGAATATTTGGAACTTTGATTTAGGAAAACTAGTAGTCCATGGGGTTTTCATGGATTCAAACCTTCTCACAGCTATAGCCCTTAATTATGACCCAATAGCTAGGATCGTGAGGAGATTAGATGGGGAGTGTCTAATAAAAATCACTCCAAAAGATATTCGAGAGGTTTTTGGGTTGGAGCCAATCACAGATTACCATGAGATCATTGACTTTCAGGGATTGGAAAAAGAATACGTGTCTTAAAAGGATCAAGTCAGACAAGGTGCATTGAGAAGACACGTGGCTACAATTAGCAATTTGACCTTTGTCACAGCATCAACTAAAGAGATTTTCAAGAAGCAATTTTTCTATACTAAGGCCATAGATATTTACATGACTTCATGTAGGGTTTTTGGTGAAGATGAACAAGAGTTTATGCCAGTAAAGTTCATGTACATCATGACACAGATCTCTTCTTTTGGTGTGGATATAATTTTTTATTTTGCATCCTATTTAGCAGAGGAAATTCACATAGGCTTGATTGGAATTTCAAAGAGCAAAGTTGAGAAAAAATTTGGCCATTATTCATTGTTGATGCATGTGTTATTGTTTAAAGGGGTTACTTACTTCAAAAAAGAAATGGAATTAAATAGATAATATATTGAAGAAGGAGATTGTTGAGAACAGATTTATATAAGTATGATCAATATGTTTCCATAATTCTTTTGTCACTAATGTCAAACTTGTTATTTATTAATAAGATAACTTCTTATATGATTTAAGTACTATCACTTATTTGATTGATGAAGAGCATTTGATCAAAAGATGCAACAATAATACCTAGAGGAAAGTTTGAGTTATGTTATGTAAAGGAGTCTAAGAATCAACTAAGATAGTGATAACAAGGTGTAATTAATAATCTACTTAAGGTTGCAAGGTTGGTTATGCTAAGAAAGTTTAGAAGAATAAGTTAAACAAAGTTTTTATGCAAATTGTGACCAAGTGGATAGTAGGTGCCGAGCAAAGTTAGTGCAAGAAAAGTAGAAAATTAGTTGGAGCTAAGTAAAGGTTTATTCTAGTGTATGTCGAGGAAAAAAGTGGGTGCCAAGTAAAGTTGAGTTGATGTCAAGCACCAATATACTTTAGTTTGCTTCAAGTCATTTTACAGAGGATGTTGAGAAATGTAGTGTGTGTCGAGCATCAGAAGCAAGTTAATGCCAAGTTGCTACATTACTTGAAAGATCGTGAATTTGATGGATCTAAGCTGATAAGTCTATTTTCTTGGATTGTGTGAACCAGGTGGAAGATATGATTGACGAGTTGGTGGCACAAAATTCATGGTAAACCATTTTGAGGTGAATTCAAAGAGGATAGAAGGAGAATTTTCTATAAGAGATGTATATGGGGTAGATTCATTGAATGTTACCTAATCTATCCTAACCCTAAATTGGACAATAGAGAATGAATGGAAAAAGATTTTAATTTCCTATTTAAAGGAATGGTTGGTTAGAAGTAAAGGTTGTCATGTGCAAGAACCTAAGGAAGGCATGAATTCAATGGCATTACTTCATCAAGTGACCTAAGAAAAGAGTTTGTATTGGCATGTTAAGCAAGAAGGCTTAAGGGTATGGATGCTTGAAGGGTGAACAAGCTATCAGGGCTGAAATGTGTGAAAGCCAATTAGAATGGACAACTGAAATAGAGATCTATAATCTGCAAATAGTGTTGTAAGTTGTTATTAGATCAAGCCTTACTATTACTCTCTAATAATTGTATCAGTCTAGGGTAAATCCTTTGGATTAAGGTTGACCTAATAGTCATTTGTAAATCCTTTAATTGGGTGACATTCCAAGTGAATGGTCTAAAGTCCTCTAACAAGGCTCACTCCTAACAGGGTGATTGAAATCCTTTAACAAGGTCACATTTAACAGTGTGTATTGTAACCTTTAACAGGGTTGGCCTTTCATAGGGAATTACTTCATAAGAGTGGAAAAGAGTAGCATGTTACTCGTGGTTTTTCCCAAATTGGGTTTCCATGTAAATCATTGTGTCAAATGTGTTGTTGAATCTATTATGTTTTATGTTTACATTTTTGCAAATTGATTTGATAGTAACCTACAAAGTTTTAAGTGATTGCATAATATTATGGATGCATGCACGATGATAAATGTTTTATGGGTTCACTAAGATATGAAAAGTTTTTTATACATCTAGACCTTAGATAACTGATTCCACCCCCCCCCCCCCCCACCCACTTCAGTTATTCTAAAGTACTCCAATAGAATATGAGGGAGAAGCTCTACTAGTCTAGTTATGGAGTGCAAATATGACCTGGGATGTAGAAGAGGCCAGCTTTGTAAGATTTGATAGATACTTCACATCTAGGTTAAGGAGCCTCATATTAAGGGACAAACCTACAATATCCAAGGCACTGCTATATTTTATTAGGCCTATGGACAACCCTACTAGTTTGAAGGTGTCCCATAACTAGGCAAATATCATACTATACCTTGTGTCTACTATCTTTAGAGTGCATGGATTCCAAGGGACTCCCCATGTACTTCCCTACCATGTACCTCTAAAGGTGGGAATAGTTGATATGCTATGGCAAATAGGTGGATTAGAGGAAATAAAGTTGACTGGTTGGTGTAGAGGCTCAATTTTACCATCTTGCATAGTGGGTCACCAATTCATCATCACCTAGGGTGATTGGTTATTTTTATATAAATTTTTGGATCAATATAAAATGGTTGTTTCTTGTGATTGCTTTAATGATAGTGAAGGTTTTTTTTTTAATATTTTTAAATAGAGGGCCAAGACTGGTGCCAAGAAGGATCAGCCTTACTTCCCTGAAGACATAATTAGAAATGAATTTTCTATCCAAGAACAAGAGGTTAAGAAGGAGAAGTGGAGAGTTTACTCAAGGGTTTTAGAATTTATTAATTATTTTGATAAAGATTACAAGCCTCTGAAAGATGCTAAAATAGAGGTAGATAAAATAAATAAGTTGATGATCACTTTTCTAGAGACCATGGAAGCTATAAATGAGAAGAAATTATTCTTTATTAATTATTTTCCTGATAAGGCCTGAGAGGTCATGAAAAATTTATCTTTTACCCCTATAGTAGGATTAGGTCAGCTAGTTATTTAGAGGAGACCTAGTTATAATATCATTTAGAATAAAAGGTTTGTAATTGAAAAGGGTAAACAAATAATTGGATCCACTACTATTGTTTTAGAAAAAAGGCCTGATGAGCCAATGCCTAAGAGGTTGATGATAGAAGAGAAACAGGTGCCCTAAGTAGAAGGGTACTCACCCACTCAGTCCCCACTACATATAGGAGATGAACAACTCACTAAGGAGAAAATGGAGCAATTGGGATCCCAAGGGGGAGTATTTATTACTAGTACAAAATTAGAAGAGGGGAATCCTCAAGAACCTCCCATGCCAAGCCTTGAGTTAACTATTTTTTATTATAGAGGAAGTGAGTTGGGCCCTATTGTGGAAGAAGCAAGTCGTGAATTTATTTTTTATGACAACTTTGTCAAATCTAGGGCTTTCTATCAGTTTGTGTGGAGGACAAATATTGGACTATTTGAGGAAAGGTGTAACAAGATGAAAGTAGAGCATCCTAAAATGCAAGAGGCAACTCTACAAGATTAAATAAAAGAGGAAATGATGCAAGAGTTTAAGAGCCTGACCCCTAAAGAGGGAAGAAAAATGATAAAATAATCTAGGGTCTTGCTTATGCCAAACTAGGATATTGCAGATGCAATGGTTCTTAACTCTGTTACTAAAAAGTTGAATGTAGATGAAAAAGTGACAAAGGAGCTAAAAGGTGAAAAATTCAATGAAGATCATGCTACATTAGTCATCTAGTCTATGAGGAAAGGATCTAGAGCTAGCTCCTCTTAGCCTAATGATACTAATTTGATAGGAAATTTTATTGTAAAAAGGGTGGAGGATACTCCAAGTGAAGAGGCCATAGAGCTAAGTGTTGGAATAGCCAACCTCACCTTAGCCACAACCTTGGGGGAGAAAAGGGAAAGATTAGGACTACAAGAAAAATATGAAAAAGTTATGGCTTCCTATAATAAAGAAGTATAGAAGAGGATAGACGTTGAGAATAAGTTGATGGGGTACCAAGGACAGTCCAACAGGCCAAGAATCACTTATCCTTGTCCATTAGTGGAACCTTTTAAATCCACTCCTCTAATTGAAATTCTAGACACACCACAGAGACCTTAGTATTATACTATAGAGGATTTTGAAGAAGAAAAGAGAAAACTGTGGACATTGCATGTGGAATTGGATATTCAGTATGAGGATAGATTGAGGAAAGAAATTATGTGTTTAGTAGATAAAAATTTTGGCCAACATTTTATGAGCAATTAGCAAAGGTAATTAATATATGGAATAGCTTAAAGAAAATGAGGATGCTCTAAAGCCAATTGTCAATAAATAGAACAAGAGGGGAAAAGATGTCACTCTTCTGTGTTTTTTAGTTATCACTCTATCTTTTGAGCATATAGAAAAGACTTATGACTTGATTAATGATATCTCTAAGTTTGATGATAAAAGAACTACATTACAAATGAGAATCATTAATTATCTTGCAAAATATAAGAGTAAGAATTTTGGGCTCTTCCCCCATGCCCTGGATAGAAAGGATAAGTTAAAGAATAAAGAGGAATGGGCCTAGGAATTGGATGACCTATTATGTCTTAGAATGAATAGAGTCATAAATGAGAAGGGAAATGCATGGTGGACAAATACAACTGAAGAAGTTGCAAAAGTGAAATTATTTTATGATTCTTTAAGGGAAGATTTTATTGAGATAAATAAATGGGGGGAGTAGGTTCTGAAGAAGTAACATAATTTTTTGATTTTTAACTAGCCAGATGACACTTTTGACAAGTGGATGGCATATTTTGTATATGCAAAGCAATTGGAACTGGGTGAAACTGATGATGATGATGAAATGGAGCATGATGATTTGCAACTAGCTGACACATTGGTAAAAGTAGAAGAAGACAAAGGAACACAATCAATTGCAATAACAAGCACAGATGTCCAAACTGATGACTTGGTAGTAGGAGAATTAGATATAACTGTTGTTTTATTAGTGCATGATGATGTAGATGGAGAGCCTTGAGTTGAAGTAATTGTACAAAAATCAAAACTAGGTCCATCATAAGCAACTCCATTGCTTACATCTTTTAAGGAACAACAAAAGCATTAAAGCCAATTAAAAAATTTGTTAGCAACAAAAATTGGTGTAGTAGAAATGGTCCCACAAGAGAATATTCATGATCAAAAATATTCTATTGTACCAATTTTTGTCTTTTATGATACTAACCTTGTAAACATCTTTATTTCTTAAGGACAATTGCCAGTGCGCTCTAGACCTGAAGCTTGTTGCATCTCACATTATATAAGTGACATTCCAAGGCTATAGAGCGGGTCCGAACTATTGTGTAACTTTTAGTTCTACTAGTTTATTGCAGTCTATTTTTCTTAATGCCAATTTTTGTGATGTATTTTCTCTATAATTCTAAGAATACATTAATTTTCCAGGATCATGGTGTCTTGTCTTGAGTTGTTTTGAGTTCTATTTCAATGTTACATAATTTTCAAAGAGAATTAATGCAAAGATGAACTGTCACCATATTTTTTTTCTCTAAATATTGTCTCCATTGTTATTGAGTGGTTATTTTGAGGTTGTATGGGCAAAGCCTTTTTCAATTAAATGCAACTAGGATAGGTTGTCTACCAGTTCACTATTACTTTTAATTCAATGAATTAAGTAAATGCTTCAGTAGAAATGATAGGATTTCCAAGCAGTAATAAGGATATGCATAAGAATGAGTTTTAGGGAGAATTGTTGATGATATTTATTGTAATGCAGTCAATTAGGTCAAGAAATTGGATAGACTTTGAATCCCAATGGATGAGACATTGACCAATTATTTCAGTTTGCATATGAAGAGATCATAGATAGACATCAAGCACAATCTTAAAATCAATGTCAATTTTACTTTAAATGCATGAAGAGTATCATAGTTGGTCAATACTTGTTTGTATTTAATCTTTTTATTTTAGTTAGTTATTGTTACCTAGAATTACTTGTAAATCTAAGAAGAATTGTGACCAATCTGGTATAGGGGATGAGTATTGTAATAGAATATTATTGGATGAATGAAATGTGGAAATAATATCAAGCTTTAAATCTTTTTTTCCCTTGGGTGCACCCACCTTGATTTTGCAAAGCCAAAAGAGTAGAGAATCTTTATGGTTTTGTTGAAGTTGGGTCCAGATCTAAAGACCATCAAGTTGATCATTGAAACTAGCAAATCCTTAGGTTATTTTGATCTTCACCATCTTGGTATTAGGTATCTTATTACTTGGTAGTGTAAAAATAAACACCAACAACTATGTTCAAATGCACTTATCTTTTAATGGATATTTTAATATGCAAAAATATTGATCATAATGTGGTCGAATGAAATATTAGAAAGTCAAAATTTTATTTATGTTTTAGTTTCCATAGGTTTGGTCATGAGCTATCAATGCAAAAATTGTCTATACTAGTTAAAAGTAATGGGATGAACAACATCTTTCATGGAAATTTCTATGTATATCACAATTATAGTCATAAGGATAATCAATGCAAATATAGGGTTCAATCAATGAGATCAATATAAAGGAATGTAATTTCTTCAAAATTGCTCAAACTACTCAATATGATAACACTTGTTATTCTAAATTGATGCTCTAGTAAAGTCTGATAATGATGAGAATATTATAGTTTTAAGTGAATATTAGAAGAAAGATATGATATGGAAAAAGATGGAACCTAATCAGGAGAATTGTGTGGTACCAAGTCTTAGTACTAGCTCTTGTGAGAACTAATTCCAATGTTTTCTCTTTGGGGGACTATGAAAATGTTATATCTATCACTTTCCCCACTTTGGTGTGATATTGATTGCAACTATTATGGCTCTAGTATGTTTGGAATTCAAATCATTGTGATTCATTTTAGTTTGATTGATATGTGTTGTATGATTAATTATATCAGCAATATTATTTCTCAATGGGAAAATTTAATCATGAGGAATTAATGATAAAAGGTAAATTTTTAAGTCATTTATCATTGTTGTAAAGAAAAAATGTATAGATCTTATGAGGGTTTGGTAAAATTGTTCAAAGTGTAGAGATGGAATTACTATTGGTTGTTTGAGACTATGGTGTTTTCGTATAGAAAATGTTTTCTAGAGTTGAATTGGAAGAGTTTGATCATGGTAAAATCAAAAAATTAGAAGTTAGGTTGTTAGCGAAAGAGTTACAAAGAGTTTGTGCCCTAGTCTTGGACATCTAGGAAGAATTTATATAGTTTACTGAGAAGAAGTTTATTCTATTTTCTTCAAGGATGATAACTTTTTGTTGGATAAATTATATGTAGTAACAAAGTAGGTAATTGAGGGAATTACTTGGTTATGCATTGTCATAAATATTTTAGGAAATAAATTAGTTAAATGTAAGGAGGTGTGGGAGTTGAATAACATTGATAGATATCAACATGCCCTATTAATTAAAATACTAATGGATCCAATGTTGAGGTATGTTGGCTATGACATCACATATTAAATTGACTTTCAAAATCGTGAAAGTTAGAAACCTATTGTACCCATTTATATTACACATAAAATGGTGAAAGAAATCATACAATTTGATTTATGTAGTCTATTATTGCAATATATATATATATATCAAAAAGTCATGGGAAAAAGGTTGTGCCTTTTGGTTTGGATCTTTGGTCAAATATTTGGTGTTTCAATTTTTGAGATTTCTGATAAGTAAACTAAGCATGGAATGGAGGTCTGACATTTCCATCAAAAAATAAATTTACAGATATATAGGGTGTCTAGAGAATAAGGAACTTTTTAGAAAAGTATACTTTGTATCTTTGTATGTGTATTTATTCTAGTATGGTTGTTTCTAGTAAAATACATGTTGGTCATGGTGGCAAAGGTTCCTCCTCTAGTAAAAGAGTAGTAGATATTTTTATTTTCATTTCCCTTTTGGAAACAAACAGGGGAAAGATCAAGATAAAATAAAAGATAGCTCTATATGGATACATTCAAAAAAGACATATTCGATAAGAAGCATTTAGAGAAAAGTATTTTACATTTACTTGTAAGGAAGAACAAGGAGCTCAAAGATGAATTTTTAATATAAATTTATTTATTATATTTTAATGATAAATAAAAGTCTTTTTTTCTTGTATAGTCAAGTTGATCCACACAGAATAAGCAAAGTAGACCCACTGCTTACTAGTAGACCAAATAGCTTATGTAGAGAAGATCAAATAAAGGGACAAGAAGATAAAATGAAGGAGGTGACATGTATTTGAGAAGATCCAAATAATACTATCAGAACCACCAAACAAGAACAAATTCAATAAGAGTGAACACATCCAACATGGAGCGGGAAAGGACAAAGCAATAAAAAGTGCATCAGGCATTTAAAACAAGTGGCATGGGCCAACATTAATACCACTGAGAAAGTCAAGGGAAGGACTGAGTACATCCTCCAATCATATTAATATTTTATAGATAAGCCATACATAACAAAGGAAGATGAAGGCATTAAGAGGATCAAGCATCAACCAATTAAAGGTGGGTATAGAGGGAGAACCCAGTCAAATATCGAAGAACATATGTGAGCCAAGGAGAACACAGTCAAATATCAAAGAACAAAGATGAAGAGTAGACAATACCATTAGTGAAAAGGATAATATGTATCATAGAAAACAATATAAAACATGTAAATTGAACTATTATATGCAAGTCTAATCAATCTACCAAAATAATCAGACATGAATATATATTATATTTAGTTGGATACATTTAGATATGATTATATTTTTTATTTAATTTTATCTAGATTTATGAAGGCTAGTACTAGTGGTGATGCATGAGCACCTTTAAAAAAAATTAAAAAAGGAGGATAAGATATCTTAAATGAGATATTTAAATTAATTTGATTCCATTAAGTCAAGATGTAAAGGCTAGAGAAGCCATTTGTAATAAGTTGTCAAAATTGTGCAAGGAGGTCTTAAAGTGGTCAAGAAGGTAAAAAAATGAAAGAATGCCTTATAAAGGCTAAAATTGATTTAAATTTTCTATTTAAGTCCATTTTAGGTGATTCAAGTGTCCTTGCAAAGATTTGTGAATTTTAGAGTTAAACTTGTAGAAGTTGTAATTCAAAATACATAAAATATTGTCATGAAAATGCATCATGATTAAAAGAATGTAAGGAGTTGGTTCAAAAGGTAGCTAGGAAGTTGTAAATCACAAAAGATTCTATAAAAACTGACTTATGGTCTAGCTAAATCATAATGGAAGGAAATAATTACATTTGAAATAAATTTGGAGTGATTCTAAGTTATTATTTTGATTGGTTATTTTGTTTTTCTATTGGTTTTAGGTCTTGTATGTCCATGTATAGCCTAGAAACCATGTATAATCTATAAATTTTGATATTCTAATGAATAAAATTTCTTTTGCATTTTTTTTAGATTTATTTTGTGGAGAAATGATGAAGTTATGGCAGTTTTGGTAAAATTTGTTATTTATAGTTTTGAGGATGCTCGACTATAGTCAGATTGAAATGTTTTGTACCAACATATTTGGATGAATAGGGAAATATATTTCTATTTATTGGAAATATATGTGAACTATATTCAATTTCAAAAATTTTGAGTCATTTTCATTCATATTTGTGTAAGTTATCTGTGTTGGAGTGAAGACTGGGCTTTAAGGATCTCCATTGAAGTTACAAGCAAAGATTGGGGTTTTTGTAATTACCTATGCATTGGAAAAATTGATTTTTTATGGATTCATAAAATATAATCATATAAGGTTTAGTGTAAATTGGTTTGGTGTTATTTGGAATTTCTTGAGAAAGTTATTTGATGCCCTTGGCAAGGTTACTAGTTTTACTTCTGGTTTATGACAGTAAAATTAGGTCTCGATGTAGAGATTATAACTTGAAAGTTATTTAATATATTGTAATAAAATTTGGATATGTGTTATAAAACCTAATTTAAAAAAATTTCTCCAAAGGGTTTGTCAAGAAATTTTCAGGAACAAAAGTTATGAATAATGGAATTAGATATAGAGACCAAGATATGTAAATTGAGAAAGGTTGATGTTTTTGTGTTGAAAAATGTTTTATTTTGCCTCATGAGATGCCTCTAAAAATGGAATTTATTTAATGGATGTTGAAGGGATCAAAATGTACCCCATTTATTGGTTGATTTGAAAGATTCTTTGCATCAAGTGGGCAATGTGAAATAGAAATATAAGGAGAGGAGAAAATGAATTATCTTGTGGGACTTAATTATCGATAAGGAGAGTAATCAGAAATATCTCAATGGTGAATGAGGAAAACCATTTTGGACTAGTGATCTCTAGTCACTAGTCATAGCATTAAAAATTGACTTCTCTATAGCTTTTCATGCGAATGAAATAAGAAAATTTGTAATTCCAAATCAAAAAAAGTAGAAGGAATCAAATACAGCTTAGAAACCCTACTTTCTAAAAACAAAATATGCAGTGAATAGGACCCTAGAAATCTGTAATCCATTTGATATATTATAAAAAATAGATGAATATGACTAACTTCTAAATGAGGGACACAATGTCATGAACTGAAATAACTTGGGAATGGATTCAGACATCAAACTAAAACAACAGAAGCATATGTTTACAAAAACAAAATATGCCAAGACATATCCAAACAAATGAACTATGACAAATAGTAGAAGGAATTATTTAGCCAGAAATCCTAAAAATCCTTTAAACCTAGTTCCTTCCATCTCCTCTCAAAGCACTATCTCTCATTCACTGCATCAAAATCTATGTAAACCTGTTCTCTATACCCCCCAACCCAATCATAGGTTTTAGCCCCTGATTTATCCCCTTCATGTAGGTCTTTTATCCCACCTAATTCTCACCTATGCAAGACATTTTTCTCAAACCCTAACCACATTGATGCAAGTGTGAATCAAGAAAAATATTTTTTTGTTTTTAGCAATCAAATAAGTGGAGTGTTGGTTAAACTATTAAAAATTAGGATTATATGTGTACTGGAATGGACCTATTTTCAAAAATCAAAGGGTGATAAGCTAGCTAGAAGAATTTTATGGTTCTTAGGTAAGTATACCCTTCATTTCTAATAGATCATTTTACATACATTACAAAAATGAATATTTTAAGAAGGATTTTCTGCCAATTTCAATCTTTTTTTTTAAAGGGCACTTTGTAAAAATTTATGAAATGGGAACCAAACTTTAGTGAATCAAAAGAAGATAAATATTTAACCCCTACATGGGTAGAAGTAGATTCAATATTTCTTAAAATTAATCAAATAGACATGTTAAAACACATTGGATCCATGATAGGTGACCTTATTGGGCTAGAAACCAATTTTAGCAAGTATAATCAAATTAGAATGTTAATTAACTTAAATTTAAAAGCTTCCAAATTTAATGCAATAAAAGTCATAACAAACCATATGATCTATAATTTGACAATCTCAAGATATGAAGGCCACATATCAGATATCATCAAAATAGACAATTTTAGTAGCAAGAACCTTTTAGCTAAAAAAAATGTTTGAGAGAAACTTTCCCAATGATATATATCAGAAATAAAAATAATTATATCAATTTGAAAGAAAAAGAATAGTTAGATGCAGAGATGAGTAAAAGAAGTTTTGAACACAAGACAAAAGAAATAGATCAAGAGAATGAAGAAGGGGAATATCTGAACATTTCTCAATCAAAAGAAGTTTCACCAATCATCAATACAATAGTAAAATCACTGATAGATAAGAAGGATGTTGAGAAAATGCTCCATAACTTCATGAACTTGGAAGGAAATATGGACACATTATAGCAATGTGAAAAATGTATTGAACAAAACTTATTTATCAAAGATATCAAAAATAATATTATTCAATACAAAAGGCTTACCTATTACATTCTCTTAATTCAAAATGATATCAATGACCAACTCAATCTGTAGGAAGAAGCCCATAATCAACATACTAGTTCATCTCATAGACTCAACCAAGATCTAGAAAGAAAAATAGTATAATCATAAAAAAAACTCCAAAAAAAGATAATTCAAATTTAGAAAGATTAGAAAAGATAGATTGCATGCTGAGGAAGGAGAAATTTTGGATGATGGAAACTTGAATGCAAAAGAGAATCATTTGGATCAGAATCAAGCATCGGTGATTAAGGCAGGATCTCAAGGTATATCTCCCAATAACTCAACAACAAATAAATCATGGCAAATAGAGCAGATGTCTAACATATGTAACATAACATATATGAAAAAAGTACAAAAAAGTCACACAAATTCTAGAAAGTCCAATATATGGGAAAAACCCCTTTGAATCTATGAACTTAAAAGATAAAGTAGAGCAAGAATTGAATAATGTTCCATTAGAAGTTATGTCATACATGTCTACAAAGAACATAGTGTTAGATTCAAAAGAAAATTCTCAAGCTAAAAATAGCACCAAAGACATCTCTAAAGAAAAATGGGAGGAATTTGGAGTAGAAGAAGACCTGAACCAAAATTAGAACTTGATGAATGGGCATTTGTTTGTTTTTTTATATATTTCTTATGCATATTTTCCTCCAACTTTGTGTCATTCCATTCCCATTTATTGACTAATTAGTAGATATTTAAAGTATATTGATAGAATATAAGATAGAAGTAATTGCTGAAAAGTCCACCAATTTGTAGAAATTGACAAAATTTTGGATATATTTGGTGCTACAAGAACTGAGCATGGATGGCCGAGTGGTTACAGGAGCTTTGGCATGAATGGATTAGCTATGTACATATTACAGCTCTATTTCATTATCTTATTTTGAATGACCTTTTTTTTTTTTTAGTCCTTTTTTCTAGAGTGACTTTCGACCAAAACAATTTTCTATTATTATCATGTTTGTTATGTAGTTCAAAGACTAGTGGTCTAGGGCCAAGATAGTGTTTATTTAACATAGATCAATGGGTTGTGACCACAACAATCTGTTTCAACTATTTTTGGTATTTTAAAACACTATATAAGCATGTACATGATTGTATGAAGACATCAATTATATACACCTATTGAGATGCTATTATAAATCATCCTTTTGGATTATTGTTTAGATCAATTTTGGACCAGGTTTTGTAACTCTGCATTAATCTTCTGCTCACCAAGAAATCTAAAGGAACGGCCCCTCTTGGAAATCCTAGTGAGACTATTTTAATTTATGTCTAATTGCATGTTTTTTTAATTATCCCATCCATTAATTGTAGAATGGAAATGATGCAGGAGCATCCTGGGTGTAAGAGCAATCTTGCATCACCCAAAAATATTTTACTTTCAGTCTTTTTCTATTTTAATAAGGACTACTAGACAGGGTGGTTACTATTTATGGGAACTTGTTATTTTTAGTAATTTTGTCATATGATCTCGGAATGTTCTCATTTTATATAGGAAAGTTCATTTTAGAGTTATAAGCCTACCATAAAAATCTCATTTCTCAAGCTTAATTATCAAAGAAATTATTGTGGATTTTTAGTGGAAAAATTTGCAAAAAAATCTTCAGGCTCACCATTGGAGGCCTTAGAATGCTCGGATGAGGTTTCAAAACTTGATAGAAGGGCACTGGCACCATTTTGGGCCTATAGATAAAAAGTTGGTGTTTCTAAAAAGTGGTTATAATAGCTAATCAAAGCAATGGTTCAAGAGTTATGACCTTCCAAAGTTGGGCTATCTGAAATATCTAAAATAATTGTCAAAGACATATTTGACTGATTCTATATGTATTATTAGGGTCTTTTGGCCCTAGGTATTAAGTTTCAATGTCTAGAACCTTCCCAGGTGGCATAAAATTGCCTATTTAATAAAGGCTTGAACATTGTCTAGAATAGCTTTGGGTGGTAGTTCACAATTTAGTCTTGCAAATTACTGTAATGAAGGCACCTGAGTGGGTTAGCATATTCTACTTGTGAATTCAATAATTCCACATTTTTGGCACAAATAACAAGTCCATATTTTATTCTCGCATTTGTTGTTTTTTCTTTATTTCTATTATGTGTTTATGTTATTAAGGGGGAGCACCCTTCATCAAGTAGTATCAGAGCTAGAGTTCTTGAGTGTCTAGATAGATCGTCGACTATGAGACAGTTCACACTAGGACCATTGTTTGGACTGAGCATGTAGATAGATCACTGATTGTAAGGTAGTTTACACTAGGGCTTCAGTGGAAGCATGAAAATGCCTCCATGAAAAGAGCATGGAAAAAGAGCTAAAGGTATTACACTTGAGGGTTTTCTAGCCCTCCAAAGATAAATGAAAGAATTAGAAGAACAAATGCACAAAGGAATAAATCTTCCCATAAGAGATGAATGTGAGGATGAGGATGAAGTAGAAGAAAATGCCAGAGCAGAGGTAGTTCTAAACCTAGAGGAAGAGAGGTTTTTCAGGGCCATCTCCAAGATTGGAAAAAAGATCTTAAGTTTGAAGTTCCCACATTTTCAAGAAATCTTAATCTAGAAGAGCTAATCAATTGCATCAATGAACTAGAGGATTAATTTGAGTATGAAGATATTGACAATCCTAATAGGGTCAAGTTTGTGAAGGAAAAACTGAAGGGACATGCAAAGATCTAGTGTTAAGAGGTTCAGTTGGAGTGAAATAGAAAGGGAAAGGACAAAATCACCAGATGTGAATAGATGGTAGCTAAACTAAATTGATAATTCATTCCTATGTATTATGAGCTTGATCTATTGAATAAAATGTAAGGGTTGAAGCAAGCAAGAAAATTTGTTCAAGAGTGTACCGAAGAGTTCTACCAAATTCTCATTAGAACTCATGTAGAAGCTAATAAGGAGAAAGTGGCCTGTTATCTTTATGGGTTAAGGCCAAGCATCTAGGATGAGATGAGTCTAGTTCAAATGAACAATATTGAGGAGGCATACCAATTTTCCCTAAAAGTTGAGGAGAAATTGAGCAAGAACTTTACAACAAGAATAGCGGAAGAGGTCACAGTGGAAGATCTGGTGGATGGTCTTATGGAGGTCATAATTATGATCAAAAGAACAAGGATTAAACCAAAGGGGAAATAATTCCAACCATTTCCATGATTAGAACAATAGAGATCAAAGAGGAAGAAGGTAGAGGACAAGGATCTGGAAGAGGCGGCTTCCATGGGAAATGGTTTCATTATAGAGAAGAAGGTCATAGAGCATTTTAATGTACCCAGCGCCAAGGAAGGATAGATCAAAGAACTAAAGGCCAAAAGAACTAAAGGATAGGATAGAGTTGCACATGTTGATGAAGATGTCAGATCCTCGCTTTCTAAAGATGTTGAAAGAGGAGAAGTCCTAGTTAACAAAAGAGTCCTTTTGAGTGGTGAGAATGAACCTTATCAAAGAAGGAGCTTCTTTCACACAAGGTGCAAATTTGAAGATAAGTCAGAAATGATGGTCACCAAGTTGAAGTTGAAGAGATAGAAACACCCACGTTCATACTATATTGCTTGGGTGCAAGATGACCACAAGGTCATGGTCAATAAGTAGTGCTAAGTGAAGTTCAAGATTGGAAGCTACCAAGATGAGGTACTATGTGATATCATACCTATGGACATATGTCATATGTTGTTGGGTAGACTATGGCAGTTTGATAGGCATGTTGTACATGATGGGTGAGAAAATACCTAAACTCTAACCAAGGATGGAGTGAAACATAAGTTGAAAAAATTGAAGGATAAAGAAGAAAAGGTATGTAGTGCTACCAAAATATGTTTTGTTGATGTAAAAGAGTTTTTCAAAGGTATGAAGCATGAGCATGTGTGTTTGGCTATAATTCCAAAAGATAGTAAAGAAGAAATAGAGAAGGTACCTACAAAAGTTACAAATATGTTGGGAGATTTTTTTGATATTGTATCAGATAATGTACCTGATGGATTGCTCCCAATGATGAAGATCAGTCACCAGATGGATTTGGTTCCAAGAGCTAGTTTTCCAAAAAGGCAATACACAGAATGAAACCAGCAAAAAGTGAAGAGTTAAACAAGCAAGTTCATGAGTTATTGCAGAAGGGGTTGATTCGAGAGAGTCTAATTCTATGTGTTGTACCAATAGTATTACCACCAAAGAAGAATAGAGAATGGAGGATGTGCACAAATTCTCACACTATCAACAAGATCACAATCAAATGCACATTTCCATTGCAAAGATGGATGTTATTATGAATTGTTTGAGTGGAGCTAAGTATTTCACAAAGATAGATTTGATGAGTGGGTACCATCAAATTCATATCAGAGAAAGTGATGAGTGGAAGACTACTTTCAAGACAAAAGAAAGATTATATGAGTGGCTAGTCATGCCTTTTGAGCTAACCAATGCTCCAAGAACTTTCATGTGGCTCATGAATGAGGTACTAAAGGAGTTTTTAGGTAGGTTTGTTATTGTTTATCTAGATGATATTTTGATCTTTACTAAGATATTGGAGGAGCATTTGATCCATATTCACAAGGTGTTTGACAAGTTGAGGGAATAAAAGTTTCTGATAAATCTAAAGAAGTGTAGTTTTGTAAAGAAGGAGTTGGTGTACTTGGGATTTGTAGTCTTGGTAGAAGGTCTAAAAATGGACCCAAAGAAAGTGAAGGTTATCCTTAAATGGCCTACTCCAAGGAGTGCGACAAAGGTAAGATCTTTTCATGGACTGGTTAGTTTTTACAAAAATTTTGTAAGAGGTTTTAGCAGTATTTGTGGACCCTTAACTAAAACAATAAGAGGGGATAGGAAAGAATTTAAGTGGACTATAGGACTAGATAAGAGTTTTAATCTATTGAAAAAGAAAGTTACGGAGCAACCCATTTTAGCACTTCATGGTTTTAACAAGGTGTTTCAAGTAGACTATGATGCTATTGGTACTGTAGTAGGAGTTGTTATGAACCAAGAAGGTAGACCTATTGCTTACTTTAGTGAAAAATTGAATGATGCCAAAAGAAAATATTCTATTTATGATTAGGAATTTTATGCTATAGTTCAGGCATTGAAGAAGTGGAGACACTAGCTTCTTCCTAAGGAGTTTTTTTTCTATACTGGTCATCAAGCTTTTCAATATTTAAATAGTCAAGGAAAATTAAACCAAAGGCATTTGAAGTGGGTTGAGTTTTTGTAGAGTTCTACATTCAGTTTAAAACATAGGAGTGGAAATTCTAACAAAGTTGCAGATGCTCTTAGTAGAAGACAACTTTTGCTAATAGAAATGCAGATAGAGGTGATTGGGTTCAAGAAACTCAGTACTTTGTATCCAGATGATCCTAATTTTAGTGAAGTGTGGAAGGTTTTTGGAATTATAGATGAAGTAACTGAGAGGGGGGGTGAATCAATTACCACAAAAATAAATCCAGATCTCTTAGATGTCTTAAATAACTAGTTACTATTGATACTCAATAAATTAACTTGTTACTAATCTTTAAGCATTCATAATTATTAACATGCATGCAAAAGTAAATAACATGAGCACAAGTGACATCAAATTTAACGTGGAAACCCAATATGGGAAAAACCACCAAGTAACTAGCTACCAATTTTCACTCTTCTGAAGTGAGCCCTGTTAGGAGCCAACCCTGTTAAAGGTTACAAAACACACTGTTAGGTGTGACCTTGTTCGAGGATTTAATCACCATGTTAAGAGTGGCCTTGCTAGAGGTCTTTAGAAAAATTCAACTAAACTGTCACCCTATTAGAGGATTTATAAAATGGCTATTAAACTAATTCTATTAAGAGATTTTGAAATCACTGCTACAATGGTTAGAAAGTAATAATGAATTGACCTAAATAAGATGCAACTAAATTTACTAATTATAGATCTCTATTCTGCACCATTAGATCCTCCTTGATCAAATATAGCTTTGCTACTCCTCAATGATCTCTAGTCATTTCTCAATATTCGCTCTTACAATAATTTGTCCTCCTTCCCATTCATATCACATCAAATCTATCATGCACTTAGAATTTGCAACTTGATCTCTTATATATACCATTCAGATTATCAATTTGGCTCATTTACAAGTTACATTTATCAATAAACCATACATTAGTTGGCTACAAGTATTAGGTTAAACAGATAAACTTTATTTCACAAAATAATGAAATCCTTCATTGGCCGACCCAACTTGGTAAACACTACTCGAGAAATAATTTCCTGAGTTAACCATCTCAACTCAGTTAACACTACAAAATCTACAAAATCCTTTGTTTATCAAGTTAACTCGGTAAGAACTAAATCTCCTTCGTTGACCAAGAGAGCTCGGTAAGAATTGTTCTCTGCCATATTTCCTTTGATGACCGAGTAAGCTTGGTAGACACTGAATTTCCTTTGTTAACCTTGAAAGCTCGGTAACAACTGTCAACACAAGCTAAAATCTAATAATGCTTAGTAGACACTGTAAACCTTCTGAGCTCAATAGACTCTATCTTTTGCCTTCAGACCAACTAAGCTCGGTAGACTCTGTCTAATGACTGATATGATATTTGTGTAACATCAAAGACAACACACAATTGAAAAATTGTATTCAAAAATCTCCCTCTTTGGAATTAATGTCAACACAATATCTTATAGCAAAATGGAATTTTAAAACAAGTCTTTTCTATGAGAATGCTTCACCCTTTTACATTTTATTCCACAAAACTCCTCAAATACAATAATCTCCCTCTTTCATAGTAATCTCTCCCTCTTGCATAAACTCTCTTTTTCTTGCAAATTTCATAAAGATATGACAATAAACTCTCCCTCTTTGACAACACATGCCAAAGACAACACAACTCAAAATGAATTTCACTATACCTTAAGTACTGATTCATATGCAATGTCTTCATTACTTTTGTTGCATCAACTAATAGATCTTCAATTCTGTTCATGTTGATACATCACTAAAACTATATTTTAGTGAGCTTCAAATAGGGGAATGACCCCTAACTTACCTCTTAGATACAAGAATGCATCCTTAGATAAAGGCTTTGTGAATATATTAGCAATTTGTTTCTTAGTATGGACATATTCCAATCTGATCTCCTTATCTTGCACCAATTCTCTAACAAAGTGATACTTTATAGCAATATGGTTGGTTTTTGAACGCATCACTAGATTCTTGCATATGTTAATTACACTTTTATTGTCACAAAACATAATAATAGGTTCTTTGATTTCTTCCCTCATACCTTCCAATAATTGTTTGAACCAAACAATGTTTGAATAGTTTACTACTGCTGCAACATATTCAGCCTCTACTATGGATTGCGCTGTACAATTTTGCCTTTTACTTGTCCAAGAAATCAACATTTTTCAAAGAAATAAAGCTCCTCCACTTGTACTCTTTCTATCATCAACGTTTCTTACCCTATTTGCATCACTAAACACTTTTAAATCCAAATTTCCTCCAAGTTTATACCATACTCTATAATCTTTAGTTCCTTTTAGATATCTCATGATCCTTTTGATTTCCATCATGTGATTTTCTCTTGGTCTTGCTAAGAATCTTGCTACAATACCTACTACAAGAGCAATGTCTTGCCTTGTATGCACTACATATTGCAACTTTCCAATCATAGATCTATACAATGTCTGATCTGCTTCTTTTGATTCATCATCCTTGATAAGTTTCAATCCAATACACATAGGAGTACTAACTAGTTTGCAATCTTCCATAACAAACTTTTTTAGTATCTCCTTGATGCATTTAGATTGAGTGATGTAGATGCCATTCTTATTTTTTTGAATTTGAAGACCAAAAAAGAATTTGATCTCACCAAACATTGACATTTCAAATTCCATGTTCATTTGTTCTGAGAATTCTTTGCAAAGATCATCATCTATTGTTAACAAAGTATCATCTACAAATATTTCTGCCAAAACAATCTTATGATCTAGTCCTTCCTTGATATATAAGCTACTATTATCATTAGTTCTTTGAAAACCAATCTGAATAAGATAGTTGTGCAGTCTTTCATACCATGCTCTAGGGGCTTGCTTCAGACCATACAATGCTTTATGTAATTTGAAGACCATGTCCTTTTTTTTTGGATCAACAAAACCTTTAGGTTGTTCAATGTAAACCTCTTCATCTAGTATACCATTGAGAAATGTTGACTTGACATCCATCTGATAAACTTTGAATCCTTTGTAGGCAGCGTATGCAAGTAAGGTTCTGATACCTTCCAATCTTGCAACAGGAGTAAAAGTCTCTCCATAGTCTACATCTTCTTCTTAAGAGTATCATTTGCATACCAGTCCAACTTTGTTCCTTAACACCTTGTCATCTTCATTTAACTTGTTTCTAAATACCCACTTTGTTCCAATCACATTTTTGTCTTTAGGCCTAGATACAAGAGTCCATGTTTTGTTTATCTTTATCTTCTCTATCTCTTCATTCATAGCTTCAATCCAACTTTCATTTTCTAATGTGTCTTTGACATTTCTAGGTTCAAAATCAGCAAGTAAACAAGTTCCTTTCAACTTACTTCTTGTCATAGTTCCTTCAAATTTATCTCCAATGATCTGATCTAGTGCATGATGCCTCCTGACATACTTGGCTAGCATAGGCTCCTTTCCTTTTGAATGAATTGCATTGTTATCTTATTTTGTTTTAATTTTTGGTTTTGGTTGCTTGAGCTTGGTAGCTATTGATTTGGTAGCTTTTGTTTGCAACTCGGGTCCTTGTAGCTCGGTAGGTATTAGCTCAGTTTGAACTTCTTGCAACTCGATTATTGAAGACTTTGGAGTAGAAGATTTTTGATTGATAGGTGTATCTAGTATTATATTAGGTTCAGTGAAAACAAATCTCATGTAGTCTGTTGGCTCCCTTTTGCTTTCTTCTTCAGTTCTTTCTACAAACTCATTAACTTTCACATGTGCACTTTCTATGACTTTGTGAGTAGACAAATTCAAACATCTATATGCTTTACTCTTATAGGAATATCCCAAAAATATTCCTTCATCACCCTTCACATCAAATTTACCTTTTCTAGATTCTTTCAAAATGTAACATTTGCTTCCAAATACTTTTAGGTAACTTACATTGGGTTTGTAGCCATACCATAACTCATAGGGGGTTTTGAATGAGTCCTTCTTCAGTTGTCCTTGGTTCAAGGTATGAACTACAGTGTTGATAGCTTCCTTCTAGTATTTGATAGCAATGCTCTTTTCAATCATTAAGGTTCTTGCATAGTCCATGATAGATTTGTTCCTTCTTTCAGCTATTCCATTTTGTTCAGGAGTTCTAGGTGCTAAAACCTGCCTTTTGATTCCCCTTTCAATGCAAAAGTTATTGAACTCATGTGAAATGAATTCACCACCTCTTTCTAACCTCAAGCATTTCATTCTTTTGCTTATTTCCTTCTCTACTCTGGCCAAATACCATTTGAGCTTCTCAAATGCTTTTGATTTCTCTCTTAGGTACATGACGGTCATCATTCTTGAGTAATCATCAACAAAAAAAAATGAACTTTTCACTAGCATAACTTTCAATTCTAATAGGTCCACACAAATTAGTATGCACAATTTCTAAAACTTCTTTAGACTGATAGTTTTTACTTTTAAATCTAGTCTTTCCCATCTTGCCAATTTGACAATTCTTGCATAAACCAACCTCTGGTTTCTTTATGTTCAGAATGCCTCTTACTTTTCTGAATTTACTTATTTTCACCAAGTTATCAAAGTTCACATGACATAACCTCCTATGCCATAACCAACTTTCTTCAACTTGAGCAATAAAACATGAACATTCACCAATTTCAAGATAAAACAAGTTACCTTTTGTTTGAGTGCCTAATCTAATCAGCTTTCCTTTGCCATCCAGCAATCTTGCTTTTCCATGCATGAATTCCATTTTGAATCCATTATTGAGTAGTTGTGCCACACTTAACAGATTGTGTTTTAGTCCTTCTGCCCAATATGCATTATTACATACAAATTAGTGAGATTCTTCCTTTTCCTTTTATGCAACAAGGTTCATTATTACCAAACCTCACACTACCACCATTATAGTCTTCAAAATGTTCAAACTTAGTTTTATCACTAGTCATGTGATGAGAACAACCACTATCTATAATCCATGTATCATTTTTGCTCACATGAGAAATAAGTGCCATTTCTTCATCATTATCTGACTCATCCTTTATAGAAATGTAAAAAAATTTATCTTCTTCTTCATCATCAGAATCATTAGAATCCTTACCCATGAAACATGTTTTCTTACCTTTGTTCTTGAATGATTTGAAGTCTTTCTTGCCATTGCATTTGTGATCTTTCTTCTCATCCTTGTTCTACTTATTTGGGTACCTAGCAACAATATGTCTAATTTTCTCACAAGAAAAACATATTAGAGGAACCTTACCTTTATATTTTCCTTTGCCTCTTAAATATTTCCTTGCTAGCAGAGCTTCAACCACCTCAAGATCACTGTCAGAACTCTGTTCTGATTCTTCATCACTGTATGACTAAGAATCCTTTATCTTCTTACCTTTCTCCTTGAGTGAAAGCTTGGATTCAAATGTTGATTCAATGTTCTTGGAAGCTAGAACATAATTATCATAGTTATCTAGCTTGAATGTAGTCAATCTTTCAACTATGGCTTCTAAATTTATCTTATGATTTGCTTCACGTCTTCTTTCTTGAATTGCAAAAAATTTGATTGCATAAATGGGAAGTGGTGTTCTAAGAACTTTACTTATAACTATTTCCTCCTTGATATCTCCTCTAGATGCTTTGATTGCACTGACGCTTGCTTTAACTCTTTCAACATATTTTTCTATGTTTTTGTCCTCTCTCGTCCTCATCTGATCAAATTGACCTCTCAGACTTTCTACTTTGGATCTTCTCACATTATCATCTCCTTCATAGATCTCTTTCAGCTTGTTCCACATTTCAAAATTAGATTTGCAATCCTTGATATCATCAAATTCTTCATAAATTAGGGCAGATGCAATATCTATCATCATGTTGTTGTGAGTCTTCTTTTCAACAATATCATTGACTGATAATGTTCCAACAGGTTTTGCATATTTTTCATCAAGGTACTTCAGTCCTGTATCTCCAATGGAAGCTAGATGAAGTCTCATCAATCCTTGCCATGTTGAGAAGTTGTCCCTATTAAGTCTTGGAATTTCCCTCTTGTAAGACATCCTGATCTTTCGCTTAGATCTTTGAAATCTTTTTCTGAAAGCACCAAAAGCTCTGATACCAATTGTTGGAATTATAGATGAAGTAACTAAGAGGGGGGGGTGAATCAGTTACCAAAAAAATAAATCTAGATCCCTTAGATGTCTTAAATAACTAGTTACTACTAATACTTAGTAAGTTAACTTGTTACTGATCTTTAAGCATTCATAATTATTAACATGCAAGAAAAAGTAAATAACATGAACACAAGTGACACCAAATTTAATGTGAAAACTCAATATGGGAAAAACCACTAGGTAACTAGCTATCAATTTTCACTCTTTTTAAGTGAGCCCTATTAGGATCCAACCCTATTAAAGGTTACAAAACACACTGTTAGGTGTGACCTTGTTAGAGGATTTAATCACCTTGTTGAGAGTGGTCTTGCTAAAGTTCTTTAGAACAATTCAACTAAAGTGTCACCCTGTTAGAGGATTTATAAAATGGTTGTTAAACCAACTCTATTAAGAGATTTTGAAATCACTGCTACAATGGTTAGAAAGTAACAATAAATTTACCTTAATAAGATGCAACTAAATTTTTTGATTACAGATCTCTATTCTACACCATTAGATCCTCCTTGATCAAATATAGCTTTGCTGCTACTCAATGATCTCTGGTCATTCCTCAAAATTCTCTCTTACAATAATCTATCCTCCTTCCCTTTAATATCACATCAAATCCATCATGCACTTAGAATTTGTAACTTGATCTCTTATATATACCATTTAGATTATCAAGTCGGCTCATTCACAAGTTACATTTACCAATAAACCATACATCAATCAGCTACAAGTATTACATTAAACAAATAAACTTTATTTTACAAAATAATAAAATCCTTCATTGGCCAACCTAGCTCAGTAAATATTGCTCCAAAAACAATTTCCTAGGTTAACCATCTCAACTCGGTTAACAATGCAAAATCTACAAAATCCTTTGGCTGTTGAGTTAACTTGATAAGAACTGAATCTCCTTCAATGACCAAGAGAGCTCAATAAGAACTGTCCTCTTCCATATTTCCTTTGATGACCAAGTAAGCTTGGTAGACACTGAATTTTCTTTGTTAACCTTGAAAGCTTGATAACAATTGTTTACACAAGGTAAAATCTGAGAATGCTCGGTAGACACTGTAAACCTTCTTGCAAACCTTCTGAGCTTGGTAGACTCTACCTTTTGCCTTGCTAACCAACTAAGCTCAATAGATTCTATTTGATGTCTGATGTCTAGTGGCTAGTTCAATTACAAAGGAGATTGAGGAGATATGGATAGTCGTGTTGGAAAAAGTAAAAAGAACAAAACTTATGTGAAATATCTAGTCAAATGGAAAGGAAGGCTAGTAGAGGATTCATCATGGCTAGCAAGGGAGGAGTTTACCATCTTGGTTTTCCTCTAAACACCTTAGACATGATAGAGTCACTTCTCAAATTACCTCGGGTGTTTGATGCAGGAGCATCCTAGGTGTAAGAGCAATCTTGCATCACCCAAAAAAAAAATTGAGTCTTTTCTATTTTAATAAGGACTAGTTGATAGGGTGTTTACTATTTGTGGGAACTTGCTATTTTTAGTAATTTTTTCATATGAGCTATGTTCTCATGTTCTATAGGAAGGTTCATTTTAGAGTTATAAGACTATCATAAAAATCTCATTGCTCAAGCTTAAGTATCAGAGAAGTTATTGCAGATTTTCAGTGGAAAAATTTGTAAAAAAATCTTCAGGCTCACTGTTGGAGGCCTTCAATTGCCCAAATGAGGTTTGAAAACTTGATGGAAGGGCACTAGCACCATTTTGAGCCTATAGATCAGGAGTTGGTGTTTCCAAAAAATGGTTATAATAGCCAATCGGAGCAATGGTTCAAGAGTTATGACCTTCCAAAGTTGGGCTACCCAAAATATCTAAAATAATTGTCAAATATGTATTTAGCTGACTCTATATGTATTGTTAGGATTTCTTGGCTCTAGGTATTAAGTTTCAATGTCTAGAACCTTCCTGGGTAGCATAAAAGTTCCTATTTAAGAAAGGCCCGTAGAATTGCTATGGGTAGTAGTTCACAGTTTAGTCTTGTAGGTTACTATAACGAAGGTGCCCATGTGGGTTAGCGTATTGTACTTGTGAATTCTATAATTCTGCATTTGCAGCACAAATAAGAAGTCCATATTTTGTTGTCATATTTGATGTTATTTCTTTGTTTATGTTATGTGTTTATGGCATTAAGGGGGAGCAACTTTCATCAGGAAACTTATTAAGTGTAAGTATAAATGTTCATTTCATATGATCAATCATATTTTACTTATCCAAGGAATTAAATTTTTATTGGGTTATTAGATTGTATACTTTATTGATCAGTATTTCAAATCTCTATTTTAGGAGAAGGCATTTACTTAAAACCTACATCCATTCTATTATATTACCCATTTCCATTATCTATAAAGCTCTCTATCATTAACTATCATTCTTACTGAACTTCCCATCACACATTACTATCCAAACTTCTAACTATCATCATGAACTTCCTACCACAACCAAACTTCTTGTAGCAAATAGAGTTTATCTCAAATCTTTATTATGTTAGACTAATTTCCAATAGTGATGTTTAATTGATTGGGCATATTCATGGATTATAGTCTTTAATGCTTAATTATTATGTGTGGGGCTATTGTAATCATTATTTAATTAGTGTACAGATATGCTTTAAGCAATTTTTTGGATTAAGTGAGAAAATATATTTCTTATGAATTCTTTCTTGGTTTTATTCTTTAACATGTGAACTCTAATTTGATTAGTTGAAATCCTCTTAGTTTGATTTATTATCATGTAAAATATTCATTCATAACCACTTGATTTATTATCTTCATCCCTTGAGCAAATTATTGTTATATCTCTCACTGGTTTATGAATCCTGGATTGACGCTCTTAGGGTATTTGATTCAATCATGTCCACAAATAACACGTCTAGCTAGACCCTAACTTTGCCCTATATTTTTGGTGTCATCGTTGACAAGAGATATTAAAGGGATACTAGGTCAAGATAGGAACAATGTGCCCTTGAGAAGTCTTGAGCAATTGTTGACCTTTCTTAGGGTAGTACCTTTGGTTTGCACTGCAGTAAATCATTAAGGTGCATGAATAGGCCTAAAGATAGACAAGGAAGGTTTTTTAAGAAAGAGGTAGTAGGGAGTTCAAAAATTCAAAATCCACATAAAGAGAACGGTCCATTGACCATCAAAACCAAACCAAAGAACAAAATTAGTTTACGACTACCTTCACAATCCACTTCCCTACTATACCTTCTAAATTTTTTCACCAATTCAAAAATTCATACAAAGCTAGATGCAGTAAACCTCAAAATCCACTAGAATAGCCTTTTAAGACATACTACACACATTGGGTAGCAGAAGTTTTGGAAGGGTTCATGGCTAATAATGTTGGAAATAAGGCAGAAAATAATGGTAATGCAATCATGGAACACAATATGACCTTTGAGTTTCCTACTCATCCTCTTGAGGATAATGCCCCTATCAAGAATATCCCTCATTTAGTACTTCCTATATTTAGAGGTTCAACCTCTAAGGATTATGATATGTTCCTATTTGAATTTGATGGTCTTTGTAATGGCTATTATTATCAAAGAGATGCACAAAAATTAAAGCTATTTCCAAATTCATGGAAAGATGTTGCATTACCATGGTTTATAAGCCTTAGTGTAATGCCTCGCTCAAAGATCCTTGGAACAAGGATTCAATACACACCAAGATATTATTATTTTTACGGGTATGAATGCACATGACAACATTATATAGGAATCACAAAGATCACAACAAAAGAATTCACCAACAATTTGAGCAACCAATGGATCTCCAAACGCTATAACCTAACTGATAACAACCAAACTGAAGAATGAAAACCTAAGATGACATTAGAACACAAAATCTCCAATCTGTCAAATCATGGGTCCACTAGCATTCCTAAAGAGTACTCAAAACTTCAAATTGCATTCTCTGAAAAATAGCAGAGAGGCCCCCTATTTTTTGCACAAGAGAATAACAATTGACAGTCTCATGCAAGGAAGTACCTCTTCACACAAGAAAGTACATTGAGCCATGTGAGGAAAGACCATCTTGTATGAGGACATGCTTGGCCTAGTAGTGAAAACACTCAAACTAGTGTAGGATTTTGTGCGAGGATTAACCATAAGCCACACATGGACCTAGCACACCACATGAATATTTGCATTCTTGCATGAGAAAGTATAGTTTCACATGAGGATACAAATTAGTAAACAAGAAAAGATAAAGGTAAAAAGATAGAAAATAAATTTCCTCCATACTAGGGAGTACCAGATCCACATAGATCAAGGAATGAACACTCGAGTGCATAAACAGAAAGATGCCATGAAACAAGAAAGAGGAATATCTATCCATCTAAACCATAGCAGTAAAAGAACATACTGAAAGAAACATCACAGTGTATATAAGTAACATTGCAAAGTAATAAAATAACATTGCAATAATCTAAACAACCAAACTAAGTATGTGGTTCCTCCCAACTATTAATAACATCATAAGACCATTGTGGGTCCTAGCCATCCCCCATGCATAACATCCCAAACCACCAACTAGATCATCAGAGCTATCTTATAAGGAAATCACTACTAAAATGTGCTACAACATAAGAATAAGGAAATCTAACATGCTAGAAGTAAAGCATAAGATAATCCAATAAATCAACCCCATCATATTATATGTTAAACATCATATGAATAGGAAATTTAACATGCTAAACCAAAGAAATAGATGCTCCAACAAAGAAATTCACATCATCTAATCATATGCTAAACATCATAATATAGGAATGTGTCAAATAAACTAACATCATCTAAACATGATATTCAAGCATGCCAATGAAAGCATAAATCACAAGAAAGCATAATCTAGAACCCAAAGTACCAAGTGAAAATATCTAGCAATGGTCATAATAGGAAAAAATATCATCTTTGTATGTCGGTCTCTAGTAGGGGTATAGGTAGCTATGCCTCCCAGCTACATGGAACCTATAGGCCCACTCCCACCATGTTGATGGAGATAATGATCCAACCACAAATGTACATAAAGCAAATGTCCATGGCTAACACTCACACTAGATAGTATGATGATTGAAACCAAGAACATAGACAATGCATAAACTACAGGTCTTGGTCAAACACTCAATGGTCTATCAAGTAGGGGCTAAAATCATGGAGAGTCACTTGGCATCAATAAGACTGTTGAAGTAAATAAGTATTTAATTATTACACTTACTTAAGTTTACTTAGGTTAATGCATTATTTAATTATTTTACATTATTTTATTTTTGAGACACTTAGGAGTTTGTGCACTCTTGTGAGTTGTCTTCATGACATCACAGGGGTTCGTACCTCTTTTAAGCACATGTTGTCTACAACACACGAATCTTCTACACACATATGACACTTAGTCATTCTTATCCATTCATCTAGAATGTTGGATAAGGTGCTTAGTTGTCTTATCTTCTAGTTGTTTCTAAAGACATTCTAGGTGCTTCCTAAGAGGCCTTTATATATAGGCACTCCTAGTGTGTTGAACATCACATTTTGAATAGAGCAATGTATTTAGACATACTCTGATTAATTGATCATATCCATTTTTGGTCTACTATGTGCTTGTGTTTGAGTTCTTAGTTCCTAGGTGAATTTTTCCCTTAGGCAAATTCTTATATGGTATCAGAGCAACTTGGAGACTTTCTCATCACATAGCCATTCGAGACCATGCTTGCTTCATCACCTCAACCCGAATCTGGAGTGTTGCAAAAATTGGGAGTGTCCAGCATCATATCTAACCTCACCATTGCATCCAGAACGTTGATTCGATGAAAATTAGCTACAAAGCTGCCTACACTAGGCCAAAGTCGATTGTGAGGCAAAAAAAAAATATTGTGAACTAGCACCTGAAGGACTGATTTGTAGAATTAGTATGATCATTTCAGATCTGTACATTTAATTTTCAGATCTATTTTTTTTCATCTACATCTCTACTATTTTTTTAGATCTGCATTAATTTTCGAAAAAAAATTGGCCGTAGGGCCATAGGAGAGATTTTTTGCAAGTGAATATTGAATCTTGTTGGTGCAAATCTGATATTTGTATCACATTTAGAAGGTCCAAAAACCCCTAGATCAGATTTTGTTTCATCCAAATTGGACATCTGAGGCAAAATCTAGAGCCATTCATGTTTTGGAGGCGTGGCGGCGATTCAGAAAAAATAACAGTAGCAGCGATTTTCAAACAGTGATATCTTCCTCATATGGACTCCTTTTTGCGAGCAATTATTTTTGTTTTGGGGTAGGATTTCGTGATCTACACATTGGTGCAGGTGGTTTGAGATCTCTATATCTAAATTTTTTTGCAACTCCAAAATCTCAAATTTTGCCACTTAAAATGCTTGGTACGGGCTCATCTGGACTCCAAATCAAGTTCCATTTTTTTTTTAAGTGCATATTTTTTTGTCTACTTTAAAAATTTGTAATCACATTATAGGTTTTGTAGACAGAAATACTACTTTCAGAAATAGGCCCTTAATTGGCAAGTGGCTTTCAAATGCCAACAGCATCTTTTTCAAGGGGGGTTCCTTGATTTTTTTGGAGGTTTCTTTGATTGGTCCATCATGGAAGAGTCAAATTTGATCTACTTGAACCCAGATAACTATAAGGAATGGAGTCAACTTATGGTCAGATATCTCTCTCAACACAATGTACTGCCATATGTGCTAGATCTTAAGTATCATCCTGACAAGAGTCTCATCATTTGGCATACTCTCTTTCTCTCTATGGTTGATGACATTCTAGATACAATGTCTGACATTAAGTCATCTAACCCATATGTTTTTTGGATGTATCTTTGGGAGACTTATGGAGATCCAAATATTCCTCCATTCCCACAAGATATCATTCCTCCAGTTGTAGCTGACTCCTCTTCAGATGAGATCACACCTCTAGCTCCTTTTGCTCCTATTGATCCTATTTCAGCCATAGATGCTTTGGAATCAGTGTAGTAGGATACTTTATGTCTTCCTACTCTACCTTCATGCGAAGACTTCCTTTCAGGCATTGAATAGTTGTTCATGGAGTCTCACATTGAAGATGTGGGAGACATTATTGATGACATTCCTCTTCTTTTTTAGGCGGATATTCCATCCTTTTTCATAGTGAAAGATTCATGTACTTCAGCACTGTAGGGTACTCATGGTCTTCCAGATGATGATTTCTTGCCAAACATTTTAGTTCTATTCT
This sequence comes from Cupressus sempervirens, assembly GCA_028749045.1. Classification (NCBI taxonomy): domain Eukaryota; kingdom Viridiplantae; phylum Streptophyta; class Pinopsida; order Cupressales; family Cupressaceae; genus Cupressus; species Cupressus sempervirens. The sequence goes on from CM053793.1 coordinate 798,177,208, forward strand.
TGGAGTCACACAATAGATATGGGAGACTTTTATGATGATTTCTCGCTTCTCTTTGTTGAGGAGTCTTCTACAGTTGTTGCGAGGGCCACTCTGACCCTCAACTCCATGCTCTACATGATCAATCCTTCCAGATTGGCATGATTGTGGATTCTTCTTTAGAGCATCTACAGGAGGTCTCTTCATCAGTTGAGAAGACTGTTGGTTTCCTAAGACAGGTTCTACCTCCTTCCTTGTTCAATTTTCTCTTCTTCAGCAATTTTGGAGGAAGCCATCATCAGTATCAACACACAAATTTTTGAATAGGTTTTAGAGATACCAGTCATCATAAAGATTCCTTGTCCATCTAAGGGACACATCTCATAGGTACCCTTGCCTTTGGTTCTTCCAAAGGGTAGGAACATCATCCAAAGGTCATGGATTAGCTTCTATATAGGAGCATTCTTCACTAATCAGCACACTACTTTTAAGTTGGGGGGGGACTACCTTATCTCCTTCTTCTCCTTTTTGGGGGGGAATTTTTCCTTATAGGAGGTTTTGTCCTTCTCCATTCTTTCTTGTATATAAATTGGATGTATGTCATAATGGGGGGGTCTTAATTACTCCATCCATTGATTCATCCTTATTTATCTCTCTTTTTGGGGGAGGGTTTTTCCCATGAGGTTTTCCCTCTTTCCCCGCTTTATGGGAGATTTGCATTTTCATTATGTACATGGGTACCTAACATGGCCTAGTAGCTGAGACCCATTATGCATCTTCATCCTAGTTTGTAAGCTTAAGGGAATTCCCCTAAGTTGCACTTAAGGGGGGGTGTTGGTGTAAATAAGTATTTACTTATTACACTTAATTAAGTTTACTTAGGTTAATGCATTATTCAATTATTTTGCATTATTTTATTTGTGAGACACTTAGGAGTTTGTGCACTCTTGTGAGTTGTCTTGATGACATCACAGGGGTCTGCACCTCTTTTAAGCACATGTTGTTTACAACACGGGAATCGTTTACACACATATGACACTTAGTCATTCTTATACATTCATCTAGAATGTTGGATAAGGTGCTTAGTTGTCTTATCTTTTGGTTGTTTCTAGAGACATTATAGGTGATTCCTGAGAGGCCTTTATATGCAGACACTCCTAGTGTGTTGAATATCACATTATGAACAGAGCAATGTATTTGGACACACTCTAATTAATTGATCATATCCATTTTTGGTCTACTATTTTCTTGTGTTTGAGTTCTTAGTTCTTGGGTGAATTTTTCCCTTAGGCAAATTCTTACAAAGACCAAGCTCAGGTCGTGCAGATTAAAGTCCTTCAATGGAAAGGCTCTAGCATAGATTATTATCTTAAATTATATTACCACCCAGTATATTATTTAGTTATCACTTGATTAAAACTTCCTCTACCAACCCTTGGGGCACAATGATCAATAGGTTGTGAGATAGAAGCCCCCTCCATATGCTACCCTACCCTACCCATGCTCATCCAATGATGAGTGCTCGTAGGCATGCATATTCCCAACCCAACCCCAAATGTTCATAACTTCTAGCAAGTCCATAGAAGATTGGGCCTCACAAGTCACCCGATAAATGTACATGCACATATTTGCATGCAGTGCACCACCATCATGAAGATCATAACACAAGTATTGGATGAGAACACAAGAAAAAATATCACTCAGCCAAAAATAATTGAAGAGGACATATTCTACATGAATCCCAAAGAACAATAAAACCATACATCATGAACCTACTCAAATAGCCTCAATCTGAGAGTATGGATTCAACAAGACCAAACATCATGAACTTACCCAACTAGCCTCAATCTAGGAGAATGGATTCTACATGAATCCTAGTGTCCACAAAACAATAACAAAGGTCCAAAAGAAACCATAACATGGGTAAAAATCACTCAGTCAAACACAAAGTTAGGAGTACAGATGTGGCACACATCCCAATACAAACATAAAAGTGAAATAACGGTCTGACTGACATCCAAATGGATGATCCAAGTCCATTACCAAACTCATGCCAAGAAAACCTGAGAAAACAAGCTGACATGCAAATTGAGCTAAAAACTCCAAAAACAAGAAAACTTTAAAATTAAAACCCATTGGGTATTTGGGCACAAAAACTCCAAAAATCCAATAAAATTTGGGTTTAGACACCATATGCAAAAATGGCTAGAATAATGACATGAAACCCCAAACACCCATCCCAAAAATAGGGAAAATGTTCATACCCAACCAACTTGGCAGAACCAGTAAACAAAAATAGAGGGGAACACTAGTTCTCATCCTCCTAACAAATGGCTACCAAAACCAAAAGCTGAAACGAAGCCAAAATGATAAAACAGGAGATCCCTACCTCACAATCAATAGGGGCAAAACGAGAATCTAAACCATGAAATAAAAACCTCGTAGAAGTAGCTAGAAATTGTGGCAATCGAAGGTCTCCCTAAGCTGATCCAACAAGACCAACCTCGCAATGATCCCATGCCCATAGCTCCCACGATAAACAAAAAAGATAATCCTCATGAAGAGTATTTTGGGTTTTACTCTCAAACTTTCTGATTCAAAACTAAGAAGTCTAGAATTAAATTCCTTTTTCAATACTTATTCACTTTTTGAGTGAATAATTAATTAGAGCAAATAACCAGCCAACCTAGTTAAACCCCAAATTGACCCAAACAAAAATAGGCTATTCCTAGCAATAGGAATTCATCTATGGAAAAGCTGCCAAAAATTAAATTCAATAAAATTAACAATCCAAAAATCATAGAATTTCCTTAACCACCTTCACGATAATGTGAACCTCTAAATGCGTAGACACACTTACGGGTCTAATCACATAATGCAAATGAATTTGGATTTAATCAAATCACTGAAAAGTTTAATTTAAACATTTAAATAAGATACGTCAATCATAGAGGGATGACATTGGTAAAATATGAATGGTTGAATCACTAACTCCATGTGTCATTGCCAAGGTTATAAATATTGCATACTAAACAACACTATCAAGTGCAATTGCATATAATAACATAGCTGAAGCAATAAATGTATTAAATGACTAATTTAATAATTTATTCAATTATACCAAAATAGACGATTTACATCACTCAAATTAACATATAGCATAATGAAGCAAGAATGAAGTAAACAACCATAGCATTAAATCCATCACATAACATAATCAAGGATATGTCCAAATTTTTGATAACTAGATATCATCATAAAACACACTATCTTTAGTGTCCCTTTATAATTTTATATGATATTTAAAAACCTCTAATCATATTTTTAAAATCAAACAACCAATATTTCAGAGATCCACCAATTTCTCAAATAAACCCAAATCGAGTATGCCCGGAATAGCACCAAAAACTTCACAGCTTCACATATGATTAATAAATCTGAAAGTGGACATTTTTATAGAAATTTCACCAGCATAAAAGCTTTAAAAATGAAATTTCTAGATCTTTATAGCATTTACACAACAGCTCCCAAATGGAGGACAAAAACAATGCTCATCGAGCTCCTGAAATTAACACAAAATAGCCCGAAAACACCACAAAAACACTAAAAATATATCACAAAACTATAATCATGACCAAATAAATATATTCAGCTTTATTTTAACATCTAAATATCTGAAATATAGCAGCAAACCAAACTGATATGAAATACTCAACCGGAAATACCAAACTCTTACAAAAACACACCCGAAAAATCCACAAATTTGCACTGTTCAGCACAAAGGCAAACTCTGCATGAGCTTGCACATGGAATGGCTTTAAAATCCCATATTTAGCCTTCTTTTAAACCTAAAAACTCCTAATCTTGGGTCTCCTTCTCCATAGGTTTGGCAGCCTCTGAAGAACAACAAAGCAATAAGCAAAAATCAAGTTCTGGAATGAGCCCAAAATGCCTCCAAAACCCTTAAAAGAGGGCATAACCCTAAATCACATCCAAGAGGGGTTAATAAAACATATTTTAATAATAATTTTTATTTATTAGTCCATTGTTTTCCAAAGATTAGCCCCTTTTGCCGAAACTTCACCTTTTTGGGCCTGCCTGCCTTAGCAAAGATTATTATTTTTAATTATTTGAAAAGGGGACATGACAAGTCCTCCCCTCCCAAATATTGCTTGTCCTCAAGAAATGAAGAATTTAATGCTCAAGAATATGTGCTCCTTCCCAATTTGCATCCTCTAGTGGTAATCCTTTCCATTTAACCAAATGCTCTGTGATGCTCCTATTTCTCAATCTTTTCTCTCTTGTATCCAAAATCTCTTCTGGTATCAAAACTAATTTCCCTTCATCATCAAGAGGTGTTAATTCTGTAGATACTATGGTTTGCTGGCCTATAACCTTCTTAAGGCAAGATACATGGAAAACATTGTGTATTTTTCTGTTTGGTGGGAGCTCCAATTCATAAGCTACCTCTCCTACCTTCTTGGTGATCTTATAAGGGCCATAGAACCTTGGCTTGAGTTTCTCTACTCCACTCCTCTTCAAAGTGCTTTGCTTATATGGTTGCAACCTAAAAAATACCAAATCTCCCACCTCAAAAGATCTTTCGGTCCTTTTCCTATCAGCATACAACTTCTGTTGGTTCTGTACATGTTGTAGATTATCCTTGAGGGACCTTATTATGTCTTGGCTTTGCTAGAGGAAAGCACTTGTTGCAGGTACTCTACTATCTAAAAGTACTAGATCAACAAAGGAAAGGGAATCATAACCATAAAGATCACAAAAAGGAGGCATACCAATAGACATGTGATGAGATGTATTGTAACAATACTCCCCTAGGTGCAACCATTTCACCCAAGCATGTTGTTGATTTGAAACATAGTTCCTCAAATATCCCTCTATCCATTTATTAACTATCTCTGTTTGTCCATCTATTTGAGGGTGATAGCTAGTACTAGGAGTGAGTTCAGTTCCTGCCAAATGAAAGGGCTCCTTCCAAAAAGAGCTGAGGAATCTATTGTCCCGGTCATTGACAATGTTTCTAGGCAAGCCATGTAATCTAAAAATTTCCTTGAAGAACAATTCAGCCACTTGTGATGCCTTGAAATCAGATGTGATAGGAAAAAAATGTGTATACTTAGTTAGTCTATCTACCATGATATATATTCAATCCTTACCTTGAACCTTGGGCAACCAAGTGATGAAGTCCATGGAAATACTTTCCCATTTTTGTTCAGGAATAGGAAGTGGTTGCAACAACCCTGCAGGAAAATTTTGCTCACTCTTGCTTTGTTGGCATACCATACATTCCTTAATGTGTTTAAGGACATCCTCCTTCATACCCTTCTATGAAAACCACTCTCGAATTTGCCTGTATGTCTTGAAGTATCCCTGATGACCAGCCAAAGGTGTGTCATGAAAGGCCCTCAATATCCTCTCCTTAGTTTTTGATCCTGGCACTAAGAAGATCTTGTTCATGTAATAAATCAATTCATCAAAAAACTTGTACCTATTATCCTCCACTAACTTATCCAAAATCTTGGTGGTAAAGGAATCTTTAGCATACTCTAAAATTATGGAGACTTTCCAATCAGCAGAGATAGATGTTAAGGAACACAGAGTGGGCTTTCTTGAGAGAGCATCAGCAACCACATTATTCTTTCCTTTCATGTATTCAATATCAAAATCATAAGCTTGCAATTTCCTTACCCATTTTTTTTGATGATCATTCAAATCCCTTTGGTTCAAGAAGAACTTGAGGCTATTATGGTCTATCTTTACAATGAATCTCCCACATACCAAATATTGTCTAAACTTATGAAGTGCATGCATGATTGCCAACATTTCCTTATCATAGATGGAGTAACCTTTCTCTGATTGATTTAGTTTTCTACTCTCAAATGCTATTGAATTTCCCCTTTGAGTTAGGACAGCCCCTATACCTTCTCTAGAAGCATCACATTCAACAACAAAAGCTAAAGAGAAATCTGGGATTGCAAGCACAGGGCATGAACTCATTACCTCCTTAATCTTATCAAAAAAATTTTGTGCCTCTTCTGTCCAAAAAAAAGCTCCTTTCTTTGTCAAATCAGTCAAGGGGGTAGCAAGCTAAGAAAATCCCTTGGCAAATCTCCTATAGTAGCTACACAACCTGAAGAAACCTCTCAACTGTGTAAGATTAGTGGGTGGAGGCCAATCCAAAATTGCCTGGATTTTTTGTTGATCAACCTGTACTCCTTTAGAACTTACAATATGTCCCAAATATAGGATCTCTATCAAACCAAACTCACATTTAGATAGCTTAGCATAGAAGGATTACTGCTCCAAAATTTCAAAAATAGTGTCTATGTGCTTTAGATGCTCTTCCCATGTTTTACTGTAAATCAAGATGTCATCAAAAAAATACCAAAACAAATTTTTGAAGATGCTGGCTAAATACCTTATTCATACAAGATTGGAATGTTGCAGGTGCATTAGTGAGGTCAAATGGCATAACAAGAAATTCAAAGTGCCCATAGTGACATCTGAAAGCAGTCTTTTCCACATCTTCACTCCTCATTCGGATTTGATGGTACCCTGATCTTAAGTCAATTTTTGAGAAGTATATAGCACCATGTAACTCATCAATGAGTTCATCTATGCATGGTATGGGATACCTATTTTTTATGGTCTTCTTGTTTAGAGCCCTATAGTCTATACACATTCTCATTGTGCCATCTTTTTTCTTGACAAGTACCACAAGTGATGCAAATGGACTAGAGCTAGGCCTTATGAATCCCATGTCTAGGAGTTCCTTAATAGTTTTTTCAATTTCTTCCTTATAACCTCTTGGATGGTAGTATGGGGTTGTTATAACTGGTTTGGCACCCTATTCTAACTCTATAACATGCTCAAAACCTCTATTTGGTGGTAATCCTGGAGGCAAGTCATTGAAAACTATACTATGCTTATCAAGAATATTTTGAATTTCAAAATGAAAATTACCTTGATTCTTTGGAGAGCTTGTTGGATGGATTATGACTCCTGCTGCCCATGCTACTTGTCTTCTTTGAAAAGTCCTCTCCATCCTCTTTGTAGAGACCACCTTAGGTGCACCATTTGATAAGCCTCTCAATAAGACTTCTTTCCCATTGGAATGAAATTTAAACTCCATAGTTTGATGGTTCATGTAATATCCTCCAATAAAGTGCAACCATTGAACACCCAATACAAGATTTGTCTCCCCAATGCCAACAACATAGAAGTCATCACATAACTCATAATCTCCTAAGGTCATCTTGAGTTCTTTCACCACCCGTGTGCAAGGCATAGTGAATCCATCAACTACAGTAACATTGAATCCCTCAAAATCTTCTGCTTTAAGCCCTCTTTTCATGACAAATCCCTCATCAATAAAATTGTGAGTTGCCCCACTATCAAGAAGAACTGTCAACCTTTGCCCTGCTAGTACCCCTCGAATTCGAAAGGGATGGTATCTTGGGACTCCTGATAATGTTGCTAAAGTGCCATCCTTGCTGATTTCTTTTTCTTTCTCTTCTTCTACCTCCTCCTTAGTGTCATGAAATTCCTCATGCTCATCTGAATCAGATTCTAAAGCAACTTCAATATAGTGCACTTGACCTTTCCCCAAACATCTGTGTCCTGGAACCTATGGTTATCTACAAGTGAAACAAAACTTTTTCCTTCATAATTCACTCCTAGTCTCTTCATCTACCTTCTTTTTTGCCACATTTATCACATCTTTTTGTGGTAGTGTTGGAAAAGTCTTTTTCTGTAAATTCCCCTTATGTTGCCAAAGATTTGGGAGTTTTTGATTAGTGATTGGTCTCATAGGCACACAAGTTTCAAGTTGCAAGCTTCTTTTGATAGCTTCCTATAAGGTTGAGGGTGAAAAAGCCTTAACCAAACCCTTAACAGAATCTTCCAAACCATCAAGAAAAAGATAAACAATCCTCTTCTCACTCATATTAGGTACCATAACAGCCACTTTTTGAAACTCTTCTATATACTCATTAACTGATTTGGTTTGTTTCAACTTTGACAGTTCTTTAAAATACTCTTCATCATCCTTGAGGTCAAATCTATCTATCACTCTTTGATTGAAATTATCAAATGTAATTACCTGATCATGACCTTGAGTAGTCATTCCATGATACCACCAATCATAGGCTACATCTTCCAAGTGTAGACTTACAAATTGAACAACATCACTCTCCTTCATGGGGTTAAGTGTGAAGAAGGTCTGTAATTTTTGTAGCCATGCTCTAGCTGAAATTTTATTTGTTCCATCAAAAGTAGGTGTTGTAAACTTGCTTATTTTATTTTTCAGCTTTCTTCCACTTATGTCATGCTCTCTCCTGTACTCTTTCTTGGGCATCAAAGTGTTCATCATATCCACATATTCTCTAAAAGGAATCAAACTGTGAAAGTCATCATCTAAGCCATTATAAGTAGCTCTTAATGCAATCAAGTTACCTGTAAACTCTTCCACGGGATTAAGGGCTAGATTTGGCAGTGGTGGCTCATCTGTAGGCAGGAAAATAGTTTTTTTTTATTTAGAGGGTGTGGGTTTTAGATTTCTTTGCTCCTCTGAAGTGCTCCCTTTCTCATTAATAGATGCAACTCCTTGCAGTTTTTCTATCAATATTCGCAAAGCCTCTCTAGTTTCTGCCAAACTATCCACAGTTTGCTTTTGAGTATTTTGGATGTCTTGGAAGAATTTCTTTGCCATCTCATTTGGATCAGTCATACTTTTTCCTTCCTTGGATTTTGTACTTTTACTTTCAACTAGAGGTTTGATTAAAATTTCTTTTTTCCTTTCTTGCTGCAAATATCTCTTTTCTCTTTCACTTAGTTACATGCAAACTTCTACAAACCCTCAGGCTGGCAAGATCATAGCTCTGATACCACTGTAGTGTCCCTTTCTAATTTTATATGATATTTAAAATCCTCTAATCAGATTTTTAAAATCAAACAACCAATATTTCAGAGATCCACCAATTTCTCAAATAAATCCAAATCGGGTATGCCCGGAATAGCGCAAAAAACTTCACAGCTTCACATATGATTAATAAATCTGAAAGTGGACATTTTTAAAAAAATTTCACTAGAATAAAAGCCTAAAAAATGAAATTTCTAGATCTATATATCATTTACACAACATCTCCCAAATGGAGGACAAAAACAATGCTCATCAGGCTCCCGAAATTAACACAAAATAGCCCGGAAACACCACAAAAACACTAAAAATCTATCACAAAAGTATAATCATGACCAAATACATATATTCAGATTTATTTTAACATATAAATGTCTAAAATACAGCAGAAACCCAAACTGATATGAAATACTCAACTGAAAATATCGAACTCTTACAAAAACACACCTGAAAAATCCACAAATTTGCACTGTTCAACACAAAGGCAAACTCTACATGAGCTTGCACATGGAATGGCTTTAAACTCCCATCCTTAGCCTTCCTAGAAACTTACAAACTTTCATTCTTGGGTCTCCTTCTCCACAGGTTTGGCAACCTCTGAAGAACAACAAAGCAATAAGCAAAAATCAAGTTTTGGAATGAGCCCAAAATGCCTCCAAATCCCTTAAAAGAGGGCATAACCCTAACTCACGTCTAAGAGGGGTTAATAAAACATATTTTAATAATAATTTTTATTTATTAGTCCATTGGTTTCCAAATATTAGCCCCTTTTGTCGAAACTTCACCTTTTTGGGCCTACCTGCCTTAGCAAAGATTATTATTTTTAATTATTTGAAAAGGGGACATGACACTATCATCCAAAGATGGCATCATCATGCAATATGATCAACTGAACAACATAGTAGTCTAACATCTATGATACTGAAATCAAAGTACATCTGACCCTCAATTCATTTCAGATGTAACACATAACATGATAACAAGTATCTCTTGGATCAAAATATAACAAGGTAAATATCTGCAACACATAACCAATGAACCCAACATGGAAAATCCATCTCTAATTATTTAAGCATTTAATAATGGTTTTTTAGACAACCTAAAAAGGCACTAAAAAAACATAAGCAAAAATAGTCATAAATATGATTAACCACTACTACAGAAACCTAGTCCAGTGTAGTAGGGTAATAGTACACAATGCAAACTTTGCACACATCTCAAGGTAATCATGGAACAAAATCATGATACCGCATCAATCTAGGTAACCACTAGCACAAACCTTGGTCAATCATCTAATACATCATAATCAAGCAACTAATAAATAACATAAATTGAAATCACCACAAGGGTGTAGACCACTCATGGTCTCAATCATGATCTATCACAATGAAAGATCAACAAGGTTGCATCCATTAGGATGACTTATAAAATTCAAATGGGAGAAGTACTACACTTAGGGACATCAGAGCATGGGACCAAATGAAAGATGTTTTTTCTAGTGAAATATCAAGAGTATTGTAAGACCAAGGAAGTATTGGATGAAATCTTTCGCATGACTCAACGAGAAGATGAGTCAATAGAATATTTCTCATACTGTATTTCCTTTAGATTACAATTTTCTAGACACATTGATTTAACCATAGACACTATCAAGATGCTCTTCCTAAGAGGGGTCCATGATGAAACCATCGATGCTTTAAATTTGATTGGTAAAGGTGATATTTCTAAATTGTCCTTCAATGATATTTTTGATATATGTAGGAACTATTCATAGTCTCGTAGATTTGTTTGGGGACACTCAAGTAAGTTTTCCACTATGGGTAATGAATTAGGTCAAGTGCAAAATTGGTAACCTACTTGAAGACCTTAAAACTAATTTATTAAATCATATGGGCAAGAAAATTGATACTTTGTATCCTCATAAGAAACAAGAGGAAGTTGAAAAGGCCTTGGCAGTATACTACCCAATGTGTCATAAGAAGCATGGACCAAAAGACTACCCCTATAATTGGACTCATGTAGCATCCCTTGAGGAAGCTATAAAACTTCAACACTATGACCTTTTCCTTAAGGGATGGTTCCTATGGAGTATATCAAAGAGCCAATTTACTTTATGGCTCCACAACACCAGTTCCCACCTAGAGGGTTCTCCAACGAACATTTTTTTGGACCCTCTTAGCAATTTTCTAACCAAAGTCCATAGTATGGAGGTTGGCAACAACCTCAACCCTATCCTCAATGGACCCAAGCTTTGTAACCTAGTACACAACCAAGGCATCAAGCATGGAAGCCATAGTCTCTGTATCCACCTCCACAAACTTATACACAACCTTATCTTCCACAACAATCCTTTCATCCACCGCTATTGATAAGTCCCTATCAACAACCTCAACAATTTCTTCCTCCAATACCTCCATCTTCCTCAAATCCACCTTCAAATCCACCACAACCACCTAAACCTACATCCATGGCAACTCAACCAAATCCAAATCCTAATAATAAGCCTTCTCAACTGCTTTATAATAATGAGGTGGAAAATCTTCCTACATATCTTATCAACACAGTTTAATTGGATGGTGTACAACTAAGATCCAAGAAGGCTCTTAAAGGACCTACTATCATAAAGGTTCATGATGAACCTAAAGAAGAGTTAGAAAAATAACTTCCCTTTCCTAATCAATTCATCTCTAAGTCAGAGCCTACAGAGAAAACACATTTAGAGTTCAATATTTTAAATGAATTACACAATGCTAATACGAAAATTCCCCTTTTGCAAGCTCTTAAGGACATTTTGGTATACAAAAAAATAGTATGGGAGTTATGCACTTGATGATAGAAAAAGAACGAGGATCTAAAGACTATTCGGGCTATTGGACAATTGGCACAGTTAATGTTGGGGAATGTAACCATTCTGAAATATGAAGATCCAAGTAGCCCTGTCATAAAGGTAAGTATTGGTATAATTTTTATTCCTAACACACTTATAAATCTAGGTGTTGTTATAAATGTGATGACCAATGAGACAAAAATCAAATTATCTTTGGATAGACTTAGACCTACTCCTGTGGTGCTTCAGATGGTTGACTGATCCTTAGTCAAATTAGAGGGTTTTATCAAAATGTTATTTCCATTGACAGTTGGGACTATCCAACCGATTTTATGATTTTGCAACCAAAGGCTAAGTTGGGGGGTATCCCTTAATTCTAGGGAGACCTTGATTAGTAGCTGCTAATGCCCACATTAATTGTTGGTCAAGTAACATGGTTATTTCCAATGGAGAACAAATAAAATAATTGGCACTCTATCCCCCTACTCAACCTTTGTTAGATATAGAAGATCTTGTATGGATTAACAATGATCTAGAAGATTTTGTGCTAGTCCCTACCATCAAACAAGCACAACACCTTGAGGAACTTATTGATGAAAAAAAATTGGTGAACTTTCTTCAGAATAGGTATGAGTCTAATGATATCCTAGAAACTATGGTTTTTCCTTCTCATGCAACTGTTGATTCTCCCTTTGAGAATTTTCCCTTAGTTGGCAATCCTTGATCTATCCAACATTTTCTCATATTATGCCAGCTTCTACCAAATTAGTGTTTGTATAGTCCATTATTATCTTTAGATCAACCAAAAACATCACCAAAAATATTTCTTAATGCTCCTACACCATCAGACCCTATGGAGATCTTACCAAGGTGTACTATCAATATTAACCCACAACTAATACCTTCTCATGTCAAAGATATCATAGGTGTGCTTACAAAACATAAAGATGCATTTGTGTGGGAATATCAGGACATGCAAGGTATTCACATAGATACTTGTACCCATCATATTTACATCAAAGAAGGAAGTTTTCTAGTTAGACAACTGCAACGAAGACTCAATCTTGCCTTGTGCAATGTAGTCAAAGAAGAACTCCAAAAGCTCTTGAATGTTGGTTTCATTTATCCTATCTCAGATAGTAGGTAGGTATCTCCTTTGGTTTTTGTTTCAAAGAAAAATGATAAGTGGTGTATTTGTGTTGATTATAGGGATTTAAGTAAGGCTGGTAAGAAGGATCACTTTTCATTACCCTCTATTGATAAATTTTTGGGTAATCTTGTAGGGAAATGATTCTTCTCTTTCTTGGATGGATTCAACGAGTACAATCAAGTCCACATTGCCCCAGAAGATCAAAACAAGACCACCTTCACATGTCCATAGGGAACCTTCACATACAACATTCTTCCTTTTGGGCTACACAACACTCCTGCTACATTTTAATGAGTGGTATTAAGTATCTTTTCTAATCTATATAATGATTCTATACAAGTTTAAATGGATGATTTTATTGTCTATGGAAATACCTTTGAAGAAGTTATAGATAACTTGGAGAAAATACTTAAGAGATGTATCGATACTAACCTATCTTTGAGTCATGAGAAGTGTTATATGTTAATGACTAAGGGAATCATATTAGGCCACTTAATCTCATCCAAAGGTATCCAAGTTGATCCCAAAAAGATACAAATAATCCAGGAGCTCTCTACACCTTTGACCCAAAAAGATGTTTGGAGTTTCCTTGGTCATGTTGCATCTTATAGGAGATTTATTCAAAACTTTGGTAAGATTACTTATCCTTTTTTTTCTTTGTTATTCAAAGATGTTGTCTTTACTTAGACTCTTGATTGTTAGGAAGCCTTTAAGACTATTAAGAATAAACTTGTGACTACCCCCATTCTTAGAGGCCCTATTTGTACATTTCCTTTCCATATTCACACTAATGCTTTTGATTTTTCAATGGAAGCATTACTCGGACAAAAGGAAGATAACCTCTTCTATTCAATTTACTACATTAGCAAGAACTTCACTAGTGTCAAGGTAAACTATACGATAACCAAAAAAAAAAAAATAGTTGTTGTTTATGCTATTAATAAATTTTGGCACTACATTATAGGTTATAAAGTGTTTTTTCATATTGATCACTCATAAATTCAATTTTTAATGAATAAACCAATGCTAACAAGTAGGGTTATTATATGGTTTCTTTTATTACAAAAATTTGATGTCACTATACTTGATAAGCCTAGTCGAGAAAATGTGGTTGCAGATTTCTTGTCCAGGTTATAGAATTTAGATGATGAACCTATTCATGTTGATGATACATTCCCTAATGAACACCTCTTTTCCATTTTTTCCAAGAGTCCATGGTATGGAAACATTGCCAACTAATTGGTTACATGCAAGTTTATGCCACATTTCTCTCCTAGAGAATGTCAAAAATTGGTCAACTTTAGTGGATAGAACACCTGGATTAATGGTCTCCTCTTCCATATGAGTATTGATAACATCATGTGTCGGTGTATTCCTAAAGAATATGTCTTTAATATTCTTTGTGCCTACCATACTAAACCTTGTGGAGGACAATTTTCTACTCAACAGACAACTCAAAAGATTCTTACTGCAGGATATTACTAGCCTACACTCCATAAGGATTGCAAGTGTTACGTTCATTATTATGATTAGTGTTAGAAAATTCTACCCAATCTGATGAAATGCCACTCCATCCTCGGCTCTCTATTAAACCTTTTAAGAAGTGGGGCCTTGATTTTGTGGGACCTATCAACCCAACTTCTAATAAAAAGAAATACATTCTTATTTATACTGATTATATTACCAAATGGGTTGAAGTGGATGCCCTCAAGAATTCCCATGATACTAAGGTTTTTGAATTCTTGTACTCCAATATTTTCACTCACTTTGGTGTTCCATGGGAGATTACTATGGATCAAGGACACCAATTCACTTCAGATCTCATTACTACATTAGTTAAAGAGTATGAAATCTGCCACTAGAAATCATCACCATATCACCCTCAAGAAAATGGACAAGTAGAGGCCACCAATTAGGAACTAGAGAATATTCTAACCAAGATTTTTGCACTTAATAAGCATGATTGGGCCACACATATTCATGAAGTTGTGTGGGCCTATCATACCATGTGGAAGACCACCACTAGTCTGACCCCTTATGAAGTGGTCTATGGCAAGAAAGTTTTTCTTCCTATTGAGTTTGAGATTAAGACTCTTCAAACTGCACTTCAACTCAGTTTGAGTCTCTCTGATGCTCATCAGGAATGCATAACACAAGTCCACTCTTTGGAAAAATTCTATCACAAAGCACTCCTCCATACTAAAATTGTTCAAAATCAGTGAGCATTATGGCATGACAAACACATTCTTCAACGTTCCTTCCAACCAGGTGATTGGGCACTTTTGTATGATTCTCAATTTCAAGATTTCAAAGGTAAATTTCATGCTTAATGGTTGAGTCCCTATGAAATTTCCCATGTCTGTGATAATGGTGTCGTATAGCTTTGCAATGTAGACTTAGGATTGTCACACACTCCTTATTAATTGGCATCATCTTAAGTTATATCGGAAGCCTTTTTCAAAGGGAGCCTTCTTTCTCATTGTCAGCAAGGAATTCACCAGGATACCTTTTGGGCTTCTTTGCCCGTAAACTTCAAAAATCAAAAAAAAAAAACTATCCTATATATATCATATTTATATCTCTCTATCTACCAACTACTTCTTTTCGCTACAAGAACCAACCTCCTCTCTTGTTTTGTGACAGCAACTCTTGTCTCTTCCAGTCACATTATCTATTCTTGGACCCTATTCTTTGTTGGTTCTTGTCACCTCTCCATTTTCCTATGACTCCACTTGGTAGTTTGCATGCATGAGACCTTATTCTTTATGGACTTAGGAAGTACTTTCTTCTCTTGCATTTTCTTTCAATGTATTTCATTTATCTTCTACTTATGTGGTCTCCCTAGGATGGTTTAACCCTTTTAGTTGGGGAGAAAGTAGTACATATCATCAACAACTTATGTCATTTTTGTTGTATCCTTGTTTATTATTGTTACATCAACTATCCCCATTAATTATTTGTGAATATGAAGGTAAGATTTTCTCTTACCTTCCCATTATTACTTCCTGTAGATGCACTTTCCTTATTTCCTCTCCTAGTAAAATCTCTTCTGCCATTTGTATTATTATTTTCTTTCATCATTTTTGAAACCTCTTGCTCTGCTTTTTCAGTAGCCCTTGTTGTTGACGATTATGGGTGGCCATCATATTTGTAAGGATCTAGACTCCCTCCACCATTTACAAAATGTTGAGGAAGTTTCTAAAATCTTCAAACACTCATGATGGTTAAGGTATTGTGAACAATTATGTGAATTCATTTCCAGTGATGAGGTTGTTGTCAAGTTTTCTTTAACATTTACAGAGGGCCATGTTATTGTATGAGGACTACAATCCTAGGTCAACTTACAAACTGTCACAATTGTCTTTGGCCTTCCATAAATTGGGGACAATTATTTTCCTACATGATCTTCCAAGGTTGTGGATTTGAAACCCCATAAGAAGCAATTTTTCCAAAGGGGAGAGTTAGTTGAAATGACGCAAGGCTAAGGAATAATCCACAAATCATTGCCAGAGCCATGAGATGAAGTTATCTAGTTTTTTGTTCAATTCATTACATGTGAAGATCACTACAAGTATTTTTATTCTCACCATCTTCACCTTTTGCTACACTTACGGTGTGGAGTCCTTGTCAATCTTCATTATTATCTTTTGCATTCTTTACAACAGTCATGTTTCCAATATAAAGTAGGACATGTTGATTGTATTCCCACCATGGTTTGATAAAATTACTTATCATTTGTTCCCTTAAGTCCACCCAACCTACCTTAGGGTGGGAAAGATTCATTACCCTTACCAATGTATATGACCCTAAATCACCTACTAGTGTAGAAGAACTTAAAGCTAGCTCTTCTAAAAAGCAACCAGTGAAACCCTCACCCCCATCAAAATCTAAAAAGATGAAAACCCTCAAAATAAAAACCCTTAAGAAACCTTTTAAGAAAAATTTAAAAAAACCCTACACCCTCATCCTATGGTCACTAGATTGAAATAGAACACTCTAGATAAACTATAGGAACTATCTAATGTAGCCCACTCTATGAAGATATAGACATTATCTACGTTCAAAATCCCTCAAAGAAAAATGAACATCTTTTAAGAGAATAGAGATTCCAATATAGGAAAAATATAAAATAGGGTATATTGAAACAAATGGTAGAGTAAGAGGAATTGCCCTCTACAAAAGAACAAGATACTAATAAGAAACAAGAAACAAAATGAGTTCAAGAAATGGAGACAAATCCAAAATTTAAGGAAGGCCAATAAATTGACAAAGAATAGGAAATAGAAGAAGGGCAACAAGAAGATAAGGGAATAGGGAAACTAAAGAAGAACAAGAGGTTGAAGATATACAAGAAACTGAAGAAGAACATGAGGTCGAGGATGAGCAAGAAGCTGAAGAAGAATTTGAAAAAAAAGACAACAATGAAGGAGGAGATTATGTTCCAAGTACAATATAGGAAAACCCTACTAAGGACCCTGACTCTAAAGAAGAGGTAAGACCCAAATCTCCTCTAGTAGTAGAAATTCTAGTAACAATGTTACCAAATGCTGCTATTCAGAGGGTAATAGAAATAACCAATGGTATTCCCCTCAGTAATGAGATTTAGTCAGAACAAGTAGAAGAAATTCCTCAACCAGATAAGGGTGTAATGTAGGAAATAGAGTCTCCTCAAAATGAAAATATACACATTTTTACCATAGCATCTCAACTAGGCCCTAATGATTATGCTTCATGAACTCTTGAAGTTCTTGAGGCAATACAACATTCATCTCCTAAACAACTAGTGCAAATCATCCATCAACTTCAGAGGTCTAATCCATAGTTATAGGTGCAGATACAAGAACTGTCTACATCAAAGTCTACAAAAGAAGAAACCACAAGAGTTGTGACAATCTCTAGGAATCTAGCAGTCAAGTTGACTGATGCTAGTTGTCCATCTTGTTAGAATCTAAAAAGATGGATAACCCAAAAAACTAGTGCAAAGAATAGATATCTAAATTATGAATATAAATGATACAAAATCAAAATAGAAACATAGAGTTAGTCTCCAAGAGAGTAATGCAAATGCTGGAAGCAAAATAGCATTAAGAGGATGCAAAACAAATCGATTAAAATACAAGCCAGGTAGCATGCTTATATAGACTACGAAGAGGGAGGAAGTGGCAACACCAACCAATTAGGAGCAACAATCTATTAGACTAAAGATAGCAAAGTATCTTCCTAAGATAGCTAATGGATGCTCATATGTAGGATGGTGACACCTTGCAACCACTTTCTAAATAAGACATGCTTTATTAACCTAAGCAAGATTATTAAAGTGTAGGAAAAAACTATTAATATAGGGAAAAAATAAATAATTCACTAGGAAATAAAAAAACTACACTAACATCCCCCCCCCCCCCATAAGCGAAGCTTAGGTGGATGTAGAAATGGGTCTCGGCAAGTCAAGCCTAATGAGGTACCCATATACATAAAATTCCCCCAAAAAGAGAGAGAAGAGACCCCCAAAAATAATTAGGACTCCGAGTGAGAGGAAGAGCCCCCCCCAAAAAGATGAAGCATCCTGCACCCCCAGCAAAGCTTGCAAATGAAGAAACTTTCTCTCAGTGAAGGGTTTGGTGAAGATATCAGCAACCTACTCAGAATTTGGACAATAGTGAAGGTATTACATGACCATGGATGAGCTCTTGGATGTAGTGCATGTGGATCTTGATGTGTTTGGTCTGCTGATGATGAACCAGATTCTGTGAGATCTGAATAGAACTCTGGCTGTCACAAATTATGACTAATGGTTATTCGATCTAGATACCAAACTCAGTGAGAAGATGTTGAAGCCAAATGGCATCAGTGGAAACATTCATAGTCCCCCAATACTCAACCTCAATAGAAGATAGAGCAATAGGAGGTTGTTTCTTGCTTGACCAATAAATAGAACTGGAACCAAGTGAGAAGCTATAACCTAAAGTTGACTTGCAATCTTGAGAATCACCTACCTAATTTGAATCTGTGTAGCCCACCAAATCAAGCTCAATACCTACTGTATAGTGAATCCCATAACTATGAGAACCCTGAATATAGTGAAGAATCCACTTGGCTTCTTTCGAGTGTAGCTCATAAGGCTCCTACATGAATCAAGAGACCATGCCTACAGCATATGATATGTCAGGTCTCATATGAGTTAAATAAATGAGACTCCCAACAAGTTGGTGATACAAGGTGCCATGAACAAGTAGAGAAGAACACTAAGCCTCAAGTTTGACCCTAGAAAGGAAGGGATTCAGAGCAGGCTTACAGTCAGCCATATGAAACCTTGAGAGTAAATCTAGAGCATACTTGGACTATGTGATGGTGATCCCAAAAGGAGATTGAAAGATATCAATCCCGAGAAAGTAATGCAACAAGCCCAAGTCAGTCATCAAGAAATTTTCCTAAAGGACAACTTTGACAACCTTAATGGTGGGTGGAGAACTTCCTGTGATCAACAAGTCATCAACATACAAAACCAAAAATAGGAGTGAATCACCCTATTGTAGAATGTAGACATTAGGATTAGAATGGCACTGAGTGAACCCAACCAATAGAAGAAAGGAGTTCATCTTGGCATACCAGGCCCAAGGAGCCCATTTGAGGCCATGGAGAGACTTTCAAAGATGGCACACAAGTGAAGAGTCCTAAAGGAAACCCTGTGGCTGCTCCATGTAGATCTCCTCATGAAGGTCACTGTGAAGAAAAGCACTCTTCACATCCATCTGATGTACTTCCCAATGATTAGCAGTAGAAATGGAAAGAATAAGCTGAATGGAATTCATTCAGGTAGCTAGCACAAAAGTATTAGAGTAGTCAATCCCAGGAACCTAGGAGAAACCTTTGGCGACCAAGCGAGCCTTGTGTTTGTCAACTGACCCATCTGCTGCAAAAAAAATTTGATAGATCCACTTACATTGAACAATTTTTCTTCCCTTAGGAAGAGGGACAAGATCCCAAGTGTGGTTCCTCATCAAGGAACTATACTCTTCCTGCATAGTTGTATCCCACTCAAGAATACCAAAAGCCTCATGAAAGGACTATGGATCTGAATAGTAGCAATAAAGACATGTGTGTAGATGCTCAAAAATGGTTCAGATCTATAGTTTCATCACACTTTCATACTAACTCACCCCATTTTCTCATTACACTAAATCCAATCTTTTGGCTAAATTGATCATATTTCATCATTTGTATCCCCTTTCACATCAATTGAATGTCATTCTAAAATCATATCAAATCAACTCATAATCATCCCAAATCAACTCAAAATCACCCAAAATCAGTCCTAATCATCATGAAATGAATCAAACATCCAAAATTGATCATCATCTTTTCAATCCTAGGCATTTTTGTGGCTTTTAGTGCCTTGGAAACCTATCAATCTATCAAATCTTATCAATCTAACCTTAGTACTATCATGGCTCTCAATGCTAGGTAAAACTATCATTCACATCATCTGATCTTTAATATTGTTGAGTCTTTCAATGTCAGATCATGGCATTATCAACCATTTTAATAATATTGATAGCATCTGTCAATGTTATTATGATCAACCATATCAATCAATCTCGATCCTGTAGCATTTATGATATTGGTTAAGTGTTACATATCCTTAATTCATGTCATGTGTCCTTGGCATGTTAATCAATTGATCAATTTGACCATGGCTTTGGTCTATCCATCATCATCCTAGTTAATCTCCATTATTGTCACACTTCATCAAAGGATATTGTCGCACTTATTTAATCAAAGTGGCCAATCATTTTCTAATTTTCTCTATAGGATTAAACAAGCCATAATTTAATCCTATATCATTTCACTAATTATTCTTCTTGACTAACCTCCTCAATTAATTGATATTTTATTAATTAATTGGCTCATCATTGACAAACCATGGAAATTCTTAATTTCCTAAGTCATTTTTTCCACCATTAATTTTATTTTTACTAATTCCTATTTGTGTGGAATAATGGATTTTTAATTCAAATATTCCACATAATATTGACATCATCGTGGCACATGGGTGTGACACCTCATGGATTCTCCTTTGACACTTGGATAAGATATATCATAATCCAATATTCTTATTATCTTATGCACATCCATATTTGGCCTCCATTATCATAGATTCTTAGCTTTAAGTGGGTTTGAGGTGTCATATGATGCGTCATAGATTCTCTTCCATCTTTAGCCAAGTTTGACTTCCAAGCATCATACAATCCAAAATTTGGCATCTTGTGTCATATGCATCATGGATTCTCCAAGGAATCTCTTACCATGTCACATATCCAAGGTGACAATTTCAATGCTCTCATCCTCCATGTTGATTATAAAATGAGCATTCTTTCTCTCATTTTTGGTCGCTAGTTTTCTCATTTTTTCACTCTTACTCTCACATTCAAATCACATCTACAAGTATTCTCATAGCACCATCATTATCCTAAGCTTTTTTCTTCAACATTGTGTGCACTATAGGAAATTTGGAGCTACATCACATGGAGAAGAAAGAAGGACATGGGAGCTACAAGTGAAAGAGGGAGTTTTGGATTTGTTTTCTTCTTTTGATTCATTTGGATTTCATGATAGACTAGAGGGTATTAATATATGATTATTGAGTTTGTATTTTCTCATAGTATGTTAGACATTAGCCCATTTTCTAGGTCCTACAATTGGTGAACCCGATGTGAAAATGGGTTCACCAATTGTAGGACCAGAAAATGGGCTAATGTCTAACATACTATGAGTAAATCACAAACCCAATAAACATATGTTAACACCCTCGAGTCTACCATGAAAGCCAAATGAATAAAAAAACCAAAACAATGTGAAAAACTCCCTCTTTCATTTTTAGCTCCCATGTCCTTCTTTCTTCTCCATGTGATGTAGCTCCAAATTGCCTATAATGCACACAATTATGAAGTAAAAGCCTATAGTGATGATAATTCTATGAGAATACTTCAAGATGTGATTTGAATGTGAGAGCAAGAGTTTAAAATAATGAGAAAACTAGGGACCAGAAATGAGAGAAAGAATGCTCATTTTATAATCAACATGGAGGATGAGAGCATTGGAATTGTCACCTTGGATATGTGACATGGCAAGAGATTCCTTGGAGAATCCATGACGCATATGAAACATGATGCCAAATTTTGGATTGTATGATGCTTGGAAGTCAAACTTGGCTAAAGATGGAAGAGAATCTATGACGTGTCATATGACACCTCAAACCCACTTAAAGCCAAGAATCTATGACAATGGATGCCAAATATGGATGTGCATGAGAGAATAGGAATATTGGATTATGACATATCTTAGCCAAGTGTCAAAGGAGAATCCATGAGGTATCACACCCTTGTGTCATGATGATGTCAATATTATGTGGAATATTTGAATTAAAAATCCATTATTCCACACAAATAGGAATTAGTAAAAGTGGAATTAATGGTGGAAAAAATGACTTAGGAAATTAAGAATTTCCATGGTTTGTCAGTGATGAACAAATTAATTAATAAAATATCAATTGATTGAGGAAGTTAGTCAAGAAGAATAATTAGTGAAATGATATAGGATTAAATTATGGGTTGTTTAGTCCTATAGAGAAAATTAGTAAATGATTGACCACTTTGATTAAATAAGTGCAACAGTATCCTTTGATGAAGTGTGACAATAATAGAGATTTACTAGGATGATGATAGATAGACCAAAGCCATGGTCAAATTGATCAATTGATTAACATGCCAAGGACACATGACATGAATTAAGGATATGTAACACTTAACTGATATCGTAAATGCTACAGGATCGAGATTGATTGATATGGTTGATCATAATAACATTGACAAAGATTGTCAATATTATTAAAATGGTTGATAATACCATGATCTGACATTAAAAGACTCAATGACATCAAAGATAGGATGCTGTGAATGATAGTTTGACCTAGCACTGAGAGCCATGATAGTACTAAGATCAGATTGATATGATTTGATAGATTGATAGGTTTCTAAGGCACTAAAAGCCACAAAAATGCCTAGGATTGAAAAGATGATCATTGATTTTGGATGTTTGATACATTTCATGATGATTAGGACTGATTTTGGGTGATTTCGAGTTGATTTGGGATGATTTTGAGTTGATTTGATATGATTTCAGAATGACATGCAATTGATGTGAAAGAGGATACAAATGATGAAATATGATCAATTTGGCCAAAAGATTAGAGTTAGTGGAACAAGAAAATGGGGTGAGTTAGTATGAAAGTGTAATGAAACCATAGATGTGAACCATTTTTTAACATCTATGATGTGGAGCATCTGGAATTGTGAACAAGTCTACCTAGTGTCTAATGGATCCCCAACCCAATCACCTATAGACTACAAGGTCTATCTAGCCCAAAGTGGACCAAAAGATGGAGAATTTAGAGGAGAATCATCAACCTATGAATGATGACTAGAAGAGGAAGGAGGTGAGTCCTCTGAATCACTCTCTACATCAGAAGTGGAGGTAGAAGACAGTTTAGGTGAATCTAACTCATCAAAAGATCTGTCATGTATTCCAAGTGACTCTAATGTCAAAGTAGAAGGAGTTGGAGAAGTGATAGAAAGGGAGCTTGAAGGTCCCTCCTCAAATTGAACACTCCTCTCAATGCACAACTCATGTGTAGTAGGGTGGAGCAACTGATAACCCTTCACACCATCAGGATAACCTACAAATATGCAAGGTCTACTCTGTGGATCCAAGGCCTTGTGTTTCTCTATAAGAATGTGGGCCCATGTAGGAGAGCCAAAAACTCAAAAGTGCTTGACTGATGGTTTCTGACCATTCCAAGCTTCAAAAGGAGTAACTCCTTTCAAGGCTCAGTGAGGAACATGGTTTTGGATATAACAAGCACAGTTAATGGCCTCTACCCAATACTGTGGTGCAAGAGATCTAGAGTGAATCATACAGTTTTCCATTTCCTTCAAGGATCTATTCTTCAATTCTACAACACCATTCTACTGAGGATTTTATAGAACTAAATGTTATAAATCAATCCCTTTTCAAGTGCAAAATATTTCAAACTAATGGATGACATACTCACCACCATTGTCTATGTGCAAAACTTTGATGGCTTTCCCAGATTACTTCTCTACAAAAGTTTTGAAGTCCTAAAAATGATCAAATACCTCTAAATTTTGTTTGAGAAAGTACACCCAAGTATATCAAGAAAATTCATCAATGAATGTGAGGACATATCGAGCCCTACTGAAAGAAGGATGTTGAAATGGACTAGCCAAATCACTTTGAACTAAATCTAGTATCTGTGAAGCTCTCCATGCCTTACTTTTGGCAAACCTTTCCTTAGGATTCTTACCAAGAATGCAACCTTGACAAACACTGGCTAAGAATTGAACTGAAGGCAACCCCGTGACCATGCTCTTCTTGTTGAGCCAATGCAAGTAGCAAAAATTAAGATGGCCAAACTACTCATGCCATAATTTACTCACATCATTAGAGTGAGTGAGAAAAACAGTCGAATGAGGATCAGGAACAAAGTGAGAAAATAGATAGAGTCATGATTGACGATCTACTCTCCCAACTACAACTGTAGAATCATTGTGCAACTCACGTATCTCCACTAAATCAGGAGTGAACTCAACCCGCTTGCATGAACCTATGTGAGTGATCTTGTATACCGATAGGAGATTAGTTGACAATGAGGGTACACAAAGAACATCATGAAATGTGCCATCCCCCACATCAAAAAACCCTCTCCCACACACCTCAATAGCAGTGTCATCACCCATCAAAATAGAAGGCATAATACATAGCTCCAAGGATGCAAGTTCTTCCTTAGATGAAGCCATGTGGTGCGAAGCACCTGAATCAAGAACCCAAGTGGATGGTGAGGAAGCAACTACAACAAGGGCCTTACCCTTTCCTTTCCCTTTGTTGTTTTCTTTTTCCTTGTTTGACCCTTCATTCAAAATTTGTTTGATAGACTCAAGAACACTGATATTATTCTTCTCAAGAATATGTGTCAAGTGATCAATTTTTTTCTTCAAACATTTATGTTCATCATGACTAGGTCTTTTACAATAGGCACATTGGACCTTTTCTTTCTTAAGCTTATCACCCTTGGAAGATGGTGTATCAATAGTTTCTTTTAAAGAAACTGGTATCTAATCCTTCTTCTCCTTGCTATTCTTTTGTTTCTTATCATTACTATTATTGTTACTACTTTGTCCTTTTTGTTCTTTTGTGCCTTGGTTGGCAGTGAAGGCATGTGACTTAGAGGACTTAAGAGTGTCCATCTAGATTAGCTTGTCCTATTCTCGAGTAAGATTGATAGCAAAATCATCTAAAGATGGCATGGTGAATTGAATACCAAGTTCACCCTTAGTAGCATAGAAGGTAGAGACAAACACAAAATATTATGAACTCAGCTTAAAGAGAATACTAAGAATCAATTGTTCATCTTGCTTTTCAATTCCACATTGTTTTAACCGCAACCTTAGTGACTTCAATTTAGTGAAGAAATCCCAAATTGTGTTGAAATTGCCTGGACTTAAACTAATTAGTTCATTTTCCATCATATGACCCCTAATTGAATCTTGTGTGCCAAATAGTGTTTCTAGCTTTAACCATATTTCATTTGGTGTATTCAAAGATTCAATGTGAAATAGAAAATTAAGAGAAACAGACAAACACAGTGTTCCATATGCCTCATCACATTTGTTAAACCACTTAGGCTTATCTTCATCTTTATCAAGTTTAGTTTCAAGTCCCATAGTTATCCTATCTAATCCATCTTTCCTTAAGTGAATTGTCATGCATGATTTCCACTCAAAGTAATTGTATGGAGTTAGGATGGGCATATTTGTTTGATCCATGATGAAGAAATGTAGAGAAGAAATGCCAAAAAAAATAAGCACGATAATGCCTCCCCCACTTTTTACTCAATTGGAAAACCCCCCCTCAAAGAAATATTATTTGGCACTTTATTTTAGTTGTTTACAACTACCACTAGCAAGAAATACTAAGTGGTCTTGATTTCAATGCATTACAAAACCCTCATGAAGAGCATATGCTGAAAGTGAAATTTGGTCACAATAATCAAGAAAAAAAATAGTACCACTGCAATCTACTAAAAAAATCATGCACTTTCAAAAAATAATGACCTTGATACAAGGTCGTATGAGAAAGTTATGATCCTCTGAAGTTTCCAAAATGAGAGTTGTGCATAGTCATGGCCAAGAATCTACAATTTCTAAATAATTAATGTATGAAAATCAAAAAAAATCCACTAGTGGATAGAGCACAAAAAAATAGCCCGAGGTCATAACAAGAATCGTTGAAATTGGAGTCCGTATGAGCAAGAATGAGGCATTTGAAAACTGTGTTGAAATCTGCAGCTGCCAACAAAGAAGGGTACAGCTGTAGCTTTATGTGTTCAATTCTACAAAATATACAACTTGCATGCAAAAACTAAAAGATACCTAGATAGTTTTTCGATGCTGCAAACAAAACCCAGAAAGCATTTTTCTTGCTGATGTGCAGAAGATGTAGCTATAGTGTAAATTAGATGCCTTTAACAATAAAAAACAATTTCAAAAACCAAGAAATAGCCCTAGCAACAAAAAGATGACATGCAAATGTTGAATCAACTTCCTAAGTCCATCAATGGCATGTTGGAACCTGCAATGCTGATTGAAAACTTCAAATATGCACATTGGTTTTCAAATTTGAGATTGAAACCCTAGAGATTAAAAACATTTTTGTCAAAACTTTTCTAATTCTCAAAATCATCCAAAGATCCAAGAGAAGAGCATACTTCATTTTTCAAAAAACTACAATAAGATTTATTAGCAGCCCCCCCCCCCTCCCCTGAATCTCTCAAATAAACAAACTAAAATCTACTCTTGCACATAGAAAAGCTCCGATACCATGTTAGAATCTGAAAAGATTGATAACCCAAAAAGCTAGTGCAAAGAGTAGAATGCAAATGATACAAAATCAAAATAAAAACATAGAGTTAGTCTCCAAGATAGTAATGCAAATGCTGGAAGAAAAATAGTATTAAGAGGATGCAGAAGAAATCGATCAAAATACAAACCAAGTAGCATGCTTATATAGACTAGGAAGAGGGAGGAGGTGGCAACACCAACCAATGAGGAGCAACAATCTATCAAACTAAAGATAGAAAAGTATCTTCCTAAGATAGCTAATGAATTCTCACATGTAGGAAGGTGAAACCTCACAACCACTTTCTAAATAAGACAAACCTAAGCAAGTTTATTAAAAGTGTAGGAAAAATCTAGTAATATAGGGAAAAAATAAATAACCCACTAGGAAATTAAAAAACTACACTAACACATATAAAGTGCATTAGGACATGATTGATCCTTCAGTTGGGTGGAAATTATGGATGTTCATTTGTGTATCTTTTTATATATTTCTTATGCATATTTTCTGTTGAAAATATATGTGATAGGCTAAGTTACTAAGAGGGAAGGGGTGAATTAGTAACCAATAAAACTTTAATCCTTTATTAGTAATTAATCCTTCATGTGTATTATGATCTAATTGCATGCAAAAATAACTGAAAGCAATAAAACATTCATAACACTATGACACACAATTTGGTGACCCAAAAACCTTCCAAATAGAAAGTAAAACTAGCATGGGGATGATACCCACAAGCTTTAGTACTACAGTATAAAGTTGGCATGTTAAGGCTTACAATGATCACTTCTGATGATCTTCCCTGTTAGGAGCAATAAGGACTGCTAGGTCCACCTTGCAAAAGGATTTACAAACATACAATGAAGTATGCACTTGGTAAAGAGATTTACAAAAGACTATTAGGTCTACCTTGTGAAAGGATTTAACTAATCCACCTATTAGGATGAATTAGTAGTTGATCTTTGATTTGCAACTTGGTTTGTTGAATGAGATTCCTTGAGTGTAATGATCATCTTGCTATGATAGATAAATCTTTGTTGCTCCTAATACTATTGTAGTTCACTCTTTTGTTTGTTACATTACTTCATATTTTCTCATTAGATGTGATACAATACATTACATATATACCAATCCAATTTACAAATCAATAAAGTCAGCTACAATACAAGTTTACACAAAATACACAAAGTTTGCCCAACTACAAGAACTTGAGTTCTAAAGACTAGCTCGGTGATACTCGACATCCACTATCAATGCTCAGCATCATCATGCACTCGGTAGATGTAGAAGCTTGTCCATACTGATCACTTTCAAGTAGTCTTGAACTCAGTCTACACCAGTGACTTGGTGAATACTGTGAAATTTGGCATATAAACTGAGTCACTTGATTCTAACTGCATAGCTTAGTAAATGCTATCACTACGAGCTCTATATAAACTTAGTCACTTGATTAACACTAAGTGGCTTGGTTAACACTGGATTCACATTGTTGTAACTATGAGCTCGGTAAGCACTGCACAACTTGGTTTTCACTGAGCAACTCGATAAACCTATGACGCTCAATTTACACTACTGATCACAATTATAGTGGAAATTGCTTGGCACAAACTGAATACTATCACTTGGACTTGGTAGCAACTGTAGAACTTGGTAGAGTCTGAAATTCTTGGTTAACATTGATAACTGTTCAATATGCTTGGTAGATACTTACAATTTGAATAAGTGCATGTCACTAATAATAAACATGATTGTAATGTTAAAAATCTCCCCCTTTGGCATTAGTGACAAAAACACTTATCAGTCAAAACTGAATTCAAAATAAAAGTCCAAAAATACCTTGTAGTCATCACCTTGTGTCTCCAACTTGCTAGAGTACTCTATTTTTGAGATTTTTCAAAATTGATTTTGTAAGAGATGTATCTCTAAGTATCTGTACATGTATAATATTATAATGCTCCCCCATACATAATATACTATATACTTTATGTCTGATATATACATTTACTTCCTTTTATAATATACATCCTCTCTACAATATACATCTTCTCTATAATATACATCTTCTCCCCCTTTTTGACATTAATGCCAAAGATGTATGCTATCTATACTATACAATAATGCCAAAATGTGACAAGAAATTTGCATGTACCTTTAGGATTACTGTCATTGTCTTGTCATAGTTCTCTTGCAACACCTTGCATGTGTGCAATGCAATCTACACTTATGTTGATAGTTCTATCATGTGGTCTACAATTGAGAAGTTGTTGTCATGAATGAGTGTTTTGGCATGTGCAATATGTTTCTACAATGCATCCATGTATGGGAGAATTATGCTCTAAATTTCTATCAATGTAGCTCTTATTCTGGCTTCTTCTCTCAAAAATTCTACCTACATATCAATTAAGAATCTGATCTTTGTGTAGTGGGAAAAGTTGTAACTCGGGTCAAGTTGCAACTATTGTGAACTTGCCTTCAGATCTTCATCACTCTTAGAAATTTTTTCTTTAATATCTTTGGTGAAAATTGAAATGTCATAGAGTTTACTGAATAGTGAA
Organism: Cupressus sempervirens; assembly: GCA_028749045.1. Taxonomy (NCBI): domain Eukaryota; kingdom Viridiplantae; phylum Streptophyta; class Pinopsida; order Cupressales; family Cupressaceae; genus Cupressus; species Cupressus sempervirens. Next base: position 798,206,622 of record CM053793.1, read on the forward strand.
GATACATTGTTGCAAGAGGTCTCTAGTGAGCCTAGAATAGTAGATAATTCTACTTGATGAATAGTAATTTGCTAAGCAATAAATTCCAAAAATTTATTCTCAAATTTCTTCTTAGCTCTCTACAAAAATTTCTATTGTCCATTCAAATCTTCATTGAATTTCTAGACTACCTCTGCTAACTAATTCAAAATTAGTTGAGAAATGTCAACCTCTATGTTTAGTGCCTCTACTAAGATATTCTTTGCATCTTCAATTATTTGAAATTCCTTATTTCTTTCATCTCTAAACCTCTATTGCTTAGCTTTCTTCTGAAGAAGTTCTCCAAAAATATGCATCTGATCAGGATTGAGATTTGAGATGTCCCATTTTGGAATAACAATCTCTTCATCAAGATCAATTTCTTCTTCCTTCTCTTTGCCTATACCCAAAAATTGTGTACTTGGTTGAGACTTGGTCTCAACTATCCTTGTACTTATTATGTGCATGCTAGGAATGGAAACAATAGTAGAAATAGTAGGACTTGTTGAAAAAGTAGATACTGCACTTATTGCTAAAATACCAATTGTATAAATACCTAGCATAACCAAAATTGATGTAGAGGCAAGTGTTGGTTGCTAAGTAGATGAAGTGTTTGCCACTTCTGTCAATGAAGTATTGAGTTGGATAAGTGCAAAATTTGATTGAGTGCTTGTGGTTACAGTGTTTGACACAATCAATCCTGTAGTAGCTTTCCTTGGGCTTGATGTTTTTAATGTTTGGCTTAGAGAATGAGGAATTGAGGCTATGACCACTGTAGCAATTTTCTCTGGATCAGTCTCCTCAACGTTCTGCACTTCAGGTAAGTCTTCCTTGATAGCTTCTTGTCCTTGTTCCTCTTCATCGTCATCTACATTGTCATAATGAGTAACTTCTTCATCATCAATTTCCTCATCTTTTTTATGCTCATCGTCATCCTTTTCATTGACATTGACAACAAAATCACTATGCTTGTGAAGAACATAAATTTTCTTCCATGTGTTGGTAGCATTCCTTACCACATGTTCAATGTCATTCAACAATATAAGACAAGTGTTGAATCTCAAGGTAAGTTTTTTTTCATTCTTCTTTAGAGATTCCTTTGCCTCCTTGTCATTCAAACTCTACATGAGTTGCCTTAGGGTCTACTCATATATGTCTTTTACAATTTTCATGGCATTCTCCCATCTTGGCTTGATCTTCTCTGTTAAATCACTCAGAATTTGCTAAGCAAGCTAGTTTGGGGAATACTTCCACTTACCCATAGACATTAATGCATCTTCTATTTTCTTTTTCTCCTCTATAGTCCTAGTCTCATACTTCAATGCTTTGAATTTTGGTATGCCTGATCCTAACTCTATATCTTTTAGCCTTTCCTCAAAAGTAGGTGGAGGCCTTTTAAAGATTGCATGTCCTCCTCTGTCCATTTTCTTCCTAGATGATCTCCTTGTAAACACAGTAGTAGATGGTTTGGCAGGCTTAGTAATAATTACCTTACCTTTCTTCTTCAATGGCTCTTCTTCCTCTAATTTTTCTTCATATTTTTCTTCTTCATCCTCAATATCATCTCCTTTACCTTTGGTCAATAGAAGAGTGGAGCTGGTTTTTAGTTTGGAAATCCTCTTCTTCCCTTTCTTGACTACCTAAGGGAGTTTGATCTCAAATTAATTCTTGCCTTGGCTTCATCATAGGTTCCAAAGTATGCATCTTTAGGGTCCACAAGCTCATTAATTAGTGCCTCAATAATGTCCTTGGTTTCATCTATGTTTACCTCATAACCTAGAGATTTGAGCCATACACTTCTCGGTCTAACTGCATGTATATATACTTTGTCACTATCAACCATGAAAAAAAAATCATCTTTCTAATGATCAACTAGTTTCTTTGGAATCTTGAATCTATTATTCATCTTATCCTTGAATGCATCAAAGTAATTGTCCATAATACTCACATAGTTTTCTCCCATTTTAGCTATATATTTATTAATCTAATAAAGAATAGGTACATCCTTCCTCCATACTATTGTACCTTTAGATGGGAAAAACTTTTGTAGATAGAAAAATAGACAAGTCAAAAGTGAACTGAACTTACAAGGATTGTTCTTGTAAGTTCTTAAACTCTCCATGTTCTTGTTGAACTGATTCAGCATCAACTTGGCAAGGTCAAGTGATATGTTATTTTTTAGTGAGATCCACTACTTCACATGACACACTATTGAGTCTTCTTGAAATGTATATTTTGTGAGCAATGATATGTTTCTCGAACTTCAATTCCATGTCTATGACACAGCTAATCTTCATTCCCCTTCCATCCCACTCAACAAGGGTTTTCTTCTCTAGTTTCACCCGACTTAGGGTTTTGGCCATTTTCTCTTTTGCCAACATAGGAAGACCAATGATCCTATGGATCATCTTCTTGGTTACCAAGATAGGTTGTTCTAACCACAACTAACCATTGTGCACATGACTAAGAATGAATCTTATCCATTTGATTTGAAAATCTCGTGGCATATGCGGAATATGAGTTAAACCTTTTGCTTCAAGTTGTTGATGTTCTAGTTTCAACACGCCATTCATACATAATTCTTTCAAGGATTCATCCATTTCCAAAGTTCCAATATCCTAAATGGAACACTTAAAATGTGAACAAATATCATTGATCAATAGTACCTTTGGTGGAATTTGCGATTGAGCTCTGCTCAGATCTAGGATTTTTTTTATGGTAGGACTCAGCTTAAAATTTGGGACCTTCCATTCCATGCCTCAAACTAATATGTCTAAGCCTTTCTTGGATTTTTTTCTAGTGGATGCCATCTTTTCTCAATAGGTTTTGAGAGAACATGAAAATCTTCAATAACTCACTTGAACCACTTGAATGCTCTAATTTTCACTCTGCATAGATAGCTCTCGAAGATTCATGGTGAGAAATGAATTTGATTCTATTCTTTTTTTCCTTTCGATTTCCATAAATGCCTGGTATGATTGTTCACTCAAATGATAGACTATCATCGACTTTTCTTGCATTGAATACTCAGTAGAGTCATCCACGACTCAGTAATCATACAAAGCTTAGTTACTTCTGACCTTGCTCGGCAAGGTCTTACAATCTAACCTTGCTCGATAAGGTCTATAACCTGACTTTACTTGGTAATGACTGGCATCATTTGAATGCTTGGTGATCCCTTTGCATCTTGTATGTTGATATGGATCTTTTGTTCTGCTAACTAGAACTAATGTGAGATATCTTCTTCAAAATCCTAGTTCCAATTCTCCTTTGAGAGATCAAGTGGAAATGCTAAAGTCACCCAAATCTTGAGTGACATTTTCGTTATTGCTCAGACTTGCATTCTTAGTAGATTTTGGAATATATTGTTGTCTCGTCTGCTTTATGATGTTATCAACTTTTACCTTCTTTTCATCTTCTATTCTTCTAGTATTCATATAGTTCTTGGCAAGATGACCAAGTTATGTACAAATAAAACACCTTCTGGTAGTGTCTCTTGTTCTCATGTGATGTTTTACACAATTCAGTCCAATGTATTTGAATTCTCCATAGTAATGACATCTTCACCAAGTGCTATAGTCCCAACCAAATATATATTTTACAATTTGTTTTGCTGGGTTCAATATCTTAGTTTTGCATTTAGAAGATTTGTGCCCATGCTTCTTACATTTGTGACATTTTCCTTCAAATTTAGGTTTTGTCTTTTCATTCATTAGCTCTATGTCCATGTTGATTGCAATTGTAGCATTTTCCATTGAATTTAGCTTTCCCATTGTTCTAATATTTTTTTTATGTATGACCTATCTTATCATAGTGACTACAAGTAGGTCTTTGATTCTTTTGAGCTCCTTTCTTGGATGATTCACCTTCTTTTGTATATCCAATTCCTACTTTTCCATTTTGTCTATAATGATTTTGATCATTCAATTGATTCATGTATACTTGATATTTCATCATCCTTTCATTGGTTTGTCTTTTAGTGTTTAGATCATTCTACAATCTTTCATTCTCTGATCTTAGATTCATGATTTCTTCATTTGAATTGGTGAGCTAATCAATGAAGTCTATTTGCTGAAGGGACAGGTGTTGAATTTCATTGTTCTTACCTTCTATCTCTTCTTTTATCTTATTTTTCTCTTCCATGACTTCACATAATCTGACTGACTAAATTTCTTGCTCTCTTCTCAGCTTTCTTACTTCTTCTTGAAGAATACCATTCTTTTCCAATAGTTCTTTCATTGCTTCATCAGTTTCATCTAAATAGCTTGAGTGGATGTATTCAATTCTTTCTTCAATGTAAAGTCGGTCATTCATCTAGAATGGAAGATATTTTATTCTTTTCGAGGATTGGGAGAGTTTCTCCTTTGCTTTCTTGAGTTGTCCAATAGTAAATTCCAAATCTAGCTTCTCATTGTCAATAGCCTTATCAAGTCTGAATACTTCCATAGCCTCTAATCTTTGCTCAAGTTGTCAAACTTTTCTCTGAGAACCATGTAGCTCTGATACCAATTGTTGGAAATATATGTGATAGGCTAAGTTACTGAGAGGGGAGGAGTGAATCAATAACAAATAAAACTTTAATCCTTTATTAGCATTTAATTCTTCATGTGTATTTTGATCTAATTGCATGTAGAAATAACTGAAAGCAATAAAACATTCATAACACTTTGACACACAATTTGGTGACCTAGAAACCTTTCAAATAGAAAGTAAAATTAGGGTGGGGATGATACCCACAAGCTTTAGTATTGCAATATAAATTTGGCCTATTAAGGCTTACAATGATCACTTTTGATGATCTTCCCTATTAGTAGCAATAAGGACTGCTAGGTCCCCCTTGCAAAAGGATCTACAAACATACAATGAAGTATGCACTCAGTAAAGAGATTTACAAAAGACTGTTAGGTATACCTTGTGAAGGGATTTAACTAATCCACTTGTTAGGATGAAATAGTAGTTGATCTCTAATCTGCAACTTGGTTTTCTGAATGAGATTCTTTGAGTGTAACAATCACCTTGTTGTGATAGATAAATCTTTGCTACTCCTAATACAATTGTAGCCTTGTATTTCACTCTTCTACTTTTCTTTTCTTGTTACATTACTTCATACTTTCTCATTGGATGTGATCCAATACATTACATATATACCAATCCAATTTACAAATCAATAAAGTTAGCTACAATACAAGTTTACATAAAATACACAAAGTTAGCCCAACTGCAGGAACTTGAGTTTTGAAGACTAGCTCGGTGAGGTTCTGATACTCAGCATCCATTGTCAATGCTTGGCATTATCATGCACATAGTAGATGTAGAAGCTCAGTCCCTACTGATCACTTCCAAGTAGCCTTAAACTCAGTCTGCACTAGTGACTCGGTGAATACTATGAAAATTTGCATATAAACTGAGTCACTTGATTCTGACTGCATAGCTTAGTAAATGCTATCACTATGAGTTCAATATAAACTGAGTCACTTGGTTAACACTGAGTGGCTCAGTTAACACTAGATTTACATCACTGTAATTGCAAGCTCGGTAAGCACTGCACAACTTGGTTTGCACTAAGGAACTCAATAAACCTTATGGTGCTCGATTTACACAACTGATCACCATTATAGTAGGCATTGCTTAGCACAAACTAAATATTGTCCCTTGGACTTAGTAGCAACTATAAAACTTGGTAGAATCTGAAATGCTTGGTTAACACTATTAACTGTACAATATGCTCAGTAGATACTTACAATCTGAATAAGTGTATGTCACTAATAACAAACATGACTATAATGTTAACAATTTTCATCCAACATTGTGTCATCCCATTCCCATTTATGCCACTAATTAATAGAGATTTAAAATATAGTGATAGAATGTAAGATAGAAAGTAATTACTGAAAAGTTGACTAATGTGTAGAAATTAATAGATATTTGGATATGTTTGGCACTATAGGAACTAAGCATGGATGACTGAGTGGCTACAGGATCTTTAGAGTGAATGGATCAATTGTGTACATATTATAGCTCTATTTCATTATCTTTTTTGGGCAGACATTTTGATTTTTTCAGTCCTTGGTCTAGAGTGGCTTTTGACCTGAATAATATTCTATTATTATCATGTTTGTTATGTAGTTGAAAGACTAGTGGCCTACAACCAAGATAGTTTTATTTAACATAGATCAATGGTATACGGCCATAACAATCTGATAAGTAGGAGATAATTTCCATAGCAAGTCAAATTGTGATATTGCTATCAGGATTTAACTGTGTGATTTTTGAGTCAAACTCATTGACCCATATTTCATGAGTAGTGATTCAACATGAATCCATCTCTCATGAGAATAAATGGAACACTTAACACTCATTGGATCTAAATGGGGTTGCAAGCTTTGGGTTTAACCATGGAGGAAACTTTGTAGTTAAGCACGCTCAAGCTGGAGTAATACTGGGATGGGTGACCTCTCGGGAAGTCTCGGTGCTTCACCCTTGTGAGCATCACCTAGATCCAATGAGTGTTAAGTGTTCCATTTATTATCATGAGAGATGGCTTCATGTTGAATCACTACTCTTGAAATATGGGTCAATGAGTTTGACTCAAAAATCACACAATTAAACCCTGATAGCAATATCACAACATAACAATTTGATTCAACTATTTTTGGTATTTTGAACACTATATAAGCATATAAATGATCATCTGAAGATATTAGAGGTATACACCTATTGAGACACTATTATAAATCATCTTTTTGGATTATTGTTTGGATCAATTCTGGATCAGCTTTACTAACTTTGCATTAATCTTCTATTCACCAAGAAATCTAGAGGAAGGGCCCCCACTCAGAAATTCTAGTGAGACTATTTTAATTTATGTTTGAGTGTGTGTTTTTTTAATTATTTCATCTATTAATTATAGAATGGAAATTGATTAAGTGTGCATATAAATGTTCATGTTATATGATCAGTCATATTTTACTTATCCAAGGAATTAATTGTTTCTTGGGTTATTGGATTATATACTTTATCGATCAGTATTTCAAATCTCTATTTCAGTAGAAGCCATTCACTTAAAACCCACATTTGTTCCATTATATTACTCGTTTCCATTATCTAAAAAGCTCCCTATTGTTACCCATCATTCCTAGTGAACTTCCCATGACACATTACTATCCAAACTTATAACTATTATCACAGACTTCTTGTCACAACCAAACTTCCTGTAGCAAATAGAGTTTATCTTAAATCTTTGTTATATCAAACTGATTTCCAATAGTGATGTTTAATTGATTAGGCATGTTCATGGATTACAGTATTTAATGTTTAATTTTTAAGTGTGGGTCTATTGTAATCATTATTTAATTAGTGTAAAGATATGCTTTAAGCAATTGTTTCGATTAAGCGAGAAAATATATTGCTTATGAATTCTCTCTTAGTTTCATTCTTTAACATGTGAACTTTGATTTGATTAGTTAAAAGCCTCTTAGTTTGATTTCTTAGCATGTAAAATGTGTATTCATAACCACTTGATTTATTATCTTCATCCCTTGAGCAAATAGTCATTATATCTCTCACTAGTTTACAAATCCTAGATTGACACTCTTAGGGTATTTTGATTCAATTATGTCCAGAAATAACACATCTAGCTAGACCCCAAATTTTTTGTAGAAAACTCATCATTACAACAAATGAAATAAGTAGTAGGTAACAGTCATTAAATTAGTCTAGCAAAGCAAAATGATTTAAGTAACAAAATACTTAAAGAAATACTAAGAGAACAGGAAGAAAAAACAAATGATCAATTAGAACACAACTTAAGTAATGCCAGAGATAATATTGACTCACTAAGGCTAGCATGTAATATGGAAGGTATAAAGGCCCCTCGATATGATAAAAATAAAAATAAAAAGAGAGGCAGGAAAACTCTTGCAAAATTAAGAACAGAAATAGGTAAAGTAGAGAACCAAAAAAATATACATGAAATTTTAAAAGTTGGGAAGGGGAAGAGCCTTCCCATAGAGCAATGAAGTTAACTACTTGGAATGTTATGGGACTAAATGCACCTAAAAAAAATGGCTTATTAAAGAGAAATTTAACCTTGTTTGGATAAGAATTAATATTATTACAAGAAACTAAATTATGTAAACTAGAAGGAAATAAATTAAGAAACTAGGAATTTAGAAATTGGATTTTATAGAATTTGAAGGAGCTTCTTGGGGCATTGGCATCATATGGGATCCAAGGAAAACTAGATTTAGTAAAGGGACAACAACCAACAACTGGATGAGTGGTGAAATCAAGAGTTATAATGAAGATTTATAATTTATTCCCAAAAATGTATATGGTTGAACACAAATAGTTAGTAAGAGAGAGATATGGAAAGATATTAGCATGTTTATAAATAGTAAGCCTACAAAAATTTTCTTGATAGGAGGATATTTCAAAGCTATTTTAAGTCTGGAAGAAAAATAGGGAGGTTCTCAGTTTGTCTCACAAGCTATGAAAAATTTTAGACAATGGATTCCCAAAGATAATTTTATAGATTTTGCACCTACTAATGGGTTGCATACATGGCATAATAGAAGAAAAGAATTTTTCCAAGTAGAAGAAAGACTTGATAGGTTTTTATTTAAAGGAGAACATTGAAAATTTAAGCATATTGTTCAATTATCAATTCTACCATAAGCAGGATTGGATCATTTTCCAATCAGACTAAAAATATCAGAACATTAGAAACCTTCTAGAAATTCAAGTTAAATGTGAAAAAATGTGGTTTCAAGATGATAAGTTCATGACATTAATAAAACAATGGTGGTCAAAAGGGCATTATGAAGGTTCAAAAATGTCTTGTTTTATATCAAAATTAAAAAATACTAAAGGAAAATATATTAAGATGGAATGATACTCATTTTCAAAATATATTCAAAGAAAAATTAGAAAGTGAAGAAGATTTTAAAAAGTTAAATGAAAAAATCATATCAAAAGATTAGACAATACCAAATATATAAAAGAAAAAGAATTACTACTAAAACAAGAATCTATATTAGAAAGAGAAAAAATCTTTTGGAGAAACAAATCTAGAGAAAATTGGATAACCAATGGGGGTTGGATTACTAAATTCTTTCATAATAACACTATAAATAATAGAAATATAAATAGAATGTCTAAAACCAAAGATGATCAAGGTAACATCATAGAAGACCCAAATCTAATTACAAAAATATTTGTAGATTATTATAATAACATTCTAAATAATTTCAAATACTCCAATCTAAGAGCGCAAAAAAATTATGTTGAAAGCTATACCAAAACTAATATTAGTAGAAGATAACAAAAATTTAAATAAGGCATTCTCAAAAGAAGAAATTAGATCAGCACTCTTTAGCCTCAATCTGGATAAGTCCCCAGGTCCAAATGGATTCCAAGCCCTTTTCTTTCAAAAATGTAGGGACATACTACGAGATGAACTATGGAAAGCAATTGAAGCAACCAGAAATTCATGATCATTATTAGAAAAGATCAACAACACATTTTTAGCTCTTACACCTATGAAAGATAAACATGAGGGACTAAGTGATTACCAACCTATTGCACTCTATAATACTATTTACAAACCTCTCACCAAAGCCCTTGCCAATAGACTCAAAGTACTTTTACCAAAACTTATTTCAGAAGAGAAAATAGGGTTTATGCCCAATATATCCATTTTAGATGGTATTATAATTATTCAAGAAGCAATCCACTCATCACAGTTAAACAAGGAAGCTTGTATTCTTATGAAACTAGATATCCAAAAAGAATATGAGAAATTAGATTAGAAATTCTTATGCAAGACCCTTGAAGCCTTTGGATTTTCTCATCAATGGATCAATCTTATATTTAACTGCATTTTAACATCAAAAATTCCTCTCCTCATAAACGAATCTCTAGAAAAAAATTTCAATATTTCAAGAGACATGAGGCAAGGGGATCCAATATATCGTTTCTTATTTATTATCATGGTAGAATCCTTTAGAAGATGCATTAAAAAAGCACAAGAATAGTCACTTATCAAAGGAGTTACAGTAGCAGAATGAATACCTAGAATTTCACATCAACAATTTTTGGATGATATGATCCTCCCTATAGAAAGTTTCCTAGAGTAGGCCAGCAACTTCAAACATATCATCACAACATATATGGAAGCTTTTGAGCAAAGAGTGAATGAAGAAGAGTTGAAAATCTTCTTCTTGAACATAGACCCAAACATAGAAAATAGTATTTGCCAATTTACGGGTTATAAGAAAGGCTCTATCCCTTGTAAGTATCTAGGTATCCAGATTAAAAAAAACTCCAAGGACTCCAAATCTTAAAACCCTATTCTAGAAAAAAAAAAAATTGGAAAATTGGAAAGGTATGGTTAACTAAGGCAGGTAGAGCTACAAAAATCAAATATGTTCTTTCAGCTATACCCAAATATCAAATGTCATGCTTGACATTGCCCAAAGGGGTCAAACATAACCTAGATTTTAAAAATGAAAAATTTCTTTTGGAATGGGCTGGAATAAAACAAAACCAAAAAAGACTTGATAAAATGGGATAATATATGCAGAACCAAAAACGGAGGATTAGGTATTATAAATTTAAGTTGGAAAAATGAAGCTTTGGAGGCTAAATTAGTATGGAGGATGTACCAAGAAAGAGATAGTAAATGGGCTAAAATTCTTTATCAGAGATATTTAACAACATCAAATCCACTATCTCTTTTTCACATTTCTAATCCCCCTAAAGGTTCCAAAACTTGGAATTTCATGATGCAATGTCAACCCCTTATCAGTAAATATCTTACCTAGAATATTGGCAATGACAAAAATGCCCTATTTTGGGAGGGTTTCCCAGCCTTGGATAAAATAGGTTTAACATCTAATATCAAAGATTATTTATCTAATCTATGGGGTAAATCAATATCAGAATATCAAGATATCATTGTCTCAAAAAAATTTGTCAAATGTGAATGGAAATCAGTCGCCCAAACAAACTTAAATGAAAATGAAAAATTCTAGTATAGTCATTTTATAAATCAATGTATAGAAAATTATAAAGATAGAAATGATGAGCTCTTTGGGGAGCATCTAAAGATGGAAGATACAAAGTTAAATTAGGCTATGAACTTATAACAAACTTACAAAGATGGGAGGCTATTGAAATTCCCCTAGACCTATGTTGGGATTCAACTTGTCTACCTAAAGCTGGTATTTTTCTTTAGGCTTCATTACAAAACTGAATTCTCATGGTAGACAGATTCCTAAAAATGGGATTCACAAAACCTTCAAGATGCTTGCTTTGTAAGAATGACTCTGAAACTATAGATCACCTTTTATTTAACTACCCCTTTACAAAAATATGTTGGTCTTGGTTATTTAACAAACTTAACTGGTATTTATCTTTCCAAAATAATCTCTTGGACCTCTTAAAAGTTGGCCCAAGATAGAATCTTCTTAAATTTACAATAATCTCTAGAAGGTATCCCCATCTATTCTCTTATGGGAAATTTGGAAGGAAAAAAATTGCAGATTATTCATGTATAAAGAGATATTTGTCCCCTCTTTTCTTAAGAATTTATCATAGAAGTCATCAACAATAATCTCAAAAACTCAATTAAGGAGGAATTATCATTTGCACCTTGGGACGCATAAATGAAGAAAAATTAGCTTAATCTAATCAACCCCCCAATGACTTACCTCCAAGAAGATATTATTGCTAGAAGAGAATTCAAGCGGAGTCCTCCACCCAAGGGTTGGACCAAACTTAATTTTGATGGTGCTTCCAAAGGTAACCTTGGGAATGCAAGAATTGGTTGCATCCTTCACAATGACAACAATGAGTGGATAGCTAAACATGCTAAATTCTTGGGAAAGATGGAAAATAATGTAGCTGAAATGGAAGCATTAATAAAAGGATTGAGCTTGAGTTTGGAGCTTGGAATCAAGTAGTTAATTATTGAAGGTGATTCTTAAAATATCTTAAAAGTGTTAAGGAAAAGAGAAACCCCAAACTAGAAACTAAATTCTAGATTAGAAAAGGCATTAATAATTTTAGACCAAATAGAATGAACTCAAATTCAACATATATATAGGTAAGACAAAAAAATTAGTCAATGCTTTAGCAAATGCAGGGATGGATGGAGAAAGTATACATATTAAAAAAAGATTGAATTGATTAAGATTAATTAAAATAAAAAATTCAAAAAATAGAATATTTATTACTAAAATACTTTTCAGTTAGAAATAGTCATTTCGGTTTGATGTTGTTAGTTCATTTCGGTCACATCTCGATAGTCATTGTCAATCTTATATAATATTGTCATGCTATTTCAAATTTTTCATTGTATAACACTAACAAGGATCTTGGCCATATATATAGTTTTACAGGGCTTTCACATTAAAGACTCTCAGGAAATCTAAAGGCAAGAAATGGATTATGTCTAATCTTTATCTGGGTTTCTAGAGTTGGAAGTAGGATTCTCAATTATTTTGCATAAATATGTAAATGTTATAAGACATATTTGAACTATTGCTTCATTGTAGCAAGAATAATGGTAACTTTTTATATCAAACAAGGGTTGTGGCCTTTTACCGATCAAAAAAGAAGGAGAAAGAACAATGAAAAGGGGAAATAAATCATTATTATCTCTAAAGATGATGAAGATGAAGAAAATGTAAACAAGATGCATTAGTGAAGGAAAAAGATTAAGAAAAAAAGGATGATAGTTACTCATCAAATAATGACTCTATCAATTCCAATGTTGTTCAAATAATGATAAAAGAAGTTGAGTTTGACAAAATTAGTGAGTATGGTTTCCAAGTTCCCTTGGTTATCATAATAGAGATGGAGAATATATTGGATGATCACTTGATCAATAAGAAAATTGTTGTGTCAAATGTATCTGATATACTACTAGACGATTTGGTAAGGATCGTCGAATGTGGTATGATGAAAGTATAATTCTACTAGTGGATACTCTGTAGTAAAGTGTGTAAGAAAGAGTAATATGTTTGAATGGTTACTATAATATCAAAGAGAAGCCTTACATATAGAGTTCTAAAAGATTGGAATGTACTAACAAAAGATATGTAATTAGATTAGCTACTCATAGTGGTTGTTTTGCAACTGGCTAGAACTTATTCATGCATGCTCATATGCAACTTTATCAATTCACATTTTGTCCATAAGACATCCTTTTGTAATAAATGTTTTGTATTAGGGTAGTTAGCTTGATCTACAGCGAGCCAAGAGGCATGAGAAAATCAATAGTGAACCCTTTGTAAAAATCACCTTAATAGGTGCTCTTCATGAGAACTATGTTCTTCATGGTTTCTCCATCTTGATTTCTATGTTATATGATGTTATGGTGTTTTTTATTCTTACTCTAAGATTTTATTAGTCTTAATTATCTTTATGGTTTATGAATTTACCAACTAATTAAGATTTTAAAAAAGTATTTTGGAATAACTAATACACCCACCCCCCAGTTATTTGGCTTGTTCAATAATCAACACCAAATCATTAAATATCAACATATATATAAGCTTTTGCATCTTATGACAAAATACTACTAAAACATCCTCACATCTTGTCTTCAACAATATCTCCACATTTCAACAACCACATCGAGGGGTTGACATAAAAATGACAAAACCACAACACATGTCAACAATCTCACAACTACCACCATGTGAAGTTTTGAAATCAATGACAACAATAGCTACCAAAATACAAAGAAAATCACTTGCATTTATTTTGTAATAAAATTATATGGTAATCTCTTAAAGTCATTTAGAATTTGTATGTGATAAACCAGTTTAAGATAATAAAGCATTTTTATGAATTTATTAAGATTCCCAAAAATATGATTTCACTTAATTAATATATTAAAATTATTGTTTTAAATTTTGGATTTGCACTTTATGACTAAACAGGGTTATATTATGAAGTCAAATATAAAATGGAGCTTAAGTCATGCATGTTAATATTAATTTTGAGTTTTATGTTGTCACAAATTTGTTTACCCTTTCTTGGATTTTTACCCCAAGAAACCTTGTGAAACATGGAAATAATCCCCAAGTGTGGGAACTTGTGCAAGCAAAGTTGAATATCTAGAGAAGGTTAACTTCATTTCTAGTTAGGGTGTAGTGTTGAACCAACCCAAGATGTGATGTTAGACAAGAGCAACACGACATGTTAAAAATAACTCAACACATCACATTAAACTAACCTAAAACCTACTTCTAACCTAAACTAACAACTTTTAGGGAAAAGGGAAGAAGGAATCGCAGAAATGAAATAGGGGAAACACACTAGATTGAAACATGTTTCTCTATGCTTATGGATACACAAAAATTTAATAAAGTGTACTCTGAAACATCCACAGTTCTTAATATTATTCCATCCTAGTGACATATATGTAGGTTTAACTTATTAGATGTTGCAAGGAAAGATGCGTTCATAAGGTAACAACTACAAGAAGATTTAACACAACATACAAGCTAGGAATGGAGAAAGAGACATTCGAATAAGAAGACAGGAAACCATGCACAAGATAGTATAAATAAGGAATTTTCATTAGTGGAAGGCGAGGTAAATTTATATAATTGCAGGACATAAGTCATTGCAATAGAAGAAAATAGAACACAAAAATATTTACAAGAATTTCCTTTTATAGATCATGTAGAATTAGGTTAATATTAGAGCTCAAAACTGTAATTGAACTAGGGTTAGTTTGTAGAGGGGTTTGTCATGTAGAAATATTATCAAAATATAATTCTTAGTCTTTATATTGATATATGAAGTTGATAGGAAGTGTCCACAATAAATCTCACTACAGGTTCTATTGATTGATACTCATAGACTCACTAAGACTCAAAAGAAATCTTGCAACACTTTCTATTATTTCTCATGTTCACATTAACATTAGATTGATCTAGTTGCATGCATTCCTTTCTTCTTTTCTTCTTGCTTGAATGTCTAAAATATTGCATTGAGCTTTTGAGAATCCATTTGTTTGATCTATTTTCACATGTAGCAAAAGATGGCTTATTGAATGTGGGGTTGCATGACCTATTGACTTTGGACTTGGGTACTGAAATGACAAAGTGTACTTACGAGAAGGTATCAGTAGATGGATGGAGAAAAAGGACTTGAATTGGTAACCTTAAGTGGATTCACAGGGCCAACCAGTAAACACACTGTGTAGCATGATCAAAAGAACAAAGCACAAATGTTAACGGGTTTAGGCTTTTGGGCCTCAAGCATAATGAGTTAGAAACTAATGTCAGATAATACAATGTGTTGGCCTCTCTAAGATTAACCCATGATGAAGGTGTCTCAAATTGACTATCTTTGATAGACTAATGATGGCAAAAATATCAATAGTATAAGACATCTATTTATCATATTATTATATTACACAAGTTGACAAAAAAAATTAAGTTTGTCAATTAATGTCACATTAATATGACATGACAAAACTCAATTGAAATCTCAAATTATCATTAATAAGACAAATGAATCATCCAACTAACCCATCAACTACCAATGAATACTTTGACATCAATTTATACTTTGATCATATTATAAGACAAAAGATGTCAAGATGAACTACACACTCAAAGTAATATCAGAAAAAATTAAATTAATTTATTATTTTTATGTATAAATTTCAGATTTTATGTTCATATTAATTATACATTCTTAAATTTACTATTATGAGTAGTTGGATCCAAAGAGTACATATATATATTTCTTTTTCTCACCTACTAATTTGTGATATTTTATTGTTTAGTATTTTCTTATAACAATTTGCATATGATTATTTTCAATAATCAAATTTATTTTTAAAATTTATAAGTCCAAATTATAATTATATATATATAGAGAGAGAGATATCATTCTAATTGAATATTCTCTTGTTTTAATGAGAAGAGGTTAGTGATTAATACTTCCAAAAACTAAAGACCAATGTTTTATATATATAGTTTGTTGAAAATATAATTATTTATTTTATTATTATATTAATTATATAATGTATTAAGAAATTAATTTTAAAATATATTATGATAAATAAAAAATTATTATAATATTATAATAAAATTTGTAATTTTATTTTAATCAACAAATATCGGTGTCAATCCATTATCAGCCAATTCGTCAAATACAATTTGCCATTAAAAGTCAACTTTTAAAATATTCTCCTTAAATTTAATTTTGCAATTACATTATTAAAGAGAAAAGCTTAATAATGAATAAAGTAGTGGAGTGCACGAAATATCTGAGGGCTCATGGGATTTAATAACAATTATTATTATTATAGACAATGTAGTGTCGTGAGGTATGAGCATTTCTTTTTATCAATCTAATCTTCTTATTTTAATCTATGCGTGAAAGAAGAAAGTTGGCAAATTTGTTATTTTCTTCCATAATTTCCAAGGTCCATAGCTTTAGGAAGAAATTGGCATTTTATATGAATTCTTTTAGGGTAAAGTAATTAAATTATAATAAATATGGTTTATAATTTATATTTGATAAGACATATTCATTCCCCTTTATCAAACCCCTACATGAAATAATTTAACAACTTTTGAATTGTTAGCCATGGTTAGGTGCTTATATATATAAGACCAATGACTAAGCACTTCAGATATATATGTACTAATAGTCGCTTACTTTTGTAGAGGCAACAATGAGTCAATAGGGAATTCCATTTTGGAAGAAAGAAATCTGAAATTTAGAAAAACTGTCATATTAAAAGTTTTTATAAACTATTTTAATGAAACAACAATGTATTGCAAAATAAAGCACTACTGTAAATGTATTGTAAAGTTTATTAGTAACAAAAAAGTAATGTAAAATGTAGCTCTCAAGTTTTTTTCTAATTTCCTTTAAAGTGGAAGTTTGCCCAACTGCTCAAGATCTGTTATTTTTATTTTTATACAAAAAAATTGTTGCCAAATTTTGTTACATCTAGATAAAATAATAAAAACCGGATGAAAATAAGTGGCTGGGATTGAAATAAAAACATTGAAATGAATCTAAATTTTTAATTTTCATGACAAAAATGGAAGTGAATTAGGATTTTTAGATATTGTCGCATGCAAAACATTTTATTTTTATCAAAGAATAATAGATTGATTAATTCTCTGGCGATGGGTCGGGGTTGTAGTAAACAATTGCAGTTGGAAGAAAAGACATTGAATGTGCCAAAAAGAACATTCAATAGGTCAAAAACAACATTCACCTCTTGACATTGTTTGTTCTCAAAATCAATACATGAATCCAACAAATATTTAGCATTTTAAGATTTCTACAAAAATGTAGAGCACAATACAATCACACAATTTAGAAATTAGAGCATCGAAATTCATTTAATATAGAACAAAAACATTCATACACAATGGCACCAAAGAATCTTACAAATAAAAGTTTATTTACAAAAAGAGGGGAAAAATAAATTAAAAAATCTACAAATTATAGAACCAAGTGACAATTACAATCCATATTCTCTCCATGATAGCACATAATTTATTTTTCACAAAAGAATTGTAACTATTGAATGAAGCAACATTCATGATACTTCATTAGTTATGATATTTATGAGAGCTCTCTGTGAATTCCTTTTGTGTATTCTTGCAATGAATGACATAGAGACTAATTTTCCTTAAAAACACTCAAGATTTGGGTAAGTCTAAGAAAAAGTAGGGATAAGAGCTAGGAAAACAAGGTGAGTTGTTATTCTTATTCTAAACACATTTGTTAATTTCTAAAAAAATAAGGGAAGTAAATTGAAATATTTTCTCTTACTTGAAAAACTATCCATCGATAAGAAACGGCATTTGCGGGAGCAAAGCTCCCACACAAAGTCTATCAGATTAATTAGCATACCTCTATGTCTCACCTAAAGGACATTGAATCCTTCACCCTCTAATTTATTATGCATCTAGTTGCTATGAATCATATTCATACATAATAAAAAATCACATACATGTTTTAAGGTAGTACTTAATGTTCTATCAATAATCTATAGTGTTACATCTTCCTAGTATCTCAAATATTTTATCTCCAATCAATGGATTTGTTTATCTCATTTGATATTCTATTTCAAGTTTCCTTCAAGATCTTCAATATGTTCCTTTTCATTCATATGATGACACTTTAGTTCTTCCTTTCATTAATTATCATAATGTTCACCCTCCCAACATCACTCTTACACATGAAAACATTTTAGCACAAGAATAGTCTATTCCTTCAAATCATCTTCCTCTAAAGGGTGACATCTTGAAAGATTAATTTTGTCCTTCTCTAAAAATGTATCTCTCATAACAACATTTGGATGCAAGAGATGAATACTTCCTCCCATCTCCTCTCTTTTAGGTATCAAGCTTTAGTGAGACATGATTATGCCTCTTCTACAACGTGCTTTGTTCATATGGATGTTCCTATCATTGATAATTTTCCTATTTGGAATGAACCCTTTAATAGGGATATTGATTACTCCCTCCCTCACAAATCCATTTTTAGTCATGAATATTATTCTCCTAAATTATTGACTCAGGGATGACATCAGATAACTAGGGCCAAAGGTACACCCAGCTATCAAAGCTACTTGCAAGAGTAAACACAGTGGAAAACAACACAAAGACTAGCAACCAAAGGAGATAGAAAAGCCAAAATGCTTTATAGATTCATCAAATCAACATATATTCCCAACTGTAAGGCCTTTTGGGTTACAGCCAACATTACAATTCAGACTTCAATCTTCAATGATAAATTTTGCATTCCAACTTTACTTATGCTTTTCTATATCTACTATTATGTCCTAAGACTCCTCCTAAGACCCTTTTAAATACATGCAGGACCATAATTCAACCTGTTACAAATTACCAACTAAATAAACCCTTACATTAAATGCAAACAAAGTCAAAAGTTGGCTCCTAACAAATATTAAATACTAAGCACAAAATTAACCTACAAGTTTAGCTCAAACTAGAACTAGACACGGACAACTCAATCAAAGAAGACCCAAAACAATATTGGCACTCGACAAGCTCAACACATTCATGAACTTTGCAACCAAAGAGAACTCAGAAACCACTACGAACTTAGCAACCAAAGAGAAATCGGCAACCAAAGAGAACTCGGCAACAACTGTGAACTTGGTAGCTAAAGAGAACTCAACAATGCAAGGGATTGCAACTCGGTAGCAACTAAGAAATAAGAAACTATGTAGGATAGCTATGCAACCCAGGATGCTCCTGCATCAAACTAAGGTTGAAAGAAATGATTCTCCTAAATCATTGAAATGTCACATCCTGAGTTGAACCAACTTAGATTGGGAAATCCATGTAGCATCTTTAACTAGCCTATTTTTCCATTTCACCAAGTATTCATAGTAATCTTATCCTCTTGTGCTCTTACTAACTTTTTGATCCAATATTTGTTCAATCTCTTCAATCTACTTCTTAGGATAATCATCTAATACGAAAATTTCATCATCTAACTCGTGATATTTATACAAATCAACAATATTGAATATAGGAGATATATCCATGTCATCAGGTAACTACCACTATCAAACTTTCTCAAGATCTTACAAGGTCCAAACTTCTTTATCTTCAATTTACTTTATGTTCCAATAGGGAATCTTCCTTTCTTTAGAGGAACCATCACCTCATCACCAACTTTAAAATCATGATGTCTCCTACACTTATCAACATTCTCCTTATATTTCTGATTACTTTGTGCCAACCTTAACTTTGCTTCCTCATGCAAAGACTTCATAAAATCAGAAAATTCTTCCCTTGCAACACTTCTCTTCTCTTCACCAACAAAATCCCTTAAATCTGATATCCCTTTAGGCTACATTCCAGTAACAATCACAAAAGGTGTTTGCCTTGTTCTCCTATTCACAAAATTGTTATATGCAAACTCAGCTTGTGCCAATACCATCTCCCAATTACTTGGCTTATCTCCAACTAAACATCTCAACAAATTACCCAAGATTTTATTCACAACCTCTATCTGTCCATCTATCTGTGGATGGAATGTAGAACTAAACTTCAACTTAGTACCCATCTTCTTCCATAAAGTCCTCCAAAAGTATCCAATAAACTTATTGTCTCTGTCAAAAATAATACTTCTTGGTAATCAATGCAATCTAACAATCTCTTTGAAGAAAATCTTAGCAACATGCTCAGCATCTAAAATCTTCTTATGAGCTATGAAATGAGCCATTTTAAAAAATCTATCCACAACAACAAATATAGAATCATACCCTTTTATTGTCTTAGGCAATCCAAGAACAAAATCCATACTAATGTCACTCCAAGGTTTCTCAAGAATAGAAATAGGTGTATACAAACTAGTATTTTGACTTACTCATTTTGCAACTTGACAAAATCCACAATTCTTTACAAACTTATGAACATCCTTCTACATCTATGACCATTAATACTTATCCTTCAGCAAACTTAATATCTTATCAATTCTAAAATGTCGAGCCAATCCACCACTATGTTTTTTCTTAATCAAATTCAACCTCATATAACTCTTAGGAATACACAATTGAATTCCCTTAAACAACATACCTTATTGAATAAAATATTCATCAAACTTACTTATTTGTTCTATCAAATTAGGTGCTCTACACTCTCTCCACATCTCTGAAAAATAGGATCAATATCATACAACTCCTTCATTCCATCAAAACCAAGAACTTCAATCTTCATCTCGGGCAACAAAGAATGTCTTCTACTTAATGCATTAGCAACTCGATAGTGACTCCACTTTTATGTTTGATTACAAATGTGAAATTCTGCAAATACTCAACCTACTTCATATGTCTCTAGTTCAACTTATGTTGACCTCCCAAGTGCTTTAAAGCTTTATGATTAGTATACAACACAAACTCCCTAGGAATCAAATAATGTCTCCACTTCTTCAATGCTTTAGCAATAGCATAAAACTCTTGATCATACACAGAATACATCCTTTTAAAATCATTCAACTTCTCACTAAAGAAAGCAACAGATTTACCTTCTTGACCTAATATAGCTCTTATTGCACTACCACTTGCATCACATTCAACTTAGAATACCTGATTGAAATCAGGTAAAGCCAATACAGGTAACTCAACAACCTTTTGTTTCAAATTCTCAAAACTATTATCAACTCCAAGTGTCCACTTGATTTCTTTTTAATCTCATCTGATTATCTCAGTCATAGCATTACAAACAAAACTAAAATTCCTTATAAACTACTTGTAAAAACTAGCCAAACCATGAAATAATCTTACCTCACCCACATTCTTAGGTGTAGACCACTCCAAAATTTCTTTAACCTTCTCAGGGTCCATTCTAAAACCATCAGCTAAAATCACAAATCTCAAGTACATAATCTCCTCTTGCATAAAAGAACACTTCTTCAGATTAACCATCAACTTCTCTTCTTGCAATCTCTGCAATACTTGTCTAGCATGCTCAAGATGTTCTTCCTTAGTCTTATTGAATATTAGAATATCATCCAAATAAAACATCACAAACTTACCCAAAAATCTCTTGAGAACTTTGTTAGCCTAGTTTTTCACATGTTAAAACCTTTTGCAAAAAATGTAGTGAAAAATTAGGTTACCCATTTCTTTATTAGAGATTGTGTGTCTTTTAATTGGTTATACTCTAGAAAACATCCCTAATTACATTGCCTTAATGTTGTTTGTGCCCTAGGTCTCTAAAATTTGGTTGACAATGTTCATGTTTTTGAATGTGTGCAGGAAGGACTTTAAAATAAAGCCCTAAAACCTTTGAAAATCATTTTATTATATAATTTTTGCGCTCTTTTAAATATTTTTGTGAAAATCCTTTTACCCTATCATTTGACTATTCTTTGACCTAGGTTTTCCTATGGTTAGATTGCCCTTTGTTTTATTGTTAACTTCTTAACTCGAGAAGATTCATAGTCGTCAAATTTTAGAAGATCAACGTCTATCATATTCTCACTTTTTAGAGTTGCACAAAGAAAAACCAAAGTGAGAATATGAGCATTCAACATGTGTCCTATTGGGCCTCAATTCATAAAGAAATATAGCTAAAACTAGGATCTTTCAGGATCATTGATCAAAAGTAAATCAACGATCATCACTTTCTCACTTTATAGAGATGCTCAAACTTTAGCTAAAGAGAGAAAGTAACAAGTTCATGTGTCCTACTTGCCAAAAAGATAACATTGTCTTTTTAGTTTAAATCATAATCATTTGATCTTTACCAAATCGATGACTAAATTTTAAAATTTTGGTGCTCCCTGAAAATTGACTTATGGAATGATTAATGTTGATCAATGCCAATTCATGTGAGGAGAATTATGCATAAAATAGACCATTCAATTCATATTCAGTACCAAGCGATAAATATTTCAAAGCATAGCAATATTCAAAGCTCTGATTGCATTTTCTCAAGCCATGAATTGTTACAGACAAAATTTTCTAGTGGAGCAAGCATATTTGTTTGGGTAAGTACCGAAAACCTCTGGTTATTCAAGAATTTGCAGTTTTAATTGTGATAATATAAACAATATGCCTCCATGATAGGATTTTTCTAGGAAAGTGGACTATTAGCATAGGAGTGTACATGATGATTTTCTAGAAAAACTACCTCACTCCACTAATGAAGCAGCTAAGGGGAAAGAACTAGTTCTAAAAAACCCTAGGTTGCATATCAGTGAGGGTTTGTATGATGAATAAAATATGCTAAGAGATGCAGAGACATCTACCAAAGATATAGAGTTTCTTAGAAAATGGCCTCTAAAATAAATCATGACACTCCTCTGAGAAATGTTTGACAGTTTGACATTATCAAATTAGTAGTTCCTAGTGTGTTCTTTGATGATGACCTCCTAAAAAAATAGCTAAAAGATATGATCCTATGTCAAGGGTAGTTAAGAACCATGTGGGGGACAATATTTGTAGGGTTACACTAGAGGTGATTAGGAAAGTTTTTAGGTTAAACCCTAACCATGCACTGCATGAGAAGATCGATTTGGAGGATTTTCAAGCTAGGTATAATGCTCAAAGAGTGTATCTAAGGAGCGGGCCACTGCAAGAACACTTTGTAAAGATAGGTCATTTTTTATTAGTGACAGAAAATACCCCAGAGCCATTGCTAAGAAAATATTTCAATCCTAGGACACAAGCACTTTATATTTTTCTCAGCAAACTCTTTGGGATGATTGAGAAAGATCACATCCAAGGGTCTATAGTTTTCATCATTTCTCAAACATTACAGTATAGTATGAGCTCAATTTTTTACTTTTCCATATTTTTAGGGGAGGAAATCCATAATAGATTAATACGCATAAATAAAGCTAAAGTTGTAAAACCTTCCTACTAGTATTCCATGTTGATGTACATATGTTTGTACAAATGTATTTTTATTTTCTCCAAGGAGATGAAATTGAAGTTAGAGAAGGATGGAGAAAAACTACATGTTTAGTTATGGAGTGCAGATATGACTTGGGAAGTCATTGATGCCAGCTTCGTGAGATTTGATAGATAGTTAACTTCCAAATTGAGGTTTTTATTAATTGGAGATATCCTAGGATACCTTAAACATTGTTGGAATTGATTAGGCCCAAAGATCATGCCAAGGAATTGAAGATAAGCCACAACAGGGTGGATATCATCTCATACTTAGTCTCTATTATATTCAGAGTGTATGGTTTCCAAGGGAAGCCACATGTCCATCCCTATCAAGTGCCACTAAAAGTTGGGATGGTTGAATTCCAGTGGGAGGTAGGAGGATTACAAGAGAAGGAGCTTTTTGGTGAGTCCGAAGGTACATTTTTCCCTTTTTCACTATGTTCACAATTTTATTATTACTAAAGGGGATTGGAAGAATTTGGGAAACTTTTTGGATAGGTATCAGATGGCTCAATCCCATGCACATTTTAGTGACCTTGAGGGATTTTATAACATATTTAAGGAAGGGAAAAAGGCTAAATCCTATGAACATTTTATTTATTTTCCGTAAAGACATAATTAGGAATGAATTCTCATTGCAAGAATAGGAGATTAGGAAAGGAAAATAGAAAAGTATATAGTAGAATTCTTGAATTTATTAATGCTTTAGAGCCTAAGTATAATCCCCTAGCTGATATAAAATATTGGGTTAATAAAATTAACATGCTTATGAGTGATTTTGTTGGGTTTATGAAAATACTAAATGAGAAGAAAGCAATTTTGCCTCAAGCCTATCTAGACCAAGCTATTGAGATAGAGAAAAGGTTGGCTAACAAGGCCATCATAAACCCAAGTCAATACACTATGAAGAAAAGGGTTGGGTATGTTGTGGCAAGAAGTGTACAACCTGTGCCTCTCTAAAAGAGACAACTTTCAGAAAGTCCACCTATTGCACCTGGTGCAAAGAAGCAAAACTTAGAATAGGGCTCCTCATTTAGGGTTGAGGAATATTCCCCTTCACAAACTCCCATACATATTAAGATGAAGACTCCTTGAGGGAGCAGCTACAATAGATGGGTGGCCAAAGAAATATTGTCATCACTATAGCAGAGGTAGAAGAGGGAGTGCTTGTAGAGCCCCCCATGCTATCACTAGATCTTACTGTAGAGGATTTTAAAGGAAGAGAAATTGATATTGTGGTGGAGTAGGAATCAAAGAAATATTTGGATGATGAAATCTTTATTAATTCAAGAGCATTAATCCAATTTTTGTGGCAGAACAACATAGACAATTTTGAGGCAAGGTGTAAGAAGATCAAGATAGAGCAACCTGATAGACATGACCTTGACATTGAAGAGGAGGTCAAGGCCAAACTCATGGAAGATTTTGGATAGATAACCCCTAAAGGGGGAAGGCAAATATTTAGGAATCATGATATTGCCTAAATGGGATATTGTTTATGCAATGGTTTTTAATGTAGTCATAAAGGAAAAAGAGACCCAGCTTAGAACTAAGGATGATGTTTTGTAAACCCATAGAGCGGTTAAATATAGTGATGATCACAAAGCTCTGGTCATGTGGTCCATCCAAAAAAGAGACAATGCCAAAATTCAGGAAGTCTCATATTTTGAGTGTACAAGCAATCTCATGGTCTATAGAGTAGAGGAGGTAGATGGTGAAAAGATGGCCTTAATAAATAAACAAATGGCTGACTTTGGTGTAGTTGTAGCAACCAAAGATAAAAATAAATTCTTGGAACTAAATGAAAAATTTGAAAAGGTTTTGGAAGCCTATGATGAAAGAGGCAGGAAGATTTATCAATTGGAAAGCAAAATTGCACAATTGGAGAAAAAATATGGGACACAATATGGCCCAATTAGAATTGCCCGTCCTCCCCTTGTACCACCTTTTAACACCATCCCCATTGTGGAAATCCCAAGCACTACTCAAAAACTAGAGATGATTAGCTAGATGAGGAGAAAGAAAAAATCTAATCATTACATGTTAAACTTGGAATCCAATATGAAGACAGAATCAGGGATACTATTATGTATCTAGTGGACATGGTATGATGGATCCTCTTCTATTTAGATTTATCAAGACTGATTCAAATTTGGAATGAGATGAAAAACAATGAAGTCACTTTAAAATCAATTTTGAATAAATAGATCAACAGGGATAATGTTATAACAACTTTATGTTGCTCTGTCATTTATCATTCTGATGATCAGATAGAGAAAATATTTGATTAGACTAATGATCTCATTTATTTTGATCATAAGAGGAAGATATTACAAAGGAAAATAAATAATTTCTTTTTGAAATACCTCGGCACCATTTTTGACATGTTTCCTCATTCACTAAGAGACATGGGTAGGATAAAGGACAAGGAAGAGTGGGGTAATGAATTGAAAGAATTAATGAGCATTAGATTAAATAAAGTAGTAAAAAAATAGAATTACATCTGGTTTTCTAGAACCACTAAAGAGATTCTATGGATGCAAATATTTTTTTATTCTTTAAAGCATGATTTTTTTGAAATAAAAAAGATTAGTAAGGATATCCTAAAGAGAGAGCAAGAAATTTTGAGCTTTAACTGGCTAGATGACACACTTTTTGACAAGTGGATGGTAGAATATTCCCTAGCAATATAATTGTTACAAATTGAAGTTGAAGGGGAGAGTGTGGACAAAGCATTTTCTACACAAAGGGTGGGCAATTCAAATAGAAGAGGTGGAAAAGAAGCAACAAACTACAACAATGGACACAACTTCTCAAATTGATAATCTAGTAGAAGTGCAACCAATTGGTATAAACATCTAGATATATGAGCATGATACAACACATGCAAGCCAAGTGGTTCCACAACATAGAGAGAATTAGATGGAGCAGGACCAATCGTCAGATGCAGTAGATCTACAAGAAGTTGCTATAACAAAATTGGCCGCACCACAAGAAAATCAACGAGAAAGCCATTATGTTACAAAAAGGCAAACAAACACCAAATTTTGTCTTTTTTGTAATAGTGACAGTTTTTGTCCTTTTTTTAATCTTTTTGTGCTAAGGACAGTTGTCCTTTTCCTTCGATGCCTAAAGCTTGTTGCAACTCATGCTATATAAGTGAGCTCCCAAGGCTAGAGGTTGGTCCAAGTTTTTTTCTTTGCATAAGTCTTTGTAATTTTTAAGTTGGTCCATGCATACTGTAAATAAATTCCAAAAGTGAATAAAAAGTTATAATTGTTGGTCTATTGTGTTGTTGTAATGGAGATGATTACAAAATTGTATACACTTCAAAGAAAATGAATACAAATATTGAGAGTGAAATTCATTCCAGACCTTGTCTCTTTCCTTGTCTTTGTCTTGTTCTCTGAAATTCTAATAGCAAATTTTATTGAGTTTTAGTTGTAATTCACTATGAATTATATTTCATTTTGCTTTGTTGATGATCTAATGGATTAGCTAAATGCTTAGTGAAAATTGAAAGAACATTATGGTTTTGGGTGAAGATATGATAAGTATGAGATGTGGAAGTGAATATAGATAAATCTTTACAAAATGTGTATAGATAAGATCCAGTAGTAGGTGTTTTGAATCTGTAAGATCAGCCCAATGGATAAGGCACTAGTCATCCTTATGAGTTAATCTAAATGGAATGTTTTGCATAATACAGAATAATATAATAAATCAATCTTTTATATTTCTATTAACTAAGTATGAAAATTTCAACCTGTACTTTATTCATGATGTATACATTTTGGTAAAATGGTTGGTTCCATATCTCAATATCATTAAATTAAAATAAATAAGGCTTAATAGTTAGTTGTCACTGGAATTCATGTTATAAATCTTGATTTAAAGAATAGATAAAGTTGAATTCCTAAGGTGAACCCACCTGAATCTTGCAGAATTCAAATTGGAGATGACTTTGATGTCTTGTTAGTTGGCCCTTTTTTATTTTTATATTGCCCATCATGATTTCTAGCTAATTCTTAGGTTTTCTCACATCATAAAAGCTAGTTAAAATCATTATTAAATTAGGAGCCAACAAAATGGTGACTCTACTAGGGAGTTGTGTAAAGAAATTTATTGAATGGCCCATTGTAGTCTTTGGCATTATCTATATGTTTTTTAATCTAAGTATCAGTTATTTTCATTGTCCATATATTGGTCTTTTTCTAGTGACAAACCTTGAGAATTTGAGAAATTCCAAAACAACAGGAAGAGAACAATGTGGGTTGTTTCTAATGGTGCCTTATTTGCAAACTAGAGTTTATATTCCCAAAAGTGTTTAGTCTTCAAAGTCTTCCTAATTGGCATGTTGTGTTTGATTTGCTTTCGAATATTTTCTTTCCCTGTAGTTTTTTTTCCAAGTCCTGTAGTTTTTAATATTTTCCCTTAAAAAGGGTGGCGACTTGATCAAAATGTTTTATAGATAGTTTTATATATTTCAAGTAATTGTAACAAATGGTAGACAAGAGGAAAAGTACATGAGCATTTACAAAGGTCAATCTGGAAGTTTCACTGTACATAGAATTACCTCATGGGGGTAGGAAAAACCAAGCAAAAAAGAAGATAGATCATAATCCTACTTGGAATCCTAGAGGTATTGTGTCAACACATTCACAATACCAACCTATGGTAGAAAGAGAATCATCTTCCTTAAATTTAGAATCAGAAACCACTGGACTTTTAGGAGAGATGTTTACTACCCCATTGCAAGAAGAAAGGATTTATCATGATAAGAATGTTTCCTTTATATTGGATGTCCCTTTTAGAGTAGATGTGGTAAAAGAAATGAACCATAGGTTGGGATATAGGAATCCTCTGAATACTAAATTTAACCCTAGATAAATCCCATATGTTGAAAGAAATCTTATAGATTTAGATGACCTAGTTGATTCAGAGGCACCTCTGTAGACCCGAAAGAATTACTTTCAGAGATTGAAGTTCTAAAGAAAAGGGTTGCAGAACAAGATGCTAAATGCATCCATTTGGAGAGAGAAAAGGAACCCATTACTATGAATTCTCTTGTAAAAATAGAGGCCTTACTCAGAAGGATGGATGCTCTAAAAGAGAAAAGCAAGAAATTAGAAGAAAGATCTTCTAAGTTACATGCAGTTGTTTTTTGAGATGTTGAAGCTTTGAGATCCAAAGTTCAAGAACAAGAATACCTCCTAAAAGAAAACAAAGGCATGTTATCTCCCAAATTCAGCCTTACAAACCCATTGAACCTGAAGTCATAGACCTAACTGTGAATAATCTTGATAAAGGGAAACAAAAGGTAGTAGGGGTCCAAATTAATTAGCCTCAATTATCGCCTAAACCTACTATGTCTAAACTTGATTTAGATTTAGAGAAAGCCAAGAAAGAATGAGAAGAGTTAGTCAAAGAGCTTGAGAAAGTTGAAAATGAAGCCCAAGCCGTTGAAACTAGAAGGAAAATACATTTCATTAAGTCCAATTCTTCCTTAACATCTTTGTCAAACTTATCTTCACAAGTTGAACCCTCTATCCCTACTTGTGGACCAATAATGGCTAACCAAAGTATATCTCAGTCAACACCTACTTCCTCCTCAGTAACTACCACTAGTCAAATATATGTTGTTCAGTAACCTCAAATCCCTATACAAAATCAAGGAGATAGACTGAGCACATCACATGTTGTAGGTTTTCAAAGAAGACCTATCTACATGGAGAAATATAAGCAAATGTCCTTTATAGGCATCTCTAGTTTCCCTAATCTTATTTCAAATGATTTGAGAGACAAGGTTATTAAGTTTTCAGGCAATAATGATGTGACTGGTGAAGAGCACCTAAGAAAAATTATAGATATGTTAAATGATTATGAGGTAGAACATGAGGATGCAGTAATGAAATTGTATGTTTATTCTCTTACTTAAGGTGTTAGGGACTGGTTTAGAAGACTTCCTTATGATATTTTTGGCTCCTGTAATGACTTAGAGAGTATTTTCAAGGAATGATATGGTGACAACACAAATGCTAGTTTTATGTTGAATGAATTTAACAACGTAAAGAAAAACCCAAATGAATCTACATTTGATTTCAATGTAAGATTCCAAAAGGGGATGTACAAGTTGTTTTCAAGTGATGAGATTTAGGGAGGATGTATGTATTACAACTTATTTTAATGCTTTTGATAGTATGATGGCATATACTCTAAGGGACAAGGCTCCTAGAACTTTGAGGGATGCCTATAAAATGGTTGTGAATATTGAAAATAATAGAAAAGCATCTGGTAAGTTGGGAAGAAGGGATGACCCAAAACATTTCAATCCAAGGGGAAACAAGAAAGAAGGTGACAAATTTGTTACAACTAAGAAGCCTGAGGATGATACAATGGGCCAAGGCTTAAACCTACTAAAGAACTTGAATCCAACAACAAGTCATGCCAATAAGAAAAGTACCGATGATAAACCTCAATTTAATACCCATTATAATAGGTGTACTAGGATGTAGAACTATCCCTATACTACACAATGGAAAGATTGCAAACCTATTCCTAATCCTACTCAAGGCGCTAAAGATAAAGGTACACCAGATCCTCAAATAAATTCTTTGAACATCACTGACGATTTGCCTTGATGTATTATGTGTCAATCCTCTCATTCCCCTGACTATTATATAGTTTCTCAGTCTATTTCTATAAATTAGCATGCACAAAATGAAGGAGAGAAAAAAATAGTCATGAGGATGTAGGATGTAATATGATAAACTTGTGTGATATTGGTGAGGAATCTAACTTAGAATATTTTGAAAATGATGTTGTAAGTCAGAGAAATGTATATCAGTTGTAGCATCAACAAGTTTTTTCAGATGATGAAGATCAAAATGAAGATGGGATATGCAATATGTCATTAGGTGTGAATCACATGAATTTAAGAAAACCATCAAATAAAGAGATTGATAAGATCACTCGAGAAATGATAGCCCAAGTGCATAGTGTAGACACCTAAAAACCTTTAGAAAATAAAGTATTTTTATTTTCTGAAAAAGTCCTGATGACATCATCATTTATTAATTATTTATTTATTTAATTAATTAATTAATTTTTATGCCATTAAATCCCTTTATCTTAATTAAAAATATTTAATTAAGGAATCCCTCCCAAAAATGTTTAAATCTTATTTAAACATTATTTCTTTATTTATTAATTATTTAATTAATAAATTGACCAAAAATCCTAAAATAAATAAAAAATTTATTTTTTGCCCAAAACTTGGCCAATTTCCTTAATACCACTAACCTCTTCCAAAATCTTCTAATCCTTCTTTAATTTTAATTAAAGGCTAATCCCATCATTTCCTACCCCTAATCCCAACTCAAAATATTTAATTAAGATTAAATATTAATCCTCATGTTTATTAAAAAAGTTTTAATAAATATCTCCTTAACCCAAACCCTTGAAATAAATAAAACTTTATTTATTTCCTAAAAATTTAATTTATCCTCACCCTAAGAAGTTCTAGACTCTTCTAGAAAGTCTTCATCCTCATCCTAAGAAATTCTAGACTATTCTAGAAAGTCTTTATCCTCATCCAAAGTCTAGACTCTTCTAGAAGATGTCTTTAAACCTAATCCTAATCCCCTCCTAACCTTGTCACATTCCCTAAACATGGGTTAAAACTTCCTAACCCAAGCCAAAGTTAACAAATATCTCCTCCTTCACCCACCCTCATTAAATGCCATCCACTTGCCTATCCCTAAGCTAATCCTAAACCATCCTAATCCATCCTCTAATCATTTGCACAAGCCTAAGCAAGCTTAAAACTTTCCTAATCAAGTCCAAGTCGAAATTTCTCTCA
Organism: Cupressus sempervirens; assembly: GCA_028749045.1. Classification (NCBI taxonomy): domain Eukaryota; kingdom Viridiplantae; phylum Streptophyta; class Pinopsida; order Cupressales; family Cupressaceae; genus Cupressus; species Cupressus sempervirens. The sequence continues at coordinate 798,237,932 of CM053793.1, forward strand.
TCACCCTCAAAATATCTCAACCATAAAACTTTATGAAGTCCACTAGGTCATAAATGACTCTTACAAGCCCTTTTATTGCTCTTACAAGTCATTATGAGGGTCTTTATGAAGATTTTATCCCTTGAGCCTCCTTTGTTGACTCATCCTTCCCCTTTCTTCCATCCTCTCACCATGTGACATGTGTCACTCCTTGATTGGCTATAAGGAAGCACAATCCATGTGCTCTCCTCTCATGCAATCTGAGCCCTCCATAAGCTTTTTCCCATCCTTGCATCTTAGCCCTCAATCCCTCAAGCCTCTTGCCTATAAATTGGATCCTTCCCCTTTGCAAAATAACACAATCCATGAAGTAAAGTCATAATGCTATTTTGAGAGCCAAATCCATACTAAAGCCATCTATCCACACCAAAAATCCACAATCATTCATTGAAGCCTTTGGAAGCATATTGAGCATACATCCTATCTATTTAGACAAAGCTACTCAACAAGAGAGCTTCTCATTGAGAGAGCCCATTAATGGCTCATATTCTCAATTGAGAGTTCATCTTAGTCTATCTTGAAGTTTATGAATTTTGTTTAGTTTGTAGAAGCTTTATTTAAATTTGGTTTCTATTAGCATACTAACATTGCTCATATACATTTTGGCACGCCCGGTGGGACCCCGCATGGGTCATCTTCATTAGCTTTTTTTAGTCAAGTTTTGTATGTTATTTGCTGATTTTGGCTAATTTTTCTTGTTTTTGTGATTGGTAGGATTGTATAAATTGGTTTTGTAGGTCCACATGAGCATGAAGAAGACAAAGGAACTCATAATCTATCTCATAGTGTTTGCAGATTTTTCAAGCTTATAGGTGGACACAGAACTTGAAATTCTTCTTCCTCTTCTTGTCTATATTCTTCTTATTCCATCTATTTCTTCTTCTTCTTCTTGTGGGAGATCTTGGCCATTTTTTTTTAAGGAAGAAAAATCATACACACTTCTTTTTAGTGCTTAAAATGAACCCCCAAATCATACTTAAATCCATTGAAAAATTAAAAATTTGCAAGAAAGAAAAAATCTTTTAACAAGTGAAACTAAACCAATCTAATAATTTGCATCCTTGCAACATCAAGATTTTAGATGCATTCATGCAAAATTAGGAACACTTCATTTTTGGGAATTTAAAAAGAACTTCAAGTTTTCATTTCAAAAGGTTCAAAATCAACACTACGTGCACACTAAAGTTCTTTTAAAAAATCTCATGAAAACTAAGAGTCCTAAATGGTTGCCAAAAATTGTCCTAAAAGCTTTGTTATTTGTTCCAAACAAATGTCTTATTGCAAAATCTTGAATGTTTCTTAGGATTTAAATGCATCAAAACAATCTAGGAATATCATTTTTGGGCTTAAAATATGCAAACTAGAACACAAAATCTTGAATGAAAACCAAAGTCCAAAGAGTCATTTTCACTTTTTGAGTCCAAAACAATATTGAATGATCTAAGGTTAAAACAAAGCACTTCAAAGTTCTTAAAACAACACACAAAATCTCAATCTTGAATGCTCAAAAGAAAACACTTGAATGTTTAACCACTTTTCTTTGAATGCATGTTGCTAAAATCACTCTTGAATGCCATGGATTAAAATCAAATTTTCCTTGAATGCATGATTAAAACAAAAAATCCAATCTTGAATTCTAAGGATCAATTAACCATTGCAATATCAAACACTTCATTTGGAGCTTCTAAAAATTGAACAAAACAAATCTCTTTTCCACATGCAATCTAGGTAAAGTTTGATTTTTGGACATTTAAGAAACCTTGTTAAGTTAAAATACAAATTTGCAAAAATCAATTTGAGTAGTTCCTTGGACTCACCTCTTTTCTAATCACCCATCAAATATTAACCATTGGTTGCAATCTCAGCGCCATTTATGGGGATGGGTCTACTTGAAAAAGGTGTTAAATGTTCCACAATCTAACTCACTCACTTGGTCTTTGAATGTTTGCTTTAACTTTATCAAAATTATTAAATGATCAAAACTCTAGATTAAATCGATCACACTTCAAGTTTGGACACTAAAATTGAACAACAATTGACGTGGAGAGCCTCCGGGCGCGCGCTTGAAATCAAATCTCACACACTTTTGTTTTGGGCTTAAAATAAACTCACACTCAATCTTGAATGCCTTAAAGAAAATTAATCGATACTTGACGTGGAGGGCCTCTGGGCGCGCGAGTTTTCTATTGTTGACCCTAACTCTTCTTATTGTTTGCATTCTTCGATCGATTTACTTTTGTTGGCGCTTCAAGTTGGAATTGAACATTGTCTCTTAAACATGAGTGCTTGCAAAGTCTAGATTAGCACACATAAGAGTCAGTTGGTAAAAGAACAAGCGCGTTTTTTAGCCCAAGGTCATCCAAGTCTTCTCTCCCCTTGTCGTCTTTCGAGGCCATCTTGGGTGCATAAGATTAGGATCCAAAACTTTGTTTCTTTTTAGGAGGCCTGCTTGGGGATTTCATCACCCCTTGGATGACCTCAACTCCAGCGTTCTGGCGGAGTATAAGAATTGGGAGGTGAATCGAAAGACACCTCTCTTGGGATCAAGATTTTGTCACTCGGGCTAAGCCTCAAGGAACTTTATACCCTTGAGAAGTGAAAGAGGAGAAGTGGGTTACCTCTCCTCTCGGCTGTGTGACATCTTTTTGGTCTCATCTACGGATTTGGACCTCACGTACCTTGGGTATATCGAGGACTCCTTAGCTAAACCAACTATCAACCTTGTAGACAACCATCTAGGATGTTAATGTGTTTGAGGTGACTGATCGAAACATTTGTAGAACATACACACTCCTTGGCACAAGTATCACTTTCTTAGAATCAAAAACTTCTATCTGGTTGTTTCTATCTATTGCTTGATCTTTTATTTGTTGAATGAATGTTTGCCAAACTTGGTCAATCCTAGCTTAGCGAATACTTAGTGAAGTCACTGCCTATTCCAGAAGTTGAACGAGTTGAAGCAAAACAACCAAGATCTCTCAAAGCCAAGCAGATTCAGAAATTGATGTCAGAGCAACCCAAACCCAAACAGAAGTTCCACAAAGTTAAATTCAAACCATCTCTAGCATACCAAGAACTTTCAGCCAAGAGAAAAGAAATAACACCAAGCCCACGAATTGCCAAACTCCACAAAGCAAAGGACAAAGCTACCGATGAAGCACTTCAAGAGGCCTGGTTAGAGCGCACCATCAAATTTAGCCAACATCCAGGAGTTAATCTTGCTTATGCCTTACCAACTAGGCATGATTTCTATGATTAGACACCCTTGTTTCTCCACATCTTCTTGGATGAGCTTCACTTTAGAGTCATCTTTGTAGAAAAGCCAGCCATCTTAGGTTATCCCCTTAAGCATTATTAGCTCATCCATCTCATTTAGAATCAAACCATCTAGCCAGCAATCAAAACCTCACATCCAAGCCTTCAAAATTGTTGTCACTTTTGCCAAAAGTTTGCCACTCCTAAAATCTTCCAAATCCATCAATCTCACCAAGGTTATCCCTTTGACAGAGCTTTGTCTAGGGTAATCCAACTTTGTCACTTGTTATCCCTCATCACCTTGAGCTAAAGGTTGGGATCCACAAGTGGTCAATCTTGTGTTCTTCCTAAAGGATCATCAGTCTATCCTTAAGTTGACACAATCACCACCAAGCTTGCACATAGGAAAGCAGACCTTTCGTGCTTTGGCAACATATCTTTGAAGTTAGAATCTCCAACCCAATCCTCCCTAGGTTTTGTCATATAGCTTTGCCTTAACCTAGGAAATCATTTGCATAGAGAACCCTTCCCCCTTTTGCATCCATCAACATTATTGCATCTCATCCCTAGGAGCATTTTTCATGCCACCCGTCACTCGCTTAGCCAAGAAGAAAGAAACAATGGAGCCCTATCATTTGGATCAAACAACCTCACCCCCCTTGAGCACTCAGCCATCCTTCAGCCCAGAGAAAGCTATGCCATCATGTACTGACATTGAAGCTTTCATGAACCAACCAGGAAATGCAGTATTGGTAAATGCCATTATAGACAAGAACAAAGAGACAATCATGGCTAATTTTCGAAGGGAAAATGTAGGAACCTTTGACTTTGGAAGACCCCCTCCATTATTAGATCCATCTCACCCATTGTTTGGGCAGCTACCACCACCCATAGGCTCTTATGATCCAAATTATCCTCAATATATGCCAAAAGAAGAGCCTCCAGCCAATCCATATGATCCAACAGACCCAAACATACCATCATCCACCCAAGTTGAAATCTCCATGCCGCAAGCCAACCCATCCACCACCACTCCATCCTTGGTTCATACCTCTCTGCTCCAAACCCCCTTTACCCAAAATAGCTCACCGTTCACCCCCTTCACTATTGCTGCTGCTGCTCCCCAACCCAGCCTTCCAAATCCACCCATCTCCCAAATCAGTGCTAGCATCTTTGGCCAACCTCAGTAATATACAATAGGGATGCCACCCATGGGGCCAAGTAATCAACCTTTCATCACCCCCAGCTTGTTCACTGCAACCCAAAGCACAATCCCATCATTTCCATTAGGTCTTAGGAGCTCAATACCATTAGCCACAAATCTACAAGCTACTACCCTCACTCCACAAAGCTATCAAATCCCACAAGCTACTACCAATTTTCTACCAAACTCCCAAGTGACCCCAGCCCCTGCCACCACTCTACCAAGCTTCCAAATCCAACCACAAAGCTATCAAACCCCATCAGTTCCATTCCCAAGCTTTCAATTCCCACCACCTCCACCACCAACTAATCAATTACCTCCAATTACCAACTACTTTTCAATGCCACTTCTAGGAGGTAATCCACCACCCTAGCCAACCACCAATTATTTGCAGATACCATCCCAAATGGGGGCACAACCCACATATATTGGTCAAACCCCACAAGCCCCCCGATCCTTTCCCCAAGCCTCTCAACCATCTTATACCTTACCTCCACAAAGCAATCCATTTATCCCACAGCCAGCTTATGTTCCTCAATCCCAACCTCAAATCCCATATCAACAGCAAGCCTCACAGCACATGCAGCAATATGCGCCACCTCCCCCTCAGCAACTTGTCATCCACCATGCAGCTGCCCAAACAATGTACAATCCCTATCAGCAAATCCCTCATAGCCATCCATATTCAGTGGCCCCATCCAGCACATACTTACTTCAAGGCACTCCTACATTGGGGGCACCCCAGCCATCACCTATCAATTCAGAATGGGAGCAAATGAAGATAGCTCTGAAAGCCATCCAAGAAGGGAATGATCCGAAGACATTCAAGTTTGAGAATGTGTGTCCTTACCCATTTGACAGAGCCATTACCAGGACACCATTTCCCAAACACTTTGAGGTACCCAAATTTGACAAATTCAGAGGAAAAGGAGACCCTGCCACACATATCAAAGAATTTTACATGAACTGCCAAGACGTAGCATACAATGATGTCTTCCTCTTGCGCCTTTTTCCCAAAAGCTTAGCTGGACCAGCTCTTGAATGGTTTTATAGAATCCCCTATGGCACAATTAAAAACTTTGCTGAATTATCTGAGGCATTTGTAGCCCAATATGCCCATCTTGTTGAAACAGAGCTATCAATAGTTGATCTTGTCCACACCAAGCAAAAAGGTGGAGAAAGCCTTGCCGAATACCTGCAAAGATGGCAAACCCTTACCACCCACATATCCTGCACCTTGCCAAAACGCCATGTTGTGAAAATGTTTATTGATAATGCCCATCCTAGCTTGGCTCACCACATGACCATGAACTGTTTGCAAACCTACAAAGATATCAAAGAGAAAGGAATGATCCTTGAGCAAGGACTCATTAAAGATGGTGTGGTCAAGATTTACAAGGAAGCAAACCAAAATCAATCACATTCCAATGACAAGTCTAGGTATTGGAACAAAAACAAGCACGTTGCAACAGATGGCATCACTGACACCAGACATGTGAATATTGTTGGTCCTTCTCACAACCAGTCCAACCCACCATATCAACCAAAAAATCAACAAGCTATCAACTACCAACAACAGAATAACCAAAGCTATCAAAACCACAATCCAAGACCCAACTTTCAAGGGTCTAGCAATCAAGCTAATGCCATCAATGTAGCTGCAGGACAAAAGCCTAGATTCCAACCTACACCTAGAAACTATACACCCCTTGGTGAGCCATTGGATGTCATTTTTGAGAAATTAGTCAAGGAAAACCTCATCAAATTTCCTCCTACCTAGCAAATTGACCCAAGCCAATCCAAAGCTGCATGGTACAAAGATAATGAGTACTACAAATTTCATAGGGTAAAAGGTCACACTACCCTCAGATGCATGAAACTGAAAGACTATGTGCAAGACCTCATTGATCGGAAGGAAATCACTGTTGGTGCCCAAACCTCTCCCAATGAAGGCTTACAGATCTATCAAAATGCTTTTCCTCCACACCACAACCAAAATCTTGGAAAAGCACCTATCCAAACCAACAACAACAACACCAACAACCGTCAGCCAAACCAACAGCATGGGAAGAACAATGACCACACTTCATCCTATATAGACTATGGTAGCCTTATAGGTTGTATATCTGAGAAAGAGCCTTTTGTCAATGTTATCAATATCCAAGGACCAAACAATGAGTGTACAGTCACCACTCAAAGAGCGCAATTTAACATCGCAGGCCCACCCATTCCACCAGCACCATCAGCTCCATCAAAAAGCTAGTACAATATCTTGGAACACCTTGGGAACATGCCAGCCCAAATCTCCATTTTAGACCTTCTTCGCACTAGTCCTGTGTACAAGAACATCCTTGACAGTGCTCTCATAGAATCCTGTGTCCCTTCTGATATCAATGCTACTGATTTTCGTAATCTTGTTGGACACCTCTCATCCTCATGTGCCCTATCGTTCAAACCCACCGACATACCCGTGGTCGAGCCAGATCACACCCTTCCGCTTCGCATAGCCATCATGGTATCCAACTTTTCTATGAAAAGAGTAATGATAGATAATGGATCAGCCTTGAATATTTGGACCCTAAAATTCATAAAACAAGCTGGGTATACTGAGGCAGATATCATCAGTGAGGTTATCACCATCAAAGCTTATGACAACTTGGAAAGAACCACAGAAGGAACTATTTTGTTGCCAATCAAGGTTGGGCCAGTCATCCAAGAGACACTCTGCCATGTTATTGATCTAAACCTACCATTTAACATCCTCCTCAGTCGCCCATGGATTCATGCCATGAAATCCGTTCCATCCACTTACCATCAGTGCGTCAAATTTCCGCATCAAGGCACTGAGGTAACCATCCATGCCGATCCAGAACCCTTTTCTTACTGTAATGCGGTTGAAGCTTCATATACAAACCATTGCCCTGGAATTGATATTGGCACATCCATCGCCAGCTCATCCCACACTTATAATGACCCAGAAACCATCCTCGCCTCTACCCTGTCTACCGTGAAGATCAATAACAAAGGTTGTGGAGAGTATAGTCTGTCAGATGCATTTGCTGTCGGGGTACTCCCACTTGATCCACATGCCCATGGATGACCGACATATCACAAAGCTAAGGAGGTTCCACCTCCTCGATACAAACATTTTGGCCCAACAACCTTTGTATCCTCAAAAATCCCTCTTCATGAGGAGCTCACTCCAGATATCAACAAATGGTTACATAAGGATGCACCTCAAAGAAATCAAGCACGCCTTGATCACTTCAGCCAAAAGTATCCCCAAGAACATAAGCTCATCACTGACAAATGGAACTATCAAGGTGGTGGTCTAGGACCAGAAGAAAGAGGCATGTAGTGCCCCATCGACGCACACAAGTGGGAATCGAAGTCAGGTCTTGGCTTTGGCATACCCACAATTGGGGGCACCAATGAGAACAGTCACACTTTTTTAAACATTCACCGCAACCTTGTCAAAATCGAAGACATTCCTGAGGAAGTTGAAAAGAGAGCCTACGACGATATCCTAGACCAAATCTCTCTCGGAGACTCTGTTCTCCAAGAACTATCCATCCACCTAATTGACCTACCACTCGCCCATCCACAACTCATAGATTGGGACCAACCAAGTGTCATACACATCGATGAGTTCACATCAAAGGAGGCACTTCTAAGATTCATGGGAGCTGAAACTCCTCACAAGAAAACAAAGCCAGCTTCTGCTTATATCTACAAGCTAGATCCCAAGGGGTATTTTGGAGAAAATCCCCAACCTAGTTCCGATACACCCAAAACTAGAACTAAGGTGAATCTAAGACTAGCTAAGGCAACGAAGAGAACCCCTCAGTAAGAAAATCCAGAAGAACATGAGGATTTAGCATTGCCTCCTCAAGATAATCGACCAGAGGTGTCTTCTATTCTAATTGAGGATACTCGAGAAGTCAACATTGGTTCATCAGAGATCCCCAGACTTGTTCACATTGCTGCATCCCTATCACAAGACCAAGCTGACCTCCTCTTTGAGGTCTTAAGAGAGAACATTGGCCGATTTGCATGGTCATATCAAGACATGCCAAGACTTGATCCAAAGCTTGTAGTTCATCATCTTGCAGTTGATCCAAAGATCAAGCCCGTCAGACAAAAGCTTAGAAAAATGCACCCCAAGGTGGCATTATTGGTCAAAGCTGAATTAGAAAGAATGTTAGCTGCTAAGGTTATCCGACCTATCAACTACTCAGAGTGGATCTCCAACATGGTCCCTGTCACTAAACCTTCCGGTGACATCAGAATCTGCACTGATTTTAGAGATCTTAACAAAGCTTGTCCAAAAGATGATTTTCCCTTGCCCAACATAGATATGATTGTAGATCTTACAGCTAGACATGAAATTTTGTCCCTCATGGATGGATTTTCTGGGTATAATCAAATAAAGATTGCAGAAGAGGATCAGCATAAGACAGCATTCACTACCCCTTGGGGAACCTTTTGCTACAACATGATGCCTTTTGGCCTAAAGAATGCTGGGGCTACCTATCAAAGAGCTATGACAGCCATTTTTCATGATCTCATCCATAGCATTTTGGAGGATTATGTGGATGATATCTTGGTCAAGTCTCATACCTTCATGGATCATCTTGCTGACCTGGAGAAAGTCTTTGATAGGTTAGCCAAATATCATCTCATGCTGAATCCCAAGAAATGTGTCTTTGGGGTCACATCTGGCAAGCTTCTAGGTTTCATAGTTTCTAAACGAGGTATAGAGATCAACCCCAAGAAGGTCAAGGCTATCTTAGACATGCCTCCTCCCCAGACATTGCGACAACTTCACTCTCTTCAAGGAAAGCTCCAATCTATTCAGCGCTTCATCTCCCAGCTTGCAGATAAGTGTACACCATTTTCACATTTACTGAAGAAGGATGAGAACTTCAAGTGGGATCCTTTATGTCAGCGCAGCTTCGACCATCTTAAGCAGTATCTCATCAATCCCCCTATCTTGGTTCCACCAGTTCCTGGTCGTCCCCTAATTTTGTACATATCAGCAACACCTACTGCTCTAGGGGCACTTCTAGCACAGCTTGATGACTACAACAGAGAAAGAGCCATCTACTACATCAGTAGAACCCTAGTTGGTTATGAACTCAATTACACTCCTATGGAAAAAGCTTGTTTGGCAGTTATTTTCTCAACTCAAAAGCTTCGCCATTACATGCTAAGTCATACCATCCAACTAGTCTCCAAGATTGACCCTCTCAAGTATATGCTCTCTAGAACAGCACTTACAGGCCGTTTGGCCAAATGGGTTATGCTCCTTAGTGAATTTGACATCCAGTATGTGGATAGAAAGGCAATCAAAGGGCAAGCTATAGTAGATCACCTAGCTGATGCACCTCTAATAGATGCTTATCCATTGATCACAGAATTTTCAGATGAGCATATCTGTCTAATTGAAGAACAACCCCCATGGAAACTTTATTTTGATGGCTCATACACATCTCATGGATCAGGGGCAGGAATATTGTTGGTCACACCTCAAGGAGATTACATTCCAAAAGCCTTCAAGCTACAATTCCCTAGCACCAACAATATAGCTGAATATGAGGCCCTCATAGTAGGATTAAAGATAGCTACAGAATGGAACATTGTTGAGTTACAAATCTTTGGCGATTCTCAGCTCATCATCAAGCAAGCCCTAAATGAATATCAAACCAAAGATGAAAAGCTATTACCCTACAAAGAGCTGGTTGATCAGCTAACCCAACATTTTACAAAGCTTCAGTTTACACAAGTGCCTCGAATACAGAACAAAGCAGCAGATGCTATGGCTACTATAGGCTTGCTCTTGGAAATTCCCCAAGCAGCTACACAGTATGAGTTTTTAGTGGAGCAGCTCCTCACACCCGCCTATGCGAATGAGGATTCAAACTGTGTTTGTATCTTTGTTGGTCCCCAATCCCCTTGGTACCATGAGATTCACGCTTACCTTAACGATGGTATCATATCTCCTCACCTCACACGTACCCAACGCCAAAACCTCATCTGAAAATCATCCCGCTATGTTATCATAGCCAATACCCTATATCATCAGTGTTATCACGATACTCTCTCTCGATGTTTAGACCAAAATGAGACCGCGATGGTGTTAAAGGAAGTACACTCTGGACTTTGCAGTGCCCACACGAGTGGTATTGTCCTAGCGCGACAAATCCTTAGAGCAGGCTACTATTGGCCTACCATTGAAGAAGACTCCTGTGACTTTGTCAGAAAGTGTCTCCCATGTCAGCAGCATGCAAATCTTGTGCACGCTCCGGCATAGGATCTACAGCCTATTGCACCACCTTGGCCTTTCGCTTGTTGGGGCCTTGATCTAGTTGGAACTATCACACCTCTCTCATCTGATGGACATAAATGGATAATAACAGCTACAGACTATTTCACTAAATGGGTGGAAGCAGTCCCCCTAGTCTCAGCTATAGGAGTTCAGGTCTCCAAGTTCATCTTGTACCACATTGTTTGCTGCTTCGGCATCCCATCCACCATCTTCACCGACCACGGAGGTAACTTTGAAAATATCAACATGGAAGAATTATGCACTTCCCTCCGCATCCATCCCTGCTTTTCTAGCCCATATTTCCCACAAGGTAACGGCCAGGCAGAGGCAACTAACAAAACCCTCCTCAAAATTCTAAAGAAAGTTGTCAATGATTCCGGTCGTGATTGGCACCTACAAATAAATCCAGCCCTATGGGCCTATCGAACTTCCTTCCATACATCCATAGGCACAACTCCATACTCCCTAGTCTATGGTGCCGAAGCGGTACTACCTATAGAGGTTGAACTTCCCTCCTTGCGCATATCTTTGCAAGGGCAAATATCAGATGAAGAATATAGAGTAGCTCGACTCTCCCAGCTAGATCTCTTAGATGAGAAGCGGCAACAAGCCTATGATCATCTCACAGTCTATCAAACTCATCTCAAAAGAAATTTCAACAAAAAGGTGCTTCCACGACACTTTCAGCCAGGTGACATGGTCCTCAAAGAAAACATGAAAGTCCAAGTAGATCGAGAAAAGAAAGGCAAGTTTGAACCTACATGGCTTGGTCCTTATGTTGTCACTGCTTCCTTTGGCTCTAGAGCTTATCAGCTATCTACACTAGAAGGAGAACTCTTGAATGATCCTACCAACATCATTCATCTCAAGAAGTTCTATGCTTGAAGATCCTTGGTATACCAAGCTTTTAAAAAATACAAAAGAAAAAAATAGTAAAGATAAATAAGCGTCCAATGGTGAAAACTTGGCAATTCAAGCACCTTGGATAGGTACCTTGGTGAAAACCTGGTAATTCAGGCGCCTGGTGTACTAAAGACTAATCCATTATCTATCACTATCCTATCCCTCATCCATTTACCCACCATCCCATAAGACACACTTGCTTGTTCCCTTGGTGTTCCAACCAAATATCCAAAATCTGATGAAGCTTGTAAATACCTCCTGTACAGCTTGTAAATCTTGTACCAAAGCTTGTATTATACCTTGTAAATCTTGTACCATACCTTGTCTATCCGAATCTTGTCCAAGGTTTGTACCATATTCCAGCCTATAAATAATCTTGTATCCTAGCTTGTATACTATCACGTGCACACACAAAACCCCATTTTCGCTTAATCTTTTCGCAAACCATCTACCTATCCACCTATCACCTATTATAGACATCCCATCCTTCACAAACATTTCCATCTCACAAAAACCAAAACATGAAAAAACTTGTACATTTGTAACATATCTTGGTCCATCAGCTTGTACATCCTCTTTAGCTTAGTACCATTGTATCTATCCAGCGTTCGTGTCATTTCATCCTTGGTCAACATCTTGCACACATCGCACACTTTGGTTAGATATTCCAATGCATCCTTTAGCTAGATTTCCTATCACCAAAGTGTTATCTTTCTTAGTTCAGCTTGCCAAACGCATCACTCATCCAAATCCACCAGCTTAGGTGCTCTCCGATAGGTCCTTGCAGGATATAGCTTTCCTCATGTCTGATCTTGGTCCGTTAGTACCTCGTCCTACCCATCTCGTTGGCAAACAGTTCTCTTTTGAATTTTCACTTTCTTTTGATTTGGGATCTTCCCTTTTGGGTCTTGAAGTATCTTTTCCAAGCAATCTCCTTGTTCTCCTCAAGGTTGCCACGATCTTCCATATCATGGTATGTTGCGAATGGGCAATTAGAGCGTAAGGTCTTGATCAGGTCTTTCATTTGTTTTTCTTTTCTGCTTGTGGGTTCTCCAATGTCGTTTCCACGCTGCTTCCTCTAGGATTCATGTGTGATGTTGGGGCAATCCTTGCGTGTTTGTTTTGAGTTAGTTTGTCAATCCTTTGGACGGTTGGTGAAAAGGCCTTGATGTTCTTGGTAACCTTGGCAATTAACCAACAGTCCTATAGCAAATCTAGTGCTCAACTACATGGTGGTACTTCTCTTTGAAGTATCCCCCCGCTCAAAAAGCTTCAATGGGTTTCCTTCATCTCCATTATCCCCCATCCATATCCAGCATCCGTCTCTCCTACCCCAGCTGATGCATCAATATCTCTTTGAATCACTCATCACTCTTAGCTTTAGGGATCCACAATCCTAGTCTTAGGGATCCACCAATCCAAATCAACCCACGAAGCCTCATCTTTCTAGATCCACAATCCTAGTCCTAGGGATCTCCGAAACCCATCTTCCACCAATCTGACTCTTTGAAATCCTATTGCATCAGCTTTTTAATCCCCTCATCCATCTCCCTATCCTGGATTCCTTTTTATAGCGCTCCACTCCTTCATCCTCCACCTTCCCTAAAGTCTTAAGCTTGCTTCCTCTTGTGCATCTGATTCTCCTTTATCATTCTCCCATAGTGAGAGTTTGAGCTAATTTAGCCCCTTCTCTTTGCCAATTTGAGTTTCCTTGCTCATCCGAGATTCTTGTACATTTCAAGAAGCCATCGAGCCTCACTTTCTCTCCCCTCTGCCTTCTTGAGGGGGCATCTCATAGTCCATTCTCTCCTCTTCTGCTCTAGCCTTGGGCATCTTATTTTCTTATCTTTGATGCCATGCCACTTGCGGCATCACATCAAAGAGGGGCAAAATGTAGACACCTAAAAACTTTTAGAAAATAAAGTATTTTTATTTTCTGAAAAAGTCCTGATGACATCATCATTTATTAATTATTTATTTATTTAATTAATTAATTATTTTTTATGCCATTAAATCCCTTTATCTTAATTAAAAATATTTAATTAAGGAATCCCTCCCAAAAATGTTTAAATCTTATTTAAACATTATTTCCTTATTTATTAATTATTTAATTAATAAATTGACCAAAAATCCTAAAATAAATAAAAAAAATTATTTTTTGCCCAAAACTTGGCCAATTTCCTTAAGACCACTAACCTCTTCCAAAATCTTCTAATCCTTCTTTAATTTTAATTAAAGGCTAATCCCATCATTTCCTACCCCTAATCCCAACTCAAAATATTTAATTAAGATTAAATATTAATCCTCATGTTTATTAAAAAAGTTTTAATAAATATCTCCTCAACCCAAACCCTTGAAATAAATAAAACTTTATTTATTTCCTAAAAATCTAATTTATCCTCACCCTAAGAAGTTCTAGACTCTTCTAGAAAGTCTTAATCCTCATCCTAGGAAATTCTAGACTATTCTAGAAAGTCTTTATCCTCATCCAAAGTCTAGACTCTTCTAGAAGATGTCTTTAAACCTAATCCTAATCCCCTCCTAACCTTGTCACATTCCCTAAACATGGGTTAAAACTTCCTAACCCAAGCCAAAGTTAACAAATATCTCCTCCTTCACCCACCCTCATTAAATGTCATCCACTTGCCTATCCCTAAGCTAATCCTAAACCATCCTAATCCATCTTCTAATAATTTGCACAAGCCTAAGCAAGCTTAAAAATTTCCTAATCAAGTCCAAGTCGAAATTGCTCTCATCACCCTCAAAATATCTCAACCATAAAACTTTATGAAGTCCACTAGGTCATAAATGACTCTTACAAGCCCTTTTATTGCTCTTACAAGTCATTATGAGGGTCTTTATGAAGATTTTATCCCTTGAGCCTCCTTTGTTGACTCATCCTTCTCCTTTCCTCCATCCTCTCACCATGTGACATGTGTCACTCCTTGATTGGCTATAAGGAAGCACAATCCATGTGCTCTCCTCTCATGCAATCTGAGCCCTCCATAAGCTTTTTCCCATCCTTGCATCTTAGCCCTCAATCCCTCAAGCCTCTTGCCTATAAATTGGATCCTTCCCCTTTGCAAAATAACACAATCCATGAAGTAAAGTCATAATGCCATTTTAAGAAGTCATTTTTACATCAAAACCATAAACTCACACCCAAATTCCAACTCCATTTGAAGCCCTTTTTGAAGCATAATTTTGAGCATACATCCTATCTATTTAGACAAAGCTACTCAACAAGAGAGCTTCTCATTGAAGAGAGCCCATTAATGGCTCATATTCTCAATTGAGAGCTCATCTTAGTCTATCTTGAAGTTTATGAATTTTTTTTAGTTTGTAGAAGCTTTATTTAAATTTGGTTTCTATTAGCATACTAACATTGCTCATATACACATAGTACTTACAATCTAAGAAACAAAATTTTTAACAATGTTGCTAGTAAACCATCAAGTATTTTCATTAAAGACATTACTCATAAAATGAATGATGAGAATAAAAATGACAACCTAGTGATAGTTAAGATTAAAGATAGTAAGAATAAAAAGTGGGAACCAAAAAAGAAGGTACAGTTTCAAGGAGTTGAAATAGTCAAGGTAAATGTACAAGAAATGAAATTAGAATCTGATGTCATCAAGCAAGTGGAACACCTTGCTATTCAAGCACTAGTAGCTAGAGGTAATTTTGTTAAACCTATTGTCTATGATCCTATTGATATGATTGCAATGTTTTCATAAATCATTGTCAAAGTTCCCTTATCTGAGATGTTTAGGATAGAGGAACACAAAAATAAGGCTTTGTTTTGGTTAGGTGGGATAGGAAATAGTGATGGTGTTGAACAAGAACCAATAGTCATGTAGTGGACACCACTCATAATAAAAGACAAAGAAGAAAAAGGAGTCATGTCCCAAATACCCAAGATGTATTTGGACAATTCATCTGCAACTTACATAGACAACATTGACCCTTTCTTTCTCAATCTGGTCATAAATGGTAGACTTTTAAAAAAAATCATAATTGACTCAAGAGCATCAAATACTATTATGCCTTTCAAAGTTATGGAAGCCCTTGGCTAGGAAGTAGATACCAAATAGGGTAGATGTAGAGCGATGGATGCAAGGGAAGTGCTTGTTATAGGTACAATCAATGCCTTACCTTTTAGATTAGTTGCTTCTTCTAATGTTGAGTTGAATATGATTATCTTAGTAGTTGATATTCCTCCACATTACAGAATGTTACTCTCTAGAAAATGGAGTGTTTCAATTTGACTTGTCTTATGCTACTTTTCACATAGATGATAAAGCTATCAAAATTGATAGAGAACCAAGGGTCACTCATATGTTTGAAGATAATATTGACAAATATGATACATGTTTTCTAGATACTAAGGTTAATGCTTTCAAAGGTGAACTTGTTATTCAAGAAATACGAAAATCACCCCCATAGAGGTAACAAGTTGTATGGACTCTCAAAACTTATGGACTATGTACTTTGATGGAGTAAATTCTAAAGAAGGCTCAGGAGCTAGAGTAGTTTTTATATCTCCAGATAAGAAAACTTTTAGGTATTTATTTACCTTAAATTTTACATGTACTAATAACATTGCAGAATATGAATGGAAGAATGATTGAGTTGGAGATTCGGGCTGTAGATATCCTTGGAGATATTGCCTAAGCCTTTCTCCTGGCTTTTTGGGCTTGTCCTCGCTTTTTTGCTCTCCTTCCCTTTTTTTTTTAAATGTTTTTTTCTTATTTTGCTATGGGAGGTTTTTGTTTTTGTTAGTGTCTTTTATGTTGATGATATTTTAAGTGCTTTTTATAGGTTTTTCTTTTTTTATTGTAAGGTTTCAAGACCCCATTAAAATCTATTTTCCTTAATCAAAAACATCACAGAATATGAGGCACTTTTATTGGGATTAAAAGTGGCATCAAGTCATGGGATTAATAAATTGCATGTTGTTGGTGACTTAGAGCTAGTTGTATCTTAGGTTAAGGAGACATATGCTTACAAGAATAAAAGGATAAAATAGTATAGGAATGTTGTTTGGGACCAAATAGAAGCATTTGATGCTTTTGGCATTTCTTGGATAGATAGAAGCAATAAAAAGATGGATGACCTATTGGATAATATAGCAATCAAGCCAGATGACATATTATTTGCTAGTGTGTCTAAAATTGAGATGTGGGATAGACCATCTGTTCCTAACAATTTAGAAAGTTGGCAAGTATTTGTTGATGACAAAGACATATTAATTTTCCTTCTAAATGAGGATAAGTACCATGGCCAAGAGTTGGAATGTAATGCTTTGGTTGAAACAATAGATAGAAAGGAAACAATTTTTGGCCAAGAAATTTTGTAATTAAAGCCAAACAAGGTACCTAAAGGATAGGTGGTTTTATAAAGTTTTTTTGACAACTAGGATAGGGTGCATTTAGAAGTTAGAGATCAAAAGCCACAGGAACTTGAAGAGATTAATCTTGGCACTGTTGAATCTCCTAAAAAGGTGTACATTGGTAAAACTTTATCCCCTATAATTAGGAAGTCTTTGATTAATCTGCTGAGAAAATTCAGGCATGTCTTTGCATGGTCATATGATGACCTTAAGGCTTATAGGGAAGATATTTTTCAACATGTAATACCTCTCAAAGAAAATGTCAAGCCATTTAGAAAAAAATCAAAGGCATGCCAATCCCACTTTAGCCCCCAAAATCTAGGAAGAACTTACGAAGCTTATGAATGGAGGGATCATCAAACCAATCAGACATTCTCCATAGGTGTCAATCTTAGAACCAGTTAGAAAAAAGAGTGGTGATATTAAGCTATGTGTTGACTTTAGGAACCTAAATATTGCATCTTTGAAGGATAATTATGGGTTGCCCAATATGGAAGCCATGTTACAACAAGTTACTAGTTCAGAGTTGATGTTAATGATGGATGGTTTCTCAGGGTATAACCAGGTCCTTGTTGATGAGAAAGGACAATTTAAAATGGCTTTCACTACTCCTTAAAGAACTTATGTGTATGTTAGGGTGTCATTTGGCCTGATAAATGTAGGAGTAATATTTCAAAGGGCCATGGATGTAGCATTTAAGGAATATATTGATAAATTCATGGTTATATATCAAGATGATCTCATAGCATATCAAAAAAGGGTGAGGACCATTATAAACATTTGGAAAAGATTTTTATTAAAGCCTTGGAGTATGGTGTTTCTTTAAACCCAATTTTTGAGTGAAAGTAACAACTAAGTTGCATAATGTAAACCAAAAAAGATAGCTTAGTGATGACCTAGTGATCTAGTGATGATCGAGCAACAAGATGTAGCTATGACCAAGTGTCAACAACTTAAGAGTTTGAGAAAGCATCAAGATTTGTATATGACACAATTGAATTCTTGAAATAATCAAAACATGTTGATGAGTTGGATTATTTAAAGCATGAAAAATTTTAGTTGAGTGATCAAAGGCTAAGATTTAAAGAGATGTTTCAAGAAATTTCAAGAAGGAAGAAGAAGAACATAATATAGCTAGATTCATTGAATTTTTTGAATCTAATCATAACCCTAAGAACCACAGTTATGTTTAAATAGAAAAAGATCTAATCTACCTATTTAAGGAGACATATAAGATGTTTTTTAGGGTTGTTGGACTAGACTTTGTGAAGACAAGTGGAGAGAAGACTTGAAAAGGAGAAGTGTGAAGTTTTTGCTATGGAGATTGCTTGAAGAGTTGCCAAGTAGATTTGAGTAATGGAGAGAGATAGAATCTAGGCTGTGAATCGATATTGAACTGAATGGAGATCTAAATTTGTAAAGTGAGTTGCATGTTATCAAATCAAACCTAGCTATTACTTTCTAATCATTGTGTCAATAATAAATCTCGATTATGGTTTACCTAATAGTCATTTGTAAATCCTTTAACAAGGTGAAATTCTAAGGGAATGATCTAAATTCCTCTAACAAGACCACTCCTAATGAGGTGATTAAATCCTTTAACATGGTCACATGTAATAGTGTGTTTTGTAAACTTTAACAGGGTTGGCTCCTAACAAAGCTCACTTCAGGATAGTGAAAAGTGGTAGCATGTTAAGTAGTGGTTTTTCTCAAATTGGGTTTCCACAATAAATACTAGTGTCAAACATTTTTGTGGATATTTTTTATGTGTTTATGCTACTTATTGTTTGAACTTTGAAGTTTATTGTTAACTGTGATATTATTCTGCTAGTCAACACTTATTGAATAGAGAGAGAAATTAGGTTGATTAAGTTGAATGGTGATGAAAAGTTTTATTTGAAATGTTACTCATGATTTTGATTGAGCTAGTTGGAGTTGTTAAAATTTTATGTTATACATCTAGACCCAAGGATAACTAACTCACCCCCCTCCCCACCCTCTTAGTTATTCTAAATATTGCAACAATTGGTATCAAAGCATTGGTGTTTGTGAGAAAGCTTGAAAGACATAAAGCTAAAGATCAAGATGTATAAGAGAGAAGTACCAAAGTTTAGCAAGGAGAACTTCTTCATATGAAAAAGGTTGATGAAGTTGTATTTGTCTAGTATTGGCTATTATGCACTTTACTATCTGGAGAATGAGTACATTGAGGTTCTTAGACCTATGATAGTTGAGAAAATGAAAAAGAAGCGAGAGCATAACCAAATGATGATTGAGCTCACAACCTCACTAAACTATTCTAAACTTGAAGAAGTCAAAGACTATGAAAATAAAAATAAATTATGAGACAATTTGGCATTGATCCATGGAGGAGACACAAATGTGTTGAGAGCTAAGGAAGAAAGCTTAAGAGGAAAGTTTGATGACATGCAAATGAAGGAAGGTGAGAATGTGGCACAATTTACTGGAAGAATCAAAGAAGTGGTGAATGCAATCAGGAATGTTGGTGGTATCATATTTGAGGAAATAGTGATCAGCAAGGTATTGAGAACTTTACTTACTATCTATGCTTTTAGAGTTTTTTTAATACAAGAACTTAGATGTACACCTAGTGACGATCTAACATTGGATAGTCTAGTTAGTAGAATCATAGCTTTTGAGTTGGAAAATTTTGATAATTACACACCTACTAATGTTGAAAGTGCTTTCAAAGAAAAACTTACTCTTGATGAATCTAGAGGAAAGAAGAAAAGAAGGCATGTGAATAGTTAGAGTGAATCGGATGATGAACTTGGTGAACTTGAGGTATTATTGGCTAGAAGACTACCAAGAGGAAAGGGAAAATAACTACCTATTATTTGTTTTGATTCAATAAAAATAGGTTTTGATAGGACTCAAAACCTTTTACAAAGAACAGAGCGTATAAGAAAAAAAAAATCCAAATGAACTATGCATCAGCAACCAGAAACAAAGAACCCCCAACAAAGGATCAGACAATAGAGACAACAAAAACACCAAAGAAAGATAGCAAAAGAAGAGCTAGAAAGTCTTAAATAGGTCTACTACCTGATCAACCAAAATGTTTATTTTACCTATAGAAGCCCTTAGCTCATCAAGCTCTTTATCATCCATAGCCTTAGCTTTCTTTGAACTTTCCTATTAGTTATTTTAGCCAACCCCTAACTATATTACTCTAATGTCATTTATACCCTAGGTCTCTAAGATTGGTTAACATTGTTCGCAAGCCTAAATTTTCCCTCTTCTAATGTTACGAAGTAAAGGCTAGTAGTGGATCGTAATGGTAAAGTGTGGGGTCTCTTGATCTTATTATATCTCATATAATCATAGCATCGTGGGTATAATTTTTGAAGTTTTTGATCTTACAATCATCCTATTATCGTGTCATCATAAGTATTTTATGGTAAGATGGCAAGTGATATGATGTTATGACAAGTTGAAGGGTGTATAAGTGTAAAGGCTTAAAAGGGATCCTGTGACCATATGAGAGCAAGGAGGAATGTGAGATCGTAAGACATAAAATAAAAAGGTTGTGAAGGGTTCCAATCTTACAACAAGTGAAAGATCATGTAAGCATAAATTTTCCTAGAAAGAATTTTGAAGCTATGAAAATAAGGAGATCATAAGATTGTAAACAAGGAAATGATAAGTGATATAGTGATGCAAAGTGGGACCAGACTTAGATGCGGGCCAAAAAATGGAAATGTGTCAGAGCAAGTTGATAGAGTGGCATGTTCTAGTTGGTCAGAGGTGCTGACTATGACAAGGGAACTTCATTTTTATGGAGACCATTAGATCTTGTTAGATAAAAGGTTATCACTTTCTCACTTTATAGAGATGCATGAAGTTTAGCCAAAGTAAGAAAGTGACGTAGTGACATGTGGAAATGATGGGGCTAGGTGCATGAACATAAAAAATTATTCCACATGGCATTTGAATCTTTTGATCTTATAATAATTTGTTGATCATAAGATTGCAAGAGAAAACCATGAAAGTTTCTGATGCCATGAGATAACCTCCAGTGTATGATTGAGAGTCAAAGATAGCAGTTAAGGGGAAACTTCCAAAGTCATGAAAAGGTTAGTTGGTTGTGATTGAGAGCTTGTAAGGAAATAAAAGGTAAATCCTAATGCTATGCAAAGTTGTGTCATATGATCATATGGGTTGGGACACATGTTAGTGATGCTATGGAAAGGTTATAAAATGCTAAGAATAAGATTGTAATTCCAACTGACGTCTTGATCTTACAACAAACTGTTGATCATGAGATTAGAGAAGATTTGAAGGGAACCCTTGACCATGTGATAAGCAAGTGATCATAATATCATAAGGGCCGATATCCTTTCCTGAGATGATGTGAAGGGTTTGAATTCTAAAGTTGATCCTAAGATCATGAGCCCCAAAGTAAAACATGAAAACACTTTCTTCCTTTTTTTGTGCTGGAAACAAGATGATCTGGTAGAAGTCATCAAAGATATAAGGCCACCTAGAGAGGTTGACTATTGAATCTAGTTGACTCGATAACACAGCTGACCTAGCATTGTTGTAAATACTTTCAAAGCAATTCAATGATGATGAACAAATCCTTTGATTTCTTGCAAACATCTTTTGGTTTTCTCTATGCCTGATAAATGCAAGTTTCATTCTATCACTATCATGGTGATCCATCTACCTGTCAGAGGAGTTATGGTCATCATTTATGTCTCTTTAGGGCCCAAGTTACACATCAAAATTATATTTTCTACATATGAGAATGCATCCAATCAAATCTTTCTAGAATTAGTAGTTATTATTCTCTACAACTTGAAGTTAGTGGTTGAGTTTTAGGGTTGTGAAGTCTTCTTAGTTATGCCTAAGCTATAAAGGCAAATTTTGTGACTCTTTCAAAGGGTCAATCTCTTCGTTGATTCTATATCAGTTGTATTAAATACTCTATTATTGTAATTCCCTTTGCCTCTAAATGAATATACTTCTCTATTGTACCTCTTTCTCCATTAATATATTGTGCAATATCTTATTGCCTTCTGTTAATGTGTTGCTTCTATTTTTCAACCTATATGTTGTATCTATTTTTCCTTTGAATGATATAAATTGAATATCCTTCCTTATAAAATTCTATTGGTTTTTTATCTTCATGTGGTTGTTGACTTAAAGAAAAGATTGAATCTATGTACTTTGGGATTATATTGATGAACTATGCAGCTCTAGAAAAAGATAAGACTGAACATACTATTTGGTGTATTGCCCCTCTAGATTAGATAGAGATAAGACTGAACATACTATTAGTAGCTGAACAAGGAAGCAAGAATCAAAGTAATCAGTTAAACATGTAACGCATGATACCTAGATTCCTGGAAGTTGTTTAAAGTCAGATAAAAGAGCAGATCTAGCATTTTCTATGATCTATATTTGTGAGGAATTTAAGGGATAATTAATGTCTTTACAATTGTACGTTGCAGTCTTAAGTTGTAACTGACTTTCCTTCGTGAGGAAGTCGTAGTTATAGGAGTTTTTTGTTTTTCCTTCCTTTTAAATAAGACCCCATCTATATTTATGAGGGTAGGTAGTGAGTAGACAGACAGAGTTGAGAGACATCTTGTTGTTTTTCCCAAGTTATTGTAACACTACATATTTGAATGAATACATGACTTTGCTAAGTTTCTACACTTTTATCTAAGCTTATCTTTCCTTCATTCTTCTATGGGGTCCCACACAGAAGGTGGAGTTTACTTTAGTAAGTAGGAGTTAGACTCAATTTTCTAAGTTAAGATTAGAACTGTTGTTCCTGCAGCCACTGGAAACAGAACCAGTCACTGTTCCTGCAGTAGTAGGTGCATAGATGTATGGTTAAATAATTAGAATTTCCTTCCAAGTATTTGATAGTTGTCTTTCCTTTAGATAAACTAGATTTCCTTAATGGTTATTGCATTCAAGGTAGTAGTGACTTTTAGCAAAAACTAGAGCATATACTTTGCAGACATCATCTCAAGTTCACGCTCCTAGATTGACATTTAATGAAAATCAACATAGTACTTTGGTAGTAAGGGATGTCCAATCCTACAACTAAAAAGGTGTTATATTGATTAGACAAACATGATGCAGGCCCTAATGCAAAATATAGACAAGAAGTTGCAAGATTAGGGTTCCAATCTAGAAAAGAAGTTGGAAGACAACTTCTCAGTGGTGCAAAAGATGAGAAACAAGGTGGTGACCTTAGAAAGGAAACAAGATCAAGGTAATAGGACCTTTCAGCCTCATTATCAAAACCCCACATATAATAGGCCACCAAGTCAAGGTCAAGGTTATGTTCCATAAACCAAACTAGACCTATGGGCAATGCCTCTACTATAAATACAAGTTGCAAATCCGAATAGGACATTAGTTGCTCAAAAGAATCTTACTCAAGAAAAAGAACATTGTCCCTCTTGTAATTATTTATATGAATATTTCCTGTGCCATAAGGAAGAATCATCTCATACATTAACCACACAAGATCAAGTAGTAGGATAGTAGTATAGTGCTAATCAACCTATTGATAGTTCTCACTTATAGCAGTAGGGTGATTTTTCTTTTATGAACCATTAGCTAGAGGAACATTGTCATGCTAAGCATGATAACTATGACATTATAACTCATAATACTAGAAGCAAAAGAAGAGCCATTGAGAATGCTACACCTCCTCCATCAAACTAGGCTTTACCCTCGGGTGTTGCCCCTCATACTCCAATTATAAATGCACTATCAAATGTTGTTCCCCAGTAGAAGAAAAACATAAGCAACAAGAGGTCTATTGAATCTCAAGATGCTCAAATTTAGTCATTGTTTCTTATAGTCCCCAAGGCTCTAGTCAAAACAATTGGCACTCTTCTCAACCTAATAGATCAAATGAAGAGGACTAGTGTTAATATTCCAATGTGAGATGTTCTCACTATGCCACCATAGATGGAGCTACTATAACAAGAATTAAAGACTATAAAGGTGTTGAATTGGTCAGTCACCTTAGATGAGGCAACAATTTTGGTGTACCCAATAAAAGAAGGAGACACAAGTAAGAAAAACAAGCCACCTCCTTTTTATGTCTCTTTATTTATAGGGGACACAATAATTTATAATCGCATGATAGATTCTAGAGCTAGCAATTTTGTGATGCCTAAATGTGTAGTTGAACTCCTTGGTATTAAATATGAACCAATGGTCTGCCACATTCTCCTATAATAAAATACCTTTTGGACTAACCAATCTAGGTGCTACCTTCCAAAACACAATGGAGATGGCTTTCAAGAGCATGCTTGAGAAATTTGTGTTGGTCTACCTTGATGACATAATAGTCTACTCAAAGAATGTGGCAGGCAACTTTGGTCATCTAAGGAATATGGTGTGTCCTTAAATCCAAGCAAGTGTGTGTTTACCACCAGTCAAGGAAAGTTTCTAGGATATATTATGTCTGGGGATGGCTTAACCATTGATCCAAAAGGAATAAAATAAATCCTTACCCTTCCACTTCCTAGTCATAAGAAGGGGTTGCAAATTTTTCTTGGTAGGATCAACTTTGTAAGAAGGTTCATTCTTAAGCTTGCTACCATGGTCAAACCCCCTATAGCCATGCTGAAGAAGAATATGGTTTTCACTTGGAAGAAGGAAGCAAGAGGCAATTTTGAAGAAATCAAAGTAGAAATAGCATCAACTCCTACCCTTATCAATCCCAACTTTGATAATGATTTCATTCTCTAAACCCTTGGGGGTGAGTCAAACATATCAGTTGTCTTAACATAGTTGAATGATGCAGATGAAGAGAAACCTATAGCCTTTTTTAGTGAAGGGATAAATAATTATGAGGACAAATATAGTTATTTGGAAAAGAAAGTTCTTGTTGTCATAAGAGCTTTAAAGAAATTCAGACATTTGTTATCACATAACAAGTTCCAGCTCCTAGTTCCACATGCAAGTGTGAAGGAGTTCCTCTTAAACAAAGATATCAATGAGAAAAGAGTTGGATGGATCACTAAGGTCATGGAATATGACATTGATATGAAAATTACAAAGCTTGTGAGAGGTAAAGGATTGTGTGAGAAAATGAATTTGTCCCAAGAAATGACTAAAGAGGTTGCACTAGTATTAGAAGATGAATAACCAGCAAAGGATGAAAATCTAAATAGTTAGATACATGATATAACAACCTTTTTATTGGGAGGGGGGTATCCATAAGGATTAGATGTAGCTAAAATAAGATAGTTTAGATTGCAATCTATTCCTTTTATCCTAGTGGATGGGATTCTTTTTGGGAGATATCTCAATGGAGTCCTATTAAGATGCATTAACCCTAATCAAACAGATAGAATGATCAAAGAGTTTCATGATGGCCCTGATGGTGGCCACTTCTCAACTAGAACAACAACCATAAAGATAATGAGAGCTAGTTATTATTGGCCAACTCTATTTAATGACTATCATAAACATGTGAGGAAATGTGAGAAGTGTGTCTTCTTTTCAGCTAAAAAAGGTTAGAAGTTCTTCCCCTTCATCCTATTTAGGTTGATCAACAATTTGCCCAGTGGGGATTGGATTTCATTGGTCCAATCAACCCACCTTCTAGCTCTAGTCACGAGTGGATATTAGCTACAACAAAATACTTTACAAGGTGGATAGAAGTAGTAGCTTTGAAGAATTTCACAAAGACTTTAGTAGTGGAATTCCTTGATGGAAATGTTACCAGGTTCAGTGTCCCTTTAACAATTATATCAAATAATGAAAAGTCCTTTGTTGGGACTCACATTTTCTCTTGGGTAATTAACTATGGTATCTATTTGAGCACTTCCTCAAATTGCTATCCCTGGTGAAATGGCTTGGCTGAGTCCTCCAACAAAAACCTAATCAAGATTATCAAAAGGACAATTAAAGACAATCAGAGGTGTTGGCATTCAAAGTTGAGAACAACTATTTGGGCTGATATAATTACACCTAAGAGAGAAATTGGGAACTTTTCCTTCATGCTAGTATATGGAAGGGAAGCAAGGCTTCCTATTTCACTAGAGTTTTCCTCTCTTGAATTAGCTCTTCAATTAGAGATAATTGAAGATAATGCCATGACAGTCAGGATGACAGTATTGATTGAACTAGAAGAAAAAAGATAGCAAGTTATGCAAACACTTGAGACACATTGGAAACAAGTCAAAAGGAGTTTTGATAGGAAGGCTAAAGCTAGGGTTTTCAAGGAGGGAGACCTTATTCTCAAGTGGGATGCAGACAAAGCTAAACTAGGTAGACACTCCAAGTTTGATGCTATGTGAAGTGGCCCATATGTTATCACTAGTTATAAAGAGGCCAATGCTTTTCAGTTATCCAAGCCTGATGGTGATATTCTTCCAATTCTAATCAATGGAATTTACCTTAAGCATTGATTCTAGGGAAGATTAAGGGTTTCTATATATAATAGAGTAGTTTCTTAGTTTTTAATACGTGCATGAGTATAGGCTATTTCTCTATGAATTAGCAAGGTTTAGAGGTTTTTGTAGTTGTAGATGTTATAGTTTTTATTGCAAAATAGAGCTCATTTTTGTGATTTTGTGCCCAATGGATTGCTAAGGCCACTAGCAAGCAAGCATCCCTTTTGAGTTGCTAGAAATTTTAGTCATTTTAGCCAACCCCTAACTATATTTCTCTAATTTCATTTATACCTTGGATCTCTAAGATTGATTGACATTGTTTGCAAGCCTAAATTCTCCCTCTTTCAATGTTACTAAGTAAAGCCTAGTGGAGGATCATAATGGTAAAGTGTGGGGTCACTCGATCTTATGATATCCCATATAATCGTAGCATCACGGGTGTACTTTTTAAAGTTTTCAATCTTACAATCATCTTATTATCATTTCATCGTAAGTATTTTATGGTAAGATGGCCAGTGATATGATGTTACAATAAGTTGAAGGGCATATAAGTATAAAGGCTTGAAAGGGAACCCATTACCATACAAGAGCAAGGAGGATCTGAGATCATAAGACATAAAATACAAAGGTTTTGAAGAGTTCTAATCTTACAACAAGTGGAAAATCATGTAGGCGTAAGTGTTCCTAGAAAGACTTCCAAAGATACAAAAATGAGGAGATCATAAGATCATAAACAAGGAAATGATAAGTGATATAGTGATGCAAAGTAGGACCAGACTCAATTACAGGCCGAAAAAGGAAATGTGTTAGAGTGAGTTGATAGAGTGGCATGTTTTGGTTGGTCAGAGGTGTTGACTATGACAAAGGAACTTCATTTTTATGGAGACTTTCAAATCTTGTTAGATCAATGGTTGTCTCTTTCTTGCTTTATAGAGATGCATGAAGTTTAGCCAAAGCAAGATAGTGACGTAGCAACATGTGGAAATGGTGGGGCTAGGTGCATGAACATAAAGAATTATTCCTCGTGGCATTTGAATCTTTTGATCTTACGATAAGTTGTTGATAATAATATTGCAAGAGCAAGAAATAAAGGTCTCTGATGCCACAAGATAACCATCAATGTACGATCGGGAGTCAGAGATAGCAGTTATGGGAAAACTTACAAAGTCATGACAAGGTTAGTTGGCTACAATCGAGAGATTATAAGGAAAGAAAAGGTAAAGCTTGATGCTACGTGAAATTGTGTCGTATAATCGTATGGGCTAGGACACATGTTGGCGATGCTACGAAATGTTATAAAATATTAATTGTAATATCATAATTCCAATCGACACCCCAATTATGATAAACTATTGATTGTGAGATCGGAGAAGATTTGAAGGGAACCCTCAATCATGCGATAAGTAAGTGATCATAATATCATAAGGGCCAATTTCCTTGCCTAAGATTGTTAGTTTTTGGTGATTTATTAGGGAAGTATTGTACATACTCCATTTTTTTGGGGTTATTTTATTAGCATTTTATGGCTGACATGTTGTAAGTAATTTTAACCCTAAAGTAGAAAAAATACTTGTATAAAAGGGCTTAGAGTTAGGGATTGTTTTATAATGTGTGATGTGAAATTTCTTCTTGCAATGGTATTAAGCCATAAGGGATTATGGTCACTAGATCGTAATAATATTGGATTTTCTATTTGGTGGACGTAGCCCAGGGTTTGGGTGAACCATGTTAAATCTTGGTGTCTTGTGTTCTCTTCTATGTGATCTATTATTTTTTAATATTGTTTATATATGCATGTAACTGTTATTTTTGTCTAAGGTTAATCCTAATAGAGATGATACAAAGGTTTTGAATGCTAAAGTTGATTGTAAGATCACGAGCCCCAAAGTAAAACATGAAAACACTTTCTCCCTTTTTCTGAGATGGAAACAAGATGATCTAGCAGAACACTTCAAAGATATAAGGCGACATGGTGAGGTTGACTATTGAATCTAGTTGACTTGATGACATAGCTGGCCTAGCACTGTTGTAAACACTTTCAAAGAGGCTCATTGATAGTGAAAAAATACTTTGATTTCCTACAACCATCTTTTGGTTTTCTCAACACCTGATAAATGCAAGTTTCAATCTATCTCCGCCATGGTGATCCATCTATCAATCAGAGCAGTTATGGTCGTTGTTCCTATCTCTTTAGAGCCCAAGTTGCATTCAATTTTTTTGCATATAGACATGCATTTGATCAAATCTTTCTAGGACTAGTAGTTATTGTTCTCTACAACTTGAAGTCAGTGGTTGAGTTTTAGGGTTTTAGTGAAGTCTTCTTGATGCAGGAGCATCTTGCATGGAAAATTATTGGAAAAAAAAAGTTGGAAAAAAAAAATTGAAAAAAAAAAAATCTGGAGGAGAGAGAAAGTGACAAAATTTAAAGGAGAAATAATAAAAAAAATTTAAAAAGGAAAAAAGGAGAAAAGAAATGAAAAGAGTATTTCTATTTTCGAGGTGCATAGGTAGCATAATAAAACAAAATTAAAAATAAATGGTTGTCATTCCATTTATCGAGGTGTGTGGGTAGAATTCTAGAAAGTTATGAATATTGTAGAAAGTTGTGGATAATGTAGAAGGTTGTGGAAATTGTAGAAGGTTGTGGAGGAATTCTAGAAGGTTGTGGATAAGTCATGTATTGGGTGGTAAGTGCCTATTTAAGCAAGGCATATGAGCATTTCTAATCAAGCTCGAGGAGTAGAAGAGCGAGAAGAAGGTGAAAGCTCAAGGAGAAGCTTGAGAAGTAGAAGCTCGAGAAGTAGAAGCTCGAGAAGTGGAAGCTTGAGGAGGAGAAGCTTGGGAAGTAGAAGCTTTGGAAGGAAAGCTTGGAAAGGTGAAAGTTGTGGAAAGTGAAGCTTGGAAAGCTTGGAAGGCTTCAAGGTGTGAAAGAGAAGGAGGAAGTGAAGAGTGAGTTTTCCTGAGTCTGTGGACAAAGCACCGAATGTGAGGCAGTTTAGAGCAGGATTGTGATGGACTTGTGAGTGTGTAGACAGAGTGTCGAATGTGAGGCAGTTTACACTTGGATCTTGGATAATGTTGGAGAAGAGCTAGTGATTGTGGTTTAGAAACAAGGAGGTTGCTTGGTGGCTTGCGAGCACAAGTTGAGATCTCGGAGGTTTCTACTAGAGTGTGGACTGGACTAGCTTGGGTTTGGATTAGATCTTGAGAGATCTTGCAAAAATGTTATTGTAATTACTATTGGATTTTTAAGTGTAATAAAATTGTTTTGTCATCTTGTTGTCTCCATATTGTTGCATTCTTGGTTGTGAGTTGGTAAGGGTGGTGTGGCCCTTTGTCATTGGTATCAGAGCGTACCTTCATCACTTCTCAGTTATGCCTAATATAAAGGAAAATTTTGTGACACTTTCAAAGGGTCAGTCTCTTCTCTAATTTTGTATCAGTTGTCTTTCATACTCTGCTAGTGTAATTCCCTTTGCATCTATTCTTCAACCTGTATGTTGTATCTATTTTGCCTTTGAATGATACAGAGTGAAGATCCTTCCTTATAATATTCTATTGGTTTTTGATCTTCATGTGGTTGTTAAGTTGAAGCAAATATTGAATCTGTGTAATTTGGGATTATATTAATGAATTGTGCAACTCTAGGTAGAGATAAAACTGAACATACTATTTGGTGTATCACCCCTCTACATTAGACAAGGTAGTTTGATTTAATGCACTTCCTTCTCCCTTATTCTTCAAAGAAGTAGTTAGGTGCATCCTTATAGTGAGTAAGTTGGCCTTCTCTAGAGACTCAATCTCATTGTTCAAGTCCCACACCTTGGAGATTGTTTCCATGTTTCACAAGGTTGCCTTTAGGTCAAACTTCAAGCAAGGGCAGAAACTTTGTGATAACATTTCCCTAGTCTATTTACTAGGTCCTTGATCATCCCTCGGCTCCTTATTTCCATGGTCCTTTCTCTCATGTTCCAATTTCTCCAAAAGGATCTTAATATTTTCAACAGTGGTCTTTAAAATCAAGCAGCTCTATTCAGCAATCTTTTTCAAAGTGTTCTCAATACCCATGACCCTATCGTCCA
Source organism: Cupressus sempervirens (assembly GCA_028749045.1). NCBI lineage: Eukaryota > Viridiplantae > Streptophyta > Pinopsida > Cupressales > Cupressaceae > Cupressus > Cupressus sempervirens. The sequence continues at coordinate 798,268,539 of CM053793.1, forward strand.
AATTATCCACTCTTTTTCTGCAAATATTTCACCATATTGTCTATACTTCTAACGATCTCCTCCAAGGGTGGCATTATTTTCATCATATTTGTAACATTTTTAATATTATCAATAAGATCGGTAAGTTTATCCAAGTGTTGGCCCAAAGTTCTCTCTCCCCTATTGGTTTTACTGAGATGTTCAAACTCCCTCCAGATGTCCTGCATTTGACCCTTAATCAAATCAATATCCCTCCTCATCATTCTTGGGTTTTCAAACACAGTGGTCACATTCCCATGATCTTTTGTATAAAAGCTCTATCTTAGATTATCCTCCTCCAAGTTCAAATTAACATTCTTAGTGCTATCTTCCAAGTTTAGATTGACTTCCCCTTTGGGCATCTTCTTTTTTCCCTTAATGTCCATATCCCTCATATAGGAAAGAGGTTCCTCATCTAATGAAATGTCCATACCACTATCAGTATTCTTCTTTTTATTTATTGTATTAGTTCTTCTACCACTAGTTTCTATAATTTTTTCCCCCTTATGCTTCTTACTTTTTTATCCATAATCTCCTCATCAGTACCCAAATTAGTATCATAGTACACCTCCTCATTGTTTCTTTTCCTTCTCTTAGAAGATGAATCATGGTGGGTAGAAAATTTCCTCTTATTCTCCAAAGTCTTCCTGCTAATACAAGGCTTTTTTACTTTCTTAATTTTTAGGAGATTCGTGATTAAAACCATAAGCCCTTCATGATAGGAAAGGTCCCCATCTGGGTCATTTTGTAAACTCAAAATAGTGTTATCTAGAGATTGCATGAGGTAAAAAGGGAAATTAATCCTAACCCCATGCCTAAAATGGTTCACCAACTTGAAAGGTGACCATAAATTTTGGAATAGTGTCCATCTAGGGTAATGTACCAATCAAAACAAATAAAACAAATCTCGAATGTCTAGAAATACTTTTAGGGATAAAGTAAGAGTAACTCATTTTGACCAACCTTTTTCTTTCCCAGTTTAACTCCATATAATCATCAACAACTTTGTTTGAAACTTTTATGTCCCTAAAGAAGTTAACCCTCTCCATATTTGAGTTTGTAGCTTCTATGATAATATCTTCAGTAACCTCCATGCATTGGTTCTCCACAAGAACACTTCCATTCTTCCAAGATTTGATAAATTGTCTAGTGATGGATGAATTACTACCCTTAAGCTTTTCTAGGTAGCCTATAATCTTGCCCCTTTCTAGAATGCTCCAGACATCTGGTTTCTACTTCCACTCCAAGCAATTACTAGGCTTGCTTCTATTCTTCTTGCCACCCATATCTCTGTCCTACTAAAACTACCTATCTCCTTAGAAAAAACACTGAAATTCCTAGACTTGGCCTCAAAGAAACAACTCTCTTTGGTTCTCCAAAAGCACCCACAATCTACGTGAGAACAAGTAAATGATCACATCATAATTATACCCTAGCCAAAAATGCCTTTTCCAACTCACCTCATAATTAAACCACATTGTAAAATTAATCATTTTTAAAGATTTGTTTGTTTATTGCCTATTTGATTGTACTCCATCAAACATAAGCCTTCAATAGGGGTGTCACTACCATTTTACCAAATAGTCTTCATATGACTTTTGTAAGCCATGTCAACATCCCAATCAATCATCATGTTAGCTTCTTTATAGTTATGAGTAATAATATGTTCATCAAAGGAATTAATCAAATTTATGGCTCCGTAAATAATAGTATGAATAGTCCATGAAGGTGTAGTAACCTTATTAATTGATGATGTTTAAAGAGTTCCCTTCAACCCATATTTTCTCAAGATTCTTACTCTTAACAAACAAGGGACCATGTAATGTAGCACTAGCCTCTACTATATGATTATTTTGATTTCCTATAGGGATCTCCATAGCCCCATTACTATAACCATTTTCATCTCTGATAATGATCCTACATCTAGCAATCCATGGGTTTCCCTTCAAAGCACCATCAAAATTGATTTTATACCACCCCTTAAGAGGAAAATCCCATCTAACATTGCTTCTAAGGTTGATCTCCATGTGAAGATTATGAGATCCATCCACCTTCAAGTTCTTGATGACTTTGGTCTCCCAGTTGTATTTAGGCTCTTGAACCTTACCAGTCATCTTGACATTCTCAATCACTGCCCTCCTAATCTTGTAAAATATCTGGTTGGAATTTGACTCCTTACTTCTAAAAACCCTATCATTCCTTTCTTTCCAAAACCCCCAACAAAAGTGAGGTAGGAAAAAGTTCCAAATATTGATAATCAAAATATTGTGAGAAGGAGGCTTCCAAGAAAAGAAAATCTTGGATATTGTTAGGAAAGACCCACTCAAAACAAAAGAGTCTAAGAAACTTATCCCATAACTTTGACATACAAACAAAGTAAAGTCATATGATCAACAAATTCCTCTTCCTCCTTGCAAAGGTAGCATTTGTTGACAAGGCAAAAACCTTTCTTCTTTAGATTATACGTGGTGAGAATTTTACCCTGCAAAAAAATCCAAAAAAAAAATGTCAACTTTAGGGGTCATGCCCTTGAACAAGGCTTTCCCCCAACAAGGTTCATTAAAATCTTCAAAATTTTGAACATTTAGAGAGGAAAATGAGAACATTCCATTGGGGTTAAGCTTTCAGATGAGAGAATCCTCCTCTTCAATAAAAAAGACAACATTCAACATTATGTTTAGTTCTTTGAGGGATAAATCCATTATAGTAAAGTCCACCCATTTATCATCTTCCCAATAATTAGCTACATAAGTACCAAAAGCCATCTTACACTACATCATATAACCATTCCAACATTGGTCAGTACTAAGAGGGTGATCCAACACCTAGATATCATCCCAGAATTGAACAATTTCCCCATTGCCCACTTTCCATCTCACACCCTTATTGACGATCTATTTGTTTCTTTAAGTATTTTTCTAGATTATGGATCCTCCTTGAGCATTGTCATTATTAAGAAAATGGTAGAGACTCCAATTATCCACATTAAATTTGTTATTCCAAATATTCTTTCATTCTCCATCATCATTAAAAAATCTCCAGATAAGTTTAGATAGAAAATAATCATTCATATTACTAATTCTTCTCAGCCCCAAACCCCATTTTCTAATAGGCTTGCACACCTTCTCCCAGGCTATGAGAGCCAATCTTTTCTTTTTTCCATACCTATCCATAGAATTTTTTTTGGATTCTCTCAATAATATCAGCATATTTCCTAGGAATCTTAAACACATTGAGAGCATATAGAGGGATATTATGAATAGTAGTTGTTAACACAATAATCTTACCAGCCTGGCTAAGGAGAGATATTTCCAAACTGCAAGCTTGTTATAAATTTTATTAATCAAGGATCTCCAAAAGGAATCAAGGGGATTAAGGCAAAGGGGTAGACCAAGCTAGGACCTTGGGAGACTGCCAACCTCACAACCCAAAATTATCTTAATCTTAGCTTTCCTATACTCATTAACATTTATGAAGTAGATAGAGTTTTTTAGCCAATTAATGAGATGACAAGTAGCATTCCCATAATTTTCAAGAGCCTTCCTAATATTTCTAGCATTTTTCATCGTAGCTTCTCCCATCACAATTGTTAGAATCTGAAAAGATTAATAACCCAGAAAACTAGTGCAAAGAGTAAATATCTAAACTATGAATGCAAATGATACAAAATCAAAATAGCATCATAGAGTTAGTCTCCAAGAGAGTAATGCAAATGCTGGAAGAAAAATAGCATTAAGAGGATGCAAAAACAACAGATGCAAATACAAGCCAGGTAGCATGCTTATATAGGCTAGGAAGAGGGAGGAGGTGGCAACACCAACCAATGAGGAGCAACCATCTATCGGACTAAAGATAGCAAAGTATCTTCCCAAGATAGCTAATGGATGCTCACATGTAGGAAGATGACACCTCACAACCATTCACCTAATAAGACATGCTTTATTAACCTAAGCGAGATTATTAAAAGTGTAGGAAAAACCTAGCAAAATAGGAAAAATAAAAAACTACACTAACACCCCCCCATAAGTGAAGCTTAGGTGGATGTAGAAATGGGTCCCGGCAAGTCAAGCCTGATGAGGTACCCATGTACATAAAATTCCCCCAAAAGAGAGAGAAAAGAGACTCCCCAAAGAAAAATAGGACTCCAAGTGAGAGGAAGAGGCCCCCCCAAAAGATGTAGCATCCTGCACCTCCAGCAAAGCTTGCAAATTTTGTCTGGTAGATCCACTTACATCGAACATTTTTTCTTCCCTTAGAAAAAGGGACAAGATCCCAAGTGTGGTTCCTCATCAAGGAACTATACTCTTCCTGCATAGTTGTATCCCACTCAAAAATACCAGAAGCCTCATGAAAGGACTGTGGATTTGAGGCAGTAGCAATGAAGATATGTAGAGCATCCTGAAATTGTGAATGAGTTTTCTTGGTGTCTGATGGATCCCCAACCCAATGACCTGCAAACTGCAAGGTCTGTCTAGCCCAAAGTGGACCAGAAGATGGAGAATCTAGAGGAGAATCATCAACCTGTGAATGATGACTAGGAGAGGAAGGAGGTGAGTCCTCTGAGTCACTCTCTGCATCAAAAGTGGAGGTAGAAGACTGCTCAAGTGAATCTGACCCATCAGGAGATCTATCATGTATTCCAAGTGACTCCAATGTCAAAGTAGAAGGCAACCCTGTGACCATGCTCTGCTGGTTAAGCTGATGCAAGTAGTGGAAGTTAAGATGGCCAAACTGCTCATGCCATAATCTGCTCACATCATTAGAGTGAGTGAGAAAAATAGTCAAAGGAGGATCAGGAACAAGGTGAGAAAACATATAGAGTCTTGACTGATGATCTGCTCTCCCAACTGCAATTGTAGAATCATTGTGCAACTCACGTATCTCCACTGAATCAGGAGTGAACTCAACCCGCTTGCCTAAACCTGTGTGAGTGATCTGGTGTACCGATAGGAGATTAGTTGACAATGAGGGTACATAAGGAACATCATGGAATGTGTCATCCCCCACATCAACAGACCCTCTCCCGCACACCTGAATAGGAGTGTTGTCACCCATCAACATAGAAGGCATAGTACATTGCTCCAAGGATGCAATTTCTTCCTTAGATGAAGCCATGTGGTGTGAAGTACCCGAATCAAGAACCCAAGTGGATGGTGAGGAAGCAACTGCAAAAAGGGCCTTGCCCTTTCCTTTCCCCTTGTTGTTTTCTTTTTCTTTGTTAGACCCTTCATTAGAACTTTGTTTGATAGACTCAGGAACACTGATATTATTCTTCTCAAGAATGTATGTCAAGTGATCAAGTTGTTTCTGCAAACATTTATGTTCATCATGACTAGGTCTTTTACAATAAGCACATTTGACCTTTTCTTTCTTAGGCTTATCACCCTTGGAAGATGGTGTATCAATAGTTGCTTTTAAAGAAACTAGCATCTGATCCTTCTTCTCCTCGCTATTCTTTTGTTTCTTGTCCTTACTATTGTTGTTACTACTTTGTCCTTGTTGTTCTTTTGTGCCTTGGTTGGCAGCCAAGGCATGTGACTTAGAGGACTTAAGAATGCCCATCTGGATTAGCTTGTCCTGTTCTCGAGTGAGATTGACAGCAAAATCATCTAGAGATGGCATGGTGAATTGAGTACCAAGGGCACCCTTAGTAGCATAGAAGGTAGAGACAAACACAGAATATTCTGAACTTAGCTTAGAGAGAATACTGAGAATCAGTTGTTCATCTTTCTTTTCAATTCCACATTGTTTTAACTGCAGCCTTAGTGATTTCAATTTGGTGAAGAAATCTTGGATTGTGTTGAAATTGCCTGCACTCAAACTAATTAATTCATTTTCCAACATATGACCCCTCATTGAATCTTGTGTGCCAAATAGTGTTTCTAGCTTTGTCCATACTTCATTTGGTGTATCCAAAGACTCAATGTGAAATAGCAAGTCAGGAGAAACAGACAAACACAATGTTCCAAATGCCTCATCACATTTGTTAAACCACTTAGTCTTATCTTCATCTTTAGCAGGTTCAGTTTCAAGTCCCATAGTTATCTTATTTAATCCAGCTTTCCTTAAGTGAATTGGCATGCGTGATTTCCACTCAAAGTAATTGTATGGAGTTAGGATGGGCATATTTGTTTGATCCATGATGAAGAAATGCAGAGAAGAAATGTTAAAAAGAAGAGAACCCAGCCACGACAATGCCCCCCACTTTTTACTCAATCAAAGAACCCCCTCAAAGAAATATGATTTGACACTTTATTTTAGTGCGTTTACAATTACCACTAGAAAGAAATACTTAGTGGTCTTGATTTCAATGCATTACAAACTCTCGTGAAGAGCATATGCTAGAAGTGAAACTTGGGCACAATAATCAAAGAAACAAATAGCACCACTACGATCTACTCAAAAAATCATGCACTTTCAATAAAAGAATCATCTCAATACGAGGTCGTATGAGAAAGTTATGATCCTCTGAAGTTTCTAAAATGAGAACCGTGCACAGTCACAGCTGAGAATCTGCAATTTCTGAAGAATACATGCATGAAAATCATAAAACAACTCCACTAGTGGATAGAGCACAAAAAATAAACCAAGTTCATAACAAGAATCATCAAAATCGGAGTCTGTATGAGAAAGAATGAGACATTTGAAAACTACGTTTAAATCTATGACTGCCAATGGAGAGGGGTATGGCTGTAGCTTTGCATGCTCGATTTTACAAAATATACAGCTTGCATGCAAAATCTAAAAGATACCCAGATGGTTTTTTAGAGCTGCGAACAAAACCCAGAAAGCATTTTTCTTGTTGATGAATAGAAGATGTTGTTGTAGTGTAAATCAGACGCCTTTAACCGTAAAAAATGGCTCCAAAAATCAAAAAACGACCCCAGCAACCAAAATATGAGATGCAAATGCTGGATCAGCTTCTTAAGTCCATCAATGGCATGCTGGAACCTGCAAAACTGATTGAAAACTCCAAATATGCAAGTTGGTTGTCAGATTTAAGATTGAAACCCCAGAGAAAAATTGTTTTTGTTAAAACTTTTCTGATTCTCAGGATCATCCAAAGATGCAAGAAAAGAGCATACTTCATTTTTTAAAAAATTACAATACAGTTTATTTGCCCCCCCCCCCGAATCTCTCAAATAAAGAAACTAAAATCTACTCTTGCACATAGAAAAGCTCTGATACCATGTTAGAATCTGAAAAGATTAATAACCCAGAAAACTAGTGCAAAGAGTAAATATCTAAACTATGAATGCAAATGATACAAAATCAAAATAGCATCATAGAGTTAGTCTCCAAGAGAGTAATGCAAATGCTGGAAGCAAAATAGCATTAAGAGGATGCAAAAACAACAGATGCAAATACAAGCCAGGTAGCATGCTTATATAGGCTAGGAAGAGGGAGGAGGTGGCAACACCAACCAATGAGGAGCAACCATCTATCGGACTAAAGATAGCAAAGTATCTTCCCAAGATAGCTAATGGATGCTCACATGTAGGAAGATGACACCTCACAACCATTCACCTAATAAGACATGCTTTATTAACCTAAGCGAGATTATTAAAAGTGTAGGAAAAACCTAGCAAAATAGGAAAAATAAAAAACTACACTAACAACAATAGGGTCATCAAAAAATTGCTCATGAGAACAAATTTGATTCTTAGATGAGGGTCTAAGATCAATAAAGTCACCTTTTTAAACCATTTTATCAATGAATCTACCAAAGCATTCTACCATTAAGATAATAAAATAGGTCATAAAGGGTTACCTTATCTTAAACCCTATGAGGCTCTAAATAAAAGAGTCAGGACCCATTAACCAACAGAAAGAAAGTGGTAGAAGAGACCAAAATATGAATGAGATCAAAGAATCTGTCATTGAAACCAAAAGCTTGCAACCCTAATCTTAGAAAGTCTCAGTCCACCCTATCATAGGCTTTAGATAAATCTAATTTCAGCAGGAACCCTTCTTCATTAGATTTTGTCAAAGAGTGGATAACCTCATGAACATAAATAATAGAATCTAGGATTTGTCTTCCTGGCACAAAGCCAGTCTACTAACTTGATATCAAAGATGGGAAAAAAGTCAAAATCCTTAAAGTAAGAACTTTAGATATAATCTTATAAAAGGAGTTACAAAGACTAATAGGTCTAAATTGATCCATACTATCTATTCCCTTCTTTTTGGGTATCATAGCAATGGAAGTGTCATTTAGCTCTTTCAAAAGTTTCCCAGATCCAAAAAATTCCATGACACCATTAATAACATCTTCATGTATAATATGCCAATAGGTATGAAAGAAGAGAAAGGGAAAACCATCTGGGCCTAACACTTTGTCCCCCTCAAAAGAAAAGATAGCCTTCTGAATTTCCTCCTTCGAAGGAATAGCAGTAAGGACTCTATTCTGGTCTTCATTCAGGATATTAGGAATAGAGTCCAGGAAATCTTTCTACATATCCCTATCAAGATGGGTATCCTTTTTCAATAACTTGCTAAAATACCTAGTAGCTTTACCTCTAAAGTCTTCTTCTTCCTCAGTAATAACCTCATCCACCTTTACTCCAAAAATTTTGTTACCTATTCAATGTTTCAAAGTAGTTGTGTGAAAGTACATTGTATTTCTATCCCCTTCTTTCAAAAAGATCTTTCTCAAGCATTGCCTCAAAAAAGTCTCTTCTTTAGTGATAATGTCAAGTAAATCCACCAATTTTACATCCTCTTCCTCCTTAGACACATTCTCATAGCCATTCATCTAGATATTGTCATGTATCTCTGTCATCTCCTCCATAATCTTCCTTTTATAGTCAAAAATGTTACCAAAAGTTTCTTTATTGCATATTTTAATGTTATCTTTAACATTTCTCATTTTCTTTACAACTTTAAATATTAGTGCCCCCTCAACCTTAATCATCCATCATTCCTTTATAAATTTTTCCAAGCTAGGATGTAGGGTCCATATTTTTTCAAAATGAAAGGGAAAATTCCTTTTCATAGAAGCAATGTCAGCTAAAAGAGAAATAGGATAATGATCAGACCCTACTCTCACATAAGTTGATAAAGAGCAAGTGTAATTTTAAACCAAGCATTGCTAATTAAAGCCCTATCAAGTCTAACTTGTATAATATCATTTTTCGATCTTCTATTTGTCCAAGTGTAGTTTATACCTTGTAGATCAATACATGAAGGTGGTGTTCATCAATAAAATCCATAAGATCAATTATGTTGTCCAGATTAGGCTAGCTTCCTCCCATCTTCTAATTTTCTTTCAATGGATTATTAAAATATCCCATAATAACCCATCCCCCATCAACAAAGTCCCTCCTTTGGTTAGATATTTCAGACCAAAAATATTTTATTCCCCACTTTATATTAGGAGCATAGACATTAGTTTGGACCCATGAAGTACCATCCTTGATTTTCCAACATCTGACATTCACCATATTATTTCTCTATGATATAATATCCCCTTTGATATTACTACAATTCTAGATCACAACTATACCTCTAGAAGCCCCATCAACATCAAACCCTATGGTTTTAATATTACCAAAAAAAACTAGCTTCTCAACCTTATGTTTAGGAATCTTAGTTTCTTGAAGAAGCACCATATCTAGTATATTGTATCTTATCATATTCCTAACCATATCTTGCTTGTGAGGTTTATTCAACCCTCTTACATTCCATGAAATTATCTTCATTACTTTTGGAATGATCTCAACTCTAGGGTGGTCCTTTGAGTACCATCCTCCTATTCTCCTCCATAGTTCTTTTTTTCTGATTTGAATTCTTTCTCGGTGTGGTGTGAGTACAACCAACATCTCCTATTTTATTACTCCTAGTATTTCTAACAACCGCCACATTCTCCTTGTTGCTCTTTTGATTATCCTCTCTCTTCTTATTTTTATTTATTTTCTTGTCTACAATTGTTGCCCAATCATTTCCATTGATCTCATCATCTCCCTGCAAATCCAAAACAATATCTTTTAAATCTCCCCATTTGGGGGTGCTAACCTCATTTATATTTGGTGTTCCCATCTTTTGGTGTGACCTCATTTCCATCATGGAACAAATCTGAGAGGACTCAAAAAGTCCATCCCCAAGAACAATACACTTTTGGGCATATTGCAACAAGGTGTCCTAACAAAGAAGATAAGGATGAAAGGAAGGACAATAAATGTCTAGGAAGGAGAGACAATAGAGGCAATTGAGGGAATAGAGGCTACAAGAGAAAAGGTAAGAAATCTTGTTACATTGCTAAAGAAACTACTAATAGTGATACTAATGAAAATGATGAAGAAGTTGTCAATATTGCTAAAGATGAATCTGATGATGAATTGCATGAGAAAACTACTTTGATCTCACATATAAGCAAGAATGGTATATAGATAATTGATAGAGAATGTTCACATCACGTGACTGGTGATACATGTAAGTTTGAAAAGATGGTACATTATAGTGGAAGTAGTGTCAAGTTTGGAAATGATGCACCATGTTATGTGAAAGGTAAATGATCAATTGTACTGAATAATAAGATCAAGTGTGATAATGCATATTGAGTTGAAGGTCTGAAATATAACTTGTTATGTATGGTAAAGTTGATCAGTTTGGGTTATAGAGTTGAATTTTAGAATAAGAAAGAAAAGATCTATGATGTTGCAGGTGAACTAATTGGAAGTGGAGAGAAAAACATAGATAACTTATTCTATCTAGACTTATCTGATGAAACATATTTTTTTGCAGAATTTGAAGATGTTTGGCTAACTTATTCTATCTAGACTTATCTGATGAAACATATTTTTTTGCACAATTTGAAGATGTTTGGCTATGGCATAGGAGATTGTGTCATGTGAATTTTGATAATCTTGTTGAGATTAGTAAGAAGAAGAGAGTAAGAAGATTGACAAAGTTGAGTAAACCTGATAAGGTAATGTGCAAAACTTGTCAATTGGAAAAAATGGCAAAGTCTAGTTTCAAGAGAAAAGTTTACTCTTCTAATGATGTTTTAAAATTAGTTCATATTGATTTATATGGTCTTACTGGAGTGCAAAGCTACTATGCAAATAAGTACTTTATCTTATTTGTTGATGATTACTCTAGGATGGTGATTATGATGTTTCTTAAAGAAGAATCTAATACTTTTCAAATGTTTAAGTGGTATTTGGTTAGAGTTGAGAAAGAAATAGGTAAGAGTCTAAAATGCTTGAGATGTGACAGAGGAGGAGAATTCATATATGAAGAATTCAATATATTCTGCAATGATAGAGGTATCATAAGGAAGATGTCTGCACCTAGAATCCACCACATAATGGTATAGATAAAAGAAGGAATAGATCTATCATGGATTGTGCAAGAATACTGATAATGGAAAAGAATGTCTCACAAAAATTCTAGAGAGAACCTATAAGTACTATTGTTTATACCTTGAATAGAGTTTAAGTTGATAAAGGTACTGATAAAACACATTTTGAAATTTTGTATGGTCATGCACCTAATTTGAATTACTTCAAAGTTTTTGGAAGAAAATTTTATATTCTAAAAGATACTGAGAAAGGTAAACTTAATGCAAAAAGAGATGAAGGCATATTCCTAGGATACTCCACAAAGAGTAAGGTATATATGTGTTTGAATTTTAACACTAACAAGATTATGGAAAGTGCAAGTATTAGAGTTGATGAATTTGTAGAAAAGAATGAAGTTGAATGCAAGAAAGATCTTGAAGATTACATAAATATTGTATATGTCTATGAAGGAGAACGTAATACCATGCCTAAACTTGAGAGACCAGATGAAGTGACATAGATTGAGGACATTACCAAGTCTTGACAAAGGAGTGTTGTCAAGTAACAAAAACATGTCGAGCGTCTGTTTGTTGAAGCCAAGCAGTAGGCAGTGACTATTAACCATCAAATGGATAAACCTATGATACAACAAGAGGAACATGAAAAGATTGAACATGATGAACCAACTGAACTACCACAAGAAGTAAGAAGACTTGAACCTGTGATAGAAAATTATGTAAGAAGACATCATACACCAAATCAAATCATTAGAGACAAAGATTTAGGATATATTGAAAAAACAAAAATTGAAGAATGATACACGTTTATTGTGAGTATGAACCCAGAACAATTAAGAATGCACTTGAGAATGAACACTGGATAAGATCTATGAATGAGGAAATTGATCATATTGAAAAGAACAAAACATGGACACTAGTGCCTAGACCAAAGAACAAGAATGTGATTGGAATAAAGTGGGTATTTAGAAATAAGCTAAATAAGAAAGGTGAAGTCATAAGGAAAAGGAAAGACTAGTATGTAAGGGATATGCACAAGAAGAAGGAATTGACTATGGGGAGACTTTTTATCCAATTGCAAGGTTGAAAGGAGTAAGAACTCTACATTTTTGAATGGCATACTAGAATAAGTCTACATTGAACAACCTGAAGGTTTTGTAAATCCTAGCAAGAGAAACATAGTATGTAAGTTACATAAAGTTTTTAATGGTTTGAAGAAAGCCCCTAGAGCCTGGTATGAAAGGTTACATAATTATTTGGAAAAGATTAGTTTTGAAAGAACTAATGATAATGGAAATTTGTACCTGAAAAGTAAATCAAAGAACAAGGTATTGATAGCTGAAATTTTTGTTGATGTTACAAGAAGAATGAAAATTTTGAGCTAAAAGTGTATAGAGGTGTTGATTGGGATGGAAATATTGATGATAGAAAAAAGCACTAGTGGAGGCGCTTTCTTTCTAGGAAAGAGACTAATTTCATAGACAAGCAAGAAGTGAAATTGTATTTCATAATCTACAATAGAAGCTGAGTATGTTGTTTCAATAGTGAATTGATCAAATATTGTATGGATCAAACAATTGTTAAAAGACATGAAGGAAGAGATTATTGAACCTGCAGTGATTGTGACAATACAAGTGCAATAAAAATTTAAAAGAATCATGTGATGCATACAAAGACAAAGCATATTGAGATCAAGTATCGTTACCTAAAAGAGTTAGTGCAACATAAAGAAGTGAGGCTTGAATATGTGAACACAAAGGAATATATAGCTGACATATTCACTAAGGCACTACCTAATGAAGTACATGAGTACTTAAGAGGAAAATTAGGGGTCATTCCCCTATTTGACACGAAATGATAAACGATGCAACATTGCATCAAATGTTGTTATCGGGATATCTTATATATTGATGTTGAGATCACACTTTAGGATCTACCTAAAGGTGTAGAGTGATGTGAAGTCATGAGTAGAGCTGAAAAAAAAATTATTACCTAATGACAGAGGAAATAATCCTATAAATAAGAAATAGATGATATTTGCATAAAAATAGAGATATCTAGCTGTGAACCTAGTAGTCTTTGGCATTATTGTCAAAGAGGGATAGAAAGATATATATAAAGAAGGAGATATATGTTAGTTACCATTCCTATCAGTAAGAGGGAGAGAAGTTATACATTGATTTATATGTTGAGGTGTTGTCATAGAGAGATAAGAAAGAACTAGAGAATGTGTTGAACTAATAGAGGGGGCATACTAAGATTGCATTAGATGAGAATCAGAATGAAACTAAGAAAGAGAGAATAAGAACACAAAGGGAGACGAGCAGTTAAACACTTGAGGTGTTGATTACTTTTTGGATTGCATTGTAATTTAAAAGATGTTAATTTTTAAAGTGTTGTCATTAATGCCAAAGAGGGAGATTGTTGGAACTAAAATTGTGGAACAATTGTTATGTTGTCATTGATGTCAAACCTTACTAGGAAGACATTTACTAATAGTGTAGAGTGCCATATTATTTGATTGATGAAGAGGATTTGAAAAGAAGAGACCATGAGATGACCTAGTGAAAGGATGAAGTTGAAATGTGAAAGTGTGATGGAATTACAATGGGCACTTGATAAGTTATTACTTGACAAGATAATGTGTTGTTTATTCATTACAATAAACAAGGAAGAAAGATCAATTAATAAGCAAAAGAGTTGTGAAGAAATTGAGTATCTAAAGAAGAAGATTAAGGACCTTAAACATTGTCAAGAAGAATAGTGTTGACCGAGTATTAGTATTATCTAGGTGATAGTAATAACTGAGTTGCACAATGTAAATTGAGCAAGACAGCTTAGTGATGACCAAGTGATCTAGTGATGACCAAGAAACAAGATGTAGTTATGACCGAGTGTTAGCAACCTAACAATTTGACAAAGAATCAAGATTTGTAGCTAACACAATTAAATTCTTGAAATAATAAAAAATGTGTTGATGATAAGGATCAATGGATTGAATTATTTAATGTATGAAAAATATTAGTTGAGTGATCAAAAGCTAATATTTGAAGAGATGTTTCTATAAATTTCAAGAAGGAAGAAGAAGAACAAAAGATGACAAGATTCATTGAATTTGTTGAATCTAATCGTAACCCTAAGATCCATGGTTATGTTTAATCAACAAAAGATCTAAGCTACCTATTCAAGGAGGCATATGAGATATTTTTTAGGATTGTTGGACTAGAATTTGTGAAGACAATTGGAGAGTAGACTTCAAAAGGGGAAGTGAAAAGTTTCTAATGTGGGAGGTTGCTTGAAGAGTTGACAAGCATATCTGAGTTGTTGAAAGAGATGTAGTCCAGCCACTAAATCAGTATTGAGGTTAATGGTGATCTAAATGTGCAAATTGAGTTGTATGTTATTAGATCAAACCTCGCTATTACTTTCTAATCATTGTGGTAGTAGTAAATCCTTTTGATTAAGGTTGACCTAATAGTCATTTGTAAATATTTTAACAAGGTGACATTCTAAGTTGGAGGATTTAATAAGAACAAATCCACAAATCTAGTAGAACACCTCTATGAAAGACCCTGTCATGGAGAAGAAAAAGACAAGAGAAGGAAAGGGTTTGGCTCTTAAATATGCAAGAATATGTTATCAGACAAAAAGAGTGATAGAAACATACAATGGATCAATCCTTATAGAAGGAGATCATAAAACCTAAAAGGGAAACCCTAAGAGGTAAATAACATTTAATTATTAAATGGGAATGCATGTGCATAAAGTGAAATCTTAAGTAGGGAATAAAGGTAATTTAATAAATTAAATTAAATTAATCATTTACTCTAACACCTCCCCTAAGATGAGCAACAATCAAACAATGCATGAAGAAGCAAGGAAACTACACTGCTGAAAACATAAATGTGTTGACATATTAGTCAAGTTTGTTATTAGTGACACACAC
The DNA here is from genome assembly GCA_028749045.1 of Cupressus sempervirens. Taxonomy (NCBI): domain Eukaryota; kingdom Viridiplantae; phylum Streptophyta; class Pinopsida; order Cupressales; family Cupressaceae; genus Cupressus; species Cupressus sempervirens. Next base: position 798,283,802 of record CM053793.1, read on the forward strand.
TTATTTACATTGTAAATAGCTACCAAGCTCATTGTATAGTTTACAATATTTTCCATGTATTTCAATTGTCACCAAGTTCTACGGTTGCTACCAAGTCCTTTGGACACATCCCAGTGGTTATCGAGCATATTCAGTTAATGTGAAGACCAGCAGTGTAAATTGTGCATTTCAGTTGATGCCGAGTTTATCAGTGGTTACCAAGTAGTGCAGTGTTCACCGAGTTTGCAGTGTATGTGATGAGAGTCCAGTGTTAACCAAGAGACTTAGTTTATACCAAGCTTGAGGTGAGAATGTTTATTGAGTCATATAGTGTAAAAAAGAGACTCAATTTATATGACGAGTTTTACAATGTCTACCGAGCCAACAGTGCAAACCAAGTTTAGGACTACTTAGAAGTGATTAGTATGGACCGAGCTCCTACATCTATCGAGTGCATGATGATGCCGAGTATTGACAGTGGATGCTGAGTATTAGAACCTCACCAAGTCAGTCTTCAGAACCTAAATGTCTTCATGTGGACTGACTTTGTAACATTTTTGGTAACTTGTATGATGGCCAACTTTGTAATTTGTATAATTGGATTGATATATATGTAATGCATTGTATCATCTCCAATGTATGGATGTATGTATGTAGTGTGTGAAAAATGAAGATGTGAATGTGAATTACATCAAAGAAAAGTAGGAGTGAATTGTAAAGGCCATAATAGCATAAGGAGTAGTAGAGACATATCTATCACAGAAAGGTGATCAGTACATAAAGGAATCTCGTTTAGCAAGCCAAGTTGCAAATCAAAGATCATCTACTATTTCGTCCTAATAGGTGGATCAGTCAAATCCTTTCACAAGGTAGACCTAATAGTCTTTTGTAAATCTCTTTATCGAGTGCATACTTAATTGTATGTTTGTAAATCCTTTCACAAGGTGGACCTAGCAATCCTTATTACTCCTAATAGGGCAGATCATTAAAAGTGATCAATGTAAGCTTTAATAGGCTAACTTTATACTACAATAATAAAGTTGTAGGTATCATCCTCACCCCAATTTTATTTTCTATTTGGAAGGTTTCTGGGTCACCAAATCTTTGTGTCTCAGTGTTATGAATGTTTTCAGTTTCTTATGCATGCAATTAGATTAGAATTTATATGATGGATAAATGTTAATTAAATGGTTGGATTAAAGGTTGAAATTGTTGAAGTTTTAGAAGTTACTGATTCATCCCTCCCCTCTCAATAACTTAACTTAGTCTTTAATATTTCCAAAAATTGGTATCGGAGCTTTTTGGTTCTTAAGAGAAAGCTTAACAGCTTGAGCAAAGATTAAGGCCATGGAGATATTTAGACTTGAAAAAATCATTGACAATGAAAAGTTGGATTTAGAAATGGTCATTGCCCAACTCAAGAAAGCAAAGGAGCAACTCTCTCAATCCTTGAAAAGAAGAAAAGAACTTGCAATTCAAATGAATAATCAACTCTACATTGAAGAAATAATTGAAGACCTTCATTCAAGCAATTCAAATGAAGCTACTGAAGCAATCAAAGAACTCCTAGAAAAGAATGGTTCCCTACAAGAAGAAGTAAGAAAGCTAAGAAGAGAACAATAAATTTAGTAAGTAAGGTTATGTGAAGTTTGGAACAGAGAAAGAAGATAAAAGAAGAGATGGATGGAAGGAACAATGAAATCTAGAACCAATCCCTTCAGCAAGCAAAACTTATTGATTAGCTCTCCAATGCAAATGAAGAAATCATGAACCTAAGATTTGAAAGTGAAAGAATGAGGAATGACCTAAATTCTAAAAGGCAAATCAATGGAAGAATGAAAAATGATCTGAAATCTGAAATCTGAAAGACAAATCAATGAAAGATTGAGGAATGATCTAAACTCTGAGAAACAAATCAATGAAAGAATGATGAGATCTCAAGCATACATGAATCAATTGAATGAGAAAAACCTCTATAGGCAAAAAGGAAAAGAAGGAATTGGATATACAAAAGAAGGATAATCATCCAAGCAAGGAGCTCAAAAGAACCAAAGACCTACTTGCAATCACTGTAGTAAGACAAGTCATACATCAAACAAGTGTTGGAGTAATGGAAAATGCTACAATTGCAATCAACATGGTCATAGAGCTAATGAATGTAAAGAGAAACCAATATTTGAAGGAAAATGTCACAAATGAAAGAAACATGGACACTAGTCATCAGAATGAAAAACCAAAGTATTGAATCCAACAGAGCAAATTGTGAAAGCAATATTTGGATGGGACTACAACACCTGGTACAGATGTCATTACTGTGGAGAATTTGGACACATTGGTATGAATTGTGTTAAACATCATATGAGGAAAAGAGATACTACTAAAAGATGTTTTATTTGTACAGAACTTGGTCATCTTACCAAGAACTGCATGAATACTGGTAAAATTGAAGATGAAAAGAAGGCAAAAGCTGATAACATCTGAAAGTAGATGAGACAACAATGGGTTCTTAAGTCTACTAGGGATACAAGTCCAAGCAATCATGGTCAATTCGCCCAAGAATTGGGTGACTTTGCCATTTCTAATTAAGTTCTTATAGGAGAACTAGAACTAGGCTATCAAGGATAACATCCAAATCAGTTCTAGTTGAAAGGTGGCAAATATCTAGATCTATATTCAGGATATAAAGGGGTAACTAAGAGAGATCAGTATCAGTTACTACCGAGTTACTTCTCTACCAAGTGAGGTCAGGTCATAGACTCTACCGAGCAAGGTCAGGAGTAATAAAGATTCATATGGCTACCAAGTCATGAAGACTTCGTCAAGTGTTCAATGCCAAGTAGTGGATGACAGTCTATCAACATATCTACTTTTGTATCGAGCATTAATTACAAAATTTCAATAAAAGGCATGGAATCAAAATCATTTCATACCATGAAATTTCAAGTGCTATTGCGAAGAGTGATTTTCAGTGCAATCAAAGTAATTTGAGTGAATTTCTAGCAAAAGATTTTTGAATTCTCTCAAACCCTATAGAGTGAAAATGGCATCCAAAAATAGCAAGGTTAAGAAAGGATTTGACATGTTGGTTCATGGAGTTGAGTGGAAGGCACCAGATTTCAAGCTCACTCATGCAGTTGTTGAAACCCTAGATCCAAGTGGTGCGCAATCCCAAATTCCTCCCAAGGTACTTCTTATCAATGATATTCGCACTCATTTCAAATGTGTTATCCAAGAAATTGGTACACTAGAAATGGATGATGCCCTAGGTCAGTTATGTGTGAATGTAGTCCTAAAACCTGAGCATCAACATCTAGAAACCAAAGGGTTGACACACATCACTCACATGCCCTAAGAATTTCAAATCAAATGGATTAGGTTTATCCTTAGCAGGTTGCATAATGGGAAGTTATGGCTAGAACAACCAATTTTGATAACAAACAAGATGATTCATCGAATCATTGGCCTCCATATGCTAGCCAAAGCCAAAATGACAAAAAACCTAGGTCAGGCAAAACTGGAAAAGAAAATCCTAGCTAAATGGGATGGCAGAGGAATGAAAATCAGCAGTGTCATTGATGCAAAATTAAAGTTTGGTATTCACATCATTGCACACAAGATATAAAATTTGAGCAAACTAAATAGTGTGTCATGTGAAGTTGTGGACTTAGCTTACAAGGTAGTTAAGAACCATTTATCATATGACCTTGCCGACCTATTGTTGAGACAATTCAACAAGAACATGAAAAGCATAAGAACTTCAAAGAACAATCCATCTAAGTTTAGTTCCTTGTTGACTTGCCTATTCTTTTATGTACAGAAGTTCTTTCCTTCTAAAGGCATTTTAGTATGGAGAAAAGATGTGCCTATGCTCTATCAAATCAATGAGTATATTGTACAGATGGGTGAAAATTACAAAAATATTATGGACAACTACTTCGATGTATTTAAAGAAAAAATGAACAATAGGTTCAAAATCCCCAAGAAGCTAGTTGAGGACTACAAAGATGATATATGTTTTATGGTGGATAGTGACAAGGTGTATATTCAGGCAGCTAATCCTAGAATTCTATGGGTGAAACCTCTTGGTTATAAGGTCAACATTGATGAAGCAAAGGATATCATTGAAGCTCTTATCAATGAACCAGTTGATCCTAAGGCTACATAATTTGGAATGTATGATGAAGCAAAATCCAAGATTTAACTTGTAATAAAGCTCCCCCAAGGGGTCAACAAAGGGGAAAGAAGGATTGCAAAACTGAAATCAAGTTCATCCCTTTTGTTAACTGAGTGAAAAGGTGAGGATGAGCAAGGTGAAGAAGCAGAGGATGAGGAAGAGTCTAAGGAAGAAGAGCCACTAAAGAAGAAAGGCAAGGTGATCATCACCAAGCCAACAAAACCATCCACTACAGTATTCACCAGGAGGTCAAGAAAGAAAGCTAACAAAGAAGGAGGAGACATCATATTTAGAAAACCTCCACCCACCTTTCAGGATAGATTAAATCAATTGGAAGAAGGAGTAGGCATAACAAATTTTAAATCATTAAAATATGAGATTAGGGTAGTAGAGGAGCAAAAGCAAGTTGAAGACCTAGTGTTGAATAAAATGGGTAAGTGGAAACAATCACTAGATCAGCTCACTTCTCAAGTTCCTAGTGAATTATTAGAAAAGATAAAGCCAAGATGGGTTTTTGCTATGCAAACTGTTAAGGATATATATGGACAAACCCTGAGGTAGTTATTACCGAGCATATCAGATGCTAAGGTGAAAGAGTCATTGAAGAAAAATCAAGAAAAATTTACTCTAAAGTTTAATACTTGTCTAGTTTTGATCATGGATATTGAGCATGTTGTTAGGAATGAAACAAACACTTGGAAGAATATATATTTGTTACATAAACCAAGTGATTTTCTAGTCAATGTCAAAGATGATGATGAAGAAGAAGATAAGGAGAAATATGAGGAAGAGAATATTGAAGAAGTAACTCACTTTAATAATGAAGAAGATGAAGAGGATCAAGGACAAGAGGCTGCTCAAGAAGAAAAGCAAGATGATGAGGAGACTGACCCAATCAAGATAGCTATAGTAGTCATTGCCTCACTTCCTCACTCTCCAAGAAAGCCAATGTCAACATCAAGTGTGGAGATAGCATCAACAAGTTTGATTGTGACCATTAGCGATGTATCAAATGTCCAATCACTCTTTTTTCCCACTTAGCTTAGCATGTTAGTGACAGAAGAGACTTCCACTTCATCCACCGAGCTACAGATTCTTCCTTCATCTACCGAGTTGAGTACTTCAGTTTTGACTTCTCCAATTTTGACTTCTTCAATTGTAAGCACACCAGTTTTGGGTTCTACAATTTTGAGCACACCAATTTTGGGTTCCTCAAGTATTCCTATAAGTATTCCTTCAGTCAATATAATATTAGTTTTTACTCCAAGCCCAAGCTATTGTTTCTATTCCAGATACAAAAGCAATAAGTGTAAGGACAGTTGAACCCAAGGTTCAATCGAGCACAAAATTTTTGGGAAAAGGAAAGGAGATAGAGGAAGACATTAATTTAGATGAGGAAATAGTAATCCCCAATTGGGATATTTACAAGCTTACTCCCGACCAAATGCAGACATTTGGTGCACTCTTCCAAAAGAAGGCTAAACAACAAAGGCTAAGAGAGGAGAGAGATAAAGAGTATAAGATAATTGAAGATGCTAAAAACATTTTGGTATCAGTATGGACTGAGCTTCTATGTCTACCAAGTGCATGACGATGCCAAGTATTGATAGTGGATGTCGAGTATTAGATCCTCACTAGTCAGTTTTCAGAACCCGAATATCTTCATGTGGACCGACTTTGTAACATTTGTGGTAACTTGTATGATGGCTGACTTTGTAATTTGTATAATTGGATTGATATATATGTAATGCATTTTATCATATCCAATGTATGGATTTATGTATGTAGTGTGTGAAAAATGAAGATGTGAATGCAAATTACATCAGAGAAAAGTAGGAGTGAATTGTAAAGGCCATAACAGCATAAGGAGTAGTAGGGACATATCTATCACAAAAAGGTGATTAGTACACAAAGGAATCTCATTTAGCAAGCCAAGTTGCAAATCAGAGATCATCTACTATCTCAGCCTAATAGGTGGATCAGTCAAATCCTTCCACAAGGTAGACCTAACAATCTTTTTTAAATCTCTTTACCAAGTGCATACTTAATTGTATGTTTGTAAATCCTTTCACAAGGTGGACCTAGCAGTCCTTATTGTTCCTAACAGGACAGATCATCAGAAGTGATCAATGTAAGCTTTAACAGGCTAACTTTATACTGCAGTACTAAAGTTGTGGGTATCATCCCCACCCCAGTTTTACTTTCTATTTGGAAGGTTTCTAGGTCACCAAATCTTTGTGTCTCAGTTTTATGAATGTTTTCAATTTCTTATGCATGCAATTAGATTAGAATTTATATGATGGATAAATGTTAATTGAATGGTTGGATTAAAGGTTGAAATTGTTGAAGTTTTAGAATTTACTGATTCACCCCTCCCCTCTCAATAACTTAGCTTAGTCTTGAATATTTCCAACAAAATGGGTACTAGCAATATGGCCTGATGAGGTACCCAACACAACCAAATCTCTATGAAACAAAGAAATAGGGAAAACCACATGGGAGAAACCCTACTCCAAAAAGAGATAAAAAGATGCTAAAAAGGAAAGTACAAATGATATGTCTCAAGAGACTCTCTCAAAAAAAAAGCACAATGAAACCCCCCATGATAGAGGATCGAGACTCCATAGCCCCCCAGAATGGTAGAACTCTTGTGTCACTGATGAGACCAATGTGGCTCCTATCTAGAATAAATAAAGGTAGTGGAAAAAGAAGATGGAACCCTCAGTGTGAGGTGAAGCTTGAAGTCCTTACTAATGCTCAAAAGAGAACAAATGAGAATCCTGAAATGGAATCTGCAATGTGTGTTAAATTTGTCACGAGAGAGGAGATGAATGTCCTTTGATATGCCCTCAATAACTACACTAGGTGGCTTGATAAATGGAGCTGCAATGTCAAAAAATGTTGAAGAGGAGTCTTATGTAACAAATGGAATCTGAATAGGAGAAGGAGGTATAGAAGTCACAATACTAGTCTTAGGAACAACACATAATTTCAAGTGACCCAACTTCACCTCAATTGGCTCTCATGGAGAAAAAGTGTACTTCTCTAATGATGGACTAAAATATGAGAAAGAGTACAAGTGGGAAGAATGATCAATAATCCATGTAGCTCCAATATTTCATGTCTTAGTATCTTTGATTTACATTGAATCTTGTGTGAACTCGTCCTCCTTGTCCCACTGTGAGTAATCTGATAAATAGAGAGAAGGTTAGAAGAAAACGATGGAATGCATAGTACATCATGAAATGTATCATCATCAATGTCAATAGAACCTTTCCCACATACAATCATAATAGTGTTGTTCCCCATCAAAATGTGTGGAGTAGGAGAAGCCTCAAAAGAAGAGAACAAAGCCTAAGAAGATGCCTTGTAGTGTGAAGCACCTGAATCTAGTAACCATCTAGAAGAATGTGGAATAGTAGTTGCACATACTACATGGTCATTTCTTGTGTCTTTACCATCTGACTAAAATGATGATGATGAAGAAGATCTATGAGAAGTAGAAGGAATATCAATGTTGCTCTTCTAAAGGAGAGTTGTCAAATCTAAAACCTGATTGACATAGCCCTCTAACTTCTTTTCATAGCAATGTGACTTATCATGATTGGGCTTATCTCCCTTATGTGGAGGTGGTCCTAATGAGAGATGAGGACTAGAATCAATATGAGACTCTATAGGATGTGATTTATGTTTCTTCTCCTTCTTTCCAAAAGATGTCTGAGCTACCAATGCATGAATCTGTGATCATGTGAGAGAATCCAAACTTAGAGAGCTTAGCTTTCTCTCAAATCAAACAATCACAAAAAAACTCAAAGGATGACATGGTAAATCTAGTACCCAAAGAATCCATGGTGGAATGAAAGGTAGAAGAAAAAATTTGAAATTTTTCACGAAGCTTAGAAAGAATTAGGTAAATGCACTTAGTGTCAGTCTTTATCTTCCCACAACCCTACAATAAAGATCTAATTTGTTTGAACTTCATCGAGAATTCCTCAATGGAAGGAAAAGAATCTAGTATAAGAGAGGTAAGTTATGCCTCAATCTGAAGTGCCATGAACTTATTCATTGTACCAAACAAGTCATTAAGCTTGGTCCACATAGCTAGAGGGGTATTGCACCCATTAAGATAAAACCATAGACTATATGATACATGTAAAGAAACCTATAATTCTCCACCAAGGAACCCAAAAGAAATTAACCTAAATTTTTCATTAAGTTTGTCAAACAATTTTCTTTTGAAAGATAATAACAACAATAGATAATATAATGGAAACAATAACTTACATACATTAAAACAATCCATAAACATATTACATCTCTTAAGGGTTTTGTGATGTTGAATCACACACACACACACACACACACACACACACACACACACACACACACACACACACACACACACACAAGTTTTATTAATACTAAATCTAATACAGAACAAATCCACATCAAAGAATTATTACAAGTATGAATCCAATTAAATAATATACAATTACATATGATGCCACTTGGCATAATCATCCACTATACAAGTCGTAGGGTATGAAAAGCTCAAAGAATATACATCATGAATAAAATACATCATCTCATAAGACATTTGATAATCAAATATAGTATAATAGAATTTTACTAACCAATAGAAATATAAGATTAGAAAGAAAGGAACAACTGCACAAGCACACCCAATAACGACATCCAGTTGTCGAATCTCAATGGTGTAAGAAAAATGCACTACCACCCAACCTCGTGGAACCTAAATGGACCACTCCCACCGTCTTGAGAAGATAGTCTCAAGTTCCAAATGGAAATCAATCCCAAAAGTCATAACTAACATCTAGGTCAAGGAAATCCTAATAGCAATCTATCTCAAAGGTACCAAGACACAAGTAATATCTAATCCTAGAGGCAACAAAGACACATAGGAAATATATTATGCAAGTGGCCAAGTGTTGTCACATGAGCCAACTCTAAGGTTACCCTGGCAGCCTCTCTAGACTCTGGCCCCCTAGTGTCTCTATGTGACACCAATATTCTTTCGTATAGACAAGGCATACTAACGAAGCAAGGTCACAACCAAGCATCCTCTCTACTCCCATCCTAGCATGTACTAGCACTCAAGGCATGGGCGAGGAAAAGGAAGTACTCTTATTAATTAATTTTACTGTCATTTAATGAAATGTTATATCTTATTTAAAAACTTACAATGGGTTATCTAGGCAGCCACTTAGGGCTCCAGCCTCCATTGCAAGCCACTTCCCAACGTACACATAGATGACCTATTCTAGGCTCATAAGAAGTAAAACTTATAAAATCACAATTTTCACCTCAGTTCTTTACAAGCAACTAGAAAGCAACCAAGGATAAAACATAGTATTCACCCTAGTCCTTTACAAGCAACTGGAAAGTATCACAAGATAACCGATCAAAAACTCAAAGGTTACAACAAGAAAGTCACAATAATCACCTCAGTTCTATACAATCAACTAGAAAGCACTAATAAGCATTGATCAAGAACTCATCATAGAAACACATGACACATCACCATGGTTGGGTATAAAAGATCATGACCAAAATATAACCATAACATCATCATAGAACAAAAACCCCCAAGCCTCTGGTAAACATCTTGATTGGTCAAAGTATGAAGTCAAACTCGAACCCAACACCACCGAGCCACACATCACATAAAGTACAAAATAATGTAACTTTCATAACTCATTAGGTTTTGAAAATACAAAAGTTCAATTTTCACTATAGGTTTTCATTTTCAAGTATTACAGTTTGATAAGGTTTTCGATTACAACCAAGGTTCACGTTTTCGTTCTTCCAAAAGTAATCATAATTGATAAAGTTTTCTTTTAAATTCTCAAAAGAAATAAAAATCAATTTCATATAAACTAAATCCATCTTTTAGAAATAACACTTACAAATCTCAAATAGAAAGTTATCTCATAAAACCAAATTGAAAACATGTATATTCTAATTATTTATGTATAAAATAATTACAATTATAACCCTTTTAATTTAATACTATTATTAAAATTTATTAAGTATTATTAAATTATTAATCATAATTATTATTAAATTACTAATAAAACAATATATATAATATATTATTTATTAACAATAAAAATTATTAAATTAATTAATATAATGGTATTAATAAAATAATAATAATAATCTTACATTACAATTAATATTTAATAATTATTAATATTTTTAAATTTACTAAAAACTTATTAATAACATTTAATATATAACAAAGTTTTTAATAATAATTAAAATATATAATAATAAAACTTCCAAATCTCAAATGGAAAGTTCTCTCTTAAAAACAAATCAAAAACATGTCTATTCTAATTATTTATGTATAAAATACTTACAATTATAACCCTTACAATTTAATACTATTATTAAAATTTATTAAGTATTATTAAATTATTAATACTAATAATTATTAAATTAATAATAAAATTATATATATAATATATTATTTATTAATTATTATTATTAAATTAATTAATAAAATAATATTTATAAAATAATAATAATAATAATCTTATATTACAATTAATATTTAATAATAATCAATATTATAAAACTTACTAAAAACTTATTAATAACATTTAATATATAACAAAGTTTTTAATAATAATAAAAACTATATAAAATAATAATAAACAATAAACTAAAAAGAGGGTGGAGGTGGAGATTGGGGACTCGAATGAAGAGATCTGTGGGAATGGAAGAAGATCAGGTAGGCTGGCCAAGACCAAGGGTAGATTCAAACAAATGGTTAGACTCTCACAGGACGTTGAGAAGGAAGTACTAATTTGGAGGAGAGTGCTAAGATTTCAAGGGATGGTAAGGAGGATTTGAAGGATGATACTAACAATAAAGAAGAAGAGAAATGGGATGACACTATTAATGACACGTGGGATTTTAAGGAGGAGAACCCTACCAAGGACTCGTCCCAAGACCCCACTCACATTTCTGCCACTTTCACCCATTATCTAATACTAACTAGGAAGACCCCAAATCTGATAAAGCTTCCCCCAACACTATTTCTTCCCCTATAAGGAATGATGGTATGGAAATCTTAAGGGATCTTACTAACATTCAAGATGTGCAGGATAAGAGGAAGTTATCGGTAAATTGTAGCAAGGCGATGAATTTAAGTAATGTAGAGGAGGTGGTTGTTACTTGTAAGGACTTCTAGGAACTGAAAGATCGATGTAATGTGTTGGAGGAAGGCTTCACCTTATTCTCCAAGCTCACTCTAAAGGTGGCCTATGTGGTTGTGACCACCCTCCAGCTTCTGGCTCAGGAGAAGGAGGAAGAGGGCATTGGGAATGAAGATTCGAAGCTTCTTTATAACTTCCTTGCAAAGGACTGGGCCTAATTTCTTTTGGCCAAAAAAAGAAAGAAGAAGGTTGTCAATTAGTGGTCCTTTATTCTTGTGCTTGGGGGTTTTTTTGTGGGTTCTCTGTTGGTTGTTTCTTTCTATTCAATTGTGATGGTTTTTCTTTTTCTGTTGAACTTGGGTATAGGCTGTGGGTGGTACAATGTGCTGACCACCCATATGCCTTTTGTTAATTCATTAAACTATGTTAGTGTTAAGTGCATGAACCTTAGTACTTTTATTAACTGTTATGATGCTACTTCTATTTTTTATGTAAATCATTAGGGGGTCTTTTTAGTTGTTTGTTGGTTTTCTACTAGTAGTTTTGCCACTGTTGTAAAGGGACAACCCCCCTTGTTTTGGTTGTTTTTATATCAAAAATAATAAACAAAATAAATTAAACTTACATCAATCCTATATTTAAAAGCTCGCAAGCTTACTGCTATGCACAGCCCTGCTAACGCAACAGCAGGGTACTGCATCAATAGTTTATGCTACAACAATAGGACTACCGCACATAGCCCCTTTAAAAAAGAAGCCACCGATAGGGAAAGAGGGAGGTGTGGGTGGTGACCTGCCTCCCAATTTTATATATATATATATATATATATATATATATATATATATATATATATATATATATATATATATATATATATATATATATATATATATATATATATATATATATATATATATATATATATATATATATATATATATATAATAAAACTTGTACACAACCCCCCTCCTACAAAAAGAAATTTCATAATATTATTTTTATATATTTATAATTATTATAGTAATTACCAATTACTATGATAATTATATTTATATTTATATTTTTTAAATGATTCTCCCATATAGATCTGATATATAAACCCAAAGTAAACAATCAAAATTAATTAACAAATTTGAGTTTCTCTTCTAAACCTCCATCCCGATTTTAATCAATTTAATTACAAATTCTCTGAAGTTTACCAAACAAGGGTTTCAAACCTTCAATCTATTTACCGATGTTTTTCAAAATAAAGAACAATAAATTCACAAATAAGGGTTTCAAACCTTCAATTCATTTACAGATTATTTTCAAAATGAAGAACGATAAATTCACAAACAAGGGTTTCAACCCAATTAATTTTTGAAAACAATTCCATTCAAACATTAAGAAGACAGATATTTCAATGAGAGAAACTACTGTGCAAAACCCACAAGATCCTACCTGGATCTGATGCTAAAAAATGGATGCATAGAGCTCGCAAGCAAATTCCCTTTCTTTCGAAAACCCTATTCTCAAAAATTGGCTCCTCCAAATCTGTGTAGAGAAATGAGCTCTAATTTCTTAATAAAAAACTTTCTCCAATTAGGGCTTCTATTTTGCAATCACATGAAACCGTTTTCTTAATTATTTTATTATATTTTAATTCTTCATGTGTAACCTTTTTGCAATTAAATTAAAATAACTTTATTAAATCAATTCATTTCTCTCTTTTATTAAATCACGAGATGTTTTTAATAAAATATTTATTAATCTAACTAATAATAATATTTAGAGTTTATTATAAAAATGAAACTCCTAAACATATTATTATTAAATTAAATAAATATGATTATGCCAAAATTAGAACTTTAATTAAATATTTTAAATTTAATTCTTTTATTTAGTTAATTTCTTAATTAATTTTTTAAAAAAAATTTAATATAATTTTCATTGAATTATCTTTTAATTTGATTTAATTATAACTAAAAATCACAACAAACCCACAAAATTAAATATGAAAACTCAACTGAAAGACAAGACACATATTTAGATTCTAGGGTCAAAATCACAAATTCATGTCACTTGACAATTTTGGAAGGGTAAATAACTTAGATACTTGTCTTACTTTCTAGGACAATTGGCTTAGGGTTAGGATTTGGACTCAATAATTATCTCCCCTCTTTTAGCATTGAGATACTATTATAGGGCACACTCATCCTAGCGATTCAGAGAAGTTAATGCTCAATACCTACAATCTGCATAAAATTTGATCATGTACATATACATATAATCTAAACTAAACAGGCAATGGCGATGAGTGGTGCATCGTGTAGATCCCAACTAGCAAGTGACTATGACTCCCTCCTTCAACCATATCAAAACATCAAACATAAATTAATTTATACAAGTACACCACACATGCAAGTATGGGGTAAGTAACCATAGAAACTGCATATAAAACATTTGTCTAACTAGTCATCATAGAATAACTTAAATCACTATATGAACATACATATATCGTCATCGAAATAATCATGAACACATGAGATAATTGAGTATCAAGTAGCTCATCACATATATAAACTGAGTTTGAAATAACATCCAATCAAATCTGGTAACCAAGTACTGCTAATCATAAAATTGGCCTAAAAGAATATGGTAATACAACATGAAAAATCAACTGGGGGTAGGCATTACACAACCCCATTTCCTCATCCATCTTGTTCCTATGTTGCATGACCTAAAAAGGCCTCTATAAAACTAGCTACACTACGTCTAAATAAGATCACAACCCTTTTGACCCAAGAAGCTGCGTCATCAGGGGTTTCCACGCATGATAGTTATGAGGGGTCAAAAGTTCTAGAAAATAAGAGGTCTCAACCAAGTTTTTTAGAAGGGGTTTTTTTTAATGTAATTTCAAGTTTACTAAAGTAAATTACAGAAAATGAGAAATAAAAAAATCCCTCGCAATTCAATAAACCAAACCCCAAAAGCTAGAAAAGATTGCTTACAATGAGAGAGAAAAAAGCTTCAAATGAAGATCAAATGTATGTTTGAAAAATATGATAAAAATAGCAGAGAATCTGGAAAGAGCTCAAAGTGACCTTTCTAGATTTTTTTTTAAAAAGAGAAAAATTGAGCAAGCTATGCCCCCTAGAATGCAAAAAATACCTACACTAAAGCATCCATCTTAGTATCAACTTTCCAACGATATCTTGTTTTCCTGAAAATGCCTCTGTATGCTCAAGATATCACAAAAAAATGGACAAGGCCTCTATAAAGCAAAAAAAATGATAAAACCCCTTTAAGGCTTAAAAATTAAGCCCCCTATCCATGCATATGACCATAAGTGGGCTTAAAATTCCACTGGTGGTGGACTAGCAGTGCACACTGACAGAGGTTGTGCATCGACAATGATTTGGTGGCACTTGGGTTGCGATGGCAGAGGCAGCAGAGGTTGGTTGTCCATGGGGAGTCGCAACAACGCTAAGAGGGTCGATAGAGCAGGGCTGCTAGTGGGTTGTAAGCTACAATGGTGTTTTTAAATAAAACCCCATGGTTATAAACCATCCAACAATGTTTGTAAACCATTGCACTTTAATAAGCACAATTTTTTTTTTCAATTTTCACCTTATTTTTGTGTCGAGGGTCGTATGACCTTGGTATGCAAAACAAATTTGCCTCAGAATTTCCCATACTCCAAAAATGAAGTGCTTTATATGGAAATAGGGGTTTTGTTCACCCTAAATCCAATCGTGATGTCCGGTTGGACTCAAAGTGCTCAAAATTTCAAAGACCCCCCTATTTCCACAAAAGAATATCAAACAATGCTAGATCCGATCCAAAAAACCCTTTTTCCTTCTTTCTTCAATAAACCTGAACAAGATATAGCAGATCTGACTTTGATACCATGAAGGATTTGATAAGAAGAAATCCACAGATATAATAAAACACCTAAATGCAAGAACCCATCACAGAGAAGAAAAAGACAAGAGAAGGCAAGGGTTTGGCTCTGAAATAATATATTATCAAACAAAAAGAATGATAGAAATATGCAATGAATCAATCCTTATAGAAGGATATTATAAAACCTAAACAAGAAACCCTAATAGTTAAATGACATTTAATAATTAATATTTAATTATTAAATTGGGAAGCATGTGCATAAAGTGAAATCTTAAGTAGGGAGAAAAGGTAATTTTATAAATTAAATTAAATTAATAATTCGATCTAACATAAGGGAATGTTCTAAAGTCCTCTAACAAGGCCACTCCTAACAGGGTGATTAAATCCTTTAATAGGATCACACCTAACAATGTGTTTTATAACCTTCAATAGGGTTGGCTCCTAATAGAGCTCACTTCTTAAGAGTGAAAAGTAGTAGCATGTTACTTGGTGGTTTTTCCCAAATTGGGTTTCCATGTTAAATACTGGTGTTAAACATTTGTATGGATGTTTTTTATGTGTTTATGCTACTTATTATTTTAAGTTTGAAGTTTATTGTTAACTGTGATATTATTTTGCTAGTTAGCACTTACTAAACATAGAGCAAAAATGGATTGATTAAGTTGAATGGTGATGAACAATTTTCTTTGATATGCTACTCATGAGTTTGATTGAGCTTGCTGGAGTTGTTAAATGTTGATTTTATACATTTGGACTTGAGGATAATTGATTCACCCCCCCCCTCCCCAGATATTTCAAATATTATAATAGATTTCATCCCTTCACTTTCAAATCTTTCCAAACACAAATTAAGCTTACCAATGTTAAACAATCCAATTTTAAGGTTGAGGGCACACACACAAAGAAACTATCACAATTATCAATCTGATCAACACTAATTACTTGTAAATTCCAACACACATGACACATAACTTCAATGTGGTCATCTACATGCCACATATATGGGAAAAGATGGTAGTAACCTAATTAAGGGCATGAATAATTATTTTATTCCTCAATCATTACATCTTGAAATACCTCGAGTACAATTTTATACATTTTAAAACTTAATGCACAATTGGACATGGTGTTATCTTCTTTTTTACCTTATCTTCTAACATGTGTTAAATTGACGTCCTCTAAAGAGGCCAAATCTACATTAATTTGATGAATGTGATTTTGTAAATGAAAAATGGGCATATCCCCTTTGATAATAACAATTATAATAATTTGTGAGTAACCTTCCATGTGCAATCTCTTGGCCCCTTGCTTCTTGGATGCTCAAATTGCTAAGAGATAAGTTTTATCTTCTACCACATTGTTTTTTCCATCTACAAGATGTTTCCCTCCATATGCTATGAGATCCCTAGTTGTATTTCAAATGATAAACCCTTCTCTTGAAGGGCCAGGGTTTCCCTTCAAATCACCATCAAAATTGTATTTTCACCACCCTTGGTTAGGTTTTTTTCCAAATACATCATTCCTCAAGGAAAGTGAGGACTTAACCCTTAAACACCCATTCATGGGTAAAGGGTTTATAATGACTAGGTGAAAATTAAAGTGGATCTTATGTGTGGCATTAAGATCATAAACCTAACATTGTGCCTTACAACTCAACTACAAAAAGGGTTTGTGGTGACTAGGTGAGATTTGAACCAAAGTTAATGCATAGTACTGAGATCATGCTAGCCTAACACTATGCCTCACCACTTGCCTTCACATGAACTTGGCTATACACTCACCCTTTCTATTTCTTCCAAAATTTCTCAAAGCTCTAAGTTGGCATCAATTTCTATACATGGCTTCACATTTATTTATCCAATCACAAATATCATGGTTGAAATGCATTTTCAACCATTTTTTTCAAATATATAATCATATTTATGTCAATCCCATAATATTTCTTGGACCTGAGGCTTCTACCTTGGAGTCTGCACCTCTGAGTAATGGTCAAGGCCACCCCTTATTTGGGAGATTAATTTTTATTTATTCTTGTTGATTCTTGTGCCTTATGTAAAATATTATCATTTGTATTCCTTGTATAGTCAACCCTTTTGATTTTGATACCCAAAATAAATATAAAAGGAGGCCTTCTCACTTCATTTGAGGATCCATCCATCATGCAAGTAACTCACAACATCCCCCAATTTGTATAATTGTCCATTCTCAAGAAATCAAGAAATTGCATTCAAGGAGTCTTCAATCAAGAAAGCAGTCAATGCATTCATCATTCAATCATCTTCATCATTAATCACACATTTCCTCTCTGAGATCTGGTTTCTTTCTTTGTTGTTTATGGTGGAGTTGGCCATCAAAGAGGTGATGAACCTTCATGTGTTCAAGTTATTCAATCAATCATTGAGGCAAATTGAAAATATTCGTGCACATGAGGTTTTTTTGTTACATGATTTCCTTTTGGTTTTTATGTTAAGTCAAGGTTATTGCATTAACATATTTTGATAATGTATTAAACATAATTACATCTACACTTGTATGATATTATTTATTGTGAGATTTACTTATACTACATACTAGCATTCCTTCATTATATTTAGTTCAATTTTAAGGTTGATTCCTCAATCGAGGCTTAACCAATATAAGCCCCTCCCCATCAACAAAATTTCCCCTTTCTTGTGTACATGCAAAGGTTTACAAGTTTTCAAGTTTAGATTTGTAGATTTGGATTTATAGATTCTATCAAAGCTTTAAATCTTGGAACTTCCTATTGTAGACTAGGTCAAGGTTAACCTCATCCCTTACCCTCCACATCATTCTGTAGCTAGAGCCTCTAGATTCTCCAGGTTTACAAATTCTTTCTTGTAGGTTATAAATCCTAGTTAGTTTTAGTTTCCTCTATAGTCAGTCAATCTTTTTTCCAGCTTTGAATCTTGGTGATCTTCTTTCCTTATTTGTCATTTTATAGCTCTTACTTTCATATATTAAGGAGATCACACATTAGTACTTACCTTTGTACTAGTTGAATATCCCTTATGGAAAAATCTTGGTTCTCTTATTTGTGTTCAACATATCCTATTTTCACAATCATAATTGGAATTTTCTTTGCAACTTCCCTTAACCCTTCAAATATTGGAAAGTGTGGTGACTTTTTAAAATACTTTGTAACCTAAGGAGGTTCGTTGTGACTAGAATCATATCTCATTATGCCAAATACCCACACCTTTTTAAAATGTTTGGAAGTACTATTTCACTAACTCAAAATTTGGGCAAGGACCATTGCCATTGCCACCAAACTCTGCATATGAACCATATTTTTCAAAAGAAAGATTTTTCTTCCTACCACACAAATGAAACTTCTTGTTACAAAAATAAATTAAAAAAATATTCTCATTATTGAACATGCCAAATAATTGAGAGGGGGTTGAATCAATTAATCTATTATTCTCATGTGCAAACTACAAAACTTCTTTTTAGTTGGTAATCTTATAATCAGTATCAATAAAAACTTATGATGTATTAATTAATCACATTAAACATCAACCAAAAATCTAGACATGAAGAGAACAAAAACACTGACACAAAGAAGACCAAAATTTACTCAGAAACCCAAACTAGGAAAAAACACAGCGAAACTAATTCTCATGAAATGAACACTTGTTAGGGTGACATTGGTTAAGGTGATTTGTATAAGATGACTTTCAACAATGTTCACTACAATTTGGGTCATTATCAATAAGATCACTTTCAATACAGTCAAACTTATAACTAGAATATAAGAAATGAAAGTTGAATCCACCACTAAACATAATCATTAATACTCTACAATACAGTCTACCACTTCTTCCACCAACTTGCAATAACTATCTAAAAGATTCACACTTACATCGTATATAACTTATATATAACCATCATGCATGCTTACTAACTAAAATCTTTTCTCATCTTGTACTCCTTATTACCCTCAAACCTGTTGGCCAAAACAGATTTGAAAATAGATCACACTGAGATATTCTCATGGTGGTGAAGGAATGAAATGTGGACCACCTCAACCAAAACAATGCACCTCGACCCAAAAATTGTGCAACACTATCACCGGGAACTTTAGAACCAATGATCATGATGGACATATTACAAACTAGTTGTTGGGATTGAAACAAAAATAACATACTTCAACATGGATTGACCCAAAACAAATGATCCATAATATGTTGCACATCAAGTAGATCTATCAACATCAAGTAGATTTATCACCAAGGAGAGGAAAGATAAAACATTTAAAGCACATCCATCAATTACACTTCTACCAAAACATGATCTATTAATGCACATTGACCAATACAAAACCAATTTATCAAACCTATCAGTACACAACCATTAATACACCAAGATATTGAAATATGAGTAATATTGACATCAATGATAACTACTAATGAAAACACCATGGTTAACATCAACCTCACATTATAAGACCCGCATTAGCAAAGATACACCCAATAGAATGGTGGGACACTAATAAGGGGTATGCCCCTTATTAACACAAACACACACAAGAAGATAGAGAAATAAACAACAAATTGCAAGAACCAAACAATTGCAAGAAAATGAAACTTTTTTTCATCTTCAATTAAATGATATTACAATATTAAAAAACATGGCATGCTGCAACCACATGAGAATTTTCATTACAATAATCTACAAGCAAGAGCCCCCATATACACCATTAGAATCACCCTAGATAACCCTACAACCTTCTTTATATAGGGGACTTCTAATTTCCCTAGAAGGCTCTAGAAATTGTAACCCTGGATTTTAAATCCAACCATCCCTAAAGCATTATTATTTATCTTTTAATACATTGGAATAGGCCACAAATAATTTTTGGAACTCAAATGAGTGTTTGAAGGAATTTTATGTTCTATTTTATTTAGTGCAACTTCCAGCAACCAAAACTCTTGACTTGTTGACCCGATCAACTATTATAACCCCATTTTGGAAATGAAAGGAAGTTATGTATAATAGTGACCATGAGGCATTGCTCAATCAAGGTTTGATACCCTTGTAGAGCCTCTAAAGCCTTCAAAATAGAGTTCAAAGTTTTTTTACCCTTTTGCCAGAACCAATTTTTTTCAATATCTCCAAAACCAAACTTGATCCTGTAAATAAACTTTGCTAGCAAGCTAACATAAGAAAAGTGAACCTCTATAGAATAAATTAGAACAATTTGAGCTCAAATGGATTACTTATAAAAATAGTAAATTTTCAAAGTAGTAACTCTGCACAAAGATAGTCCTTATTGAAAAACTATATAATATTTTTGGGTGATGCAAGACTTCCCTTACACCCATAATGCTCCTATATCAAACACCTACAAAACCCTATAAGTTTCATTTATCCACAAAGGTACCATCATTGTGAATCACTCACTAAATTGTTATGAGTTGTATATTTTCTATTTATCTACCATAGGAATTGAAGTATGAGTCAAATAAAAACTTCATATCTACTATAATTTGTCATCTACAATCCAATTTATTTTCAATCATCTTTAGTTAGTTTTCAAACCAATTATCATAATAAGAAATATTGAGTCCTCAATAATTATATATTTGTAATATGTTAATTTATAAAATTATTGATATCTTATGTTTTTTATCTTCCATTTTGTTGTCTTTTTTTTTTTTTTGTTGATTTTATGAACTTGACCTCAAATTATCAAATTGTTTGATCTTTGCTTTGATCACTTTATTATCATTAGTATTTTTTGAGAATTACTAATCATCTACATATTTTACTACTACATTCTTGCATTCTCTCATCCTGATGATGGATCATAGAGTGTGATTTGAAATGTTGATGCTAAAAAAACATACACAATCAAATCCAGAAACAAAAAATTATATTTCAAATAGATTGTGGAAATCTGATAAGATTAGTTACTAATCATGTTCATCATCTAATTATCCTTGAAATATAGAAAATCAATATCATCAACACCTTAGGGAAATATGAGGGTCATATCAAAGATCTAAGTCATTTTTAGGTACACAATAGTTCTATTGTATACTTTATATTTAGGTCCATGATACGTATCAAATATTTGTTGTTGTATCTTACATTATGACCTACTTAAAGATAGCTTGATTCTTAATTGTTTATACTCATGGCACATTTTGTTTGATGTTTTCTATCACCTCATTTGATCTTGGATGTCTTCTTTTTTGTGGGTAACTTGAAACCCTTTTACATCTCTTATAGTAATATTCTCCCACATACAATGCTTGACACTTTGTTGGAATACTTTAGAGTAACTAAGAGGGGGGTTGAATTAGTTATCCAAGGTCCAAATGTATTAGTAAAACTTTTCACAACTTAGTGAACCCATAAAACATTCATACCCATGCATGCAACTTACTGGATTATGCAATCACTAAAACTTGTATGTTACTATCAAATCAACTTGTAGAAATGTAAAGCATGAAACACAACAGATTCATCAGCACACTTGACACAATGATTTATGTGGAAACCCAATTTGGGAAAACCACCAGTAACATGCTACTCCTTTTCACTCTTCTGAAGTGATGCCCTGTGAAAAGCCAACACTATTAAAGGTTACAATACACACTGTTAAATGTGACCTAGTTAAGGGATTTCAATCACCCTATTAGAAGTGAGCCTTGTTAGAGGACTTTAGGCCATTCACTTGGAATGCCACCTGGTTAAAGGATTTACAAATGACTGTTAGGTCAACCTTAATCTAAAGGATTTACCCTAGACTGATACAATTGTTAGAGAGTAACAGTAGAGCTTTGATCTGATAAAACTTACAACTTCTCTTGTAGATTACAAATCTCTGTTCAATCCTCAATCCTACTTGGCCTTCATACTTTGCAACTCTAACAACTTGTTCACCCTTCAAGAATGTTTAACATGCCATTGGAGATTCTTCTCTTAGGTCACTTGATGAAGCAAAAGCCTTAACTCCTTCTCCTCCTTAGGTTCTCGCACATGATAACAACTTTGCTTCATGACCAAACATTCCTACAAATAGGAAATTAGAATTTTTTTCGCTCATTTTCCATCATCCAATTTAGGGTTTTGGATGGATTAGGTAGGATACAATGTATCTACCCCATATCTTGTATTTTCTAGAAACATCTCCTAGAATCCATTTGAATTCACCTAAAAATGGTTTACATCAAATTTTGTCCCACTAGCTCATCAACCTTATCTTCCTCCTAGTTCACAAGTTTCAAGAAAACAAACTTGTTAGCTCAGATTCAGTGAATCTTTTATCTTTAACATAATGTAGCAGCTTGACATTATCAATCTTTTGATGCTCAGCACATACTGCATTGCTCGACATCAATTGTAAAATCACTCGGCATCATCTAAATTTTATTGATGCTTGGCATCATCTAAATTTTATTGATGCTCGGCATCATCTAAATTTTATTGATGCTCGGCATCAACTAAACTTTACACAGAATCAACTATCTTGCTCAGTATCCACTAGAATTTGCTTTCACTCGGCTCCAACTGACTTTCTACTTGACTTGCACTGACTTTTCTCAACACCTACTATCCACTCAGTCAAGCTTGGCAAACAAACTTCGTGTAACTTGTTCTTCTAAACTTTCTAAGTGTAGCCAGCATTTTGTAACCTTAAGTAGATTATTAATACATCATGTCATCATTGTCTTAACTAATCCTTGTACTTCATTACATAATCATAACTCAACCTTTACTCTAGGTGCTATTGTTACCTCTTATTAATCAAATCCTCTTCATCAATCAACTAAGTGATAGCACTTGAATCTTATAAACAATTATCTTACCAGAAAATAGCAGGTTTGACATCAGTGACAAAACAATGATTGAAACACATAGTCTTCTTCAACAATCTCCCTCTTTCAACAATCTCTCTCAATAATGATCTTTTGAATCAGATTTCAACACACTTGATACACAATTTTTCAATATTCAAGTACTAATTCATTGACTTGGCATTATGTCATCTTAGAAGATGAGTCCATTTTTTTTTGGATGTGAAATTTTTTTATATTGGATATATTTTTCCAACATTTGTAAAGATGTGAATCTTACAAAATTTTCACACTCTTTATTGCATATTTATTTCTACATTTGAAAAGAGATGCATTCTATATTTTTACCTAACTCTCTAAGGATACAAGTTTTGATAGTCACTCTCCACATTATTAGTTATCTATTGTATGAAAACTTTTAGGTTTAACATCAAGAAATTAATGTAGTACTAGAGCTATAACATCAACAAAATTTGATTGACTATCGGGGGAATGTTTTTTACATGATTTTAAGGGTGTTACCTTTACAAACCTATACTTGGATCCTCCATTATTCCAAGAGGTGTAGTTTATTCTATTTAAATTACCATCATCACTGATATAAATAGAGGGTGGCCAATTTTCCCCCACTACCAAATGTTAGACAATATGTTGGATGGATACCCTTCCTCCTCAACCTTTTGTCTACTACGGGGTAGTCCCCACCACCAAAATATTAGGCATATTTATAGTGGTGTGGACTAATCCTTATTCCTTATCTATAGTTGACTACATGTCTACCTTAACATGGCCAAGATATTATGTAGGAAAAACTTTTTTTTTGCTAGCGATAGATGAGATTCTTGTGTATAGTAGTAGAGCTTTATAAAGTGGTGGTGATATATCATTGATGACCAATATCCCCTCATCACTTCTTGGAGTTCCTTGAATAATTAATGTTCCTTTTCCTTAAATATAATTTAGTAACAATTAATTCCTTTTTGGGGATATAAACTAATTTGTATTGTAGATCTTTTCCCAATTTGGTTCATTTATTTTCTTATTTTAGTCCCAAATCTATTAGTTTATCGATGGAGGGGTGGGCATAGGGGGTGTCCATGCAACCAAGTTTCAAGCACATGATGCACACCATTTAATTTTACACATGTGGATACCTTCAGTATTTTGTAAAATTAGTATTATAGACTAATAAAATAAATAATATATATATTACATGCATTAACATGTTGGTCAAA
Organism: Cupressus sempervirens; assembly: GCA_028749045.1. Taxonomy (NCBI): domain Eukaryota; kingdom Viridiplantae; phylum Streptophyta; class Pinopsida; order Cupressales; family Cupressaceae; genus Cupressus; species Cupressus sempervirens. Next base: position 798,308,082 of record CM053793.1, read on the forward strand.
AGAATAGTCTTGACAATCGAGTGTCAACACACTTAACCATTTTCACTATATAAGCCAAGTACACAATGTATGCCAAGCCAAAATTTCAATAGGTGTTGAGCCATAGTTGGTGTCGAGCAAGTCAGAACGTAGTATGTGTTGAGTAATCCAGAAATGTTCAGATGCTGAGCAATACAGAACATACATGTGCTGAGAAATACAGTGTTTAATAGGTGCCGAGAAAATTAGGAAAGTAATAGATGCTGAGTAATCCAGGAATCAGTTCATGCCGAGCATCAGTAATGTAATGAGTGTCGAGTAACTCAAGATCAACATAAGAGTTTGTGCTTTCACAAACTAAGATGTAAACAATTTTTGGAGTTGACTTAGAGGGATTTTGAAGGAGAAAAAGGATAAGGACAAATCATTTACATTCCCTATGCAATCTCCATGCAACCAATCAGAAAAATGGAGAAGGCGTGCAACCAATGAAGAAAATCCAAGGATTTGAGCGAGAATTTGAGATTTAATATGGATCGTAGATCCATACCTAACCCTAAGTCTTTACAATGTTTAAAAGGAGGTCAAAAATCCATTGCATGTGTGGAAGAAAATAGTGTATGGGGAGATTATAGCAAAATTTCAATGTGAAGAGGAAAGGACTTAGAGGAATGGAGTAGCAATTTCATATCTAGTTGATCAAAACAGCACAAGGGACAAGGAGCACATATAGAGATCAGATCAAGCAAGGATCTGAACAAGAAGAGCAGATCTAGTACCTAAACCCAGCAATTTGAGATTGCATTCAATCAAGTCAAATGTTCTAATACTCTTCCACAATTGTATTAGATGCTAAAATCCTATATTGATAGGTTAGCTTAACAACTAGGTAGGAGAACCTTTGGAGAAGGAGATTGAAAATCCTATGTATTAGGTGGGTTTAACAACCTATTGTAAATCCATTAACAAGGTGACACTTCATGTAAGTGTTTGTAAATCCTCTAACCAAGTCACTATTGACATGGTGTAAAGCCTTTAACAGGGTAGGCCTTTAACAAGGCAGACCATCAAAAGTGGTTGAATATTGATTGCTGCAGTGATTTTTGTGGATGTCATCCCCACCCCAATTTTACCTTCTTATTCATGGAGGGTTTTTGGGTTATCAATTTTGGTGTTATGTGTTGATGCATGCTTTCATTTCATGTTTTCTTATATGTTTACATGCATGTACATTGCTTTCAGTTATATGTTAATAAGGGTTTAAAAGGATAAAAATTGGATACTTTTGATTCACCCCACCCCCCTCTCAGAAGTACTCTTCCCATTTGAACATTTCAAAAATTGGTATCAGAGCACTAGTTCTCACAAGGAGAAGCCTAACAGCTTGGAGAAAAAGGTCAAAAGATGGAAGTCTTCAAACTTGGGAAGATCATTGACAATCAGGTGATTGATGTGCAACTAGCTCTACAAAAAGTAGAGGAAGCCAGGGAGGAATTGAGAAAAACCTTGAAAAGAAGGAAAGAGATAGCCATAGCTGAAAATGACATACATTACAAGGAGATTGACACCACACAAGTGTTTTCCAATGGAGATTCCAAGGAATTTGATGTAGCAATAGCAGAATTAATGAAGAAAAACAAAGCACAAGCTGAAGAAATTAGATTACTCAAGCTTGAACAATAATCACAAGCCATAATGCTTTGTGAAGTGACTGAACAAAAGAAAAGAGCTATTGAAGATGAGGCCATGATAGAAGATGACAAGAGAAATCTCACCAATAGGCTAGAAGAGAAGACAATTGAATTTGAAAAGATCTCAAATATGCAATTGGACACCTTAAGCCAGATGATGAATGTTCATCATGAGCTAAATATGAAGGACATTGAGATCTCCACCTTGAAGATGCAAAATGAACTAAAGAGAGAAAAGGAAATAGCAGAAAGTTACAAAAAACCTAATGAGGCCATCAAGTACTTTGAGCAATTGCTGAAATCACCAAGGGCTAGTAATGATACTTCAGGACTTGGCTACATCAACACTGAACAAGGAGAATCATCCAAGGTTGTAGAAGAAAGAATAAAAAAAGGTAAGAACACTAAACCTACTTGTCATTTCTATGGTAAAAAGGGACATACCTCTAATGTGTGTAGAAGCAAGAATAGTCATCAGTATGATAAGCCTACAAATGCAAATTTTTGTCACAAGTGCAAAAAGCAAGGACATTCAACACAAGACTGCAGAACCAAGACCATGAGGACACCAAGACTTGAAGGTCACTACTACAACTACAAAAAATATGGACATAGAGCATTTGAATGCAGATCAAAGCCTATGTGGACACCTAATCAACCTACAAGAGGAATCAATCATGCGCATCACTACAATTAGGATTACAATACCAGGTATAGCTGTCACTATTGTCAAGAGTATGGACACATTCCTGAAAATTACATAAGGACACATTTCAAGGGAAGTTATAGTAGGTGACTAAACCAAACTACATGTTTTAGTTGCTTGAAGACTGGTAATATCAATAGAAATTGTCCTACAAAGTCAAAAGCACCAAAAATTGAAGTTAACAAAGGAAAAGAGAAGATTGATATTGAACAAATAAGAGAACAAATGAACAAGACATGGAAGAATAAAGGTGAATGTAGCACATCAAATGAAGAGATCACTTCACCCAAGAGGTCAAGTGATCACACCTCATCCAATTAAGCACAAGACAGATACATGGGGCTGATACATATAAAAGATGTATCATACATCGGCCCAAGAAAACATAGAAGTACTACAAAGAAGAAATATGCATGAGAAAAGATGTCAAGTTAAAAGTTAGAAGATGATGTTGAGCTACCTTTGGTTGCTGAGTGAAACTCTAGTATATGTTGAGTTGAATAGTCTAGTGGATGTCGAGTAAGAGATGTTAGTGGTTGTTGAGTAGATGAGCTTCAATGGAAGCCGAGCTGATAAAATCTTTAGAAGCTGAGTGTATAGCTGTAATCACAAATGCAATAAATGCTAGGTTTTTTAACCTAATAAAGTTGAAAATCATTAATTTTTAAATCATTTGAACACAAAGCGAAATTGAGCAGAGCGAAGAGGCAATTCTACAGCGATCAAATAGCAATTTACAATGTTTCCAACAACAATTCAACTCAATTTCATTGATTCACAGGTATTTTCATTCAAGTGTCAAGCTATGCAGAGTTTGAAAGATTATTTAATTTTAAACCCTAGTTTGGTAAATGATGGCATTTGGGTCAAAAACCACTAAGGAGAAGGAAATTCATGAAATTCAACTTGTCATTAATGAAGTCAAACAGCCAGAGTTTAGGCCCATTCTTGAAGTCGCCTATAAGAATGATCTCACCGGTGCCCTATTCGTAATACCTGATAAAGTTGTTATGGTTCAAGATGTTTGAAAGTGTTATAATTGTAAAGTTGGAGCCATAGGAGATTTGGAGATTTTTAATGCATTTGATAAATTGTGTGATAATGGAAAACTTAAAGAAGAATTCTCCATAGTTGAGAAGAAGGGTCTGACCAAAGCCCTAGTTGTCCCTATTATTTTCAAAACAGAATGGATATGCATAGTGTTGAGCAAAATCCACGATGGAGCCTTTTGGTTAGAGACAGGGCTCGTGAAGTTTACAAAGAAAATTGTCCATAGGGTTACTGGTATTCCAACCCTAGATTGGCCAAAGACCCTGAGAAGTGACAAAAAGGAGGCCATAGAGAAGAACACTGGTGCCAAATGGAATAACAAGGGAACGACAATAGACACCATTACAGAAACCCTACTAGATTTTGCTATGAGAGTCATATCCCATAAATTCTACTAGTCAAGTAGACTAAATAGTGTACCATGTATTGCAGTAGATGTCGCCTATAAATTGTTAAAGAAAGATCATACATATGATCTTGCAAAGCTCATGTTATAGCAAATCAATGAGAATCTAGGAGCTATAAGGAATTCTAAGGGAGCTCAATGCAAATTTGGCTCAGTTTTGGTTTGTATGTTTTTCTATATTATGAAAGAATTCCCTTTAGTAGGCAAGGTAAAATGGGATCAGAATAAGACCATTGTTGAGCAAATAAATGGATTCATTGAGTAGATGGGTGAGAATTTTGACGCCCAAATGACTAGTTATTTTGAGGACTTCAAGAAGTCCACAAAACAGAGGATGAGGATACCAGTCTCACTAGTTGAGCGGCATGAAAAGGACATTTTATTTATTGTGGATATTGATTACACTTATATACAAGTATTCATACCTAGAGTGAGATGGCTTAGGCCACTAGGTTATGAACTTGATGTTGATCAAGCCTCAACAGCAATAACAGCTCTACTTGCAGAGGAAATTGACAAGGATGCAAAACATTTTGGAACTTATAACATTGTCAAATCAAGGGTGATGACAGATCTTAAGATAGCCACAACAGTGAAAAAGAAGGAAAAATTGATCAAGAAGATCAAGAAAAGATTTGAAGTTGAAGAAGCAAGCTCAGCAGAGGAAGAGGAAGCAAATGAAGAAGAGGATGACAATGAAAATGAAGAAGATGAGCCGCTACAACTAACACAAGGTCTAGGTGAGGATAAGGAGGAAGGTGCTAAGGAAAAAGAAGTTGAGGAAGCACTTATCAGAACTAAAGTCACCAAGGGGAAGGCTAAAACTCCACCTGCTCCTCAACCCAAAGCAAAGAAAGTGGAAAAACCTGCACCAAAGAAGCCTAATACCAGAGCTACAACACAAAAGGCCAAAGAAGAGGTAGAAAAGAAGAATAAAGCCACCAAGAAGACTAATGAGGAGTCAAGGAAGAGAAGAAAATATGTAGCTCAACCTGAATCAGATGAAGAAAAGATAGAAATAGATGATAACAGTTAGTTCAAAGTGGTAAGTCATCCACCCAAGTCTGCCATAAATAAATTGTGTATAAAGATTAGAAATGATGACTTGAAATATTTAAAGGATTTAGATTTTAATAAGCTCACTAAGGAAGAGAAAAATAAAATACAAGAATCTGTGTATGCTATGATGATCGAGTACAAGCACACACCTCTAGAGCTAGATGGCTCAATACCCAAGGAGTTGTACAAAATCGTTGAAGATAAATGGCATTTCTGTCTACAAATGGAAAAGGAAATAAGGGAATCTACTTTAGCTAGATTGTTTCCTAATTTGACTAAGGGTCAAATAACTAATGTAGTCAAGAGGCACAATAGTAGGTTTACTCCAAAGCATAGGGCATTTAGTATTTTGCAGAATAAAATTGAAAATGTTGTGAACAAATCCACACAGTTGTGGAAAATAATTTATAAGAAAATTGATGATGTGTTTGATGAGGAATACAAGGCAGAAGCAAGTGCCAATAAAAATGAAATGAAAGAACTAGGGAAGAAGGAGGAAGATAAGAAGGAAGAGGAGAAGAAGGCTGAGGAAGAGAAGAAAGTGGAAGAAAAGGGTGCAGATGAGCAACAAGAACAAAGTGTGCAAGACACACAACTACCACCTCCTAGCCCTCCTCATGCCACCATCACACCTGTAGAGATTATCAAAATAAAGGATATTATTGACACCTCTTGTCAAAACATCAATCCATTGACTGCAGAGGATCTCACAAAGATCCTTGACCAATCAACACAAGTAGCTAGATTATGTTCAAGCCCAATACTGGTTAGTGTTGATGAGTTGCAAAAAGTAGCAATAAAATCAAAAGAAGTCAAGGTTAAAACACAAGAACCACCTTTGACCACTCAAACTACAGGACTCTTATTGCTTCCATCTCCATTTCCACCAAGAACAATAACAGATGCACTTCAATTGTCGAGTGCAATAGTAGGGGTAGACACAAGAAAAATAGAACAGCTAGCAAGCACACCCCCAGCCATTGATAGTGAAAAGGAGAAACAAGTTGAAGAGAAGGAAGATACAAGAGATGAAGAGGAATCTACAATACAAACTTTGGTTCAACTACCCAAAATAGGTGCTCCCACTCAAACTCTTCAGAAGCCGAGCACTGAAATGCTAGCATTGCAAGTTAGAACACTAGGCTTGAGCTCAATAAAAGTAGCTAGGAAACTTTAGTATGGAATTCCTAAGCTCGATGAGGAAATCACAATACCTTACTATGAATCTAGCACTCTCACTAAGGAAAAGATTAATGAAATATAGAGTGCATTGGATAGAAGAAGAAGACAAGAGGTATTGAGAAAAGAATATAACTATAGGCAAGCACTAAATGAGATAAAGGACATCATTATGGATGCCTTCAACTTGCAAACACCTGATGATTCAAGGCCAATAGTAGAGCAACTATCTAACATAGTTGACCAGGTGACAAATGAAGACCATGATATAAATGCAAAATTAATGGAATGGTCAGAAAGGAAGTTCCAAAGAAAGGTAAATGAGAAAATATCTGGCGATATAGCACTAGCTCAAGTTGAGCTGGCTAAGAAATTGGATGGAGTAAAGATTGTACTTGGGAATATATTCTCCCTATACAACAAGTTGTGTGATTTTTCCAACTTCACATAGGAGAATAGCCAGAGGATACTGAGTTTGGAGAGAAATCTAAAGATTTCTAGTATGGAACTCCCAACTAATTCAGCTCAGAGTGAGAAGCATTTTTTCAAACGCTTCACACACAAAGAGAATTAGTTGTATTAACAGTAGAGGAGGCAAAAATCTAGTCCTCTATAACCCCTCACTTGGAGGTACTCCATAAGGAGCAAATGTATGTAGAAACCGTCCTCAAGAAAGATTCAAATCTTTCTACCTCAAATGGACTTGTACATCTAGTAGCAGAGCTTGCCATCCAACATAAGTCATTGGAAATTGCACTAGCAAATTGGGATGCAGCTCTGAAAATACTTCTAGAGGTAAATAGCACATTTTTGGCTAAGCATGGTATTACTCCATAGAACCCTTTGACATCAGTGTCAAAAAGGGGGAGATATGTATATATGCAGATACTATGGGAGAATACCAAATTTTGAATCATTTTTTATTACATTTTTGAAAAATTGAGTAAAAGTTTGTAAATAGCCAAAAAGGGGGAGCCAAGTAATAACAAAAAAGGGGGAGATGCAAAATTTTGAACTTCACACAGATCAGATACAGCACATGGGCTCAGAATGTTGAAACAGGACAAAAGACAGAAAGAATCAAGCACATTAGCACAGAATTTCAGTCTTAAGAATGGACAAGGCATAATCAACTTAGGGGGAGTCATAAGGTATATTGTTACTCACAATATTTTTAAAATTTTGCATAAATGCCAAGCAAATAAAGAATATACTCAACAAGGTTAAGTTCATAAATGCTTAGTTAAGTGTTTTTGACACTCATGTTGAAGGGGGAGATTGTTGGTCAAAAGAATAGTCTTGATAATCGAGTGTCAACACACTTAACCATTTTCACTATATAAGCCAATTACACAACGTATGTTGAGCCAAAATTTCAATAGGTGTTGAGCCACAATTGGTGCCAAGCAAGTCAGAACGTAGTATGTGCCGAGTAATCCAGAAATGTTCAGATGCTGAGCAATACAAAACATACATGTGTCGAGCAATATAGTGTTTAACAAGTGCCGAGCAAACCAGGAAAGTAATAGATGTTGAGCAATCCAGGAATCAATTCATGTCGAGCATCAGTAATGTAATGAGTGTCGAGTAACTCAAGATCAGCATAAGAGTTTGTGCTTTCACAAACTAAGATGTAAACCATTTTTGGAGCCGACTTAGAGGGATTTTGAAGGAGAAAAAGGATAAGGACGAATCATTTACATTCCCTATGCAATCTGCATGCAACCAATCAGAAAAATGGATAAGGCATGCAACCAATGAAGAAAATCCAAGGATTTGAGCAGGAATTTGAGATTTAATATGGATCGTAGATCTATACCTAACCCTAAGTCTTTACAATCTTTAAAAGTAGGTTGAAAATCCATTGCATGTGTGGAAGAGAATGGTGTATGGGGAGATTATAGCAAAATTTTAGTGTGAAGAGGAAAAGACTTAGAGGAACAGAGCAGCAATTTCATATCCAGATGATCAGAATAGCACAAGGGACAAGGAGCACATACAGAGATCAAATCAAGCAAGGATCAAAACGAGAAGAGCAGATCTAGTACCTGAACCTAGCAATTTGAGATTGCATTCAATCAGGTCAAATGTTCTAATACTCTCTCACAATTGTATTAGATTCTAAAATCCTATATTGGTAGGTTAGCTTAACAGCTAGGTAGGAGAACCTTTGGAGAAGGTGATTGAAAATCCTATGTATTAGGTGAGTTTAACAACCTATTGTAAATCCTTTAACAGGGTGACACTTCATGTAAGTGTTTGTAAATTATCTAACCAGGTCACTATTGACACAGTGTAAAGCCTTTAACAAGGCAGGCCTTTCACAGGGCAGACCATTAGAAGTGGTTGAATATTGATTGTTGCAATGATTTTTGCGAGTGTCATCCCCACCCCAATTTTACCTTCTTATTCATGGAAGGTTTATGGGTTATCAATTATGGTGTTATGTGTTGATGCATGCTTTCATTTCATGTTTGTTTATATGTTTACATGCATGTACATTGCTTTCAGTTATGTGTTAATAACAGTTTAAAAGGATAAAAATTGGTTACTATTGATTCAAACCCCCCCCCCCCCCCCCCCCCTCTCAAAAGAACTCTTCCCATTTGAACATTTCAACATAACATTTATAAATTTATATCTCTATGTCATGGGATATAAATGATACATTTTTGTGATTCCATGTAATCATCAAGACACACTTATTTGAGTGAAAAACATAATATTTTGATAATCCCTTTTTTGTATGTGATTTGTTGATTTGATAACTAAGGTTTCCTTAGGGTCTTGTCCTAATAGACTACATCCATCTAAAATGAGATGAAATGTCCTTGAAACTTCAATCTTACATTTTTTAAACTATTCCTTAAGAAGTTCTCTATCTTGTAAATCTGATTTGAGTTTATTAAATTTTGAGGGGCATTGCATCTTCCTTGCAAGTTCTTGATTGCACTTGTTTCATTTTGTAATATTATGAGCTCTACTATGTATAATATTATACGAGCCTATGAAAAATACTAATGATCATCACTCTCTTCTTAGCATAAAATAATTATCAATATGATTGTATTTTTAATTACATTGAATTGATGCAATCACATGTTAATTAATTTATTTTAAATTTCAATAGTAATATGATTAAATATGAACTTAGATATTCCTTGATTCTTTTGTAAATGATTATAGACAATAGGATATGTCCCATGACCACCACTATTTAGTCTCCTTTATTCTCCTTGTACTAGACCAATATTTTGGTTACTATCACTCTATTGCTCATTAAACAATCCTTCAAAATATTGGTTGATTATGTAATGACCCCAAATCAAATCCTTACATTTTGGAGAATAATTTAAAAATATTTTTGGATGTCTTCCTCTCTCCTTGCTTCTCCCTTATCAAATATCTGAAATTCCCAATGGTCATGTCCTTTGAAACTTATTCTAATAATAATGTTATAATTAGAATATAATTAATTTAATAATCTATTAAATTTCATTAATTTATTGTTATTAGTTATGTTTAATACACTAATATTATAGTATATGATCATTATATGATATATTTATTATTATTACATCAAGATAACTATAGTTATTGTTATTTACTCATAATATAACTATATTTTATTCTTTTATATTACTTATTATTTAATCCTATTAAAGTGGGGATAGCAATATTTATTCAATATTTATTCAATATTTATTTCTTAGATTACCATATTTCAATATTATTTAATATTAAACCTTATTTTAGTGAAGATATCACATATTCTTCTTCTTTTATTACTTGCATATTTGACCATTAGATCATTCTAGACAATAGGATTTTTGAAGAGTTTCCCTAGCACTATGTAAAGTTCATATTTAAACTTCAAGGGCCTTTTGATAATCTTTCTCATTTGATTATTACAAGGTCCACAATATTGATGCGCATTCAATGTAAATACAATATAAGTTCACAAGAACTATTTCTTGATTTATTTAAGCATATAAAAGCTATAGCTAACATATGCAAACATAGAATAAAATAAAGGGAATGTGTCTTGTTGGTCTGTTGACTTGAACACTCCAACTAATCTAAACCTTTTCTAAGATAGGTTTACCAAGCTCATTTTGAGCTTCCAAGAAGCTTCAATGTCATTCAACAATTATTTTGGTCACAAGTTTAATGATGCATTCATTAATAAATCTTGTGGCATCCACTATTGTTCCTTTTGACAATTTAAATATGTGCTAGTACATTTCAAATGGATAAATAGACATGAGAAAAAGATGACATGAGACAATAAAAATTTGACCAATCTTGTAGGTTTACTTCGATATATTTGGTTAAACTCATGAAACTCTATATTGGACATTTCTTTCATTTGACGATTCTCAAAAGCCAAACTACATGAGATCTAACATTATTAGAATCTCCAAGGTTCACTATATTGAGATTTAATCCATATAGAGATCTAACTTCCCACTATCGCATTTGCTTGTTTCATCATATTATGATCCCCACTATATATAATATATATAACCAAAAGATATCTAGTATAATGGAAAATTTCATATTGTAGGCACCTAAATGGTGTTGAGTTCAAATCTTCTTCACTGCATTTTAAAAAAAAAAAAAAATCATTGCTCAACTTCATAATACATAATCACTATCAATAATTCATCATCAAATATCCAAGTGTTTGTGCTTTTGTTCACTCTACACCTATATGCTCCACTTTTATAATTGTTTACTCTAATACAATATACGTTCATGCTCTAATACAATGTTATTTAGTCATATAATTGTCTAGTAATAAATATGTGACAACTATACACTAGCATCAAACAAAGATGTGCTTTATAATTAATGACCTAAGTATCTTCACAATTATTTATCCAAAATGAACTCAAATAATTCTAAATATAACCACAAATGACTTTCATGACCTGAAAAAAAACCATAACTAAAACAATATCAACTTAGCGCTCTCCAGACAACTTAAGTAAAATAAAACTTATATATATAAATTAAATTTAATTCTAAATCCACATAAAAAAGAGAGTTCTATGTACAAATATAAAACCATCTAAGAAATCCACAAAGTGAAATCATGCTTAAATGACAAGTTGCATAAGTATAACACACCTATTCATAGGATTTTGTTTAAAGTCTATTATATTTCTATGCTATGAAGGTGTGTTTTGGTGGTTCTATAAGCATCACTAAATGCCAAGGTCATAAGGTTTTTATGTTGGACATCTATATGAATCCACCAAATACCAAGGTCATAAGGCTCTTATATTAGACATCTATATGACTTTTAAGTTGACTTAAATTGATTAAAAGATTTATCTCACTTAAATTGATTAAGGAATTTATCACACTTCTAAGATAAACATGTTAAATGAGGAGGTTTCTTTTGATCAAAGGAAAAAAAATAACCCATAGGCTTTTACATCGAAACAACCTGCAATAGAAAAATGCTCACGAAACCGAGAAATGATGACAGAAAACTCATACAATCAGAAAAAGATGATGAAACAAAGTTTCTCGGTCTTAGTTGGGGGGGAAATGTATGTAAGGTTTTTCAACAGTCCATCTAATTCAAAATTCAACCATGGGTGGGCAAGGAGCAGTTGTTCTATTTCCATGATCGGCAAGAGAGAAGCTTGGCAGCCTTTTTATAGTTTTGCTTGATTCCTAGAGCAAGGATGGAAGTGTTGGAACAGATCTCAAGGAGAGCAAGCATTCATTTACATGGACAGTGATAATGTCAATGTCAATGTTAATGCCATGTTGAGGATTAAAGATTTTGAGAAGTTCTTACATCAACACAAATGAGGATTGTTAGACATGCCCTCACATCTATCTGGTGACTTCCCCGATGGCAAATATGGCTATATCTTGTAAACAAACAAAAAAATTCTTGCTGAAAGTTGCTACAACCTAACAAAAAAAATTAATTTGATTAAATTAAGTAAAAAACCATAACATCTGGCAAGATAGGTAGGTACTATATTTTGATTACATTTTAAAAATGTAATATGTTAATGTTTAGGGAAAAAATTCAAAATAATAAAAATTCACATATGATATGTTCATTTTGTTGAATATTGTAAAAAGAAAAATATTATCGATTATTTCTATTTTTTGTAGAAAAATATTTTATATAACTATTAAATTTAATTAAGCTGATAGGCTTTTTATTGTGGAACACAATGATTGGAAATTTTTCATATGCCTGAAAACTGTCAAATATCGGTCTAAAAACAGTCAGACACCGATTTGAAAACTATTAGATACCTGAAACAAATCTTCTTGAAATTTATGTTTTTAGATTAATAATCAACTCTTTATTACTTTAATGGGTATCCAAAATATATGCAAACGCCACCAGATTGGGTTAACATGGATGAGGCAGTGGTTATGGTTTTAATGCAGTTATCTATCCACAAGTCATATTAACCCCACATGTTTTGGCCAAAAAAATAGCTACAAGTTTTAACAAAAAAATTCAAAGGAGTGCTACAAAAGTTACAAGGAGTAGACAATGTGTGAGAGATTTGATGAGGCTGTGGTGGTTGCAGTTACAGGTAAGTTTTTAGCCAATAGAGCACATGATCTTTGGGATAAGCATTCATATATGCTTCTTAATGAATTGGATAGGATTTTTACAATGGGCATTGCCCATTCAACACCTTCATCCATGTCCTTAGTTTTTATGTGAGCTATGCGGTTGGGATAGTTGTCAATAAATTATAATGTATAGGCTTGGAAGGACAAATGATATTTTAGAATCCTTGTAAATTTCATTTGTTTCCTTGATTAATCATATGGAACCAACTAAATCAAACATGTCTATTTAAATATGGAATTTGACATTATATGCCATATTGACCAAGATTATTTTAAGAAATATCATAAATTTTGGGTAGAAAATAGTACTGGTAACTCAAAACCCATATTTTGTGTGCCATGGAATCAATCTATTGCATTTTTTTGAGGTGATGAAAATTAAAAAGTTAGTTTTGTTCATTAAAGGATTTTTAAAAACATAGGTTTTGTTTTTATGTTTCACTTCCAACGATAATAGTGGAGAGAGCAGGGAGCTATGCTTGGACACACAAAAACTAGCAAGTTCATGAAAAGTTTTGTAGTGCCTCTCCCATTTGACTTCTAAAAGTCATCCCGATGGATGCAACCTTGTTGATTTCTCCTTGAGAAGGGATTGTGATTGGGACCATGAGTAGTCTACATCCTTGAGGTGATTGGATGTAGGTTACTATATCAGTTGCTTTGATTATGCTTATGGTTGATTTATGAGATTATGATGTGATTTATGGTTCACTGAGGTTTGTGCCAGTGGTTACCAGGATCGATGTGGTATCATGATGTTGTTCCATGATTACCCTGAGATGTGTGTAGAGATTGCACTATGTACTATTATCTTACTACACTGGACTAGGTTCCTGTAGCAGTGGTTAGTCATGTATATGATTGTGTTCACTTATGTGTTTTTAGTGCCTTTTCATGTTGTTTATACAACAATTATTAAATGTTTAAATAATTAGAAATGGATTTTCCATGTTGGATTCTTTGGTTATGTGTTGCAGATATTTACCTTGTTATATTTTGATCTGAGAGATACTTGTTACTCATGTTATGTTTTACATTTGAGATGACCTAAGGGTCAAATGTTATATTTTTTATTTCAATATCATATATGTTAGACTACAATGTTGTTTAGTTGATCATATTGCATGATGATGCCATTTTGAGATGACAATGTGTTTTATGATGATATCTGGTTATCCGGTATTTGGACATACCTCTGATTATGTTATATGATGGATTTAATGCTAGGGTTATTTACTTTATTCTTACTTCATTACGTTATATGCAAGTGTGAGTGATGTAAATAGATTATTTCAGTATAATTGAATAAATGGTTAAATTAGGTAAGTTAATGCATTTATTGTTTTAGCTAATTCATTATATGTAATTGCACTTGATCATGTGTTTTAATGTGCAGGATTTATATCCTTAGCAGTGGCACATGGAGTTAGTGATTTAGCTGTTCATATTTTACCAATGTCATTCTTGTATGGTCAACGTATCTTATTTAATTGTTTAATTAAATCTTATGGTGATTTGATAAATCCAGACTCATTTGCATAATGTGATTAGACTAGTAAGTGTGTTTGTGCATTTAGAGTTTTGCATTGTCACGAAAGTTGTTTAGGAAATTTTTGTGATTTTGGGTTTTTAGGCTTTAAATTTTATTGAATTTAATTTTTGGTAGCTTTTCCATAGATGAATTCATATTACTAGGAATAGCCTATTTCCATTTGAGTCAATTTGGGGCTTAACTAGGTTGGCTGATTATTTTCCCTAATCGATTATCAAAAAGTGAATAAGTATCCAAAAAGGAATTTAATTCCTCACTTCTCACTTTTGAATTAGAAAGTTTACGAGTAAAACCCAAAATCCTCTTCATAAGGATTTACTGTTTTGTTCGTTATGGGAGCTACGGGTGTGGGATCATCGCGAGATTGGTCTCATTAGATCTAGCTCATGGAGACCTTAGATTGTCACAGTTTTTGGCTACTTCTACGAGATTTTTATTTTATGGTTCAGATTCCCATTTTGCCCTTTTGGATGTGAGGTAGGGCTCTCCCATTTTATTGTTTTGGTTGAATTTCTACTTCTTCTTTTCATAGTAGTTTGTTAGGAGGCTAAGAAATAGTGTTCCCCTCCATTTATGTATGCTAGCTCTACCTGGTTGGGTGTGGGTATGAGCATTTCCCTATTTTCTGGGATGAGGGTTTGGGGTTTTGCACCGTTATGCTAGCCATTTTTGCATATGAACTCCAAACCCATATTTTATTGGATTTTTGTGACTTTTGTACCCAAATACCAAATGGATTTTAATTTCAAAGTTTTCTAATTTTGGGAGTTTTACCTCAATTTACGTGCCACCAAGTTTTCTCGAGTTTTCTTCGCACGATGTTGGTCGTAGACTTGGATTATTCGTAGGATGTCAATCAAGCAACTATTGCACTTTTATGTTTACATTGGGATGTGTGATGCATCCATGCTTCCAACTTTGTGTTTGGTTGAATGACTTTATACCTCGAGTTATGGTTTCTTTTGGACCCGTGTTATTGTTTTGTGGACACTAGGATTCATGTAGAATCCATACTCTTGAATTGAGGGTGGTTGAATGAGTTCATGATGTATAGTTTTTATTGTTCCTTAGGATTTGTGTATAATTCGTCCTCCTGAGTATGTTTTTGGTTGAATGATATTTTGTTTGTGTTCTCATCCAGTCCTTGTGATATGATCTTCGTGATGGTGGTGCACTACACATGAGCATGTGTGCATGTATTTGTCGAGTGACTTGCGAGGCCTGATCTTTTGTGGTACTTCAAGGAGTTATGACCATTTGGCATTGGGTTGGGAATATGCATGCCTATGAGCACTCATCGTTAGATGAGCATGGGTAGGGTAGGGTATGGAGATGGCTTCTATCTCACAACCTGGTGATGATTGTACCGAGAGGATTGGTAGAGGAAGTTTTAATTAAGTGACAACTAAATAAAACACTTGGTGGTAATAAAAATTAATGTAAAAAATTGTGCTAGAGCCTTTTGTTGAGGGAGTTGAATCTACACGATCTAAGCTTGGGCTTTTCGATGCCAAGCAACTCTCCATGATGTCAATCCCTACATAGTAACCCTTTGAGTGTCTGACTAGGACTTGTAGTTTATGCATTGTCTCTGATCTTGGTTTCAGTCATTACTACTGTTTGGCATGAGTGTTAGTCATGGAGGTTGTGTTTTATGTGTGTTTGTTGTTGAACCATTATCTCCATCAGCATAGCAAGAGTGCACCTATGGGTTTCACGTGGTCAAGAGGCATGGCTACCCAAACCACTGTGTCATGTCCCCAATTTTTGGTGACAGTTCGATTTAATTAATTTAATTAATCTGGTTGTCCAAAATAATGAATATTTTAAGGACGACTAATTAATTATTTTAATTAAATAAATAAATATTAAAAGATAACTTTATATTTAATAAAGTGACTTGGATTATAAAATATTTAATAAAGTCACTTGAGGGATAAGATCAAAAATGTTCTAGAAGTCTCTGGAGAGGATGGAGAGAAAAGAATAAATAGGCACCCCGGGGCTCCATTCGAATCAGGCAGTTGTTTATCTCTCTTTCGATTTCAGATTGTGATTCAATCACGGGTGCATCGTGGAACCTAGGGTTTCTACAATTGTCACAACTGGCCATTGAGAATGATAACTCTCAATTGGTACGCAATTTTGAGGGTGTGAAATATCATCTGAATTATTGCAGATTGGAGATGACATTCAGGCATTTCATCAGGGCGGCTATTTGTGGCTTAGGGCCAAGTTTGGAAGATTGAGTTTTGAGGATCACTTTGAGTATTGAGATTCAAAGATATAATCTATTCACAAGGTTCACAGGATCAGTGGCAGTATTGGACAGAATAGGGAAAAAGTTGCAGAGCATGTAAGAGCTTTGACATTCGGTAGGGCGGCCTCCCTCATTATAACGCAATCAACATTAAGTCCAGCGTGATACCGCAAGTTTGAAGTTTGGCGGGTGATTGTATTATACCGAGCAGAGGTTAAAGGTGGAACTCGAGCTGGAGTAGAATCACTCTGCCCAAAGACCACCCACATTCATCGTGGACTGCCGGAGGATAGCATAGCCAGCACTTCAAGTGACCCGTATTGGCAAATCCACATTGCTTCATCAGTCTGAGTGCTTGAAATTCTGTGGCAATATCAAACAAATCTGGGTGCAAATCAGGGCACAAGATACAAGGAAATGCAAGTTTATGTTCGGAGACCAGTTTCCACAATTGAAGACTCAATATTGTTCCCCACATTGACAGGTCTGCAAATTTGCTGCTATTTCCATCTATTTCTGGATGCTGAATTCTTTGCACATTGGTGTGGGAATTTATCAGCAAATTAGTGATTGTTTAACCAATTCCCTGGACACTTAAAATACTGATCGGTTGGCATTGAGAATTGTTGTTGGGCATCCGTTAAATCTGGGTGTTTGGCACGACTTAGGACTACAAAATCTGGGCGCTTGCATTTAGTGTGATTTGTGGTGTTAAATGACTCAGGTTCTGACTGTCAAGTGTGTGGCGTGCAAGGTAGTGACCATCACAGCTGGCAGCATTTTAGAGTGTACGATTTCCTTGCACATTCCAGGGCATGCTTTCACATGGAAGCCTGGACGAGACCATCTTGGCTACTATTTGCTCACTACAGTAACATTTTCAGGTTCACGTTAATCCAAATGTCACTTTGTTCATATTGCAGCTATGATTTGAATAAGAATTGCGTACTGTTCACATTCTGATAATGGTATATTACATGAATTGTCCATTTAAGTTTTAGGATTCATTTCATCCTCGTATATTTATGTATTCAAAAATCATTAAGCCCAAAAATTGCAAACGATGATCATATCATTCAATATTTTAAGCTAAAGCCAAGTTAAGCTCATTATAGTGGTTGAGAATTTGCTTGCCAAGTGTTTGACGAAATGTCAAACAGCTGATTAGTGAAACAAATCGGTCTTTGCTTTGAACTATAACTGGTTGGAGGTTATTTCAGTGGTATCAGAGCTTGTTGGCTAACTGTTTGACAAAATGTCAAACCCTTGAAGTTTAAGATTTTTGGTGCTTAAAGAGTCGATAATCCGTTGGGGTTATTTCAGTGGTATCAGAGCAGTTTTCTTGCCATCCTATGGGGTGAGAACCGAATTACATGAGTGATTAGCATTCCACTTCAACCAAGATGTACAGATACAACACAAAGACTCCAAGGACACAATCTCGGACAAGTAATAGACATAGTATTCAGAGTCGGAATTGTGGAAAGGAGGACTATTCAGGCATTCAGGATGAGCTCAGAAAAATCAGACATAACATGTCTGAACTGATGGTTAAGCACCACCATATGATTGACAGGCTTTCCGACCCAGCTAAGGTGAATAAATCAACTGGAATTCGTTTTGTCAAATCTTCTCACAAAGCGTTGACTGATACAATGAGAGATGTTACTAGGAACCTTAATGAGGAATTCGAGAGACAAGTGTGCAACCGGTCAGAGGCTTCAGTTCGGTCACAGGAAGAAGTGGTGAAGGATATTACGCTGATGGATAGTAACTGTCAACTTGATACTTCAATTGAGACAGTTGTATACAGGTTTCCCAAGGGTGATGTCTCAGGTACTCAAGGTAGTTTGGTTCTGACAGGCAATGATTACAGTGAAGCGAGTTCAGATGATGATAAGGATGTTGATGGTGAGGTACCAGGTAGAGATGAGCAAACACGGCGTATTCATGATTTTGCTGAGAGAGAGTACCAGGCTCAGTTAGATGCTTCGTCACATGAGGATGAGAATGGCAGTACTTCACATGATTTGTCCAGCCAGCTGAAGGTAAGCAAAGATAGTATTGTGGCTTCTTTATCTCATCATGACAGGATGCGGGAGATGATAGAAGAGCACATCCAGATGATTTAGTTACAAGGAAGACATAAGGGAGTTCAGGCAAATTCTCCTTGTTGTGGCTTACATGCAATTGGTGAAGGAATGGGAACGACGAAGTTGAGCTATTTACATCTTCTATCAGATCGTGACCATCTTCTAAGCCTTGCCAAAGACTATTCAGATGCCTTGAGGAGGGAGGAGGAGGAGGTTTTCAAGCTTTCTCGCGAGCTTGAGGACACTTGAGCAACTTTGGATTTACAGGACTGGGAGATACATGAGAAGGAGCATGGCATGGAGCTAAGTTTAATTTCATCTGGCACGTCTAACACTCAGCTTTCTACATTTGACGGATCATATGAGGTAGCTGATAATGTTACGAGTTCATCTTGCATTCACATCCAGGATACAAGGACAATGGCAGACAAGTATGTGAAGTTAGTTGGTATTGGTCACATTACTCAGGTAAGGAGTTTGCTTGAGTTACCAGTTGTTTCTTGTTTACGGATATGGACTCGAGAATGTTTCAGCAACATTTGGGATTCAATTAACTGGAGATGTTTTAATGGTAGCAATGATTGCTTGGATGCTATCATGGATTTGATTAGCAGAATACACGGTGTTGTCTTTCCTTGTGCCAGCAGTTTGTTCGATGTTGGTATTAGTCTTTATACACCGTTGTTGGGTTTGGTTCATATTTCCAGTCGACCATTCTTGCTGAAAGGTGTTGAAGATTTTTCATATTTGACAGTGTGTACAGATGAGTCCCAGGATCATTTTTGCCTTGATGACATCCGGGAGAATGAAGTGAACAGTTTTGAAGATTCAGCTTCCTTGACAGTTTCTTTAGGTACAGAAGAGCTTGACAGCAGAACTATAGATTTTGACACTCCAGATGAGGATATGAGTTTTGGAAAGGATTCGCAAGATATGGATGACAATATTCTAGAAACCAGTAACCTTGAAGATACTCCTTTAGACAATGTGACAGAGAAGGTTTGTGGAAGACAGTTCAGCCAGAGCCATCATGTGATTAGCCAGTTGAAAGTTAGTGAGCAAGACATTACTATCGCTTGTGAGCACTTTGATACTACCCGTCAGTTATTGGCTGTTACTGGTTGGGGTACTTCTATGACAGATGAGTCTAGCGGTGGTTACTTTTCTTTGGCAGAGATTCATGCCTTGCGTGAAGCTGTTCGGATTTTGAAGCAGGATTATTTATGATTGGTAGCCGACCATGATCACTTGGTTGAGTGGGGGAGTACAGCCTATGAGGCACTCTTGGATCGTGAAGAGGAGGTGAGTGAGCTTTCCCAGGAGCTCATAGCGACTACTGAGCCTTTAGAGGACACACGGTAGGATCTACAAAAGTCACAGTTTCAGTTGAAGGAGGTGACCGTGGAGTTGGAGCATTTGCGGTCAAAACCAGCCCCAGACCCAGTTCATTTGACTATTGAGGTGGATGATGGTAAGTACACTTCCGCAGTTACTACTAAGGAGCATATTGTTGAGGCCGACACATATATTCAGGATTTGGTAGTAGCTGGTTCTAATGAGTTTGGGATACTGGTAGAGTCAAGTTTCCAGATTTATTCTTCTCAGATAGTTGATAGTGTACAGTTGAGTATGCCACCCTTACAAGAGGACCAGTTGTGGTGTAAAGGGGAGTATGCTAATGTTTCCTCATATAATTTTTACTGCACTGAACTGTTCATGAAGTATTTGCTGGATAATGCATGTGTTCATTTAGATTCGCATAAAGTGACAGAAGGTGTTCTCATCCAAGATACTAGTGTTATTTGCAGATTGGTTGAGAAGATTATAAGGGTCCTTTCTACTATGCTACCTCATAGGGATCTTGAGGAGGGGTTTGTTGAGCAGAATGCATGGGATCCTATCCAGCCTATAGTCACTTGGAGTCAGAAAATGGAGCCATCTGTTGATTCCCAGTTCGGTGATGATGAGCCAGCAGTAGAGTTTGGAGGTTCTTACTGGCATTATACGGTAGGGTATGCTCATCATTTTTCTTTTGACACAGAGATAGAAGATTTTATTTCACGCAGATGTAGATTGGCTCCAGTTTCTTACCATCCATTAGGGGATATATTGGCACCATCTTTTGAAAATAAAACTGGTAGTAGCAAGTTACTCGGCCTGCAGCATCGACACGCCCGGAGCAGTTTTTCAGAGATTGGATTTGATGGCAGTGTTTCAGGTACCTATGGTTGTTGTCATATCTACAGTGCAGTTGGATGCAGGTGTCATTTTGACAGGGGTTTGAGCTTTGATAGAGTAGATGTTTCACTTGGCTGGAGTTCCGTAGAATGCTTTCTTCTACCGACCTTTACAGTGGGTTTTCAGATAATTTCATCAGAGTTGTCAGTTGTTTGGATGTTGGGTACAGTTTCTTAGATACTGGTACTGATGATTTCTCCACGGGAGTATGATGAGGATTGGGATGACATACAGATTTACATTTGGGACCCAGGCATACTGATTAGTTTATGGTTCAGCCATTGCTTGGGGACAAGCAATTTCAGGAAGGGCGGACTGTCATGTCCCCAATTTTTGGTGACAGCTCGATTTAATTAATTTAATTAATCTGGTTGTCCAAAATAATGAATATTTTAAGGACGACTAATTAATTATTTTAATTAAATAAATAAATATTAAAAGATAACTTTATATTTAATAAAGTGACTTGGATTATAAAATATTTAATAAAGTCACTTGAGGGATAAGATCAAAAATGTTCTAGAAGTCTCTGGAGAGGATGGAGAGAAAAGAATAAATAGGCACCTCGGGGCTCCATTCGAATCAGGCAGTTGTTTATCTCTCTTTCGATTTCAGATTGTGATTCAATCACGGGTGCATCGTGGAACCTAGGGTTTCTAAAATTGTCACAACTGGCCATTGAGAATGATAACTCTCAATTGGTACGCAATTTTGAGGGTGTGAAATATCATCTGAATTATTGCATATTGGAGATGACATTCAGTCATTTCATCAGGGCGGCTATTTGTGGCTTAGGGCCAAGTTTGGAAGATTGAGTTTTGAGGATCACTTTGAGTATTGAGATTCGAAGATATAATCTATTCACAAGGTTCACAGGATCAGTGGCAGTATTGGACAGAATAGGGAAAAATTTGCAGAGCATGTAAGAGCTTTGACATCCGGTAGGGCGGCCTCCCTCATTATAACGCAATCAACATTAAGACCAGCGTGATACCGCAAGTTTGAAGTTTGGCGGGTGATTGTATTATACCGGGCAGAGGTTAAAGGTGGAACTCGAGCTGGAGTAGAATCACTCTGCCCAAAGACCACCCACATTCATCGTGGACTGCCGGAGGATAGCATAGCCAGCACTTCAAGTGACCCGTATTGGCAAATCCACACTGCTTCATCAGTCTGAGTGCTTGAAATTCTGTGGCAATATCAAACAAATCTGGGCGCGAATCAGGGCACGAGATACAAGGAAATGCAAGTTTATGTTCGGAGACCAGTTTCCACAATTGAAGACTCAATATTGTTCCCCACATTGACAGGTCTGCAAATTTGCTGCTATTTCCATCTATTTCTGGATGCTGAATTCTTTGCACATTGGTGTGGGAATTTATCAGCAAATTAGTGATTGTTTAACCACTTCCCTGGACACTTAAAATACTGATCGGTTGGCATTGAGAATTGTTGTTGGGCATCCGTTAAATCTGGGTGTTTGGCATGACTTAGGACTACAAAATCTGGGCACTTGCATTCAATGTGATTTGTGGTGTTAAATGACTCAGGTTCTGACTGTCAGGTGTGTGGCGTGCAAGGTAGTGACCATCACAGCTGGCAGCATTTTAGAGTGTAGGATTTCCTTGCACATTCCAGGGCATGCTTTCACATGGAAGCCTGGACGAGACCATCTTGGCTACTATTTGCTCACTGCAGTAACATTTTCAGGTTCACGTTAATCCAAATGTCACTTTGTTCATATTGCAGCTGTGATTTGAATAAGAATTGCGTACTGTTCACATTCTGATAATGGTATATTACATGAATTGTCCATTTAAGTTTTAGGATTCATTTCATCCTCGTATATTTATGTATTCAAAAATCATTAAGCCCAAAAATTGCAAACGATGATCATATCATTCAATATTTTAAGCTAAAGCCAAGTTAAGCTCATTATAGTGGTTGAGAATTTGCTTGCCAAGTGTTTGACGAAATGTCAAACAGCTGATTAGTGAAACAAATCGGTCTTTGCTTTGAACTATAACTGGTTGGAGGTTATTTCAGTGGTATCAGAGCTTGTTGGCTAACTGTTTGACAAAATGTCAAACCCTTGAAGTTTGAGATTTTTGGTGCTTAAAGAGTCGATAATCCGTTGGGGTTATTTCACACTGCTAGGGAGTAGTGTATAGAGACTATGTTTTGTCCTAGAGCAACTGTTGCTAGATGTTTTCACTTGGTACTTTGGGTTCTAGAGTATGCTTTCTTGTGATTTATGCTTTCATTGGAATACTTGTATATCATGTTAGTTATTTGACACATTCCCTTATTTTTTATGTTTAGCATATGATTAGATGATGTAATTCTATTAGTTGGAGTATCTATTGGTTACTGTGTTGGTCTCAGATTGGTTTTGACAATTGAGTGTCAACACACTTAAGAAATTTCTTAGTTGATGTCGAGTCATAGCAGGTGTCAAGCCAAAGATTCAACAGGTGTTGAGTCATTTAGGTGCCAAGCAAGTCTAAACTACTAAGTGACTAATATATGCCAAGTAAAACTATAGGTGTCGAGCATAACAAAACCACTATATGTGTCGAGTAGAATAGAACCATTATATGTGCCGAGAAAGATAGAATTACTATATGTGCCAAGCAAGACATAATTCCTATATATGTCGAGCATCAATAATCAGTAAGTGTTGAGTAACATAGAATTAGCATAAGAAACCTTTTTTTTTAGCCAACATATGATGAATCTCAAAGGATTAAAAGATAAGATCGAATCTATTACATTTCCTATGCAATCAACATGCAACCAATCAAAAAAATGGAATGATTTGAGTGGGAAAGATGGATGAATCTCGATCATAGATTCATACCTAACCCTAAGTCTTGAAACCTTTTTAAGGAGGTCAAAATCTCATAATTCAATAGAGAGTGTGAGAGAAAGTATGCGTGAAGAGAATGCAAGCAAGAAGTGAATACTAGCGAAATTTGAAGAAAGTAAAAGGGGTGCAAAGACTTAGAAGAAGGACAACATTGCAGTATTAGTCAACAGATCAGTGAACATTAGAACAGAACATCAGAACTTCAAACAAAGTCATATCAAATTAAGAAGGATCAGATTAGATTAGATAGAACAAGGATCTGAAATCAGCAATTGAAGATTGTAAGTCATCAGGTCAACACATTCTACTATACTTTCTAGCCATTGTATTAAGAGAATGAAAATCCTATGAAGATAGGTTGGTTTAATAGCCATATTGTAAATCCTTTAACAGGGTGACATTCCAAGTGAGTTTTTGTAAATCCTTTAGACAGGTCACATTTAACAGTGTGTTTTGAAGCTTTTAACAGGGTAGGCCTCTCACAGGGAAGACCATTGATGATGGTCAAACTTTGTAACCTTGACAAGTTACATATTGTTGTAGTGATAAGTTGTGGGTATCATCACCAACCCAGTTTTAACTTCTCATTTTGGAGTCTTTTTGGGTGATCAAATATTGTGTTGTCTATTTTCATGCATGTCTTTACCTTCATGCTAATTATATATATTACATGCATGGGATGATTTCAGTTTAAAATTTTAGAGGTTAAAGTTTGTTACTTCTGATTCACCCCCCCTCTTAGAAGTAAATCTTCCCACTTGTGAATTCCAACAATTGGTATCATAGCCAAGTTCTTACAAGGAGAAGCCTCACAACTTGAAGAAAAGATCCAAAAATGGAGTTCTATAATCTTAGGAAGATCATAGAGAATCAAGAGATTGAGAAACATCTCATTCTACATTCTTTGGAAGAAGCTAGGGAAGAATTGAGAAAATCCCTAAAGAGAAGAAGAGAAATTTCCATAGCTGAAAATGATACACAGTACAAGGAGATTGACACCTCAAAAGTGTTTGCCAATGGAGATTCCAAGGAGTTTGATGTAGCAATTGTGGACTTGATGGAGAAGAATAGAGCTCAAGTAGAAGAGATCAGAACTCTCAAGATTGAGCAAGAATCATAAGCCATAATGCTTTGTGAAGTGACTAAACAAAAGAAGAGAGCTATTAAAGATAAAGCTATGATAGAAGATTGAAAGAGAAACCTTGTCAATAGACTAGAGGAGAAGTCAAATGAACTTGCAAGAATTTCCAACATGTAGCTAGACACCCTAAGCCAAATGATGAATGCCCATCATGAGCTGAATGTCAAGGACATTGAGATCTCCACACTGAAGATGCAGAATAAACAACTACAAAATGACTTGAGAAGAGAAAAAGAAATTGTAGAAAGCTTCAATAAACCTAATGAAGCCATCAAGTACTTCAAATAGCTACTAAAATCACCAAGATCCAATAATGATACTTCAGGACTAGGATACACTAGCACTGAAAAAGGAGAGTCATCCAAGACTACAAAAGAAAGAAATAACAAAGGTAAGAACACAAAACCTACTTTTCATTTTTGTAGTAAAAAGGGACATACCTCTAATGTGTGTAGGAGCAAGAACACCAATCAACATGACAAACCTGAAAACATGGGTCACTGTCACAAGTGTAATAAGCAAGGTCATCAAGCACATTACTGCAAAACCATAACCATCAAGACACCAAGATTTGAAGGTAACTGCTACAACTGCAAGAAGTATGGACACAAAGCTTTTGAATGCAGATCCAAGCCTACATGGTCATCAAACAAGGGAAAATACCATGAAAAATCCTATAATTGGGACTACAACACTAGGTACAGCTGTCACTACTGTCAAGAGTCTAGACACATCCTTGAAAATTGCATTAGAACTCATTTTAGTGGAAGTTGCAGTAGATGGTTGAGCCAAACTACATGCTTTAGTTGTTTGAAGACTGGTCACATTAGCAAGAATTGCCCAACAAGGTCAAAGGCACCCGACTCTTAGTTCAACAAAGGAAAAGGGAAGGTAGATGTTGAGCATGTTAGAGGAGAGATGAATAAAACATGGAAAAGAAAAGATGGAAGTAGCACATCCAATGGAGGGATCACTACACCTAAAAGGTCAAGTGGTCACACTTCATCCAACTAAGTAAAAGAAGGTGTGTGGGACTGATAGTCAAAGGCTTTATCATACATCAGTTCCAAGACAAGTAAAAGGATAGATCAACATGAATAAAGATGCAAGGTTAAAACTTAAAATTTTCACAAGTGTTGCCAAGTAAGAAAATTTGTCCTCAGATGCCGAGTAAAGACCTAGTATATGTCGGGTTGTTTGCCAAAGTCAGTAGAAGCTAAGTTAGCAGTGGATGTCGAGTGAAGGGAAATTCTTATTGAAGCCGAGTAAGTGAAACTCAAGTGTATACCGAGTGATTGGAAAATCAATGGAAGCTGAGTGAAATAGAATTGTTGAAGGAGCTGAATGGACAACTATATAACCACTAAGCATTTAATGCTAGGTATTGAACGGTATATGATCAAGTTTGCAATCATTTTTCATCATCATGAACACAAAGCAAGAGCAAGAAGAGTGCAAAAATGGTTTCCAAGCAGAGATTGAAGCATTTTCCAAGACTCCAGTCAAGATTCAGTATCATTTCGTTGATTCAAGGTATTTACACTAGTGCCAAGCTACGCAGTTAAGAAATTTCTATGTTTTGAAACCCTAGTTTTCAAATATGGCATCTAACTCTAGGAAACCCCAGGACAAGGAGTCATTTGAGGTTCAATTGGTCAATAATGAAGTTAAACAACTAGACTTTAGACCTATTCCCAAAGTTGCTTACAAAAATGACCCTGCCAAAGCTTTATATGTGATTCCAACTAAAGTTGTGATGGTGCAAGATGTTAGGAGATGCTAAAATTGTAAAATAGGTGCTATTGGGGACATGGAAATTAGGGAGGCATACAATAAACTTTTTGAGAATGATATTTTGAAGGAAGAATTTCAAATTGTTAAGAGGAAGGGCTTAACCGTGCCCTAGATTTCCTTACAGTATTCAAAATAGAATGGGTAAGAATTGTGCTGAGTAGAATCCATGATGGAAGCCTATGGTTGGAGGGTGGACCAATCAAAATATCCAAAAGAATCATACATAGGGTAACTGGGTATCCAACCCTAAAATGACCAAAAACCCTAAGGAGTGACTCTAAAGAAGCCATAGAGAAGAATACTGGAGCAAAGTGGAACAAGAGAGGGATGACAATTGACACAATTAAGGATCCTCTTCTAGAATTTGCTGTCAGGGTCATATCCTATAAATTCTACCAATCAAGCTGACTTAATAGTATGCCCTGCATTGCAGTTGACGTTGGATACAAAATTGTTAAGAAGGATCACACTTATGTCCTAGCAGAATTACAATTACAACAAATTATGGAGAATTTGGGAGCCATAAGAAGGTCCAAGTGATCCCAATGCAAATTTGGATAAATTTTGATATGACATTTTTCTATGTTCAAAATGAATTCCCCTCTTTTGGAAAGGTAAGCTGGAAGACAAATAGGTCAATAGTAGTACAGGTCAATGAACACATAGAGCAGATGAGGGAAAACTTTGAAACTATAATGACCAGCTATTTTGAAGACTTTAAGAAGTCAATGAAACAGAGACTTAGAATACATGTCTCATTAGTTGAGCAGCATATCAATGGCATATGTTTTCTAGTGGACATTGACTACACATATATCCAAGCAGTAGTACCAAGAGTGAGATGGCTGAGGCCACTTGGATATGAAATCAACATTGATGAGGCTTCTATAGCAATAATTGCTCTACTTGCAGAAGAAGTTGATAAAAGTGCAAAACCTTTTGGCACTTTTGATGTTGTTAAGTCAAAAGTTGAAATGGGAGTGAAAACTGCCTCTACCTTGAAGAAAAAGGACAAATTGGTGAAAAAGCTTAAGGCTAAATTTGGTGAAGGCAAAGGAAGAAGAAGATGAAGATGAAGAAGAAGAAGAACAGGGTCAAGAGCCACTTGCATTGATCCAAGGCATGGGAGAAGATGTAGAAGAGGAAGAAGGTGCTGAGGAGGAAGAGCAAGCCAAGGAAGCACCTAAGCCTAAGCCAAAGAAGAAAAAAGCCCAAAAACAGCCTGCAGCTCAGCCCAAAGGCAAGAAAATAGCCAAACCAAGCCTAGCAAAGCCTACTACAAGGGTAAATACAAGAGCTAAAAAGGAGACCAAGGAGCATGAAAAGAAGAAGGCCACTGAATAGGAAGGTCCAGCCAAAAGGAAGCTGAGAAGAAAGCATGTGGCACCTCTTGAATCAGATGAAGAAAGAACAGAATCTAATGACAATGGACATTTTAGAGTGGTAAGTCACACCACTAAGTCTGATTTAGAAAATATTTGTGATAAAATTAGATATAATGTAGACTTATCAAACTTGAAAGGCATAGATTTTAATAAGTCGACTAGAGAAGAACAGAACATAGTGGGAGAGTCAGTCTACACCATGATGGCCAAGTTCAAGAACACTCCACTCGAACTTGACAATACAATGCCTAAGGATTTATATTCTATTGTAGAAAATAAGTGGCATCATTGCCTCAATATGGAAAAAGAAATAAGAGAGTCAATCTTTGGCTTGAGTAATGCCTGAACTCACTAAAGGGAAAATTAGTAAGGCAAATAAGAAGCATGGGAGAAAATTTGCACCTAAGTATAGAGCATTTAATATATTGCAGAATAAAATTGAAGATGTTGTCAAAAAGTCCACTCAAATGTGGAAATTAATTTATGGCTTGACAATTGTGAAAGAAGGAGAGGCAGATCCCTTTGAGGGAAGAAACCATGAAGAAGAAGAGGAAAATGATAAGGAAGATGGAGGAGACAAGGATAAGGTAGATGATACAATGGAGAGAGAAACACAAAAGCATGATATGGCAACTGTTGAACAACAACAAATAGAACAGAGTGCGCAAGACACACAATTGCCACCTCCAAGTCCTCCACATGTAACTCCCACACCTGCAAATACAGCAATTATACAAGATGTTCTTGACACTTCTGGTCAGAACATAAATCCACTAACTATAGAAGATCTTAAAAGGATTCTTCACCAGACCACACTACAAGCTCAACTATGTATAAATCCAGTCTTGGTGAGTATGGAAGAATTACAAAGGGAATTAGCTGACATCACAAGGGATAAGGTGAATCCATAAGAACCACCTTCTCATATCCCAACAACTACAAGTGGACAACCCCAAGAGAAAGCTACACAAGATGTATCAACTAAGGTTGACTCCATAGTTGTAGTCACTACAACTGTCGAGGAGCAAGCAAAGGATCAAATAGGATAGATGGATACCTCTATTCCTACAACACAAGAATAAGGTGCACCCCCAAAGATCACAGTAATTGATCAAGGAAGAACAGAGGAGGATACCCCAAAGGAGAAGGAACAAGAGGCAATACAAACATTGATAAATTTGCCTATAATAGGGACTCCAACAATGCCTCAAAAGCTGAGCACTATTACTATGCCACTGCAAATTTCAGCACTAGGCTCGAGCTCTACAAAGGTTGCAAGGGTACTTCACTATGGGGAACCTACTTTAGATGAAGAGATAGCCATTCCTAAGTATGACTACGCAACCATGAACATAGATCAGATAAATGAAGTGTAAGAGGCACTAGGGAAGAAAAAGAAGCAGGAGATACTCAAAAATGAGTATAAACAAAGGCAAGCTTTGATTGAAATAAAAGACATCTTTCTAGATGCATTTAGCTTGTAGGTACCTGATGAAACCAAGCCAATCATGGAGCAACTATCCAACATAGTGGACCAGATACAAAATGAAGACCTTAATACTAATGCAAAACTATTAGAATGGTCAGAAAAGAAGTTCCAAATGAAGGTGAATGAAAGAATATCAAGTGAAATAGCACTATCTCAGGTGGAGCTGGTCAAAAAGATTGAAAAGGTAAAAGCAGTACTTGAGAACATATTCTCAATGTACTCAAAACTATGTGACCCATCAATTTTCACATAAGAGACCAGCCAGTGAATAATGAGCTTGGAGAGGAATCTGAAAATATCAAGCATGCAACTACCCAAGGATCCAACTCGGAGTGAGAAGCATTTTCAGACTATGCTTCACACTTAGAAGGAATTAGTTGTGTTAATAGCAGATGAGGCAAATATAAAGGCCAAGTTAATAAAAATTCAATCTACCATCAACCCACACATGAAAGTTTTGTAAAAAGAACTGGCCTATGTTGAAAATGTATTGAAGAAAGACCCCAATCTTTCTACATTGGAAGACCTAGTTCACCTTGCAGCAGAGATAACCATCCAACTTAAATCACTAGAAATTGCACTAGACAACTGAGATGCTGCTCTGAGGATAGTTATGGAGGTAAATAAATCCTTTTTGGCTAAGTATTCAATAAATGTATAGAACCCTTTGACATAAGTATCAAAAAAGGGGGAAATTATAATAAAAAGGGGGAGATAAGGAGATACATTTTGAATGCCAAAAGGATACAATAACTACAAGGGAAGATGTGTGAAAGGGGGAGTCAGAACAGAGTAGATTAGAGAAAGAATGACAAGGCAAGGCAGAGATAAAGAGTATCAGAATTAGCATGAGACAAATCTAGCATGAGAATTTTTGGAGATAGCAAAGGCACATCAGCCCAAGGGGAGTTTACAAATTTTGAGGTATAAATTCCTTCACAAAATTTTGAATAATTTTGAAGTGTTGTACAAAATGTATATTACACTTGAAGAGATTAGATTCATAATGTTTAGTTAAGTGTTTTTGACACTCATGTCAAAGGGGGAGATTGTTGGTCTCAGATTGGTTTTGATAATTGAGTGTCAACAAACTTAAGAAATTTCTTAGTTGATGTCGAGTATGATATGGATACCAAGTCATAGTAGGTGCCAAGCAAGAGATTCAATAGGTGTCGAGTCATTTAGGTGTTGAGCAAGTCTCAACTACTGAGTGACTAATAGATGTCGAGTAAAACTATAGGTGCTGAGCAGAACATAACCACTATATGCATCGAGTAGAACAAAACCACTATATGTGTCGAGCAAGACAGAATTACTATATGTGCCAAGCAAGACATAATTCCTATATGTGTCGAGCATCAGTAATCAGTAAGTGCTGAGTAACATGGAATCAACATAAGATTTTGTGCCCTCACAAACTAAGATGTAAACCTTTTTTTTACCTGACATATTATGAATCTCGAAGATTAAAAGATAAGATCAAATCTATTACATTTCCTATGCAATCAACATGCAACCAATTATAAAAATGGAAGGAACATGCAACCAATCAAAAAAATGGAATGATTTGAGCGGGAATGATGAATGAATCTCGATCATAGATTCATACCTAACCCTAAGTCTTGAAACATTTTTAAGGAGGTCAAAATCCCATAATTCAGTAGACAGTGTGAGAGAAAGTATGTGTGAAGAGAATGCATCCAAGAAGTGAATACTAGCGAAGTTTGAAGAAAGTAAAAGGGGTGAAAAGACTTAGAAGAAGGACATCATTGCAGTATTAGTCAACAGATCAGTGAACATCAGAATAGAACATTAGAACTTCAAACAAAGTCATATCAAATCAAGAAGGATCATATTAGATTGGACCAAACAAGGATCTAAAATTAGCAATTGAAGATTGTAAGTCATCAGGTCAACACATTCTACTATATATTCTAGCCATTGTATTAGGAGAATGAAAATCATATGAAGATAGGTTGGTTCAACAGCCATATTGTAAATCCTTTAACATGGTGACATTCCAAGTGAGTGTTTGTAAATCCTTTAGACAGGCCACATTTAACAGTGTATTTTGAAGCCTTTAATAGGGTAGGCCTCTCATAGGGCAGACCATTGATGATGGTCAAACTTTGTAACCTTGACAAGTTACATATTGTTGCAGTGATATGTTGTGGGTGTCATCCCCACCCCAGTTTTACCTTCTCATTTTGGAGGGTTTCTAGGTGATCAAATATTGTGTTGTCTATTTTCATGCATGCCTTTACCTTCATGTTAATTAGATATATTACATGCATGTGATGATTTCAGTTAAAAGTTTTAGAGGTTAAAGTTTGTTACTTCTGATTCACCCCCCCCCCCTCTCAGAAGTAAATCTTCCCACTTATGAATTCCAACATATTGGTTAGCATGTTAGATTTCCTATTCTTATGATGTCATTACACTTTAGTAGTGATGTCCTCATAATACAACTATAACTATCTAGTTGGCAGTTTGGGATGTTACGTGTGGGTGATGGCTAGGACCTTCGAGGTCCCATGATGCTATTATGGTTGCTAGGAGCTATGCACTTAGTTTGTTATTTTAGTACATTGTGATGTCGCTTTTGTATATTGTGATGTTGCTTTCAGTCTTTTCCCTTCACTACTATGTTAGATGGTTAGATGTAGTTTTCGTCTTTCAGATATTTCTTTCGAGTGCCTTCGCCTTGATTGTGGTTTCGGTACTCCTCGATGTGGAGGAAATTTATTTCCTAGCTTTTTATCTTTATGTTTTTTGGATTGTTGTTTTGTATCCTCACACCAAATTGCACTTTCTTGTGTGAGAATGCAAAAGCTTGTGTGGTGTGTTGGGTTTCCTCGCATGAATTAGAGTGCATTCTTACACAAAACTCAACACTAGTTTGGGGTGTTTTGGTTGCTAGGCCAAGCAAGTCCTCACATAGTTGAGCAAATCCTCACATGGCTTGTTGTACATCCTCACGTAGAGGAAAACATCCTCGCACAAAAATTTATCAATTGTGTTTCCTCGTGCGAAAAATAGGGGGCATCTCTATTGGTTTTTGGGGAACACAATTTGGTATTTTAAGTACCCTTTTGGTTTGCTTAATTTTCCATGCTTCGACATATGTGAGATTTATTGTTTTGTTTTCATCTTTGGTTTCATTTCTTTGTTTGAGTGTGTTAGTTTGGTAGTGGCATTTGGAGATTCATTGGTTGCCAGGATTGTTGATGAAGTCTTCTGTTGCGATCTTTGTGATCCCTGTATAATGATGTCATGTGCATTCATACTTGTAAAAAAAAATTCTTGCCTTGTATTGAGTCCTTGTTCCAAGGTTCTCCGGGTGGGACATTACAAGTTTGCTCGAACTATTGCAAATGTCTTTAGTCTTTTTGTTGCTATTGAGCTTCCTTTTCAGCATGTGTTGCTTCCATCGATAATGAAATTATCCATCATTTCCTTTGAAATCATGTTCTGCAATGTTTTTTCTTATAATCATGCTTCCTTTGTTTAAATCACAAAGTCTTCAGTGACCTTATCAATGTGTTGTCATATGGTTATTTTTTAACTCTCGTCATACCTTGGTCTATCACCAATCTACGTCTTAATGCTTATTAGTATTTCAAGTTTTACAATTACTTCATGAAAAAAACAACAATGTCAAGGAAGCAACTATATTATGTTGAGGTAATGTAACATTTTTTTGGATTTTAAACTTCATTTACATCAAATTGTATTTATACATCAAACTATTATGAATAGGTTGTACCATTATTTTATATTATTCCACAATATATATTGTTATTGTTAGCGGTTTTCTTTAGGAGATGTATGAGTATGGAGGACCTCAGTTCTATGAAGAGCTTCAATGTCATAGTCTTCTTCCTAGCCAGGTCTTCTACATAAGATATTTGTATTTTATTTACTTTCTTGCCAGGCACATATGTTAGGCTTCCCTTGATTAGTGCTTTGTTTGTTTGGAGATGCATCGGGGTACTAACATTATCATTTATGTTCTTAAAATTTATATTTTTGCAATTGTAAATTAAAGTAGATATTTTTTTTGCTACCATCTCAATGTTTGTTTAGTACAACTAAAGGAGATGAATGCCAAAATAGAGAAGATAGGACAAAGGTCTGGTCATTTGATGCATTGGGTGGTAATGGTGTATCTTCATAAATTTGCAAGTCTCCCTCTTATGTTAAGGGCGTTGGTGTGGCTTCATCTTTTTATTTTTTTATTTTTTTGCTAATATTATTAAAGGACTCTTTTCTTGCACAACACTATATGGTAGGTTTTTGCTTACATTCTTGAGTTAAATGTTGAATAGTTGTATTTACATAAAGAGTGTGCTTGGAAGTGTATATAACTTTTAAGCATCTTAGAAGGTTTGGTGTTTTGATCTTGTTTCTTGATTTTGGAGATTGATGCCTAAATATTTCTGATTAAAAAACCCTTTTAGAATCTTGGGGCCTTTACTTTTTAGTTTTGGTGCAAGCATTCTATTAAAATACATAGAATGAGTTGTTTGTTATCTTACCTATTTCAAATATATATATATACCACTATGGTAGCTAGGAATATAATCACATTATTTTAATATATATGGAAACAATAATATAAAGTTCCAGATGCTAGAAAAAATATCAAAATTGGATTCCAAAGAACATGCCACCATTGTAATATTTAGTAATAGACTTAATATAGCATAACACACATAAGACATCTTAGTGTTGTCTAAGAACTAGATATCATTGTGATTTGTTTACCATAAATACTATGATCATAGTAAATTGCACCTAGAAAAGTCAATATATTTTGAAGTAAGCTCTATATTGTGGGCGATTGAATGCTTATCAATGCATTAATCTATCTATCCGTGTGGCCATGATGACATATTTACTTGATCTCCTAAGAGTAAATTTTTAAGTAGTTGATTGGCATCACTCCCTTTGGTCACCTCTTACTCTTTATGTATGTATATATAATCTCCATACCTATATTAGATCTCATCTTTGAAATTGTAGAGAGATAAGGGTAAAAAAACTCAGTGAAATGATGAATCTTTTATTCATCCTTATTTTATAATGAATCTTTTTATATTGAAGTTGATGAAAAATCAACCCCAAAGCTCTCAAGAATCACCTCCATGCAAACACCTATCACAAAAAGAGAGAAGCAAAAGCTATGGAGGCTAGAATTCCCAGATCCATAGATGAGACATTCTTGATGAGCAAAAAGAGAGATTGCCATAATCAAAAGTGAGCGAATAAATTACAAAGAGAGACCATCCTTATAATAGAGATCAAAACCCTAATAGGTAAATATCCTAGGTTGCATAATAATAATTAATAAAATAATTAATTATTATATGCCTAAAGTTTAGCTTAAGTAAACTAGAGATAATAAGTGACTTAATAATTAAATCAAAATGATTTAATTAATAAGGCAATATCTTATTCCTTTAACACCCCCCTTTAAGATAAACTTAGGGGGTAGCTAAAAACCTAGAAACTACTGCTGAAAGTAAATTTGGGTCCCAATAACAAGGCCTGATGAGGTACCCAAGAACAACAAAATCTCTAAAAAAAGGAGAAATAAAGAAAATCACATGGGGAAAAACCTACTCCAAAAAGAGATGGAAATGTTGTTCCAGAAGATAAGAATAAAAGGATGATATGAAGAACACGATTGAAGCACAAAGCTCCAAACATAGCCAAATTGTTGATTTAAAGATCCTCCACTGTATAGAACATGACTAGGTAGAGAAGACTAAGTCTCAAAAGCTGAGCAATCAAATATGAAAGGTATCTTTATGGCCTCCAAAAATAGGAATGAAAGAATGTCTATATGGTAAATGATCCATCTTACCAAAATGCATAGGTATCCAACCACTATAATCACCTAGTACATAGTATCAAATCTTGAATACATAGCTCACTCCATTGAACCAAGAAAGTAATAGAACCAACATAACCCCCCTATAATGTTGAGAGGTAAGACATGAACACTGAAACTAAATGCAATATCTCCTACAAAAAAAAGAACCAAGAACATTGAGAGTGCAAAATAAGTATAAACACTTATAATGGCATGTGTCATCGACACATCATGAGGCTAATGTCGTGAAAGGAACACTCTTTTGACAAAGGAAGATGGCGAATATGGCCAACATGAAACCCCCTAAGGCATTTTATAATGTAGTGTGAGTACAACAAAACAAAAAGATATGCAAGATCCCAAAACACAATAGAGTGGCACTTTATCTCAGTGTGTTTGCAAAAATACTTCAAAAGGATGTCAACAAAGATCAAAAGAGACATAAGGTTGATACAAGAGAGAGTACAACCCATGGAAAATCATCTAAAGAAATGAAACAGATCTCCGGACCTAAAATAACCAAGACATCCATTAGAATGCAAAATTTTAAAAAAAAATTGAATGAGATGTGCCTGGAGCAGAATCTGGAAAATTAAATGTCTCAAGATATGTCTCCCAGAGTGCAAAATAGAACTTCTAACTTTGACTACATAAAATGACAACCAAACAACATCAAAAGTCCAAATAAACTACATCATCATGACGGGCTTGGAACTAGTTTTTCGGTGATATCTCGTTTGTAAAAAATGGAGTCTAGATGAAAAAGTTATGACCAAAAAAATAACATGTAGGTCAAAATAGAGCTGGAAGGGCCCAAAAAAATTACTACCTCAGGATTTGTGCAAAATGCATCAAAGAGCATACCCATCAACAACATAAATGACCTCGGGAAGCGTGTTTGTTTTTGTATCAAAACTATTCTGATTTACATGCCAAAAAAATCTCAGTTTGTGTACCAAAATTATCAATTTGTAGACCAAAAATCTCAATTTACGTGTAAACAAATCTCAATTTCCATGCTAATTTTTTTGTTTTGTTTTTTCCATAAAGCAAAAAATCACTGCTTCAGGAAATGTGCCCAATTTGGAAGCAATATTTTTTGCCTTAAATTCCAATTGTGTCCAAATTGGACAAATTTTATATAAAATATGGGGTTTTGGGCGCTTTGAGCTCAATGATTATGTCCATTTGGGCTCAAAATGCATCAAAAAATGGTGACCCCCAAGATCCAATACAAAAAAAACTCTAAAAAAAAGGCACAAATCTAAAATCCAAGCCAAATTTCTCATTAAAAAGATAGAGGCATGAAGATCTAGAGCTTTAATACCATGTACAAGTTGATGAAAGATCAACCTCAAAGCTCCCAAGAATCACTTGCATGTAAACACGTGTCATGGAAAGAGAGAAGCAAAAGCTATGGAGGCTAGAATTCCCAAATCCATAGATGAGACATTCTTGATGAGCAAAAAGAGAGATTGTTATAATCAAAAGTGAATGAATATATTACAAAAAGAGATCGTCCTTATAAAGGAGATCAAAACCCTAACATGTAAATATCTTATGTTGCATAATAATAATTAATAAAAGAATTAATTATTATATACCTAAAATTTAGCTTAAGTAAACTAGAGATACTAAGTGACTAAATAATTAGATCAAAATGATTTAATTAATAACGCAATATCTTATTGCTCTAACACCCCCCTTAAGATAAACTTAGTAAGTAGCTTAAAACCTAGAAACTACTGCTGAAAGTAAATTTGGGTCTCGACAACAAGGCCTGATGAGGTACCCAAGCACAACCAAATATCTAAAAAGAGGATAAATAGAGAAAACCAAATGGGAAAAACCCTACTCCAAAAAGAGATGGAAATAATGTTCTGAAAGATAGGAACAAAAGGATGATCATGACGAACACCATTGAAGCATGAAGCTGCAAACACTACCAAATTGTTGGTCTGAAGATCCTCCACTACATAGAACATGACCAATTAGAGAAGACTAAGTCTGAAGAGCTGATCAATCGAAGATGAAAGGTATTTTCATGGCCTCGAAAAATAGGAATGAAATAATGTCTATATAGTAAATGATCCATCTCACTGAAATGCATAGGTATCCAACCACTACAATCGCCTAGTGCATGAGATAAAATACAGAATACATAACTCACTCCAATTGAACTAAGAAAGCAATATAACCAACATAAACCCCTATAATGCTGAGAGGTGAGACATGAAAACTAAAACTGAATGCGATATCTCCTACAAAAAAAAGAACTAGGAACTTTGAGAGTGCAAAAGAAGTACAAACACCTATAATGACACATCATGAGGCTAATGTCATGGAAGGAACACTCAC
Organism: Cupressus sempervirens; assembly: GCA_028749045.1. NCBI lineage: Eukaryota > Viridiplantae > Streptophyta > Pinopsida > Cupressales > Cupressaceae > Cupressus > Cupressus sempervirens. The sequence continues at coordinate 798,345,833 of CM053793.1, forward strand.
TTGGAAAAGGGAGATGACAAATATGGCCAACATGAAACCCCCAAGGCACTTTATAATGTAGTGCAAGTACAACAAAACACAAAAATATGCAAGATCGCAAAATGCAATAGAGTGACACTTTATCTTAGTGCATTTGCAAAATTACTACAAAAGGATGTCAACAAAAATCAAAAGAGACATAATGCTGATACAAGAGATAGTAAAACCAATAAAAAATCATCTAAAGCAACAAAATCAATCTCTTGACTTGAAATAACTAAGATATCCATCATAATGCAAAAATAAAAATAAAAAAATGAATCGGATGTGCTTGGAGCAGAATTTGGAAAATAGAATGTCTCAAGATATGTCTCCTAGAGTGAAAAATAGAATGTATGACTTTAACTTCATAAAATAGCAACCAAACAACATCAAAAGTCTAAATAAACTACATCATCATGATAGGTTCAGAACTAGCTTTCCAACGATATCTCATTTGCAAAAAACATAGTCTGGATGAGTAAGTTACAGCGAAAAAACTACATGTGGGTCAAAACAAAGCTAGAAGGGCCCAAAAAATTATTGCTTTAGGATTTGTGCCAAAATGCATCAAAAAGCATGCCCAACAATGACAAAATTACTTTGAGAAGGGTGTTAGTTTTGTATCAAAACTATCTCGATTCGCGTGCCAAAAAATCTCGATTTGCACACTAAAAAAATCTCAACTTGCAGGCCAAAAAATCTTAATTTCCATGACAAATAAATCTTGATTTTTGTGCCAAAAAGCATAAAATCACTGCTTCGGGAAACATGTCTAATATGTTTTGCTTCTAATTCCAACTGTGCCTAAATTGGATAAATTTTATATGAAGATAGGGATTTTTGGGTGCTGTGAGCTCAATGATGATGTCCATTTTGGCTTAAAGTGCACCGAAAAATGGTGACCCCCAGATCCAATACAAAAAAAAAATCTCTACAAACAAAGCACAGATATGAAAGCCAAGCCAAACTTCTCATAAACAAGACATGGGCATGAAGATCTAGAGCTTTGATACCATGTTGGAGTTGATGAAAGATCAACCCCACAACTCCCAAGAGTCACCTGCATGCAAACACCTATTACAAAAAGAGGGAAGCAAAAGCTATGGAGGTTGGAATTTCCAAATCCATTGATGAGCAAAAAGAGAGATTGCCATAATCAAAACTGAATGAATAAATTACACAAAGGCCTTATAGAGGAGATCAAAACCCTAACAAGTAAATATCCTAAGTTGCATAATAATAATTAATAAAAGAATTAATTATTATATACCTAAAATTTAGCTTAAGTGAGTTAGAGATAATAAGTGACTTAATGATTAGATCAAAATGATTTAATTATTAAGAAAATATAGTATTACTTTAACACCTCCCCTTAAGATAAACTTAGGGAGTAGCTAAAAACCTAGATACTACTATTGAAAGTAAATTTGGGTCCCGACAACAAGACCTGATGAGATACCCAAGCACAACCAAATCTCTAAAAAGAGGAAAAATAGATAAAACCACATGGGAAAAATCCTACTCCAAAAAGAGATGGAAATAATGTTCTACAAGATAGGAACAAAAGGATGATCATAAAGAACACCACTGAAGCATAAAGCTGCAAACACTGCCAAATTGTTGGTCTAAAGACCTCCATTGTATAGAACATGACTAGGTAGAGAAGACTAAGTCTCAAGAGCTGATCAATCGAAGATGGAAGTGTTGGAAATATAAGAGGAGTAATTGAGAGTGGAGGGGTGAATCAGTTACTACAAAAATATATCCTAGATCCCTTAGATGTCAGTACAAAATAAACTCTGAAAACTGAATTCTACTGATGCTTGGCAAACACACAGAAAATGTTGTAACTTGGTAAATATTGAGAATGCTCGACACACACTTAACATGTAAATCTTAGGATGTTTATTGTGATTACTCATTATTTTAACTTAGTTGCAAACACATAAAAGAAATAACATGAACACATATGACACCAAGGCTTAATGTGGAAGCCCAATTTGGGAAAAACCACCAATTGTAACTAGTTACTATTTTTCACTCTTCTGAAGTGAGCCTTGTTAGGAGCCAACCCTGTTAAAGGTTACAAAACACATTGTTAGGTGTGACCTGGTTACAGGATTTAATCACCTTGTTAGGATGGCCTTATTAGAGGTCTTTAGACAATTCAATATAATTCCCACCTTGTTAAAGGATTTACAAATAGTTGTTAAGCGAACTTTGTTAAGAGATTTAAATCACTGCTACAATGGTTAGAGAGTAATAATGACATGACCTGATTTGGATGCAACTAAATTGCTCATTACAAATCTCAGTTCTGGCTTGTATGCTTGATCATTCCTGATTAAATATATTTTTTCAGCTTCTCAAGGATATTATGCTTATCCTTCTAATTCGCTTCCTCTTAGCATTATTAGATCTTCAAATGTCTTACATGCACTTACACACTTCACACTTTCTAACTCTCAACTTGAACTTTTATTTATATCTTTTATATTATCAAGTCGGCTCAAATACAACTTAGAATTTAATTAATATTCATCTTCTTAGTCGGTTAGAACCAATAGATAAATCAATTGAACTCAATATGCCAAAACAAGAAAATCCTTTGTTAGTCGACCTTGCTCGGTAGACACTAACTTAGAAAATGATTTTCCTGTGTTAACCAAGTGAACTTGGTCAATATTGCATACTCACAAAGTTCCTTTGGTAACCGAGTGAGCTTAGTTAGCACTAGTTCCATCCAAAATTTCCTTTATTAACCGAGTGAGCTCGGTTAACACTCGTCTTCCGTAGACTTTCCTTTGGCACCCGAGTGAACTTAGTAGACACTGCCTTCTGAACTAAGCAAACTCTAGATCACTCGGTAGACACAAAAAAAATGTCTTCAATGTCCGAGAGAGCTTGACATGCACTAACTGGTAATAACATGGCATTTTGTGTAACATCAAAGACAATACACAATTAATCAATTGTTCCAACAATCTCCCTCTTTGACATTGATGGCAACACAATATGTCATAATACAATGAAATTTTTATTATCCTTAATTTCATTATGATTCTCATTCACAAGAACTCCATTTATCAGTGTGAACTCATTATGCCTTCAATTTCTCCCTCTGTCAGAAAACTTACAACAAACTTCTTCACAAAATTTCTATGAGACATGATAGAAAATCTCTCCCTCTTTGACATCTCATGCCAAAGATAGTGTTTAGTGAATATTAAAGTACCTCAAGTACTGATTCATTTGCAATATGCCTTTGTCATTATTGCACCAACTCAATGATCTTTAACAATGCTTTGGTTGATGCATCACTAAACTTTATTTAGTGAGCTTCAGATAGGGGAATGACCCCTAGCTTACCTTTTAGATATAGAAATGCATCCTTAGGTAATGGCTTGGTGAATATGTCTACAATTTGTTCTTTTGTATTTGCATATTCCAATCTGACTTCTTTATCTTGCACCAATTCTCTTAAGAAATGATATTTTATGGCAATGTGCTTTGTTTTGGTATGCATCACTAGATTCTTTGATATATTGATTGCATTGGTGTTATCACAGTATATGACTATTGGATCCTTGATTTCTATCTTCATACCTATCAATAGTTGTTTGAACTAAAAAATACTAGAATAATTGACTATTGCTGCCACATATTCTGCCTCTGCTGTAAATTGAGAGATATAATTTTATTTCTTACTTTCCAAGACACTAGTCTTTTACCAAGAAAGAATGCTCCACCACTAGTACTTTTTATGTCATCAATACTTCCTGCACATTTAACATTTGTGAATGCTTTTAAGTCCAAATTGCCTCCTATTTTGTACCATAAACCATATTCTTTAGTTCCTTTTAGATATCTCATGATTCTTTTGACTGCCATCATGTGATTTTCTTTGAGATTTATTGAGAATCTAGCCACCATATCGACTACTAATGCAATATCAGACCTTGTGTGCACTAAATACTACAATTTTCCAATCATTGATCTGTATGTGGTTTGATCTACCTCTTTGGAATCATCATTTTTGGAAAGTTTATGTCCAGTAGAGATAGGGTTTCAAACTGGTCTTGAATCATCCATTCTAAATTTTGGTAGTATCTCCTTGATATATTTAGATTGAGTAATATAGATACTATCTTTCTTCTATTGAATCTGCAATCCAACAAAGAATTTTATCTCTCCAAACATAGACATCTCAAATTCTTTACTCGTTTCTTCTAAAAATGCCTTGCACAAGTCATCATTTCTTGTGAATAAAGAATCATCAACAAATATTTTTGCCAACACAATCTTCTTATTTGGTCCTTCTTTGATATACAGACCACCGTTATCATTTGTTCTTTGAAAACCAATCTATATCAAGTAGTTATGAAGTCTTTCATACCAAACTCTAGGAGTTTTCTTGAGACCATATAATTCCTTATGTAATTTGAAGACCATGTCCTTTTTGCTAGGATCTACAAAACCTTTAGGCTATTCAATGTAGACTTCCTCATCAAGAATTCCATTCAAGAATGTAGATTTTACATCCATTTGATAAAATTTAAATTCTTTGTGAGTTGCATATGCTAGTAAAGTTATAACACCTTCTAATCTTGCAACAGGAGCAAAAGTTTCACCATAATCAATACCTTCTTCTTGAGAATAGCCTTTACATACCAACCTTGCTTTATTTTTGGAAACTTTTCCATCTTTATTTAGCTTGTTTCTGAATACCCACTTTGTGCCAATCACATTTTTATCCTTGGGTCTAGGAACAAGAGTCCAAGTTTTATTCTTCTCTATATGTTCTATTTCTTCATTCATTGCTTCAATCCAACTTTCATTTTCCAAAACATCTTTAACGTTTCTAGGTTCAAATTTAGCAAGTAAACATGTACTTTTTAATTTGCTTCTTGTCATTGTTCCATCTTATTTATCTCCAATGATTTGATCAGGTGCATGATGCCTTCTGACATATCTTGCTAATACAGGTTCTTTGGATTTATTGATTTCATTGTGAACTTTAGTATCAAGCTCAGGTCCCATTGTTTGTGACTCGGTCCATTAGACTCTGTTTACTCTAGCTCAGTAGCCTCTGACTACAACTCGGGTTGCACTGTCTACAACTTGGTAGCTGTTGGAGATTTTGGGGACTCAGGAGGTGAAACCTCCTTTCTTTTAGATAGATTTGACAGGGTATCAGGTTCATAGTAGACAAATATTTTGTAATCCTCACGCTCTTTGTTGCTTTCTTCTTCACTCTTTTATGCAAACTCATCAATTCTCACTTGTGCACTTTCTATGATTTTATGAGTAGAAAAATTCAAAAATTTGTATGCTTTACTTCTGTAGGAGTATCCAAGGAATATGCCTTCATCACCTTTGACATCAAATTTTCCTTTTCTAGATTCTTTCAAAATATAACATTTGCTACCAAATACTTTCAAGTAACTTATATTAGGTTTGTAGCCATACCAGAGTTCATAAGGAATTTGATTTGAGTCTTTCTTCAGTTGTACTCTATTCAAGGTATGAATTGTAGTGTTGATAGCTTCCTTCCAGTATTTGATTGCAACATTCTTTTCTATCATCAATGTTCTTGCACAATCCATGATGGATCTGTTCCTTCTTTCAACTATACCACTCTACTCTGGTGTACCAGAGGTTGATACTTGTCTTTTAATTCCTTTTTCAATGTAGAATTCATTGGAGATGAATTCACCACCTCTGTCCGATCTCAAATATTTTAATTTCTTTCTAGTTTCTTTTTCTACTCTTGCCAGATACCATTTGAATTTTTGAAAAGCTTCTAATTTTTCTTTTAGATACATTATAGTCATCATTCTAGAATAATCATCAAGAAAAAAAATGAAAAACACTTTTCCACTATAACTCTCTATTCCAATAGGTCCACATAAGTCTGTATGCACAAGCTCTAAGACTTCTTCAGAATGATAGTTCTTGCTTTTGAAACTATTCTTTCCCATCTTACCAATTTGACAATTTTTTTGACAATTTTTGGATAGACCCATATCAAGTTTCTTCAAGCTAGGAATACCTCTTACTCTTTTATGTTTGCTTATCTTAACCAGATTATCAAAGTTTACATGACATAATCTTTTGTGCCATAACCAACTTTCTTCTACTTGAGCAATAAAACATGAACTTTCACTGAGATCAACATAAAATAGATTACCTTTTGTTTGTTTGCCAGATCCAACCAGATTTCCTTTTCCATCTAGCAGTTTGGCCTTCCCATTCATAAATTCTACCTTGAATCCAATTTTATTCAATTGTGCCACACTCAGTAGATTATGCTTTAGTCCTTCAACCCAATAAGTATTATCACATATAAGTTCTTTAGTCAAAGAGATACACCCTCTTCCTTTTATGCAACAAGGTTCATTATTTCTAAATCTTACACTACAACCATCATAATATTCCATGTGTTCAAACTTTGTTTTATCTCCAATCATATGATGTGAGCAGTCATTGTCAATAATCCTTGTATCATTTTTGCTAACATGAGAGATAAGTGTCATCTTATCTCCTTCATCATCAGATTCATCTTTTACAATAATATATACCATTTCATCTTCACTGTTATTAGAATCTTTAGCTATAAAATAAGATTTCTTACCTTTGTCCTTATAGTTCTTGAATTCCTTCTTGCCTTTGTACTTGTTGTTTTTGTTTTCATCCTTGTTTTCTTTGCTTGGGCACCTAGCAACAATGTGACCAATTTCTTCACAAGAAAAACAAATTCAAGGAATCTTGCCTTTGTACTTTCCTCTACTTTTGAAATATTTCTTTGCAAGTAGGGCTTCAACAACTTCAAGATCACTGTCAGAACTTTCTTCTATTTCTTCTACATTTTTTGATTGATTGGCCTTTGATTTCTTACTCTTTTTATTGAGTGAGAGTTTGGCTTCAAAAGTAGACTCAATACCTTTGGAGCTAGGAACATAGTTATCATAGTTGTCCAATTCAAAAGCTATCAATCTTCCAACTAGAGCATCCAAAATTATTTTGCTATTTGGATCACATCTCATCTCTTGAATAGTTGACACTCTAATTGCATAAATAGGAAGAAGGGTTCTAAATACCTTGCTTACAACTATTTTGTCATCAATGTCTCCTAAAGATGCTTTGATTGCACTCACACTTGCTTTGATTCTTTTCACATATTTTGTAATGTTTTCATCTTCTCTCATTTTTATTTGATCAAATTGTCCTCTAAGACTTTTTGCTTTGGCTCTTCTTATATTGTCATCTCCTCCATAGATGTATTTCAGTTTGGTCCATATTGCATGAGTTTTTTTGTAGTCTTTTACTTCATCAAATTCAACATAACTAAGAGCAGAAGCAATATCAATCATCATGATGTTATGATTCTTCTTTTCAGTAATGTCTTCAACTAATAATGTTCTAGGAGGAGTCTTGTATTCGGTATCAAGATACTTACAACCTGAATCACTGATAGTTGCCAGATGTAATCTCATAAGTCCTTGCCATGCTACAAAGTCGTCTCGGTTTAACTTAGGAATCTGTCTTCTGTAAGACATCCCGATCTTTAGCTTAAGTCCTTGAAACCTTCTCTGCAAGCACCAAAAGCTCTAATACCAATTGTTGGAAATATAAGAGGAGTAACTGAGAGGGGAGGGGTGAATTAGTTACTACAAAAAAAATCTCAAATCCCTTAGATGTCACTACAAAATAAACTCTGAAAACTAAATTCTGTTGATGCTTGGCAAACACACAGAAAATATTGTAACTCGGTAAATACTGAGAATGCTCGGCACACACTTAACATGTAAATCTTAGGATGTTAACTATGATTACTTATTATTTTAACTTAGTTGCAAGCACTTAAAAGAAATAGGATGAACACATATGACAACAAGATTTAATGTGGAAACCTAATTTGGGAAAAACCATCAATTGTAATTAGTTACTATCTTTCACTCTTCTGAAGTGAGCCCTATTAGGATCCAACCCTATTAATGGTTACAAAATACACTATTAGGTGTGACCCTATTAGAGGATTTAATCACCCTGTTAGGAGTGGCCTTGTTAGAGGTCTTTAAATAATTCAATAGAACTGCCACCTTGTTAGAGGATTTACAAATAGTTGTTAAACCAACTCTGTTAAGAGATTTAGATCACTGCTACAATGGTTAGAGAATAACAATGACATTACCTGATTTGGATGCAACTGAATTGATGATTGCAGATCTTAGTTTTGGCTTGTATGCTTGATTCTTCTTGATCGAATATAAATTTTCAACTTCTCAATGATATTTTTTCTTATCCTTCTAATTCGCTTCCTCTTAGCATCATTAGATCTTCAAATGTCTTCCATGCACTTAGAAACTTCACACTTTCTAACTCTCAACTTGACCTTTTATTTATATCTTTCATATTGTCAAGTCGGCTCAAATACAACTTAAAATAATTAATAATCATCTTCTCAGTCGGCTAGAACCAACAAATAAATCAATTGAACTCAATATGCCAAAAAAAGAAAATCCTTTGTTAGCCGACCCTGCTCGGTAGACACTAACTTAGAAAATGATTTTCCTATGTTAACTAAGTAAACTCGGTCAACATTGCATACTTGCAAAGTTCCTTTAGTAACTGAGTGAGCTCGATTAGCACTGGTTCCATCCAACATTTCCTTCATTAACCAAGTGAGCTCGATTAACACTCATCTTCCATAGACTTTCCTTTGGTGCCCAAGTGAACTCAGTGGACACTACCTTATGAACTAGGCAAACTCTGGATCGCTCAGTAGACACAGAAAATTATCTTCAATGCTCGAGTGAGCTTGGCATGCACTGATTGGTAATAACATGACATTTTGTGTAACATCAAAGACAATACACAATTAATCAATTGTTCCAACAAGAAGATATCTTCATGGCCTTCAAAAATAGGAATGAAAGAATATTTATATGGTAAATGATTGATCTCACTAAAATGCATAGGTATCTAACCATTGTAATCGCCTAATACATCAGATCAAATACTAAATACATAGCTCACTCCATCAAACCAAGAAAACAAAAGAACCAACATAACCCCCCTATAATGCTGAGAGGTAAGACATGAACACTAAAACTGAATGCAATATCTCTTGTAGAAAAAAGAACTAGGAACATCGAGAGTGCAAAAGAAGTACAAACACCTATAATGGCACGTGTCATCGACACATCATAAGGCTAATGTCATGAAAGGAATACTCACTTAACAAAGGAAGATGACGAATATGGCCAACATGAAACCCCCTAAGACACTTTATAGTGTAGTGCAAGGACAACAAAACACAAAGATATGCAAGATCCCAAAATGTAATAGAGTGACAGTTTATCTCAATGTGTGCAAAAATACTAGAAAAGAATGTAAAAAAAGATCAAAAGAGACATAAGGCTGATACAAGAGATAGTAGAACCCATGAAAAATCATCTAAAACAACAAAATTGATCTCCAAGTATGAAATAACCAAGATATCCATCAAAATGCAAAAAAAATAGAAAATTAGATGGGATGTGCTTAGAGCGAAAGTTGGAAAATAGAATGTCTCAAGATATGTCCCCCAGAGTGCATAATAGAACTTCTGAATTTGACTACATAAACTGGCAACCAAACAACATCAAAAGTCCAAATAAACTACATCATCATGACGGGCTCAAAACTAGCTTTTTGACAATATCTCATTTGCAAAAAACAGAGTCCGGATGAGCAAGTTATGACCAAAAAACCACACGTAGGTCAAAACAGAGCTGGAAGGGCCCAAAAATAATTACTGCCTCTGGATTTGTGCCAAATGCATCAGGAAATGTACCCACTAGTAACAGGAATTACCTCAAGAAGCATGCGCCTTGATTTACGTACAAAAAATCTCAATTTGTGTCAAAAAATCTTGATTTTTGTGCCAAAAAACATAAAATCATTGCTTCAGGAAATGTGCACAACCTTGGAGCAATATTTTTGCCTCAAATTCCAATTGTGTCCAAATTGGACAAATGTCATATGGAAATAGGGGTTTTTTGGTGCTCTGAGCTCAATGGTGATGTCTGTTTGGGCTTAAAGTGCACTAAAAAATGGCCTTCCCAAATTCAATACAAAAAAAACTTCGAAAAATGAAACCCTTTGAAAAAAAGACATATATCTGAAAGCCAAGCCAAGCTTCTCATAAACAAAATAGGGGCATGAAGATTTGGAACTCTAATATGATGTTGAAGTTGATGAAAGATAAACCCCACAGCTCCTGAGAATCACCTACATGCAAACACCTGTCATAGAAATAGAGAAGCAAAAGCTATGGAGGCTGGAATTCTCATTTCCATAGATGAGACATTCTTGATGAGCAAAAAGGGAGATTACTATAATCAAAAGTGAATGAATAAATTACAAAGAGAGATCATTTATAAAGGAGATCAAAATCCTAACATGTAAATATCCTAGGTTGCATAATAATAATTAATAAAAGAATTAATTATTATACGTCTAAAGTTTAGCTTAAGTAAACTAGAGATAATAAGTGACTTAATAATTAAATCAAAATAATTTAATTAATAAGACAATATCTTATTACTCTAACATTTTATTCATCCTTATTTTCCAAAAGGTGAGTTTTAGAAGGGATGTGAGGTAGCAACAAGAAAGATCTCTGCAAGTTATTTACTATAAGTATTGTTCTTCCAAGATCGTTGACCAATAACTACTAACAAATAACTACTTTCTACTTTTCTTGTAAGGTTGTGGTCTTGCAGTGGGGATAATTCTGATGTTTCTTTATGATTTTCTTTTAAGATCTAAGATTCATTGGATTGAATTGAATCATGTTGTATTGCCTGTGATAAATTATTTAGAGAATCAAGCGATAGAATCCACTGCTCTTTTGTATTTTTTGTGATTATGTGGAATAAGAAATGTGACTGAAAGATGGAAGGCCATGTTTAATTCTTGTACTAAAGCATTAACCTCTTGTAACATGGACTTCAAAGCTCTACATTGATGCATGCATTTTATGTTGTTTCCAAGTTCTTCTAATATCTCTGACCCTTTTTCCAAAGTTCTTTAAATATAGATCGACTGTATTGACTTCTTTGCATAGGAAGAAACAATTTGAACTGTGTAAGGTTACAAGAAGCAATACCCGTGTATATCTAGTTATTTGGTTGATTAACAAATTGGATGAAGAAAGAAAACTGACTTTCATGCAAGAAGCAACAACTACTCCCTTCACATTCTTCCACATCTCAATTACAGATAGTATCCATGGTACATGAGCCTTTTTAACATTTTGTTGGACAAATACCTTTAATGCTCACTTCCCACAACAATTAGGATTTAGTAATGTGTTTTATGACAGGGTTTAATGTGTTTGTTTCCCTTATTTTATGCATACCAAACATAGTGCGAAGTACTTGTGTTATCAAGTGTTAACGCTTTGATATCTAAGCATATGATGTAGAGGATGAGAGGAAATGATTTGTTGCAAACATCAGGGCATGGGGTTGCAACTATTCATCTACTTCTAATTTTTTTTACGTTGTGAAGCATTTAATCTTCCATTATAAGATAGAATTATACCAATACTCTTTGAAGATTCCAAGGATTTTGAAACTTATATGATTTAGTCAAACATTTATATCATCTTCCCCCAATTTTAGAATAAGTATGAGCATTTGAAATTCTTGTGCATAATGTTTATATGTAATAATGTAATGTATACATTAGCTCATTATTAGTTGGTAATAAATGACAAGATGATTGAAATTGAAATTATATACTATTTTTCAAAACCAAAAATAAAATAAAATTATTTCCTTAAATTTATTAGTCTAATGCCAGTTTTTAATTTTATTAATGTTATTTAATATATTGATTGTATACAAATATATCTCTTAAATACCACACAACATATGTTGATATGGACTAATACATTGCACCTTATTGGTGCAAGTGTTAGTTTATTTATTAATTGATTTATTGTGTTGCTAAAATTGAATTGTATTCAAAATGTCTTTCAAATGACTGTGTTAGAAAATAAATTTAAATAAAAAAATAAAAAAACATTTTTTCATATTCATCAAAGATTAAACTAAGTACTCTTGTAATTCATAAGAATTTACTCTAATTATAATTAAATAATTTAAAATATTATAATAATAAAATATTAAGTTATAATATTTGTCCATTTAAATTAATCATTAGTGATATTTGTATAAAAAAATATTCAATAAACCAAAAAAAAAAAAGAAGACTAGGACTTAATCCCTCCTACCTTGATTCCAAATCTTTGCTATGATCTTTGGATGGGGTGTAGATCGCCTAGAAGCATCTACATTACATTCCAAGCTCTAATTATCTTTGAAATCATCGTCTCTTTTACACATCACAAAACTAGTCTTATGTTTCTCTGTTTCTCTGGTCAACATTTAAAACGTTATAATTTGAAGGCCATATGAAGTGGACCTTATGGCTAATGCGACACGCGTACGGTGACGATTACGTGCAAGATACTGATACATCGGACGGTTGATCACTTTAACCTAAACATAACGTCCATAACCCTGAAATTCAGTAGAAAACGGATAAGTTTCCAACATTTACTGCGATAAAATCGGGTTTACAAAACATTGGACTCATTTTTTGTTTGGTTTCTGACACGATGTGGGCTTATAAATCTGGGGTCTTTTGAACTTTTGTAGCCTTACAGCTTGGTAAAGTTAGCATTTTGAAGCCCACATATCCAGGGGGGTGGTTGGTGTGTTATTTTCGGATGGCTCTGTAAATATCTACACCCAAATAAGATTGCCCTTAAAAATCTAGTATTTTTTGGAGAAACAAAGGTCCTTCAATAAGGCAAGTTTGATCCAGAGGGATTTGGGCACAGAGAATTTTCCTTTTTTAGATTTTATGTTGCAGCACGATAACACGTTGCTCTGCAATTGTGTAAGGAGTCCTTCTCTATTGTGACCGTATAATTAATGTTGCCCAATTGGTTATATGGCAGTGTATTTTCGAAACGGTGAGCATTAGCTGCTTTATTGTATCCTCTGTAAAACAGTCACTGATTTTTACCGAGGTCTGCCGAACTTCATTGGTAGGTTTAGTGTGGTGAAGAAGATTTCGATTTAGGTCTTACTCTTACGAAGTTTAGGCGGCGTAACCCATTGAGCCTTCCGCATTGGTAATTGATTAACTAATCAGAATTTTGCTTTGCACTTTGAATGAAGGCATCTTTTGAAGACATTGTAATGTCACAGAGAGAGTGGTAGGGGTTACACTGTAGTCCTGGCTTGACAATGTATTGATTGATTTGGATAAATATTAGATTGGGATATTTTGAATTTAGTGGTTTGGATGTCCGCATGTCAGGTCTTTGAAAATGTGAATGTAAGGACTAAAAGTCCTGATTGAAATCAAAACCAGAATTTTTGTTGGTCTGATGTTTACTTTTGTTCAGTTTCTCTCTTTGAAGAGACGAGAATAAAGATTGATGAAAGATCCTGCCGATCGAAGCCGATAGAAGGAGATCCTATCTTGCAAGGAGAGCAGTATAATCTTAAGCTTCAAACCTTTGTTGGTTGAGATAGCTGTGATATTTGTAGTCTTATAAAGACCCAATTAAATTCATATTATTTCAATGGGTAATTCCCTTGGATGCTCTGCATCAGGGGAACGCTTGGTATCTGCTGCAAGAGATGGGGATTTGGTGGAGGCTCGCATGCTCTTGGATTTCAATCCCTGTCTAGCCAGATATTCTACCTTTGGCGGGTTGAATTCGCCTCTTCATTTTGCAGCTGCTAAAGGCCACAGCGAGGTAGGTAGCCGTTTTAGGTGGCTCGGTTCATTATGCTATATGACTTTTATAATGGTTACACTTCTTATAGTCCTATTCAGAATTTTTGAATGTGAACAGATCGTAAATTTGCTGCTCGAGCACGGAGCTGATGTGAATTCTAGGAATTACTGTGGCCAGGTATGTTCTTTAAGTCTGCATATTACAAGCTGCCGTCGTTTTCCAAGCATGTTTTGTCTGGCTGCAGCAACATGACAACTTAGGAAATAAGAGGGAGATACATTAACCCATTTTTTGACCTAAAACGTTACCAGGAACATTGTTCGTTCTTCCCTTGGCATTGGCTGCGTTCTTACATATTTGGCACATGACAGTTTTCTTGGAAAAGAAATAGACAGAAAATACTTATACTCCCAATGCTCTTCGTGAAAAGAAGACACAAAATTTATACTTTTGAGTTGTTGAGCCCCAGAGTTCAAGTTTTAACTCATACTTATTGGAATTGTCAGAGATCAAAATCTCTTGAGGAGAAATTTTCTTGGGGATATGCATCTTGATCCCTGTAACCTGGTTGGTTATTAGACCCCGCTGAAGGAGTAATCATCCCAACTCTGCAAACGGTCAAAGCACACCCAAAAACCTCATCCTTTATTGGGCATAATCCATTACATGTAATGGGCAGGGCAAAGTAAAGTGGGCTTAATTGTCACAATGGCGAGTAATTGGAAAACATTAAAATGATAATAAACACATGATAATGGTAACTTCAATACACAATTTATGTGACTTCCAAATTGTTCACGAGTGACATACCAATTTTGTGTGAGATGTAAACCTCTTATGCACGAAGAAATGTATGTAATCCTTTTTTGAATGTCTGAGATCAAAGTTTTTTGTAGAAAATTTGTCTAGGGATATGCATCATGATACCCATTACTTGGCGTTAAACCCCAGTGACAGGAGGTAATAATGTGGGCTGAAATCTCACCATGGCACAATTGATGTGATTACCATATTGCTGTGCGAGATGTTAATCTCTTATGCTTATGAAAATTATGCAATTCTTTTTGGGATGTCTGAGATCAATTATTTTTGTGGAAAAATTATCTAGGGGATATTCATTGATCACTGTCACCTGGTGCATTAAACCTCAGTGAAGAAGGAACCATCCCATCCTTGTGAATGTTCAAAGTGCACAGAAGAGTCTTATGGGTTATAATGCACAATTACAATTATGTTGTAGGAGAAAGGAGGTTATAGAAGGTAAGGGGAGCTTCAAAGCACACATGATGTGATAATCAGATTAGTAACCAAGAGATGTAACCTTCTATACATTATGAAATCTATGCAATCCTTACTCATGACAAGAACCACGGAAAAACAAAGAAAATTACCAAGTGCAGATGATGCCTAGGACACCAGAACCTCGGCTGAGATGTAAAAGTGTGATGCATAACTAAATATGTATGATGTTTAGCTTTCATGTATTCGGAGGCCGTCATAAACTGCTATAGTTAAGGGGAGTTTTAGAATAATATACATTATTTATTCTTCTACACAATGTCAATAACCTACAAGCAATAGTAAATCCTTAATTAATAACAGATTCTTCTTGATGTCAGGAAAATGAATAATAGTTTATTTTAATTTATTTAAATTGCAAGCTAAGTGTCACTTCTGTAATTCAGATTCTTAAGTAGCTCCCTGCTTGTGGTATCTTCCCTGTAAAACTGTTTTAGGGACATGTTCTGTATAGAAGATGGAACCTTATAAGCTTAAGAAACATGAAACCCGTAAAAATCAAACCTTATATGGTTAACAAAAATTACCAGCAATAGTCAACACTTGACTTGATTGTGTTGAGAAAGTGATTTTGCTACTTTGTAACATCGACCACATGATTAATTAGAAGTGATCTCTGAATAATTAGGAATGAACTCTTCTGCCATATTAATTTCTTTAATGAAGCAAACAAATAGTAGTGCAAAGTGACCTGTTGGTGATTAGGGAAGGACCTTTTCTTTACCAATCTAATTTATTTAATTTAGATATCGAGTGATCATTAGGCAAAACTCCTTTGTTGTTTAAATATGACGAGCTTGATATTGGCAAATGAATTGGCTGCTCTTCTTTGGCTTACATACAAGTATTACACTGTAGGTTTTAGTGAATTGCATGATATGCTCAATGTAAGATTCTATCTGTCTGCTTATGAATGCAGACAGCTTTGATGCAAGCTTGTAGATATGGGCATTGGGAAGTTGCGCAAACTCTTCTTCTGTACAAAGCAAATGTATGTACATTTTACTTGATATGACTAGACTTGTTTCTGCCTAAAAAAGTTTAACAGCTAACCCATTAAGAATTTTTAGCGATATTCAAAATACACTGCTAATAGCCCTTTGGGTATTAGGTTACAAAAGCAGATTACCTCAGTGGTAGGACTGCCTTGCACTTTGCAGCAGTAAATGGTCACACAAGATGCATCAGGCTTGTCGTTGCAGACTTTGTACCCAGTGCTCCTTACAATTTGAGTGTATCTTCCTCTTCTGGTAAAAAGGATGATGCTCCACCTATGGGACGCTTGTTTGATTTGAAGTAAGTTATCTTAATGTAAACTTTATCGTATTTGAGTGTTGAAAATTGATATTGTGGATTTACTTTTGCTGTATATACTTGGTGCAGTGCACTTTCCAAATTTGTGAATAGGGCAGCAGATGTTGGGATTACAGCTCTTCACATGGCTGTGCTTAATGGACACTTTGATTGTGTGCAATTGCTTCTTGATCTGAATGCAGATGTGTCAGCTGCTACATTTCATTATGGCACTTCAATGGATCTAATAGGTTTGATTTTTATGAAATTTTCAAATTTAGAGTGGCCACTCATGTTACATTGTTCCTTTCAAATTGATGATGAGCTATTAAATCTTATGTTTTATGTCATATTAACGGATTACCTTTTCTTCAGGAGCTGGAAGCACTCCTTTACATTATGCAGCCTGTGGAGGCAATATACAGTGTTGTCAGGTATTTTTGAATTTTAATCTTTTGTATCTTAGAACTGTTTGACACATTTATTTCTTTGTGTTTAAAAGGACTGATTATGGTGAATGGTTCCTTTGGACTCATGCAACTTCAACATATTTTTACTCTTTCAGATTCTACTAGCACGGGGCGCTAGTCGAACAACTTTGAATTGCAATGGGTATTTTGAATTTGGAACCCAAACTTTAAATTTATGATTATCGATGTATATCTATTTCTATTAATTGAAGATGTGGAGTATGATCATGTGGGAGATCGAGTGCTTATTTGGTAACTACAAGCTTAACCTCTATATTTATATTTTATCTTGTAGATGGATACCACTTGAAGTGGCTAGAATATGGGGTCGCCATTGGCTTGAGCCACTGTTGTTACCTAACTCAGAATTAAGTCTACCACCTTATGCTCCATCAAGCTTTCTTTCACTCCCTCTTATGAGTATACTAAATATTGCCAGGTATTCTTCACTACATTTAAGCTTATAATGAATTTAGCTTAAAATTATTTTGATCATAATGACTCTTTCTTTTCATTCTCAATCTGGAATATTGTACAATTTTGACATGACAAAATCTACCATTAGAGCCAAACAGAGTTGTGTGAATTAGACAACAGTTTAGAATTAGAGTTGCTGAAAAGTAGTGTTCAAAAGATGAAAGTATATTTTTGTCACCATTGTGAACTAGAATCATCTTGTCAGCATCTTGAACTGAATTTTAAGTCTACCAGATAGAATATTTCCAAACTTGAATTTTGTTTTACCATTGAAAACAAGAGATCTTCATTTTCCACTTGTCTTAAGGCCAACTTCCAATAAATGATGAAAAATAGGATTATTGAAATAAAATGGCCTACTTGGGTGCTGCACAATTGTTGCACATTACAGCCCCATTTTGTCAGCATCTTGAACTGAATTTTAAGTCTACCAGAGAGAATATATCCAAACTTGAATATTGTTTTACCATTGAAAACAAGAGATCTTCATTTTCCACTTGTCTTAAGGTCAACTTCCAATAAATGATGAAAAATAGGATTATTGAAATAAAATGGCCTGCTTGGGTGCTGCACAATTGTTGCACATTACAGCCCCATCTACATTCTGTGTGTACATGACCAAATTTGAAATGTACACATAAATAACAAGATATTTTCAGTAGCAAGTGTTAAATCTGGAGCCCAGAAACTAAAGATGATAAATAACAATAAAGAAATCATAAAAGAGATATAATCAACACCAGAAGATATCCTAGGAAAACCCTTCAAGAATGATGTGGAAAACCCAGCCATACAACAAAAGATCATTTTATTAAAATATCAATTCAGGTGTACATTGCCTATCGCTAGATGTGATATTTATAACTTAAGGAGAGACTCTTCACATTCCAATCGAAGGTCTCACCAATTTCCCAAAATGTGACTTTTGATTATGATTACAACTCTTCGCATTTCCATGCCTTAACTCATGTTGTATGACACATGCCATTATGCTTAATATTACAATCAATTTCCCAAAATGTGACTTTTGATTACAATTACAATTCTTCGTATTTCCATCCTTAACTCATGTTGTATGACACATGTCATTATGCTTAATATTACAATTTAAACATAAGTGTCCTTTTCAGCTGAAGGTGACTATAATGGTAATAACATCCATATTTTCAGAGATAAAGATCTCTATTGCAGCAACAATCTTCAACACTCTCTCTTAGCCAGAGAGAGATCTTTAACTTAATCAATCACACAAGGCTGCAACCAAATCGTGAATGATAAAATCTAATCACATGGATCCTATAAAATTTCATGGAATCAGTCAACATAAAATCTTGCAGAAAACACAAACAGTTTTTATGATGTTTTCATGGAATCTCTCAACATGACACTGAGAACAATTTTCTCATGAAATCTCTCAACATGACAGATATGTAAGAATCCCAGCTAAGCCTTTAATCACAGATTCTCCACACATGAACAATCATGGAATTGCTCAACATAACATCCAACTCCCATCACGGATTCTCTCCACATGATGTCATCACGGATTCTCTCCACATGATGATCACTCCCAGAGGGAAAGAGTTATCATAGCTGATTCTTACAATCTTATTTATTCGCACAAGAATAGAAATAGGCATAACAAAAAGCAAGACTTAGTTCCATTTAAGTCTCAAATGCCACAAGCATCACAAGCATATATGAGAATAATTGGGGTTCCACAAACACCCCCTCTTAATTATATGAAGCCTCCCTCTGAAGCCAAAACTTCTCCCTTTTAATCATTGCTTCTTATTGCATCCTGCAACCAAGAGAGATAAGATCAACTTATCAAAAAGAATAGTAATTCGAGTTGGATAAATTCATGAACTAAACAAAATAGAATGCTTATCTCTAAACCAATGTCCAACTGTTGCAAACCAATGCCTCATAAAGAGTCACTATGCTTCGCTATTGAGAATCATAGATATCATATCCACTACAGTGCAAGACCATTAAAGTTGCATCTGCCTTCCAAGCTAGATACAGAGTTTAAGATTTTATTGCAAAAAGATTTAGAAATATGATCCAACAGAAAGACTAGGCCATCCTGGTCACTCAAGGATTACGCGCGAACCTAGAAATCTAGAAATCTATCCCGAGCTTACACAGACCGGAGGATAACACAAATATATATATTTTCAAACTCTTATCATCCAAAATATTGCCAAACTCTTATCATCCTGCATTTTATGGGAGACTTATGACAATATGAAAAGGCTTATACAAGTAAATCTATATAAACTATGATGAGGGAGTGCTAAAAGATCGAATATGATCAAATAAAAGAGTAAAAAATTATCATAGACTAAAATGCGTTACACATAAAAATCAAACTTAGAATGATCTGAAATCAAAGGAAATAACAATGAATACATTTTTCACTCACAGTTTCCAACTGAAGCAAACGATAGTAAGCACAAATTTCCATGAGCGAAATATGAGAATCTCGAATTGGTCAGAAGGAAATACTTCTACTACCTGAGCTGCTCATGGAAACCCAATGTTCTCAGATACAAGAATGAATGATATCACACCAAATCCCTTGAAAGAATGCATAGACCACATAATCAGAGAAGATAAACTTAAACTGTCTGCAAAACATGGTAGAGACATATAATATCAGTCGCCAGAAGTAATAGAAAACCCTCTTTTGATAGTCACCTGACATAAGTTTTTATGAAATTGCACAAAAGATGAAGGGCTTGAAAACTATTAGACTGCAGTTAAAAGACTAATACAATATTGCAAATGACCTCCTCCACTACGACCAAAGACCAGATAGATATATTTAAAAACGGTATCAGGAAATCACTGTGACGAACAAAATTAAGTGGCATGAAGAGATATAACAGATGGAATGACAAAAAATAGTGGACGAAGCAAGAATCTGGACATTACTGCCAGCAAGGTTAGAAACTGATAACCATACAAAACCATAATCATTATAGCCGCCAACTCATAAAAGAAAAGACTTGAGATTTGAACTGCCGTTATAAAAGGAACGGAAGTGAGGAACAAAATTAAGTGGCACGAAGAGATATAACAGACGGAATGTCAAAAAATAGTGGACGAAGCATGAATCTGGACATTACTGCCAGCAAGGTCAGAAACCTATAACCATACAAAACCATAATCATTATAGCCGCCAACTCATAAAAGAAAAGACTTGAGATTTGAACTGCCATTATAAAAGGAATGGAAGTCAATAGATAATAAGGCCACGTTGGAAGCACATATCCATCCTGGAATAAAGAAGAGCCATGGAGAAACATACAATCATACTGAAATGAAACAACTTGACGTCAAACGGAGAACTATCGATGGAAATATTAAATGACAAAGTGAAAAGCCAACAGTCACGCTAAACTAGATGAAAGGAAATTCCAGCAGGAGAGCATACGAGCAGGAGACAAAATCCTAAAAAAAATAATAAACCAATAAAACTTATATCATTGTGCTCAAACTAGGACTTATAAAATAGCTTGAGAAAGGAAACGTTTTTACAAGGCATCTAAAGAATGATTTATCATCCATTATGCTCCAATGAACTGTATGCACAAATGTTAGAAAAAATGTGCGGAATCAAAAGAGAACCAAAATTGGAAGTGAACACATCAATCATGCTGCTACCAATCTGGCTCTGATACCATGTTAAATCTTGAGCCCAGAAACTAAAGATGATAAACAGCAATAAAGAGATCATAAAAGAGAGATAATCAACATCAGAATATATCCTGGGAAAACCCCTCGAGAATGAAAAGAGAAAAACCCGGCCACACAACAAAAGATCATTTTATTGATAATATGAATTCAAGTGTACAATGCTCATCATTATATGCGATATATATTACTAAAGGAGAGACTCTTCACCTACAATGCTCATCGTTAGATGCAATATATATTACTAAAGGAGAGACTCTTCACCTTCCAACTGAATGTCTCACCAATTTCCCAAAATGTGACACTTGATTACAATTACAACTCTTCATATTCTTGTGCTTATAACGGTAATAACGTCCATATTTCCAGAGATAAAGATCTCTGTCGCAGCTACAATCTTCAACAGCAAGAAAATTATAGAACGAGTTACCATGTCGAGATTCATCTTGAGGTCAATAACGGGGATGGTGTTCTTTTCATTCAGGGTAATGGTCTCCTGCCTGAAATGAGTTTTTCCGTTTTTGTTCCTCCTGTTTTTTATTGCCATTACTTGTGGAATAAATCCTCCTCTTATTTACTTATGTTTTACTTGAGCTGCATTCAAGCTTTCAGCAAAACAAAATTCTTGCTCAGATGAATCAGGAAATAAATAACACTAGTTCAATCTATAACTGGAACACAACATACTAATCAGCTTATTGTTTTTAGTATTGAATATTCAAATGAGAGTATTTTTAACACAAACAAACCCATTCAAGGGTGGGTATTCTGAAGACTGCTAGAAATGGAAGCCTTTCTTCTTCTAATTTCATCTTTGCTATACTCTGTTTGTTACTTCTCTTATGCAATTGCTTTGCATTTTGTCCTTGGGGTATCTGTAATAGGTTAATAACTACCAACATGTGGAAAATATGGTTAAAGGGATACCGTATTAATTGCTGATATATATTTAGACATGGATATATACTTGTTTTTTATCATTGTTATATGCTTAGACTTGTGTAAACACTTTATTTTAAATGCTTGTGCTGAAATCTCCAATGGGAATATCTGCATTATATTTTACAACTTTTTGCTACTTGTGATGTCTTTCAATTTGTTCAAGTTTTCACGGTTTTGCCAGCCCTAAGTTTAGAAAATAAGGCAATTGTGTTGTGATAAGTTTTGTTGTTACAAGCTTATTTAGACTTGTCATTTTTTCGTAGTTATCAGGCTCAATTTTGATTAAGTTGAAGGATTTTAAACTTAAAGGCAATTCAGTAATCTGGAATTTTCAAAATGAACTGTAAAAATGTCTGTTGCAATTAAAAAGTCCAAACGAAATTGCACAGATCTGGCCAGTCTAGTTAGAAATGTCAACAAAACTCTAGAGTCATGGGTTAATGTGGAAGTTTTAAGTAGACTCTTTACCGTATTTTGTGTCTTGGTGATGGTTGGACAGTTACTGTAAACAGAGAAGGCAAAAAGGATTGTTGATTTTATTTGTAGTTACCAGTTTCAAAACTTCTAATTAACATGGAATAGGTAGAAGAAGTTCCAAAATCTGGAATGTTCAAAGCAAAGTGGTAAAATCTCTATGTAGCAACTGAAAAGTTTAGAGAGAATTGGACAAATCTGGCTAGTCCAATCTGAAACATCAACAACTTTCTAGAATCATGGATTATTTCAAAATTGTTGAAGTCTTAAAGGAACATATTCCCTGTTTTTATATGCTGGGGATAGAATCATGGTTTATTTACAAAACTATGGAAGTTTTAAAAGAAATCCTTGTGTACTTTTTTGTTTTGGTGATGGTCGGACATTTAATGTAAACAGAAAAGGCAAAAAGGATTGGTGATCTTTTTGTAGGCAGAGAGTCTTATAACAGAGGGTCGTATGAATGTGCTGCACTTTATAGGTAACTGACTGCATATATTCTTTTGCATCCAATTCCCAGTAACAGTTTTTAACAACCAGGGAATTTATGGCTTCTGAATAGTTGAACGTGGACAGAGAAGATGTATTACAATAATAGACGTCTTATCTATTATTGTAATACCCTCCCTTAATGGTTAATCTATCTAACACACCAAGCTGTCCTCTGAATTTGACAAACTTATCAGGACCAAGAGGCTTGGTGAAAATGTCTGCAGTCTGATCTGAGGTAGGAACATACTGCAGATCTATAGTCCCGTCTTCAACCAGCTGTCGTATGTAATGACAATGAACATCCACATGCTTGGTTCGTTCATGGAAGACTGGATTCCGTGCTAACTTGATAACGCCTTCGTTATCAACAAACAGAGTAGTCGGTCCTGCTGGTGACATCTGCATATCCCCAAGCATCCGACGAAGCCAAACAGCTTCACATCTTGCCTTAACAGTCCCTCTATATTCAGCCTCTGTAGAAGAGAGAGAAACTGCCTGCTGCTTCTTGCTGGTCCATGTGACTGCACCAGATCCCAAACTGAACACATATCCAGATGTTGACTTTTTATCATCAACAGAGCCTGCCCAATCTAAATCTGTGAACCCACTGAGTTTAGGATTAGAACTCCGAGAATACAGAAGTCCATAATCAGAAGTGCCCTTCACATAACGAAGCACACGCTTTGCTGCCATCCAATGATCAGCCTTAGGAGCTGTCATAAAGCGTGAAATATAGCTGACTGCAAAGCTGATATCAGGCCTAGTAGCAGATAGGTAGATGAGGCTGCCTACTAGTTGCCTATACGTAGTATCATCAACGGAAAGAGAATCAGACTTGGCTGATAACTTGAGACCTTTCTCCATAGGTGTAGATGCAGGTTTGCAATCCTGCATTCGGAATTTGTCTAACAAGGCTCTGGCATATTTGGACTGAGAGATGAATATACCAGAAGACTGTTGCCAAACTTCAACACCTAAGCAATAATGCATGGGCCCAAGGTCAGTCATATCAAAAGACTGGCATAAGTGTTGTTTGATTCCCTAAATCAAAGATGCCGAACTGCCAGTGATGATCAGATCATCCACATAGATAACCAGAAGGATGATGTCACTGTCAGTAGTCTTGATGTACAGATTTGAGTCTGAAGAACTCCTCTTGAAGCCTTGATCACTGAGGTACGTATCAATCTTGATGTACCATGCTCGAGGGGCTTGCTTCAAACCATAGAGAGCTTTTACCAATCTGAGAACCTGATGGTCTTTACCAGCAACCTTGAAACCAGGAGGCTGCGCCATGTAGACCTCTTCATGGAGATCACCATTCAGGAAAGCACTCTTTACGTCCATCTGATGGACCTTCCAGCCAAACTGTGTTGCCATGGCTAAGACTAATCTGATGGTGCTCATCTTTGCAGTAGGAGCAAAGGTCTCCTCAGAATCAATGCTCTGACGCTGAGAAAAGCCCTTTGCCACTAAACGAGCTTTGTACTTATCCAAAGTACCATCTGATTTGTATTTGATTTTGTAGACCCATTTGCAGCTAATGGGTTTCTTCCCTGGGGGAAGATTAGAAAGGACCCAAGTGTTGTTCTTCAGCAGGCTCTGGTGTTCAGATTGCATGGCCTGTTCCCACTCTGGAATTCCTTTAGCCTCGGAATATGTTTGAGGTTCAAACACACTGTGAATGTTGGCCATAAGAGCAAAGTTAACAGAATGTATAGTTTTGCTCTTTTTTTGAGTAGTTCTCCCATCAATGAGCTCATCATCATGAAGATCAGCAAGTGTCTTAGCCCACCACTTAGGCCGGAGAGGAGAATGACCAACAGTAGTACTAGAAGATGCTTGATCAGCAGGATCCTGATCAGAAGAATCTGGATCAAACTCAGGTGAAGCATCTTCAAAACGAGGTGATCTTGCAGGAGAAGCCGGAGGTGGCTGTACAGGTATCACTGGCAGGACTGGAGCTGTAGGAGCTACTGGAGCCCTCCCATCAGGTGGACCTAATGGAAGCCGAATTCCCAAATCATGAACCTGCATAGGCTGGTCTGCTGGATCAGGAACAGGAGAAACAGGCATGAATGGTCCTCGCTGCTCATCAAAGACTACATCGCGGCTGTATATGAGACGAGATGTCTCAACATCAATAAGGCGTTAGGCTTTGTGAAGACTGCTATATCCAGCAAGCATCAGTTTTTGACTCTTGGCATCCAACTTGGTGCGTGAAGCATCAGGGATCCAAACAAAAGCAAGAGAGCCAAAAACCTTCAGGTGACTGATTCTGGGCTTGCGACCTGACCAGGCCTCTTCCGGAGTTTTACCTTTGACCGCCACTGTGGGTGACCGGTTCAACAGATAAATTGCAGTGTTAACTGCTTCTGCCCAAAAACGCTTCGGAACATGTCTGTGTTCGAGCATGGAACGAACCATCTCGGTGATTGTCCTGTTCCGACGTTCAACTACATTGTTCTGTTGTGGCGTGTGGGTGTGGTGAACTGGCGTTGGATGCCATGTGTATCCAAGAAGCTGGAGAAAACATTAGAACAAAATTCCCCCCCATTGTCTGATCTAAGAGTAATAATAGATTTCCCAGACTCTTTTTCAACTAAGGGTTTAAACTTCTGAAATACAATAAATGCATCGGATTTCTTTTTAAGGAAATACACCCACATTTTTCTACTGAAATCATCTACAAACAACAGAAAATACTTGTACCCAAGAACAGAAGGAGTGGCCATAGGGCCGCAGATATCAGCATGAACAAGCTGAAGTACTTGAGAAGCTCGCCAAGAATCGCCATTGGGGAAAGGTGTGCGATGTTGCTTCCCAGCCTGACATGCGTCACAAACTCCAAGGTGTTGGGTTTGAATCTCTGGCAAACCAAGAACAAGCTCATCCCGAGCAAGTTGTGAGAGATAATGCACATTTAAGTGCCCATATCGCTGATGCCAAAGTGAGCTGATGGAAGATTGCCGAGCAGCCATAGCTAAGTCCTGAGAATCACCAGAATCAGTAAGTCTGAAAAGACCATGATCCTCAAGACCAACTGCAATAGTAGACTTAGTCGCCCGATTAGTGATGGTGCACTGATGTGAACTGAAGGTGACTGCCAAGTGTGGAGAATGTCGCAGCAACTGACTGACCGAGAGTAGATTTAGTTCCATCCCTGGAACGTAGTACACATCAAGGAATATGAGCTTCCTCCCAACAGACTGAATTTGAATGTTGCCTTTACCAACAACCGTGTACTCTTCTCCACCACCAAAGATAACAGAATTTGAATAAGGCTGGTAGTCAGTAAACCAGTCTCTGCGGTGAGTGAAATGTCGAGAGGCACCTCAATCAATGTACCAGGCAGATGACTGTGCATGATCTGCGGGTCTTTTAGCCATGAAGGCATAAAAGGCAGATTCCACCTGCTCAATGTGCTCTGCACTGTTCGCTTTGGGTTGCAAACCTGATTGCTTAGACTGGGCAGCTAAGCATTTCCGACATGCAACCTTCATGTGACCATACTTGTGGCAATAGTTGCATTGAATGTTCTTCTTTTTGGTACCATCGGATGTTGGAGCAGAAGACTTATGCTGAGATGGTTGCTGAAACTTGCCCTTATCCTTCTGAAAGGATTTCGCAGCAAAGGCTTGCTCAATGGAGGTGGAACTGGAGCTGCTACCGAACTGTTGTTTCCACCGATTTTGCTGAAGTAGCAGGGTGCAGAGATCAGTGAACTTTAGATCAACACCAGTGGATGTGATGTTGAGAGTCTCGATAAAATGCTCATAGGAATTTGGTAAACTCCGAAGAGTGATTACCACAATATCCTCTTCCTCCATCTTGCGACCGATGGCAAGTAACTGATCACGGATTTCCTGAATCCGATTCAGGTGTGCCTAGAGTGAGGTGCGCTCATCCATGACAATAGAAAACAGAGTGTTTTTCAGAAAGAAGGCTCTGCTCTTGTCGGAAGTCTCATGAAGACCTTTTAGATGTGTCCAGATTTCGGCCGCTGTCTTGCCGGATGGAATCTGAGAAAGCTGGTCATCAGCTACAGAGAGTTTGAGAAGCATTACTGCCTCTCGATTGTTCAGATCCCATGTATCTTGATCAAGACCCGGAGAAGTCGGACGCTGCTTAACACCCAGAACAAGTTGATCGGTGTTTCGATATTCGAAGATTGCGATGATGCGCTGCTTCCAGGTTCCATAATTGCGACCATTGAATTTGGAATTATGCTCGAGCAGAATATTTGTCAGAGATGCCATGGCACGTTTTTCAATGAAAAACTGTGAAAATCTGTGAAGACACGTTCTTCGAGGCAAAAATACGGAAGACCTAGAAGAATCAGAGAATGACCCAAAAGAGAGCTCGAAAAACCCAGAAGGAATCTGCTGTCATTTTTTGAATCCGCTGGCTCGAAAATTGAGGCACAAAAATCGAGGCACCCAGAAAAAACGGACGACAACCCAGTTGAGCTCTCGAAAAACCCACCAAGAATCTGCAAACAAAATTTTTTTTCGACCCCAAAAATTAGGGTTTCGAAAAAAACAGCCCTAGCTGAAAAAAGCTTGAAAAAACTTCAGATTTCTTGATGGAAAATGGTTGAATCTGCTTCCCAGAACACGATTACAGACTGAGACGGCTAAGAACCAGGGAATTTAACAACCAGGGAATTTATGGCTTCTGAATAGTTGAATGTGGACAGAGAAGATGTATTACAATAATAGATAAGACGTCTATTATTAGTTAATGGTTATCTTGTAAATATCTTTAGCTTTAGTTTGTTTTCGTTTTTTGCTTTCTCTGGAATAGAATGTTTCTATTCTTTACGATCGTTTCCTAAGGAAACATCGTCTCTTCCTTTTGTATAAATTGACCTTTCGGTCTCTGTTATTAATAAGCAAGTATTTACCAATTACCTTGTAATAAGATGGTCTTGGATAGCTTTTTCTAGCTATTTGAAAATACTTCATAGAGCTTGTGTTCCCCTGATGGTAAAGGCCTGTGTACTCTATAGTGAAGGTAAACAGTTTAGAATATGGATGTTGAATTATAATCTCAAAGATTCGATAATGCTAAAGCTTTATTTTGAACTAATAAGTAGTGATATGAGCATATGCTCTTTGTATAGATTGATACCATCCCATTGGAATTATAAGGAGAGCAAATATTGCAGGATATCTTGAAACAAACCTGTTGAAAACTCGAGGAGAGTGCATGTTAGCATGTGTTCCCCGGATGGTAAAGGCCTGTCTACTCTAGAGTGAGATCAACTATTTACAATATGGATGTTGAATTATAATCTCCAAGATTCGATTATGCTAAAGCTTTAATTTGAACTAATAAGTAATGATATGAGCATATGCTCTTTTGTATAGATTGCTACCATCCCATTGGAATTATAAGGAGAGCAAATATTGTAGGATATCTTGAAACAAACTTTTTGAAAACTCGAGGAGAGTGCATGCTGCCAGATATCCTGATGCAAACATGACAATAGCTTCAACGGTTTTGCTTCCCATTGGAGCTTGGAATTGGCTTGAGAGTAAAATCTTATCAAATTGTTCGATTTAGTATTTGTCCTATGGCCTGTTGATAATGTAGATGAGAGGGGATTCCTAGTTAGATGATATTCTTTACTATTTTTGGAGAGGCGTACTCCAGACCATCTACAGAAAAGGTGCTCCAAGACAAAAACCTACTATAAATGATCTTAGTTGTCACATTCATATTTC
Organism: Cupressus sempervirens; assembly: GCA_028749045.1. Classification (NCBI taxonomy): domain Eukaryota; kingdom Viridiplantae; phylum Streptophyta; class Pinopsida; order Cupressales; family Cupressaceae; genus Cupressus; species Cupressus sempervirens. Next base: position 798,374,542 of record CM053793.1, read on the forward strand.
CTTGGTGATTCGGAAGTCTAAATAGGACTTACTGGGTTTTTAAATATTAGTTAGGATCAGTGGCTAATGGTTTATTTATGATGTCAGAGGCTTGGTTGTCTGGTTATTGCTTTAGGATGGGTTATGTTTGACAAAAAAATTGATTGAGAATCATAGAGTATGACTTCTTTTTGTTTAATGCAATCTTACTTATGTCTTGCTTGGAGTATGGTTACGAGTTCATGTTGGTGGGGATGCAAAAACAAATTGGGTTTGAGTTCTCAAATAGCAAGTATAGATTAATGGGTGAAAAGATGTTTGACTAATTTATAGATGACATCCTTATTCTCAAAGTTATTATTGAAGAATGTAGATGACAATCTTCTAAATATTGTTCTCTCCTACATTGTAGGTTTGCTTTTGAGTTTTTAACTGAAATTATGGGGATCTTTGTATTAAAGTCATGGAGATTATAATTCCACTACAACAGACCTGTCAAAAATTAATTGCTTTTTATATGTTTATATATAGGGAATATGGATTGGAAGCAATGAATACTGCCAGTGAAGATAGTGAGCCTTGCGCAGTTTGTTTGGAGCGCAATTGTACTGTAGCTGCTGAAGGTATTATTGTTACCTAATTCCTATTCATGATGCTATCTTGTTTCTCTGTTATTGTATTATCATATCTGGTTATATATATTGCAAATTGTGGCCCAATTCAGTGTTACACACCAATATGAATATATAATTACAAATAAAATGTCGTAATATTTTTTTTGATTTTATTTTGAATTTTATTGATTATTTTTTTTTAAGAACCTGAGAGAGGATCACTGCTTTTCTGCTTTGATAAAATTACCTTGGATTACCTGAGTTTAATGGAACAAGATAATTTTGTTGTGTGCGTGAAGCTGCTTGAGAATGGAGTTGATTCTGCAGTAGGAAGAAGCCAGCTGGTGTTAATCTTGAATTCTTATACAAATTAAAAATCCTTAAATTTCATTATTATTGTGGAAAGTTATGTTAAAACAGCTTTGACAAAATGGAGGGCATTGATGGAACTGTTAGTGCTCAATAATGGATTTTGGGGTACTCCAAGACAAGCAGTGTTTTCCTATAGTTGCACATTTGAATGAATGATGCAAACTATTAAAAAATAGAATGCGAAACTACCTAATTTTATGCATAATCTATCTTCAATAAAAATATGCTGGAAAAATCAATATATATGTGTGTGTGTGTGGGTGTAGAGACACACCAATTATATTGCATAGGACATCAAGTGAAACAACTAATTAGTAGAAAACACACACCAGTTATATTGCATAGGACATCAAGTGAAACAACTAATTAGTAGAAAAGATGAAACATGCATAGGAAAATTTAGTCCTAACCTTAAAGAGCATAAAATGAACTCTAATAAAAGCATCAAATAGGATTACACTAATCTATAAACACATACTGTGGAAAATATGAACTGCAAATACTCACAGGTCTGAACTCTCAACATTACACATCTTTTATTATAACTATAAAGAAATACACTCCTTGGAATGGAATTTTAAGGGAAAAACAGACAATATTAATAACAATCAAAATCAGAATATGTGCCCTTTAAGCAGACTGATTGCAGTATGAATCTAAGAGAGATTATAGACGAGTTGCAAGTAAAGCTCCATGTTAAGTATACGATTTGCTGGAGTGACACTTAGTTTGAGAAAACAATTATTTAGTCTGATGAACCATTTATCTCTAATCAGACTAGTTGAGACCATATTTCTCTGACTTGGAGAGTACTCAGCAAGCCTAAAATTTTCAACTGAGCAAAATCTTGACAAAAACTCGGTAACTTAGTAAGCACCAAAAATTAAAATCTCATAAAAATACATATTTGTTGTGTAAACTTCAATTACAAAATGTAATAAATTGAAGATTTACATCTTAAAAGAGAAAACACATGGTTTTATGGCAAAAGTGACATGTGAAACATGCATTTTAACTAGTGCTTTTCCTGTGTTGACATTTTTACCCCCATTTATTTGTGTCTGTAAAAATGCGAGAGTTAAACTTGTGAAAATTTGCACAGCACAAAAAATACAGAGTACTTGGCAACTCAAAGAAGAGTACTCAGAGTTTGCAATCTATGGTTGAGACTAAGCTGAAAACACATTAATCACTACATCTCAAATGGTTAACTGGCTGCTAATCTCAAAGAAGACTCCCTACATTGCCAGACCTTATTCTCATACATGTCTATGTCCTCTCTATGCTGATTTCTTTGCTGTGCATAGGTATTGCTCTGCTCTCATTGTTGTGGTGTCATTGTGAGAACACTAGCCGGGCAACTCAAGTTAAATACTCTTCATGCTTCTTCTTTGTGAGAAAAGTGTTGCCCACCAATCCCAGTCTTTCTTTCAACATCTCAAACTTCCCCTTAGTCAAGGATTTTGTCTAAATACCTGCAACCTGTGAATCAGAGTGAATATATTCATGTACAAATGCTTTCCTTTTGAACTTCTTTGAGAAAATGGTATTGAATGTCTAAGTGCTAAGAGCAATTGTGAAACACTGGATTCTTAGATAGCCCAATGCAACTGTGATAGTCATAGTTCATAATTTGTTAACTGCAATATCTGATCGGTAAGGTTTTGCTATCAACCTGCAAAGTGCAATAACCTTACAACTAGTAAACAAGGCTGTCTTGTACTTTGCAGAACAAATATTAGGTTGAGTATTCACATCAAAGCAAATGGTATGTTGGGTACTCATCAATTACATAGGGGACTTATCAACCGCATGACTGTAGAAGGATCCATCAAATTTGAATCTAAATTCCATTGTGAATTACAGATTCAGAAACATGCAAGCAGATAGAGAATCACAATCTGTCATCTGAAACTCTCTAAAATCTATACCTTGCATGCATTACCTATTTCATGCCAAGCTTCTAAGACTAGAAAATAGTGCATAAAGCTGTTGTCCTTCATGTCAAACTTAAAAGCCAACTTCCCGCTGCACCTTGTGATGAGCATCTCATTGCTAATGACAAGGACCAGGTCATCTACATAGAGTATCAAAACTAATTGATCATATTTATCAAATAATTTAGCATTGTGTGAGTAACAAGCACGTGGTGCTTGTTTGAGCTGACATAGAGACTTTTTCAACCTATGTGGGTTTCCTACTCATGTGTCTCAAACCTTTTAAGTTGACTGACATGCACTTTTTTGTTTATTTTGCCATTAAGAAAGTTTTACCCTTACACCCATCAATATCAAGACCAATCAAAATAAGATGCGGCTCATTCTCTCTAGGGTCTCTCTAGGGTAATATTCAGCAATTATGGATTTGTACTTTGCAATGCTTTTGAATGCTACATTCTCAACTTGTACAACAAGATGGAATCAATCAATGCCTTTTCAACAAGCATGGCTTTGTACTTTGCATTGCTTTTGATTGCTACATTCTTAACTTGTATAACAAGATGCAATCAATCAATGGCTTCCCTTCTAGGCTCAGCAGAATCTCCCAAACAGTCTAGCATAAAGGAAGAGGACTCCTTTTCCATGGCGTCTTGCCATGCTTTGAACTTTCCTCTAATTTGAAGGACTTCATCAATGATGGAAGACATCAATACAACAAACTAATAATTTCCTAAGGGGATGTCTTGCCTAGAAAGAAGCCTTTAGTGCTTCTTGTTTCTATGCATCTTGTAATGTCTACATAATCCATTTAGGCTTTTGGTTTTACTAGAAGGCAATGAGGTATTTAGACTTGCATTAGAATCTGGTTTAATTGTGCTGCACTTTGTGAATCAACACACGACAAAAGTCTGTTCACCTTCCTCAACATCTAGAAGGCCTCCATCAAGGGTTGAAGATATTGATAGACTGTAACTTAAAAATTTCTTAGAAGGAATGTGTCACCTAGAAATAAGTCTTCAGCATCTAGAATGCCTCTGTCAATGATTGAAGATATTGATACACCATAACTTAAAAAATTCTTAGAGGAATGTATCACCTAGAAAGAAGTTTTTAGTGCTTCTTATTTCTGTGCATCCGGTAATGCTCAAGTAAGCCATTTGAGCTATACTAAAAGGTGATGAGGTAATTGGACTTGTATTAGATGCAACACCTAGATGCACTCACGTTTCTTTAGGCAAAAAGCATATGTAATTGTGTTGATTAAATTCTGAGCAGATGTACTCATAGAGTGTTGAAGGACAGCACTCGTAAGTATAGCTCATTCTGTTAAAGCTCCCTCCTGATCCTTGCATCCTTGTCAAAGGCATCAATTTCGTTGGAGGTATATTCAATGTTAAATTAAAGAACCAGAATTATGATAATGCCACAAATAAATTGCAAAATTTTGAACAACTGATAAACACAAGAACTTATCCTGGGTTTTCACCTAGGGAACAATCCAACCCAAAGAAAGATAGATTCTTTATTCAATTTATCAAATCATTTACAAAGAGAAGCTTTGCCTTTATTGAAGTCTTTAACATAAAATGATCACTCAATGATCAGACCCAAACAAAAACATTATAGTATCAACTTCAGAAGTCACGATACTTGGAAAAACTTAAACTGACAACTCATAAAGAATACTGATCATACAACGAGCATAATGTCAATGTCAGAGAAAATTGAACAGTGTATCCTTTTTCTGAACTTAAATGACTCAGAATTATAACACATACTTTTGAGAATTTGCAGAGACATGTCATGACAACTTAAAAAATGTGATGCTACAGTAGTCATGATATGTCCTTTTTGCTTGTTAAAGAAATAATAACCACAATTACTCCAGCAGTATCCGACACTAAAACATAGAGAAACAGTGACAATAGAATGCTGTCAGTCAGCCGATACAGACATGCAGCAGGAACAATGAGAACTGTTGTCCATTATCAACGATAACAGCTCGCCATAAAGAGACCACAAACTTCACATATAGTGAGAGAATAATAAACTGCTGGTAGAACTGAAGAAAATGAATGGTGCCATGCCAGCATCCCCATGGCATCAGGAAGGACCCAAAGCAAAGAAGAGCACAGACAAAATAGGCAGGTGAAGAAAAGAAGGCACGGTGCATAATATCGAATCATAATGATGATAAACTTCTGTAGTGGTTTGTGACAGGAGAGACATAGTCGGCAACGAGAATAAGACATAATAAATAGCTGAAGATGAATAGAATTTGACTCAGGTATGAGAATGACAAAATATCAGACCTCAGAGGCAAAAGATCTATATGGCAGCTACCCAAAAATTCAAAATTCAGCTCCATTGTCACACCTCAAAACCTTAATCTGTGCACCTATCTGCTCCTTTAGTTGAACTTTTAGAGACCCCATCTTTGGTTTTTATGGCGTAAATAAAATATATTAAATCTTACTAGCCAATGGAGCTATTGAGAAAGGTCCTGCTTATTTAAAAACGAATCAAATCAAGAATCGCTCTTGATATGTGCTCACTACTGGGAAAACAATCTTGACATTTTTGACAAAGTGTGCAAAACCCTTACACATTTTTGCCTTCTCTATATTGATTATTGACAATTCTTTGAGGATGTCCTTTAAGGAGAGGTGTAATGCTGTATAGTGTAGGTGACCAAGTCTATTGAGAAAGGTCCTGCTTATTTAAAAACGAATCAAATCAAGAATCGCTCTTGATATGTGCTCACTACCGGGAAAACAATCTTGACATTTTTGACAAAGTGTGCAAAACCCTTACACATTTTTGCCTTCTCTATATTGATTATTGACAATTCTTTGAGGATGTCCTTTAAGGAGAGGTGTAATGCTGTATAGTGTAGGTGACCAAGTCTCTTGTTTTACTAGTTGGTTATTATCATACAATGGGGCTCCATGTTTGATTGAATTAGAAAACAACCCATTAAACCTCCATCCACATGAACTGTTGATCATCAAACTCAGCCTCACACCCAAGTTTTGTTATGGTTGCAATGAAAATATGCTTAGTTAAACTAGCAAAATATAAAAAGATGTCATGAAGCTCAAGAGAATTAACTAAAGCCATGTAGAAGTAAACAAATCTATCCTTGTAATTTGATGTGTATCATTATCACCAAGTCATGTTGAAATCTTCTTTTGTTGATCACATGTCTTGATGCTTTATTGTCTGCATACCATTGCAGTGTCCCCTCTTTGAAATAGGATTTAGTAATAAGGTAATGAGACAATTACAATATAACAAAATAGTAAAAATAATATAATATAATTACAAGTTATTTAATGAAAGGTTTAATAAAAAATAGTAAAAATATAATTACAAGTTAGTTTAAATTTAATGAAAGGTCAAGAGGTATACAATGAAGAATTGATCATTCAACATATAATATATAAAAGGGAGAAGAGTTCATTTGAAAGAGGATATTGAGGAGGAAGGAAAAAAAGGAAGGTGTGATTTGAGAAAGAATTAATGTAGAAGAAATTAGGGAAGTGACTTCTTTCAAAAGGTAAAAGTGATGAAAGGTTGCAACTTTTCCAAAGGGTGGTAGTTATGGAAGGTTGTGACTCTTTCAAGGGACAGGAATGATGAATGTTTGACATTGTCTCTAGAGTGGTAATTATGAAATGTGATAATCTTTTCGAAGGGCAGAAATGACCAAGTGTTATGATGCTTTTAGAGGCTGGTAATTGTGAGAGGTTGTGTCCATTGCAAAAGGGCAGACGTGGGGAAGATATGCAACCTCTTCCTTACATTTGGAGATACAAAGGGAAGAAGGTTTAATTTGAGTAGCAGCAAGAGAGATCAATTGAGAACTAAATTTTTTATTCTCAAAGGGCAGAAATGGAGGTTGATGACTGAAGTTTTATGAAAGGTGGGGACCTTTTACAAATGAAGTATAAAAGAGACCACTCCAATCATTCAAGGATCACTTATCAGTCGTCACTCATGAATCCACAAAAGCAATCATCAATTATCAAATCAAGCAAACAATCAATCAGCAAACCACACTATCAGATCAGCATTCATTCATTTCATCAATTGATCAAACCGGCACTGGTTACATATCACTCATCAATCTTCTAATGAACAATCTCTTTATCATCACTCACCAATACCCCAAATCATATAATCAAAAGCATTCATTCAGTCAATCATACAAATATCAATTATTCAACAATAATTGAATTATCAACCAGGACAAGACATAAAAAAGCATCAGTAATCTCGTATTAGCAATCACGGTCAGATGAGAATTTATATTTACTTGCAAGCAGTAAAATTCTTGTTTATTCTGGTATGCTGGAATATTTGTATGCCAGGTATAAGCAGCTATTTAATGTACAAATCCTTATAAGTGATAATGTCGATTTTAAAATAAAAAACAATCAATCATGGAAAGGTGAGGAAGGAAATACAACGATAGAGAACCACTATAGGCCTCCTTACTAGGTACCTGAATGGTGGAAGGCCACATGAGGCGAAGAGGGATGTTATTATATCTGATCTTGAGGGAAGGTATAATATTGTTTTGGGCACCTTATACTATAAGGATATTTTGTTAATTTTAAACATGAGTAATGGGGTCATCTTTTCCATTGTATTTCTTGAAATGAGGTATCTTAGTGTTTTGTGGGATCTTAGTTTGAAAAAAGGTGATGGAAGAGTGGATTGGGATTGGGTCATGTTAGTCAATTGTTGTGTTAAAGATGAAACATTTTGCAAAAAATGATTTATGGAAGCAACTGTAGGTGAATTGTCTTGTGAAAAGTTGGATTGTGATGTAGGGTTTGTAGGGATATTATGGTTGGTATGTGGAATAATTTGGTCGGTAGGTGGAAGAGATGGTTGGTGCAGGTTTAAAGAAACATAAGGAAGATTGATGAAGATGGATCATAAGTTTATTGATTGATAGTATTAGTCCCATTATTGACATGAATGACATTAACATTTTGTGCAGCAGTAGTCATGATAGAAGATGTGCATGTAGGAATGTTGGGTATTGTTGTAAGAATGGCATCTCAAATGAGTTTTAAGAGTGGTATATCCAAGCACTTACACACAACTTCACCTATTCCAATTATATCATTATTAAGTGTTCTCTATCACATTATGTTAATTTTAAACCCAATGCTAAATGTGCTCAATTTTAATCTATCAACAAAATCTATAATGATGAAAAGCATCATATACCATGTCTCTTCAACTCCATTGATACATGGTAAATAAATCATCACATATGTTGGTGGTTTACTATACATCCATTTTAGCTCTCAACATAATTTACTCTGCTTGACTTAAAACATCTTGAATCATAGATTTACAACATTATTACACAAATGAAACAACAATGCAAAAATGAAAATTTTTCAACTTGCATGAGATCTTGAGTGAATCCAATAGAGTCACGAGTCCTCAATGATTGTTGAGTGCTACCCAACCATGTAATATTTATAGGTCCACTCCATAGTGTTAAGGAGATAATCATATGGGACAGCAAAATTATAACACAAAACACAACACGCCAATAAATATTAATAACCATTATAACATACCAATTATCATGATTAACCAAAGCATATATTATCATAATGCCCAAGGGGGGGAACATCATTAACATACAAGCATGAGAGATGAACCATATCACATATTAAGCACATACCAACCATTATGTATACAAGTACGAGCACATATAGAATCAAGGTTTCAATCAGACTCTTGGCTTTAACCTTATTGTACTTGGATATAAAATCCAACTACAATAAGGTTGACTTCCCCGACATTCAAACATAGCTTATAAGAGATGAACCACATCACATAGAAACCACTTGCCAACCATTAAGGATACAATTTAAGTATGAACACATATGCGATCAAGTTCTCAATCGAACAACACACACATGGCTAGAGCCATTTCTTTCATTGGATATAAAATCGAATGACAATAAGGATGTGGATCCCAAAGGAAGGCAAGATTGCAATGACAGTATCTCAATGGCTCAAGCATCCTTATCGTGGAGTGAGGGTGTCCCTTGGTATACAACAGTCTTGGAGTGTGGCATGTCCTTGGCACTTAGGGTATGTCACAAAATCAACATTATAATTTTCATATTGTGCCTTCGCTTACACTCTTATGTTACCAAACTTGCATCTGGGTTTGTTGTTACTGCCCCATGTTATTTTGATTATCACTTGAATTAAGAACTCTTGCATGTTGGAGATAACAACATTGAGAGCCACTGCTTCACAACCCTCTATACTACAAATCCTAAGCTCCTTACTCCCAATTACTATTTGTGTATGACACACAAACTATTGTGAAGAAAATGGGATAACAATTGAACATGGTCCCAAAAGATTCCTAACAAAAAACAATGACATTTATTTTCTCCTATTACAACTCATTCAAAAGTGATCTAAATAAAAAATGATCTTGTTTTTCCAATGAAAAGACTAGAAAATTGCCAAATTCATTGTTGTTGAATGCTTGATTATTTTTGAAAAGAAAGTGAATCAAACTCTAGATTTCACCTTAGATGTTCAATTTTGATGAAACAAAAGTCAATTTGGGGGTTTTTTGACCTTCTGAATGTGATACCAATATTTGATTTGCATCAACAAGCTCCAATCTCAACCTGCAAAAAAAAATCTCTCCAATGGCTATGCAATGAAACTCCTATGGCTCTGATACCATGTAAGAATTTGCCTAAGGCAAGAATGAAATGCCAAGATCTAGAAGCTCAAGAGACAGCACAAGAGAGACAAGATATGATCAAATGAGAATGGATATTAGATGATTGTATATGAGATGATTAGATGAATACACACTAGAAGTGCCTGTATATAAAAGCAACTAGAAGGACTAGGAGTCACACAAGAGATAAGGATTACAACTTAGCACATGTCCACCAAAGGTGGATTATCCTCCATTGAGCATAGGAGTTTGTGTGATGATGAAAGGATAAGTTTACATAGGTGTATCTCATAAAGAGATGTTGTAGGCACCATGTGCTCTGATAAGTTGCTAACTCCTGTGTTGTCAACAAGACAACTCATATGACTATGCATATTCCTAAGTGTCTACATGACAACTAATATAAAAATGCAGTATCCTAAGTAAACTTAAGTAAAGTGTAATTATAATTAATTATTTACACTAACACTCTCAATTCTGAAAATGTGTTATACATCATTAACATACAATGATTCAAGGCAACTAGGAAAATAAACAATCTTAATGCAATGCCATAATCATGAGCTTTTCACAATCCAAAGACTCCAAAATTGATAGGGGTTAGCAAACACATTGTGTTAGCAACATCTTTGATATAATTATCGTTGGGGAAATAACCCTGTTAAATTCACGAACCAGAATAACATAAACACTAGCAACTATCTCAAAAAAACACAAGAACGCCAGAGATACCTCGGGAAAACCCTCCAACTTGAGGGAAAACCCAGCCACACCAAAAATCAAATTGAACATCACTTTAACAAGTTCTAAGCAGGCAGATTCATTGTTCATATTTTCAACACTATGTTGCAGGGTACAGGTTTTGGGAACAAGAGGACAAGGGCCTAAGTTTAGGGATGGCAGGGGGTGCAAAACAAGAGTGGCATGGGGATAGTGCAAATACATATAGTACTTGAAATTTAGTTATAAAAATATATGTAAGGAATAATTTTAACAGTTGCAAATGAAACTTTGGCATTCTATGTATGGTTTAAACTTGTACCTGACTAAGAAGCTAAAGAAGGTGTTAACTAAATCTTCAAAGCTTACAACCTTAGTTACCGGATTCGTGCCCTAGAGGCTGGATCCAGATTTGGATTTGTGCTTGGATTCGTCCATATTTTTAAAAAAAATTTCTTGCTTTTTTGAAAAAAAATTATTTTATTTTTCCGATTATTTTCTTATAATTATAACGGCTTTGATCCATAGATTCATACCAGAATCACAAATTCATACTATGAAATGATTTAGTTTTAGATTTATGTATATTTCTCTCATTTTTTAGTATATATATATATATATATACACACATGAATCCTCCACGGATTCGATTCATGTGCCCAAATTGGATTCGTTTCACAAATCAGTAACTAAGCTTACAACTCATTAGAGTGATGCTCAATTTGATTGAGCAATCAGCTAGTTTGACTAATCAATCAACTTAGTCTAACAATTCCTAATCAAAGTAGTGGAGGCCAAGTAACATCCATGAATTGCATTTAGCCCCAAATAGTTAATTGGGTGTCAATGTCAAAGAAAACTGCTTACGTAGTTGGGCCTCTCTGCATGATAATCACACTATTGCACACAGGTCTAGATTTATTGTTTCTATAGTTTTGCCATCACTGTGAGAACACTATATGGGCAACTGAAAGTTGAAACACTAACACCTAGAAATCAATTACAAAATATAAAATCAGACTACAAAGCAGGAAAATAGTGAAGAACCCTATGAGGCTCAATCTTGTGTGGGCTGCAGGTCCATGATGTTGAATTTCTAGAATCCAGGCTGGCTTTCAATTGATTAATCTCAGACTCATTATATATGCTATTCAAAATAGCTAGATTGTTGTCATGAAATAGTGTCTCATCATCATATATTGCATTTTTGGATTTTTATCAATCTAGTCAACATCAATTTATTGTGTCTTGGACACCTCCCATGTTGAAAGTTTTAGAAGTGTATGTGTTCAAAGTAAACATACATCAACAATGCTCTTGAGTGGATAAGCTACGTGGCTGGCTTAATATATGTTTTGCCATCCATGATACATTTTTTTGTTTCCTTGCTCATAAAAATTCCATCATTACACTTTCAAATTTGTTTCCATCATCTAAGATCTATTTAATGTCTATTATGTATTTAAAACTCTGAAATACATCATACTTATGAAAGAGAAAAATGCAAAAATAACTGTGAATTCCTAGTTCAGGGTTCTGGCTTTGAACAGCACATAATTGGAGAAAAAAATCTGTACCAGTGCAAGGGTTCCTGTGTGCTGTCAGTCAGTCCTTTGAATAAGGGAAGAGTATCTTGAAATGATAATAGTAGCCCTTTGGCACGTTCACATTGTCTCTAGAGGACTCAGTATAGAATGATATCGGACTGATACAGTGTCCAACAACATAAAGGTAGCCATGTTTGCCATTGGTTTGTACTTGTTCGTGTCATAGTGCATCCTAGACCTTCTGCTGTCTTAGCCCTATGCATAGCCTCACAAAAATAGTTCATCAGGGATTTTTCTCCATCAACCTCTGACTAGAGCTTTGCAATGGCCCATTGTTGTATATCTGACCAAAAACTCATGGAAAACACATGGTTTTGATGTTGCCATTAATATGATTAGCATAGCGAGAGTCAACAACTCAATTGAAAATAACATATGTTTCATGTTCATGTTCTGTGGACAAAGGGTCTGGAATGCAAGAAGTTCCTTACCTTCTGAACCGTTTAGGATTATTAAAAAGTTTGGTGAGGACTCGAGTTGTCTCCACATTTTTTTTTTTGAATGCGAGTATTTATATCCTGCTTTATATCTTGAAAGCTATGTATTACAGACTTAGATGTTACATATTTTCTGTCAGTTCCAATGGCCTTCACATGAATTTAAAAATTACTTAGCCTTAGCCTTGAACTTAAACTTGAAGATGGCTGTAAACCAACTAAAGATTTGTCCATTGTTTCTCATTCGTTGGATTTTTCTTACAAATTTTACAGCTGAACAGTTTTCTATCATAGTTGTGACCCCTTAATGCCTTTTGAGTATTCATTCAGAAGTTTAAGTCCTGTAAGGGTGCATCTTCACCCTCAACCGTTGGTCCCCTGTCCAGAACTTCCATCAGTTCTAATGGCCTCCATATTACAGAAACTTAGCCTTAGCTTTTTTCTTTGACTATTAGACAACCATAGATCAGATGAAGAAGTCTCCAGTGTTTTAAATTCTGTGAAATGTCCCTGCAGATTTATTTCTGATAATATTTCTTCATTGTTGTTATGATGCTTTCACAGCCTTGGTTCATTTAGAAGTCAAGCAACAATAAGATACATCATCTGCATGGTAACATGGCTATTGTTTGTAGGACATTACAGTTACTTCTGGGCGCCCTGGGCTCTTTAATTCATCCCCACATTTCCTTAACTCCCTCCAAAAGGTACTTGGTGGAAAATTGCTTTATGTTTTAACATTGTAAGGCCCAGTCTACCTTGCTTCTGACAGGAGAATAAAAGCTTCCAACTCCCAAAGGCTTTCTTTTGTTACCATGGCTATCTAACTGAAGAAAGCTTTAAAGATTTTTCTCTAATTGTTGAAGATGTTTCTTAATAGAAGAGCAGCATAGGACAAGTATGAATGTTAGGAAGATAAAACTTGTGGATGCTCCTAGATTCCACTGCCTAATGACGTCAATTTTTAATTTATCTAACCTATTTGGCACTTCAGCTTCAAGTTTTGATATTGAGATTCCATTCAAAGCAGGTGATGCCAAAACCAACTTTATATCTCTAAAGCAAGCTTAAGGGTTATCAATTGTTATCTCAATGGTATTACAGATACATCACCCCAATGTACAATGATGACATTTTACCTTACCTTTGGGCACTTTTAGCTTCATTATTTGGAATTGATATTTTATTCAAAGTAGGCGACTCAAACATCAACATCATATTTTTAAAGCAAGTTGAAGGTGGTCATCCAAGTGGCATTATGCATACTTCATTTTATGTTTGAGCTCTCACGGCCATGAAAGTTCAACATAATTTCATAGTTAAGAACTTAAGAGATATTTATGTGGCTGTTATTTTGGAAGCAATTCAAAAGAAAATAATATGATGGCTTTCTGATCAAATATAATATTAAGGGATATGAGGCTAATGAAGATCCTTGGTGAGCTTACATTTTTAACATGAAAGCATCTTTTAACTGCTAACATAGCCAAAGCATCCTTTAAGATATTCACTGTAATTCCAAGATCTTATTACCTAAGCCTAATAACCCTAACTAATTATTGTACCTCCATTCTGTTAGGCAATGCTTTCTCAAAATCTAGCAATGCAATTTCCACCTCCACAAGGGACCTGTCCATGCTGCTCCGTTGGGGCCATAGAATTAATTCTAGGGGTGAGAACTAGAAAATAAAACCGTCCATTAATTGGAAATGGCATCCTGCTGCGGGGAACTAGCCTATAGATAGTAGGGTCCCCCACTGCAGGGGTGTTCATGTGGATATAGAAGTGGTGGCAGGCTGATGCCATTAACCATAGAGGCCCTATCGAGTCCCCCCACCCTGCAGGACATTGCCTACCATCACTTGTAAGAAACTTCATATGGATAACTTTCTTTCCAAATTTCTTTAGTGATTGTCTCACTAGAGGAAGAACATTTATGAACTCTTCTGATAGATCTGAAAGACCAGAAAAATAAATACTATTGAGGATGTGAATTGAAAGATTTTGAGTTCTTTCATTTTTTAAGACGCTTTGACTTGTAAGAAACTTCATATCTTTTCTGATAGTCTCACTAGAGGAAGAACATTTATGAACTCTTCTGATAGATCTGAAAGACCAGAAAAATAAATACTATTGAGGATGTGAATTAAAAGATTTTGAGTTCTTTCATTTTTTAAGACACTCTGACAAGTTTGAATTTTGAATTGTTTGATTCTGGAAAACATTTTAGATGGAAGTATTGGATTGAAAATAAAGAGAGAGAAAATGGAAAAATGACAAACAACTTATCATGGACACAAGGCAAAAGTTTAGGTGTTTTATTTGCCCTTCAATTAGGTCATCTTATTTGCAAATAGATATTGGCTAGATACCGTTGATAGTAATTGATCTGTACATATTCAAAATAGTTTGTAGGAACATATTCAAAATAGTTTGCATCTATGGAAGATAGTTGTGTTCCAATGAGAGAGAGTCTCCACAATATTGGAAATAAGACCAAAAGTTTCTTGGATAAAAAACATTCACCAGCTTTTGTACAAAATGATCCTGTGAAAAAGGTAAAGCATACAAAAATGGACTAGAACAGATATTGGTGGAATACCTATAATGGTAGTCAATTTGTTATGTTGAGGGTGCACGTGTATCCCAAAGTATATCACTGAGAACATATTCAAAATAGTTTGTATCTTATACAACAAAGTCAATTTTTAATAAGAGAGATTCCTCAAGATGGAGAAATAATACCAAAAGTTAATTGGTCAAGATACTGACGTAATTGATATAAAAATGACCTTTCTAAAAATATTCTTCTGATAAGACACTGATCGCTCAGCATTTGCATTAGCTAATTCTTTGCGGGACATTACAGTACGGAGTTCCTTAGAGTAACAACTTAGAAATTACTACTAGAAAAGCCAAACAGGAAACAGTGGAAGACAAATTCCACCTTAGGTATCATTTTGGGGCTTCAGACCCAAATCTCTACAATGAGAACCCTGGCACTTTTAAATCCTTGTACAGTATAAAATATTTTGGATTCTCTCTGATTTGTAATGGTACTATCATTTTTAAAAACATGGTGAATCTTCTCTCTTTCCGAGAAATAAGTAGGCCCTTCCTTACCATGTTTATACCTAACAAATTTTTAGATTGAATATAGACACTTGTGACAATTTTCTGTTTTGATGCCAGTGGTTTATAATTTTATATTAGTACCACTAGACTCTATTTTTTAACTTTTTATAGTTTTACTGTCTGATGCACCTTCATGTTTATCAGTGTTATTGTTGAAATTGTCTAATGCAAAGTGGGAAATTGTTGCTAATGACTTATTCCATGTGTATTGTACAGGTTGTGGCCATGAACTTTGCACGAAATGTGCTTTGTATCTATGCTCGACAAACACTGCTAGCTCCACTAATTCAGACCCTCCTGGGTCCATATCATGCCCCTTCTGCCGTCAAGGCATTGTATCCTTTGTGAAGTTGCCTGGTTCACCCTCAAAAGAGCTCAAGTTGAACATTACTCTTGGATTGTGCACTCCGTGTGCAGCAGATGTCTGTGACTCAGATTCTCCATCAAGCCCAGTAGGTCAATCCGAGTGTCATAAAAATAGGGATTCGTCTGTATCTTCAGATTCATTTTGTAGTGTGTCTTGTACTCCCTTTCCATCTGTTAGCCTACCGTTGTGCGCATGCAACAATGAACCTGGCACTTCACTTGAAGCTAGACAGGACACTGGAAGTTCTCAGCAAGCACAACCACCTGTGCAGGATGCTTCCGCCACAAATTCAATTTCCCCTGAAAATGGTTCTGATTCCTCTCTTGAACATAAGGAAGCAGTTAGCCCAAGGGTACAGAAAGCAAGCTGCTCAAAAATGTTGTTTTGGAGCAGGAAGAATAGTCAAAGAGAGAAGCCTGGAGAACAACCTTGCAACTCTGAAATAAGTGTTTGACTTGTTTTTTCCTGTTATAGTTGTCTTCTAGGGGCGAGTAGTGATCCATGATTGTATTCTATTTAATTCTGTATAATTTACATTCATTTTTTATTCGTCCAAAAATTTCCAAATATGACGGTAACCAGCTATTTGCATCCTTTAATATTGATGATGCAAAACTGGCACTACAGCACACATACATGTTTCCTAGTTGTGGTGAAAGAGAAGAAATATTACAATTTGGGATACACCCGAGATTACATTTTTGGACACATCTACTTGAAAGTTGCATTTTGGAACAGGCATTGGCATGATCCTTCACAGTCAGATATGAATCCACCCTTGATTTGGCTTCCACGAAGATGTTTACAAAGCTGCTGTATATGATTCTGCGTTGTTCTTGATTCACAAGAGATGTTACTAGTTGTATCATAATGTCAAGTGGGAAATCATAGGATTGATCACATATAAAAGAAAGCTTGATCTTTGAGTCAGTTTTTGACTTTTTTCAATTCCCAGACACTCTCAAAATTAACTGGCTGCACTCTTAAAACCCAAGAGTTGTGATTTGGCAAATGTCAGTAAACCCTAGAAATCAGGATAGCCAAAAGGTGGGCTGCACAAAACTTGCAGGCCTGAGGGAGAACATTTTTTATTTCAGATGCGATTACATTTAGGGAACTTCTATAAATTTATATTAATAATAGCTTACCAATAGGCAAAAAGCAGGTTTAATAGTTTATCATGCCAGAGTATAGGACATGAAAGGGTCACTAATGACGTTTTATTTCAATTAAATACATATATTTACCTAATATGACTGGCTATGCACGGCATACATAGAATAATATTAAATTAAAACGTGTTTATCAGTCGCACCCCATAAACAGTTACTACATAAATGCAGAAAAATCAGAATTGAGTATTTTTTGAATTCAAATATTTTCATTGTACTTATCAAGATCATTGTTATTATCCTTATTTGACTTTACTACTACAACTGTAACGTCTTCTCCTTGGTTTGCATTAAAAACGACGCTCCTTATAAATCCAAGATCTCTTTTTTCCAGGGTATCACCCGAGTACTTGTATTTTAACAACTATAATATTATGTTTTATATTTGTAATTTTTTTTTTGGTTAGTATTGTAAAATAATTTATCCAATATATGTTTTTATAGCTCGGCAATTGATATATTTTACTAGCATGCCTAAAATTTTGTTTAAAATAAGCTGGGAGATATCCAATTTCAAGTAAAAATGATATCTAATTAATTTTTTTATTATACTTAAATTAGTATTAGGATTCTAAAAATAAAATTATAATATAAATAATATTATAATAAAAACATAAGCTGAAATTAAATTACAAGTATTTTTTAAGTCAATCAATCAAATCCAAAATAAATTGTGTATACATTTATCCTATTTACAATCCATCAAGATATGCTGTGTTTTTCAACTTTTTTTTAAAATCGACTTTTAAAATTGTTAGAATTTATTTTTTTATTTAGTTCTTCACGTACTTTCTAATTTTTTTAAAAATAAAAATTTTAATTTAAAAAATCTTAGATTTTCTTTCTTAAAAAATCTTTACTAAATTGTTAAGATATATTTCTATTATAATTTTTTTAAAATCAACTAAAACACCTAAAGTGTTTTTAATTATCTAGTTTCTTTAAGATTTTAATTTGTAACTGCCACTTTCTATTTATTTTATATTAAATATTTTTAATCATTATACAGCGAACTCAATACAAGACTATTGTGGTTATTATGACAGGATAATAAACTGCTACCACAACAACAGTCAATTTGAGAGTCTATTATTATCATTTTTATTAAATATTGTTATTTAAATTAGAACTGTCATATGCCTATCAAATTTAATCGAAATTTTGAATTTTTTTATTGAAAGCTTATTGTTTACATTGAAGATTGCTACCACTGTAAAAAAAAAAAAAAAAAAAAAAAAAAAAAAAACCTCTGGGCTTAATTGATTATAAAAGTTATTAAAAAACATTTACAATATCCAAAAGCTTCTGCTCACTCCATAGCCCAATTTCCATGCAATCCAGTTCAAACTACATGATCCGACCCCTTTCTACTATTTTAAGGTATTTCAAGCCAAATCTATGTTTCCCAACACAGTTTCTCGAGGCTTCACCATTCCATTCGTTTTCCGTATTGTTCCATTATGCAACAATTATCTCTTACTCATCCGGCGTTGCACCATGAACACACAGTCCTCTGTTTGATCTCCGTCAAAAAAAAACACTCGCCAGTTCGACTGTAAACTCATGATCTCTTGTCACTATTTTCAGCTTTTGCCATTCGATTAAAATCTCGATTCTGTATTCAACTCTCTCCCCTCGTTTGGGCCATCGTACAAAAGGAACAAATCCCAGCTCCGTTTGAATCTTCAAAACATTCGCTGTAATCAAAACCAATTCTAAAAAGGATTCAAGCCCATCTGGCAGAGCCGCCTCAAATAAAGAGTTAAACACCAATGTCAGAGTTAATGCTGCAATATCGCCTCCATCTTTCACCCTACCTTGAGATCTCAGCTCTCATCTGCCTTGCTAAAATTTGCATATATTTTCTTAGTCATTATAATGATGATCAATTCACTGTGCTACCTTCCCCATTGTCAAATCTATATTCCTGCCCATTTTGAAAGCACATCGGCTTCCTTATTGTGCTCCCTGCGTATGTGACTTACCCTGTAATTTTCGAAGTATTCTTATCCTTCATTAATAGCCGAAGTATTCTTATCCTTCATTAATAGCCAAAATATAATTTTGCAAGTGCCATGTATGCATTAGTCATCATTTTTGGAATGGCTTGAGTGATAATCAACGAGTGTGAAGTTTCCTTCATAACCGAGCCTCTCTCGAAGACACTTCACCTGATAAAAAAAACTGTCATTTGCAAATTGCAAGTGTGATATGGGATCAATACCATCTGCCACCTTGACGCCTTTCCATTTTCTGGGTTCTCTTTTCCTAGAAATCAATCTACCCAACACCCCTGCGAAAATGGTGAAATAGGATCACATTGCCTGTTCCCAATTTTACCTCAAAATATCTCCGTTGATTAACATTCACCAGCATTGAGAACTAGGGGTTCCAATACAACCATGTATCCAGGATACCTATTCTTTCCAAAAACTAAATCTCTCCAATACTTTAAGCAAGAAGCCCTTATAAACCTAATATATATTTTTAACCATCATTTTTTATGCTTTAGCTAGCCTAATAAATGCACAGTTTCATGTGCTATAATGATACCTTCAAAGATTGACCACCTCCTGCTCTACTCATATAAATGTATCTAAAACCTTTTAAAATCTATTGGCAATAATCTTAGAGATGACTTTGTAAACAATGGTACATAACAAAATCAGTTTGAAATATTCAAAAGTGTTAAATCTTAAATCTTTTAGAGCCCTTTTGGTTGTTGGTATAGGAATAGAGAATTAGAAATTGAAAATTGGAATGGGAATGGGGATTATGAATGAGAATTAGAAATTGCTATTATGTATGTTAATCTCATATTTGGTTCTACAAGACTAGAATTGAAAAATAGATGGAGAAAGAAGAAGCATATGAGCGACTCGGTGCCCATCTTCTAAGCTAAGCAACCAAATGCCTTTCCAATCTGGGTTTAGTATGTTCTGTACATGAAATATTGCTCTCAATTCCCATGTCGCTCACACACATAGTGCACAAAACTTGTCATCATTTTCCATTCAGAACAAGTCCCTTTAGCCATATGCTTATGCCAATAGCAGACTTTCATAAGTCCAAGGAGAACATTATGATTATTGTCAGATTTTGTCGTCTAAAATAATTTAATCTTCTTTGCAATTTTCTTGTTAAGGCTTGACTTAAGTATGATATTTTTTCCCTCTAATGTCTGTTGTTATTGATCAATTGCTCATAATTTAAAACTAAATTGTGCCACATCATCAAATTTGGCCATTTCATCTGGTATTTTGATTATTGGATTTCCTTGCATGTTAATTCCCATAACTTGGAACTCAACCACCAACTGTTGAGGAACATTGTCACCATTGTGTAAACCATGTTTGGCTTCATATCCTTGCACAAATAAATTGCTATAAGCCCTTCCCACTTGATTGTTTTACTGTTCGTTTTACGAATTCATGGTGAATGAGACATTGGTTCATGGGAGTCCAGAAATAACACCCGATTTGGATTCGCTATTCATGCATATGCCAGCTAAATTAGCAGATTGCCATGGGTTTCAATGCACACAGAATTGGTTTCAACATATACGACCTTCCCATCACCTTCGATCAGTCCACCATAGATTTGAAAAAATATTAATTTTGGAAAAGTTAGATTGAGAATAGGAATGACCCATTCCAATAACAGGTATTTTTGGGAATAGATAAAAGCTTATTTTGGGGCTAAAATGGGAATACATAATTCTATTCCTCAATCCAATTATGCCCACCAAACGAAGAAAAAAATTCATATTTTAATTTTCAATGACTATTCTAGTTGTATTCCAACAACCAAATAGGCCCTTAGAGACTAAAGCAATAAAAGTGTTGTTAAATTCACAAAGAATGGGTTCATCCCTTCTTGACTCTTCTACTACCTCCCATAAGTAATGTTAAAAAAAACTTCCAAAAAAATTATAACAAGAAAACCATTTGGTCTTGTCCCCTCGCCTACCCCACCCAAACCAAGAAGTGCACTCTTCACTTCCTCAATAGTGACTTCCTTTGTTATCATTGGATGATGAGCATCCATGACGCAAGGGGGACTGATTTCTAGCACTTATGTATCAACCTATTCTAAATCATATCCCTCTACCTGAATTCATGAAAAGAACCTAACAACCTCCTGATTGACAATTCTGCCTCATATACTACTTCCCCATTGGCATCCTTATAAAA
Source organism: Cupressus sempervirens (assembly GCA_028749045.1). Lineage (NCBI taxonomy): Eukaryota > Viridiplantae > Streptophyta > Pinopsida > Cupressales > Cupressaceae > Cupressus > Cupressus sempervirens. The sequence continues at coordinate 798,395,823 of CM053793.1, forward strand.
AAATCTATAATTTGCTCTTATCTTATCACCCTTTTTAAACCAAGTTTCACATGATTTTCGTGTGCAAAACACCTCCTTCGTGCAACTATCAACATACTCTTTGTGTAACTATTTTTCTAGATTGAAGTCATCCTCACTCATCCCTTTCTCAATCAACATACATATTCTTGTATTTCTCCCTATTCCACTTTTTTAGTTGGTCCTTTAAATATTGTAGATTCTTAAAGAATAAAATATCTTTGTTACCTTGAACTCCTTCAAACTTGGTTCCTCCAATCAACAACATGATCATTAAATCCTTCATCCCATAACCACAACCTCAAACTTAAAAGTACATTGATCAAGTGTAGCATCCTCTTATAGTCTCAATCAAATTGGACAACATTGCTCTTAGTAATATGGAACAGGGTTGAATTTACCATTTAGTCTTTAATGCAAATATTTTGTAATTACCAAATTAAAATCACATATATTATTCTTTCCTCATTATTTAATATTCTTATTTTACATGAATTTCCACATAATTTGTAATGCATGTTTATCTATTTAACATGTCATACTTAAAATAACTCATATGAATACAACATATTATTTTAATTTATTATATTTAAGATGTTATATTAAAATAAACTTAGAACATACACACACACACACACCAATACCATGTATATAGTTCCACATCATATTATACTCTATATATATTTATTTTCTAATAATAAAATATTTCATATTCTTTATGTAATAAATTTTATTACCTACTAAAATTAAAATGATTCCAACGTTTACACAAATAGTGATCTTGATATTTTTATCTTATTCATAAAATTGAGAAAAATATATTAAACCAAAAAAATAAAGTTACATACATTTCATAAAGTTACTCTCTTTATCATTTTAGTTTTCTTTTTATTTAGCCTTGTTTATAGCATAGTCCTTCCTAAAAATATGGCTTGATGGATATTGGTTCCTCATTTTATGTTGGTATTTCTTTCTTTCTTGTTCTATTATTTAATTTGTTCACTTCTAGTGGATGTTTATTTCTCATTCTCCGTTCTTTTTGTATGTGCTCTTTGGAAACCGCTTGTGACTCTTTAGGGGGTTGAGTTTAAATTAATATTTTGTTAGTTTCATTTTACAAATCAATAGTAATGGATTAATTTAGATATGTTTTGTTTCCAATTATATAATTGATTATGACTATTATTATTAATTAGTTATAAAATTAAGCTTCATATGTATTATCAATTAATTGTTATTTCTTATATTGATAGTTCATTTAGCTAATTAAGTGTCTTATATATTATTGATTTACATGTTTGTAAATGAATTCTTTTGATCAATTTATTATAATAGTATTAATGTATATTAATTATATGTAACACTTTCTATATACATTAGTTATGTGTTAATAATAATAATATATTATTATAATAGTAATATATTATATCATTATACTAAGGATAGATCATATCAATTTGTATCCCATAGTTATTATCTATCATTATTAGGGCTCAGGACAAGTTTGCCCTTCCTCAGTTTGCTTGCCCTCAAGCAATTTCTATTTTTCACACGTCATCGTCTAATATAACTTGTATCTTTCACTAGTTGATTTGGGATTTATTACTAACCCTTTTTGTGTCTTTTTGCCTTTGTTTTTCTTTTATTTTCTTTGGATTTATTTTTTCTTTGTTTTTGTGCTCTTTTGCATGGGAATGGAGTTAGGATCCTAGGTGTAGGGAGCTTATGTCCTTAAGCTTAGTGATGTTCTACCTTGCTGTGACATTATCTTTCTTCTTTTCTTCCTTTACCAAGAGTATGAATTGCCTCATACTCCCACTAAATTGGGGGATAAATGTACCATCTCAAAATGGATGCACTTTCTTTTGAGACATTTTATTCCTTCTTTGTGTGGTTTCAGTCTCTTTTTCTCCTCTCCTCTTCCATTTCACTCTTCTTTGTCATCTCTTGCTTTCCAACATGGTCTTTGTGGTGTTATTTTGATACCCTTTTGACCATATCTCATGTTCATCTCACTACCTTTCAATTTCACTTGCATCACCTCTGAACACTTTTTGTGGTCTTCCCATATTGCCATTTGGGACCAGGTCAACCCAGGTTGACAAGGTCTAGATGAGGTCAACCCATGTCAACCTAGTCAAGGACTAGGTTGACCCAAGTTGACCAAGTCCCTAGTGATTGCAGGGTTTGGGGCCCAAAAGTTCTTTAGTTTGCTAATTAGTTTAATTAACTCCCCCATCAACCTGAGTTATTTTCTAGACCAAAAACTAGTATAAAAGGAGGCTTGAGGACTTCATTTTCATATCCCACATTCTCAAGACATCTACAAGAAATCAAGTAAACAAGGTGTTCTCCTTCAAACAATGCTTGAAAGACATTATCCTATCTTAAATTTAAATCTAATAGATTTGATTATTTTTAAAGTGATTCCTATGCCTAGATCATTCTAGTCTAGATTATTGAAACATTGATCATACTTGACATAATGATGAAGATCATGATCCCAACTCAGATATTGTCAAAATGTTCCTCCATTGCAATGCGAACAATATAAATAATTCCTCTAGTGATTAGCATGCGTTGAGACCTTTATTCCTTACTTCCCTCCTATACTCGTCCTAAGGAGAATGTGGATTTACTTATTGTAGGGTGCTTGACAACAATATATCTTCTAGTTTTACTCTGCCTCTCCCTACATAACACCATCTATCAACTCCCTAGAGTATAGTGGGTGAATAAGAGAATTGTCTTAAACATTCTAATCCATTTAAAAATAATAGTCATATTCACATAAACTTCATAAACATAAATCATTTTATTAGACTAGATATGCAACATTTATTATGCATCTATATCAACATCATATAGGGAACTCCATAAGATATTGATACATAAATATGCAAAGACACAAAGCACACTAATTGTGTTAATCCCTACCAAAAATACATGTTTCACGATGCAATAAGAAAACATGAATTAAGAAAATGACAACCATTTATTAGTTAATATTACCAGCGATGATCTCAAATACCAGATGGATCTTTCTTGCTCATTTTTTAATATAATGAATGGTAGAATTAATATGCTTAGGTAGAAACAGGCTTCAAGAGGGTCCTTCATGAACAAAGCCTGTTTGGGAATCTTCTCCTCACTGCGCTCGAATTACTCTACCTTTCACAAACTCCCTCTTCATTAGAAAACTTGGCTTGAATCTTGAACAATTTATTAATATATGTAAAGACACAATGTAGACATGTTGATGCATGAAGACACGAAGCAAATACAATGCATACACATAAAGACATAAAACATGATTTATAGACTTGAAACTATACACTTGAATGTAGAGAAACAAAAATAACATACTTAAATATTTACTATTTATCTCTTTGATATGTTATATGGTCATGTTGCTATAGTGAGTGGTTGGATTATTGTGTTGGGCATGGAAACATTCTACTTGAGGCTCCCTCATGAACAAGGCTCATTTTAGGAATTTCTACCTCAATGTGACCGAATTACTCCCCTCCCCCTTCACAAGATCCTTATTCACTATAACACTTCAAGTCAGGTATATACTTAAATGTTACTAGGAGTTGGAGACAATAATGTACTTACTATTCACCTACATTGTCATGTTCTATAATGAGTGGTAGAATTAGTGTGCTCAGGTAGAAATAGTCTCCAAGAGGCTCGCTCATGAACAAAGCCCACTTTGGGAATCTTCTCCTTGCTGTGACTAGATTACTCCCCCTTTCACACTCCATGCTCTAATACCACTTGTAATAAAATTTGCTCCTAGTAATATGGTATAAGGTTGAATTTACCATTTAGTCTTTACTACAATTATTTTGTAATTACCAAATTAAAATCACTTATATTATTCTTTCCTCATTATTTAATATTCTTATTTTACATGAATTTCACATAATTTATAATGCATGTTTATCTATTTAACATGTCATACTTAAAAAAACTCATCATGTATACAACATTTTATTTTAATTTATTATATTTAATACATTATATTAAAATAAACTTAGAACATACATAAATTTATATAAGTGTATATATATAATACCAATACCATGTATATAATTCCATATCATATTCCACTATATAGACTTTTTTTTTCTAATAATAGAATATTTCATATTCTTTATATAATAATTTTTATTACCTACTAATATTAGTAATATTAAAATGATTCATAACTTATTTGAGCTTTACACAATAGTGCTCTTGTTATTTTTATCTTATTCATAAAATTGAGAAAAAGATATTAAATCAAAAAATAAAGTTACTTAACTTTCATAAAGTTACCCTCTTTATAATTTTGACTTTCCTTTTATTAGCCTTGTTTATAGCATAGTCCTTCCTAAAAGCATGGCTTGATGGATATGGGTTCCTCCTTTTATGTTGGTATTTCTTTCTATTGTACTTGTTGTAGGCAATGTATATTGCATTCAATTCAACTCAATTAATCAATAGTTTTGCACTCATCGATCAATCATAGATAAACATGTGTTTCTTAATTACGTATTTCTAAAGTTTCCATAAATATTAATTAGAAACATTATATAAATGACTTATTTGAATTATGATTGGCTCAATCAATTTGGTCTTATAAGACCCCTTTTTTCGGAGCCATACCCCATATTCATTTTTTCCGGCAAGATTTTAGGATTATAATCTTAAGATCAAATTTAAATATTTTACAAACTATCTATCTGCTTTATTTTAATTAAGATATTTAATTCTTCTCAATGACACAGATTATATTATATTTTGGAATTTCATTTCTCTATTTCAACTTTGCCATTTAATGAATATAATATATTTCTTAAATTCATTTATAAATATTTTCTTATTTTACAAAAAACATCACAACTCAATTCAAATTAAATTTAAAATAAAATATTATTTTAAAATATGTTGTTTTATAATCCATTTTATAATATTAAAATTATATATTATATAATGAAAAAAATATTATTATTCCTCTATTTTTTAAAATCTATGATTAATTATTTTACTGCAAGTACATGCCACTATGTGGCACTGTTTAATTTGCTCACCTCTAGAAGATGTTTATTTCTCGTTCTCCAATCTTTTATTTTTTAATCTTTTAGATGAGTGATGTGTGTCTTTCCATTTTAATATTGACTCTTTAGGGGGGTTTAGTTTAAATTAATATTTTGTTAGTTTCATTTTACTGATCAATAATATATGGGTTAATTTAGATATTGCTTAGCTTGTTAGTAATTTATTATTGATAGTAATTATTATTATTTCTTATTTCTTATTTCTTGTTTATAATTATGTAATTGATTATGACTATTATTATTAATTAGTTATAAAATTAAATTTCATATGTATTATCAATTAATTGTTGTTTCTTATATTCATAGTTCATTTAGCTAATTGATTATGTCTTATATATTACTAATTTACTTTTGTAAATGAATTATTTTGATCGATTTATTATAATAGTATAATAGTATATTAATTATATGTAATACTTTCTATATACATCAATTATGTGTTAATAATGTTTTTTTGGATCGGTAAAAGGTGTAGCCTTATAAAAATTTATTAAACAAAATAAAGGAATTACATTGTCTTCGTTCAAATGGGCATAGGAAAGAACAGAGAAAGAAAACCCCCAGACTAGTCCAAGGCCAAGGTCCTATACATTACATAATTTAAAGGGGCATTCCCCTATTACCAAAAACTATTATGAAGGGTAGATCCTTCTATGCACTGCTAATGAACATTTACATTATTTTAATATTTACAACTCTACTAGATTGTTTTTAGAAGAACTCTTGATCTTTTGGAGTTTGAGGAGTTAATATATTCTTGTTCCCTTGTAGGTCCTTCGTGTTGCTATCTTTGAGTGTTAACTAAATCTGCAAAATAGATTTGCCTTGACCAAGATCGTTGTCAAAACTTGCAATATGAATAAAGATAAGTATACATATAACTTGATCTAGAAGAGCATAAAATAATAAACTTTAAAAAAATATTATTGCACCCTTCTAATGGAATTGTTACCACAATCTTCTATTTCTTTTAGCTTAATAGTTTAAGAAAGATTGTTAATCTACTTTTCTGATTAATCTTGGGTAAGTGGAAGAGAAATTATATGGATTCGTTAAGGGAGGTAGGCTAACGAAGAGACTCAATATTTGGGGAATTGAGAAGAATTGACTATTAGCTTTCCTAAGATTGATTATAAAAATGAATCATGAACATAATTTATGAGGGCAACCAACTAACCACCGAGCGACTAAGAGTTATGAACACTGTAATAAAGCTTAAAGGCTTGGTTCCTCAAGTGGCCTTTGATGAGCCGATTTCGAGTACCCACCTTACCATCATTCTTTTAAATACTCATTTTCTAATCCAAGGGCAGTATATCAAATCTTGGAGGAGCTTGTCAATAATACAAATTGGTACCATGTTCCAAGTGATATACCTACTATGTTTATAGCTATGGGGGAACTTGTTGAGTTCAATGTACCAAATATAAATCTTCTCTGTAAAAGACCCTTCAAGGCATCGTATCTAAGGAATACAGATAAAGTTTATGCCAATATACAAAGAGGAATGTTTATATTTCGAGTTTGCCACTATGATTTTCCTTAAAATAGTCAGTAGCTCATTCCCCTCTATCCACTGATATCAACATTTGACATTAATCGTTTAGTCAATTGGTTACCTGTTGTGAAGAGAAATTTTGCTTACTTGCAGCTTTATTTTCATATTCGACCAACACCTAGGGGAAATTAGATGGAGGAATACTTGAAAGAAGAACGATTGAATGTCTAGGTGATTAATCAACTCATAATACCTGATTTATTGGAGTTTCTCGCAGAGGTGCCCGATGAGTCTTTAGATAAAGAGGCTTCTCAATCCCCTTTCCTAATGCTAGATGAAGTTGAAAAAATGTAAAATTGCAAGAAGGGCTGAGGGAGCCACTAGTGCATGACAAAAGAGAAGATCAATAAAGTTTGTACCCAGACTGTAATCCCGAGAATGATATTCAATTTTATAAATGAATGGATGACAATAATAGAGGCTTAAAGCGACAATTATACAAAGGGAAACAAATTCTAGATTATGATGAATGATAATACCAACATACATTGTCGAGTTATGAGTAAAGCATCAATTGATCATTTAATGCTAAAATGTGATTATGCTTGTTAGGGTTAATGTCTAATTTTTAAGTTATGATAAAATCTTCTTCAAAATCATGGAAACTACTAGTATTAAGTCAAGGTGAAAACTACTTGAATTTAACTTGCAGAGAAGGATATTTTTTGTTATTGAAACCTTTTAACATATAATCTCCAAATATAACTGGATAATTGTGTCTAGAGTTTTTTATTGTACCTCTCATCCAATGTTTACTTGTGATTGATTTACTGAATTCATTTTTTCTTGGATTCTAGATATTCCCGATTCCTCCTAAAGCCTCGTTTGACTCAATGAGATCTATTTTCCATTTTCTTAGTTTCTTTTCCAATTTAACCCCTTCTTTATTTAGTTTGGTTTCTTCAATTAGTACTATGTCTAATGTTAATAATATATTATTATTATAATAGTAATGTATTATATCATTAGACCAAGGATAGATCATATTAATTTATATATCACAATTATTATCTATTAGCTATCATTATTAAGGCTCATGACAAATGATCAGACCATAAGAATCTCAACTTCACAAGTCTAATGCACATTATCCCAATTAGCAACTAGTAGAAAACGACCCATTTTCTCAGCTAATTTAAAAAGCCTTCACTCTTATTTATCCAAGTAAATTCTCCTTTTTTGGATGGTAATTCAATAAGACTACTATTTGTAACAAACTTAGTAAAATCTTGTTGACTATGACCCATTTATCCCGCTCCTTCCAATTTATCAGACAAATTAAAAATAACATTGTAATCCCCCCTAAAATAAACATCTCTCCAACAACCACCCCTAAAAACCTGACAACTCATCCCATAAAACTTGTTTCTGAGTAGAGTTGCTTGACCCATAAATGTTTATAATTGAAAAACTAATACATAGCTATTTGGATCCCACTGCAATCATTTCCATAATATTTCTTGCCTAATTAATTGAATACCAGTAGCATATTTATTCCAAAACACTCCAAGCCCACTTAAGGCCCCTTGGGCTCCAACCAAAATGAATTTCCACCTACTAAAATACTTATAAATGAATCAAAATCCCACTTCTTTATCTTTGTTGCTTGAAGAAAATTGAAATAGGGTCTCATTTGATCAAAGAAACTTTTGATAAAAATGAGTTTTTTCAAGGGCATTATAGCCCATGACATTTCGTGATAGGAGTTTCATGGTTGTTGGGAAATGACATAGCTTTTTCCAAATGATAAATTTTCTTTGACCCGATGCCTTTCCGATCATAGCCAATTTTATCCGATTGGTGTTGTGATGCCTCTTGTTTTTCTCCCCAGTCTTCACTAAAATATTTTCAGTTGAAGATTTTTCTAAGGACCTCTTCTTCGTGACACCCATACTAGCACCCAATCCCAAAAATCACCTTGCCCTTGATCTTCTTCTAATTTAAAGTCAATTTGATTCCTACAAGTTTCCACTAGAGTCTTGTTGTCACATAAGTTTGCACCCTTGTCCAAAGTTTTTACTTAAGGACAACCTTGTGAAACATGGAAACAACCTCCAAGCTGTGGGACTTGAACTGTGAGGTTGAGTCTCCAAAGAAGGCCGATTTTCTTTGCTATTAGGATGCACCTAACTACTCTTGAGAAGAAAAGGGAGAAAGAGATGCAAGAAACAAAATCTACCTAATCTATTCTAAGAAGGTGATGCACCAAAATAGAATGTTCAAACCAATCTCTGCCCATATACGCACTTTTGAACCATCATGACACCAAAAGATATACACATCCAAGCTTGTTTTAATCCAAGAATCACATGTAGATCAAAAAACCAAAGTAAATGACACAAGGAAAATGAGATTCATTTATATATCATTCATAGGTCAGAAAGATATAGTTATGCAAAATTGCAGATATTCACAATACACTAATGAGAGGCAAATAAGTCTTGCTCAATACATCAATGGCTGAAGGAGATAAGGCAGAATGTCATATAGTTCAGAGGCAAAGAGGGTCTATAGTAGCAAGCCAAAGCAATGCCAAAGAAACAAAGAGAGTTCGACCCTTACAAAGTTTACAAAATCTGCCTTTATAGCTCAAGCATAACTGAGATATTTTCTGCCCTAAACCAAACTCAACCACTACACCTACTGCAAATCCGGAAGAAATATGATCATGAACAATTCCAGATGTAACAGTGACAGGAAGAAACTAAAATCAACACATCCAACCGTAAGAGATCAAATCCCATGAGATTTGATCATTACATGTAATAAAGAGGCATGGAGATGCATTGACACCAAGGAACAAGGCCCAAAATGTCAATTTTCACAATCCTTGTAACGTGTCATGGTCGTAACAAATAAATCTGCACCGTTGTCAACAAAACACGGGATGGGATAACATGCAAGTTAACCTGCCGTGAAAATATAGAGTCGACCCACGTGGAATAAATTTGATTTGCCCCCAAAAGGTGTGAATCGTCAACGTAGATCTTCATGTGAATATGGATGGCCCAAATGCTGCAAAAAATCTCCCCAACAAATGAATAAAACCCAACTGTAGATCCAAGATCTTCCTTTATAACCACGAATGGCTAAGATGCACTCATAATATACCAAAGATGCTTCCAGATCCAACGACCATCGTATCTTCGCAAAGGGCTCCAACAATGATGCGAAAATATGACCATCGTCCATTGAAAGCAACCCAGCACAAGAAGGATCCACCATGTGGCATGGAATTGTTGGTCGACACATTTCTTGAATGTTCAGTTGAAGGAGCAGCAACAATTTCACGGTTTTGCGGAAGCAAAAAGGTAAGCCTTCTGAAATAGCAAAATTTGCTATTTTAGAAAGAGCAACAAAGTCATTCTCCAAAATGGCAAAAATGGTCAACACAGAATGTTAACCCTAGTAAAAAATGCATGTTAATCCACAACTCGGTACATGAAAAAATGAGCCAACTTGACACATGAACAAGCTAAACTAGCTCGACACATGAAGGAACTAAACCAACTCGGCTCATGATATGTTAAGCCGACCAAAAATCATGTTTACCCACATCAAAGAATCCAACCCATTGAAGATCTCTCACATCGATTATCAATGATGGGTTGAATGGGGGGGTGGGGGTGGGGGTGGGGAGCAAAAATGGCCAACATTCTTGGCAACTCAGAAGGGATGCTTGCCTACTAAGCATAGAGTAGTGGCCTTAAGCAATCCATTGGGCATAGAGTCACTACCAAGAATTGACATGTTATCCCACTTGCAACTTCACAAAATTCTGCAACCAACAAAAAACAAAAACTCTAAGGAGCTCTAAAAAGCTCAAAACAACTCCAAAAAAAGGAGCAAATGTGCTCATGCACTTCTTGGAAAGCAAAAAACTTCTACTCTACTACGTACAAGAATTTACAATTACAAAAATTAAACAAAGCCACTGACTGGCTTGTTGAAATTGCTGCCCTTTCTCACAAGCTGATTTTTTCTTCCATGCACGTGGGCAACTGAAAATAGCAGCAAGCACAACAAACACGTTGCTCCATGGAACACCTCCTTCCTAATGCTGAAAACAATGAAGCTTTCCAACACTGGGATGCCTTGTTGAGTAAGACTTGCTCCTCTTTGTGATCTTCACCCTCATGCTCAAGTGTAAGCATGACCGGTTGACAACTTGCTGATTTGTTGCAAAGCTAGATGCCTTATGGGGCACCCTCTTGATGGTCTCAGGTCCAAGCAATCAGCCTTGACTCAGCCTCCTGTGAAGAAATAATCTCCACCTCTTTCCCATGATGCTCATGAGCCACCTCCTTTGGAGCTACTAGTATGGTGTCAAACCTTGAGCAAAAATTTGTTATGATGTTAAAAGAAATCATCCTCCAAATCATAACTTGTATTTATCTTTTCTTCCTCCTGCTAATACTTGTCTTCCTGCTGGAGAAAATGGTCTTTCTCTTCTCCTTGTAGCAGGTCTGATCTTTCTTCCCCATTTATAGCTTTATCAACTATATTTGGCTCCTCAAGGGCAGGAACCACCTCATCCTCTTCTATCTCCTTCCTCTCTATAATTAACTGCCCAACATTAAGTTGAGGAACTGCATGCTCTTGATGATTGCAACAAGAAATGGAAATTTGGGGAGGCTCACTCCTGAAGCTAGCAAACTTGATTTGGGTGGCTCTTCTTCAGATGGATTTGGCAATGTTTCTTGTGAGTGGGCCTTTGGCTCTTGTGTGTTGTTTTGCAGAATAGGAGGGCTGCTTTGCATGAAGTAAGCAAATTTCCGCCTCGAGGGCTCTTGCGCTTCAATTGCTTACAATTGCGCAAGCTTGAGCATTCATTACTAAACTTCCTAAAGTAAATGGGAAGGATTGTATCTTTGTGGTGGTGGACAGGCTAGCGAAGTATGCACACTTCCTCACGATCCCCTCAGACTTTCAAGTTGCGCAGGTGGTAGACTTATTTTTTAGATAAGTTTTTCATCTACACGAGTTACCCCGAAACATTGTTAGTGACACAGATAGTGAGTTTATCAATATTTTCAAGACAATTGTTTCGGTTGGTAGGAACAAACTTGTCAAGTACTAGTTACCACCCTCATACAGACGGACAAACAAAGATTATGAACAAATGGCTAAAAGACTACCTCCGAAACTACGTTTTAGCACAAGAAGCATGGTCAAATGGATGCATATGGGAGAATATTGTTACAATACCACTTAGCACATGTCCATTGGGATGGCACCTTTCCACTATACAAGTATGAACCCCTTTCATTTATCGACATGGTGTTGGGTGACAATCGCGCACCAAGGGCGAGGGACTGACTTCAAGATGGACAAGACATCCTTTCATTTATTGACATGGTGCTAGATGACAGCCACGCACCAAGGGCGAGAGACTAGCTTCAAGAAGGACAAGACATCATGAGAATCTTGAAAAACTTACAAAGGGCACAAAATCAACAAAAAATGTACGTTGATAGACAACTGATAAAAAAGTTTTGAAGTGGGAGACTTGGTCTTATCTCAGACTCCAGTCATACAAGCAATCATCATTGAAGGCAAAAGGGAAAGAAAAATTGAAGCCACGTTTTCATAGCCCTTATCATGTAGCTTGTCGCATCGATGAAGTTAACTACGAACTAGAACTTCCAAAAGGGAGCCGCATGCATAACGTCTTCCATGTCTCTTGCTTGAAGAAAGTCGTGAGGCAAAACATCGCAGTAACTACAAATCTTCCATCGTTCAATGAAGAAGAGAAACTCATATTGGAACAGGCCGAGATCATCAATTTACATGAGAAAAACCTACGGAACCATACCCTGAGTGAATACTTGGTACGCTAGAAACACTTGCCATTAGACGACGCAACTTGGGAAAGTGAACACATTCTGCAACATCTGACATTGCATTTGGTTGAGAACAAGCAAATTTTGGGATGGAAGGATTGTAATGTTCCCATCATAAAATAATTAATTAATCAAACTTTTGTTCATGGGCCGATTGATTTAGTATATCTTAGACCCATTTTTATTTTATTATTTGCGTAAATTTGGTCGTTGGTTATATTTGTAAAACCTTAGGAAGCTCCTTTGAAGGGTATTTAAATACATGTAGGTAGTAGTTGGTATGCAATTTAGATTATTTTCTTTGTACTACGAATTCCTATTGGAGTTCAATATTGTTCGTCATTTCAAAAGTGAAAAATCTTCCCTACTTGGCTTTCTCCGATTTCTGTGGGATTCAACACTTGCCTTATTCCCTCTGTGTTTCTTTGCTTCGTATATGCCACATCTAGAGCACCATCTTTGTATGCAATTATATTTTGTGATTGGAACAACAACTATCTAGTATATGCAAGTATGTATTGGCAAGTACTCCCTCTTATTCACTTTCCACCTCATTCCTCCCCACCACGCTCTTTGTCAAATGCCCCTATCCCCACCATAAACTTCATCCTTGCCAATGTACGACCCCTCCAAATCGCCCTCCTTACTGTTTGAAACTCCTTGTACACCTACATCCCCCCTCCACTACCAACATACGAACACTTGACAACTCTATACGACCTTAACTCCATCGTACGACTCCTTGGAATCACCTTACGCAAGTCATATCGTACGACATTTTTTCAAGCCTCTTCACCATATGGCTCGACTCCAGTGGACACCCAACCATATCACACTCTTCATCCCCTAACCCTACCGTACGAACATCTGTTGCTACCGTACGCCAACAAAGTTTCCGATAGAAGCAAAACATTACACCACAAAACACTTATTTCATTTGTTGGCACAAAATGTCTTACACCCATCAAGCGCAAGTCTATCCACGCCATAACGTTGAAACACTTATTTTAATAAATTTTATCTATTTATGACCTTTAATAAAGGAAATAAAATATCATTTAGAATACTTGCATGTTCTTATATATATATATAAGAACTATGAAACTTATACCATCTCCAAAATTATATAAGAACGAACAAATGCGATCATGCCTTTCAATTGCCTTAAGCATGGTTTGTTTACGTACTTTAATTATGTCCATATTCATTAGTTGTTTTCTCTAATGCGTGTTCCAACATTTGACAACGATTGTGCGTTTAAAACTTACAATAATGACGAAGTCGGCCACGTAGTCATCTATTTAGTTGCTCTCTTCAATTACTTCATGATAATCGATTCTCTGCATAGTTATGCTGCCAATCCGAACTGCTTTTTCATTTTTGTTCTCTAACAATTCTTTAATTCTTTAATGCTTCAACCTTACAACGCTTGTTTCATTCGTTGGCACAAAATGTCTTTCACCCATTCAATGTAAGTCTTCATCCACATCATCACTGTACATGCCTAGAAAAGGGTCTGATATACGTGGGCAATGATTTGCATTTAGTCCCTTCTTATGGTCATTGATATGCCTTTACACATGGTGGTCCATCGTGGAATGCTTTTTACCCAACTCACGTCCGCTCTGGAGTCCCCACTTGTATGCAACTGGGTATTTGTGTTCTCTATTATGTTGAAAAACTATTTGATTGTGTATCCATGGCGGTACCCTTTGCAAGGTGGATACAACACATCTGCCAACTTGGAAATGTGTGATTCTATCACTTCTACATAGTATGTTCAAACATCATTCCAATTTATGTATTACTCTGCTTTTTTTTTATTCGCTGAAACTCGGCTCTGATACCATGTTGATTTTAGGATCGATGCAAATGTATTAAGCACTATTTGTTAAATATATTCATTATTATGTAATTAATATAATGACAATTATAATTACAATTATATATATCTTCACTAGTTTTGAGTATTAATTCGACTAAAGCTACTTAACATCAAACACTATTCACTGTTAATTTCTATTAAAATTTGTTGTCATTTATATTAATGTTTTATGTGCCCATTGATTATGAAGCTTGGTTCAGTCATTTGCTCCTGCATTTGATATCTCATTTTAAGTACTGAAGGCTCGACAATCCTTTAATTGTTATGATAACTACGAAAACTACAAGAAGTTGAACTAGACACCCAAAACTTAGAATTAACAGAAATATAAAATTTCAACAGTTCGCTGAAAGTCAACTTTTTAAGTTTCTTCAAGCAATTTTTGATGATTACATGGTACGTAATCGTAATGAGTACCTTTTACACCCATATGCAGTTGTCTGTTCCCAGACTAATTCGTTTTATATGAGAGATATATAACCTCTGCCAAAATTCTTACTAAATAATAGTGTAAAGAATACCCAGCAAGAAAACTTTGGTAAACCTTATCCTTGCAACTCAAACCAATTTGGCCATTGAATATAAGCCTGCTCCGTTCAAGACAATGGTTCAGCTTGAGGATATGTATGTATGAGCAGAACAAACACAGAGGTAATGAAAACAAAGATAAACACACCTTCAGAGGTGTGATCGGAACAAAGATACAGAAACATTTCATTCAGCAAATGGTGATCAGAACACCGGTAAGACATCCTTCCTAAATTATTTGATGGAATGTTAAATAAGATTCATTTGTCCTAGATATACATTTTGTTTTGGAAAACTCTTTAATCAAGTTCTTCAATATACGGATCAGAGATTAGTAAGACAGGATGAATCAGAGCATACACAAATTTGACCAAGGCCAGGAAAGCATTTATATATCATGTAAACTGAAATTTTGGTACCATATGAGGGGATTCCCAAACCGAATAACCAAACCTATTTTTGAATCATTTCTTATACACAAATATATATCTGAATACATTGTAATTAACTCCTGTCTCTTGATCCAGCAAATATTGCCCCTATCCTATGTAACTCTACCTCTTAAAATGTGCCTGAATTGGTAATCAGAAAAGACATCAATTTTTCATGGGTACAGCATATCTTCCGGCAACAACCTCAAAGCTCTACTCTACACATTCTAGAATTTAATCTTTTTTTTTCAAAATTCAATCTAGAGAGATTCCAAAAACAGACTGCTACTTTGCAAACATCCAAAAGGAATACACAAGATACACCTATCTTTAAGCCCAAGTGCTCACAAATCATAGTTATGGTTAAAGTAGCCTTTACGAAACAATATGAAACAGACAAGCTTCATAATTCAGTTACAAACAAATAAATTTCATAGAGAAAAGGCAATATTAAACATCCTCCCTGTTATTGCTGCTACTCTTTATTATGTTGTATTTGCAAAGAGGGCATGTAGCATTGATTCGTAGCCACTTGTCAATGCATGTGCAATGAAAATGATGGCTACAAGGAAGTTCACGTAATTCAACGTCATTTTCATAAGCAGAGAGACAGATGCAGCACTCCTGCCACAAGTGACATGGAAAAGAGTCAACATAATCTAACAAGCATCAATTTCAAAAAGTTATATTCCAGACCACTGTTGTGCAGGATGAGAACAGCTGTAAAGCTCATAAGAACATTCTACCATCCATATATAGCATAAAATGAAATCTTAAAGAAAACGAATATGCAGCAATGAAAATGATGACTACAAGGAAGTTCACGTAATTCAACATCATTTTCATAAGCAGAGAGACAGATGCAGCACTCCTGCCACAAGTGACATGGAAAAGAGTCAACATAATCTAACAAGCATCAATTTCAAAAAGTTATATTCCAGACCACTGTTGTACAGGATGAGAACAGCTGTAAAGCTCATAAGAACATTCTACCATCCATATATAGCATAAAATGAAATCTTAAAGAAAACGAATATGCTATATTTCTCCTAAGAATGTTAGGCTAAGTTCTGCACATTAATCTACTCTAAAGTTTATGATTATTCTTGGTCAACTACGATAAGTCACTGCACAAATGCACTTCAGAAATAATCAAAATGACCTAGGATTGTTACATAAACAGCAAGCTTTTGCTCTAACTTCGTTAAACAAACTATAGTGCCTTCTTAACTCCTATTAAATCTTAAGAATAGTAGACCCTTTGATGAATGATAGATGATTGCAAATACATTATTACAATAAGCAAGACAAATCCAGTTTGATCTATTGCTGATTATGAGCAAAGCTAAAAGATTCTCGTGAATTAATTACAAGAAGAATATGAAGAATTTTAGAAAATTTCAATATGCAAATATTAAGTCCAACCAACTAAAAACCTAAGTTTCTCTCAAGATGCTAAAATTACAAAATACAAAAAATCACACAGAATTTGATCCATTTAAGGACTATAATGTACAGTAATTCTCAACAATTCAACACACACACACACACCAAGAAAGAAACCTCAAAATGCCACCTATCAAAATTCTCAGAACACACAAGCAAGAGGGAACTCTTTCAACAAAACATCAATTGATATCATCTAGTTCTTGTCTACCATAAATTTAACAATACCTTGTTAGGATATAGTCATGACAGGAACATTTCATTGTGTTCCTTCAAGAAAATATGATTGACGTAACTAGAATCACAGCCGTAAGTCAAACTGGTAACAAACATTGGCACTAAAGAAGGCCACAAATGGTATAAGAACATTTTATAAGTTCTGAAATTGCAAATAATTCAATTTTGCAGGAAAACAAAGAGAATCGCCAAGGATTAACAACATGCAGTCAAGTGTGAATCAGCATACTGTAGGGATTTTGGTATAGATTTTATCATGAGGAGGGATCATAATACGTGTTTAGGAGAAAAGAAGTTCTAGAACACATCGAGGCAATAAAAATGTTATTGGAAAACTCAAAACAGAAAGTCAAACCCTTGATCAGAGTTTGAAAATCAGGAATCAGCAAATAAAAACACTGCATAAGTACAAAACATAAACTTACATAATGCACAAGATGCAAAATTAATGAATCTAGAGAACATGTAAGTCTGCTTGTTCATACTAGCATTACTAAGAGATTTACTCAGCAAACCAAAAAGCTAAATGGAATTCAACGAATTAAGATTTAATCTGAAGACTAAAAAACTGCTGAAATGTGCACAATAAAAGGGGGGAAACTGATTTAAACTTCAAGCCAACAAAAGAGAACATTTTGCTTTCCATCTGGTGCAGCCCAAAAGAATATTTATGTTTTCGTTTTGTAAAACCAAAGTAATTGCTATTCTGCTGCATTGCGACCCTCATGCAGGCACATATAAAGCCAGCTTAGCCACATATCCACGTGGCATTCCAAGCAAGTCATTCCTCCCTACCTCTGCCTATCTACTGTAGAAAAGCCTCCTACTATCAAGGGTTGGGGGATTACCGGGAATTATGGCTATTGTTTAGCCAAACAACAGAAAGGAGCAGGGGGTAGCTGAAACCATTCCACAACTATGAAGGTGAGGACCTGAGGGGTTGTTCAAATTATAGAATGAATGATGTGGAATCAAGTTCTTAGGCCATGTTGGTGAGGCTACAGAAAATATTGATTGCTGCATCTGCAATATGGAGAAAGCACTTAATTTTCTCCTTTGTCAACGAGTATGCAGCAATCTGATTGGTCTCTTAGTCGAACAAATGGAACTCTTCAAGACTATCACTGACTGAATTCAGCAAAAGGCCTATCTTTATAGGCACCCATTTTAAGGTGTGGTGGATGGGTGCACTAATTGATTCATGACACTAAGGTGCACAGCATGCACTTATTTAATTCCATTGGAGGAATATGACAATGCCCAATTGAAGTCTAATGTTAATAGTGCTTGCCAACACCCTAGCTTGATGCTAGAATAACAACATCACCACGAAACATAACAAAGTGGGTCACTGACATAGAAAAACTTTTCATTTCTCTTCCTTATTTGGTGCAGATTTAGCTAAAATATCCAAAGGAAAACTGAAACAATGCATGATTGAAGTTTTTCTAGCTTAAAATTAGAAAGATTCGGACCAGATTTTTTAAAAATCAAATCACACAATATCTGGAACAGCCAGAAAACTAGGGATTTTTACGCACGTGTGGGAATGGTATCTGATGTGCATCCACCCCGTACATTACCAATAACTCTATTGGGTAAAAGGATATGCACGCCTGAGGGGCTGGGATGTATCTGGCTACTCTGGTAAAATAATCTACTCTATAGTGCTGAATATCATATTAAATAAATATATAGTACATTTCATTATGGACATTGGGCAGTGTAGAAAGGAAGGTAAAGAGGTTGTCAAGAGGAGATAAAGACCTGCAAACTACATTGTATACAGTCTGGTGTCCATTTGTTTCAACATACCAAAAGTGCCAGGCAATTGACTCGGCCAACAGCATGGAAAGGATAAGAAGTGACAGACAATTGACTCAAAAAAGTACTTGTCTTCTGCTCTGATTCGGACACCTAATCGCTGCTGAAATCCTTCTAATTTGGAAGCCACATGTTAAAGTTTAAAACTTGGTTGAGACTAGTGCTTGGCTAAGGGCTTCTTGCATCATGACCAGTTCATTTAATTACTTTAAGTTGCCTATGACCCGCACATTTTCTTCTAGCCATTTGAGCCATGATTCGAAATATTTGGGACTGGGATCTGAAGACACAATATTACTGCTAATGCTTCTTTCTCTTTTGGTAAGGGCGGGTAATATTCTTGAGGTAGAATTCCGGTGTCAAGTTTAGCCATAAATCTGGACTGCATATTCTTTATTTTGGTATTTGCTTCATCGGTGAATGATTCCTTGATATTAATTAATTTAGTGATTCATGAGTGCTGGGAAATTAAAAAAATCAACTGGTTAGTTTAAAACCACTAGCATGCTATTTCACCATATGACCCTCACAATGCAGGTATGAGATGAATATACAAGCTTTGCTAATTTGCCAAAAACTTTGTCTAGCAATTATAAATTGCACCCACCTCTTGTCATGGAAAATTATTACATTTTCTTAAACTGGAAAGCTTTACTCCATAGTATGAGACTGAGTTTTATGTGGAACCTGTTCACTAAGCTCAGATCAGGAAACAGGATTACAGTGTCCATTTGTTCTGAAACGTATTTACCAACATCTAGGAAAAAGGGTATGTTACTAAAACCATAATGAGGGCATGTCGTGTTGGAAGACTACATAACAAAGTGTCACTGAAACAGAAAAAAATCCATTTCTCTTCCTATCTGGTTAGCTAATATCCAAAGGAAAATTTTAGCAAATTGTGATTGATGTTTTTCTAGATGAAATTTAGAAAGATTGAAACCAGATATATATAAAATCAAATCACACAATTCCTGGCACAGCAGTAAAACTAGGGATTTTTAGGCACACGTATCCACCTCATATTATATAATTACACCTATAACTCTATTGGGTAAGTGGATATGCATGCCTGAGGAGCTGGGACGTATCTGGCTACTCTGATAATATTTATTAAGGAAAACATATCTACTCTATAGTGCTGAATATCATATTAAAGACATATACACATTTCATCATGGACATTCAGCAGCATAGAAAGTGAAAAAGAGGTTGTCAAGAGGAGATAAAAACCTGCAAACTCCTTTATATATAATCTGGTGTGCATTTGCTGCAACATACCACAAGTGTCAAGCAATTGGAGTCACCCAGCAGCATGTCAAGGATAAGAAGTGACAGACAATTGACTCAACAAAAACTTCTCTTCTGCTCTGATATCGACACCTAATCGCTCCTGAAATCCCTTTGACTTGGAAGACACATGTTAAAGTTTAAGACTTGGTTGAGATTAGTAGTGCTTGGACAAGGGCTTCTTGCATCATGACCAGTTCATTTAATTACTTTTAAAAAGTTGCCCATAACCTACACATTTTCTTCTAGCCATTTGAGCGAGGATTTCAAGTATTTGGGCCTGGTATTTTGAATACACGGTATTACTGCTAATGCTTCTGTCTTTTGCTATGGGTGAGCATGGTATCAAATATTCTTGAGGTGGAATTCAGGTGTCAGGTTCAGCCATAAAACTGGACTACATGTTCTTTCTTTCGGTATTTGCTACATGTGTGAATGCTTTCTTGATATTAATTAATTTAGTGATTCACATTGCTTGTATGAGATATGAATATACAAGCTTTGCTGATTTGCAAACCTTAGTATAGCAATTATAAATTGCACCAACCTCTTCTCATAGAAAATTATTGCATTTTTTTAAACTGGAAAGCTTTACTCCATAGCATGAGGCTCAAGAGTCAATTTTATGTAGAATCTGTTCATTAAGCTCAGATCAGGAAACAAGATTATATAAACAGTGTTACAGAGTCCATTTGTTACGACACTTATACAACATCTAGGAACAAGGGAATAATATCAAAAAATTAAAATGAAAGAAAAAAATCAGATACCTTATTACAGTTCAATACCTACCGATAACTTGAATATCAATGCATTTTTGAAATAGAAATCTGAAGAGTTATAACATAAGATGATGTTTAGTAACATACTTGGATGCAGTATGCGTGTGAGGTAGATTTCTTGATTTATTAGAGCTTCACAATAATGCTATATAGTTTAGCTGGGAGCGAAATGAATCAATGCATCTGCCATTAAAAAATATATGGGCACTGTATCCTCTTTATGGCAAAGTTAGACATTAATAACTGTCATAGGGGTGATATGTGCAACATAGGTTCCCTTGTGGAATATCAGATGTGTTAGGAATATTACATCATTGACATGGCTAAGTGTTTTTAGGTTTGTTAGAAGTTTACACATGCACTGTAGGATCCCTTACTTGTGGAATATCAGATGTGTTAGGAATATTACATCATTCATATGGCGCTGTGTGTTTAGGTTTGTTAGATTTACTTATTTTTGTGTGTGTATGTGTGTGTGACAAGTGGTTATAGAAGCCCTCCTTTAATATAGGAAATATGCATCCTATAATTGGAATGTATTATTGAACAGTAATGAACTGTAAAAAAGTATTCTAAGATCTCTGAAATAGTATTAGAGCTAACATATCCATATACTACAAATATTTGCCAGACTTAATGAGTCGTCTTCACTTTTCCTGAACCAGTGATCCATGCGTATAAATTACTGTATCATGCGAAGCATTAAAGAATTTGAGGAAGGAGTAGAAGTGAAGAATTGGACTTCGTGCAGGCTTGGAAAGGGTAGAGGTTTTAAAGTTGTATAATTGTATTTGATTTTGGCCTGAAGGTAGTATAACTCTGCTCCTCTATCTAACAATAGTCAGGAGGCTTTATAGGTTCACTCCATTGACGAGCAGCACTCGAGAGGTTTTGTATCTTTGGGCAGAATGCAATCATGTTGTCAATGCATTAATAACTAACCAGGTTCATGCAATTTTTTGTTCAATCTGTGTACTCCATTAATAAATTCTTAGATACCGATTCATCCTGGGAGGCAGAGGCTTCCGCATCGGAGGCGGACAGATGCGGGATGCATCCGGAAGCCCTGCGGATGCTGGCAGGAAGCCAGCCCCAGGCTCCTGGATGTGTCTGGAAGCCAGTCTCTAGCTTCCAGACGCATCCAGGAGCCTGCGGCTGGCTTCTTGCCAGCATCTCTGTAATGTCCCCATTTTAGCAGTTGACCAAGTGTGTGCGCGTTAGCCTTGTTCTACATGGTCCCGAGGGCTAACGAAGGGTTTAATGGGATCTTGGAGTGTTTTGGCCTAGTCATTTCCAGTTTGGGCCAAAACGAAGTTGATTTACTTAGTTTCAGGCATACTTACTATTTTTAGTAAGTCGGCAGGACACAGTGCAGGTCAATTTTGGTGATTGGACTCGATACTCCTCGGTGAGAGCTTTCCGATGAGCTATCACTCGCATTATTCGGAGTCCGATTGCTAATACATTTTAATGCCTGAAGTTTTATTAAAGTAACGTCTAATTTAATTGTAAAATATTAAAGTGTTACTTTAATATATATTTTATGGTGATGTGTACCCAAGGGAGACATAAGGGGTATTTTAATATATGTTTTCTATTACACATCTTTTATCCCACATTGCCCATATGAGTTGAGGGGACCCGTGGGAATAGAATAAAAGGAAGCATTTGTGGCTTCATTAGGAGGTTGAATATGAGAAGAAATTGATATGTGAGTTGCAGCTCAGTTCTTGGCATTTGAGGACGTCTATCCTCTCTTGTAACATTCTAGACGTCATTCCCTTGGGGTTTGGCCTTTGGAATTCTTTGTTTTTGGCTTCATTATCAGGCAGTTTAGTTGCATTTCCGGCTACAGGCAGATTTGGTATTTTGCTCATATCTTCTTCACTACTTGTCCGACGCTTATGCCGCTTTGAGGGAATGGTATTACGAAGGTAGTGGACTGATTGAAGGACAAAGTATTGTAGCAGCAAGTTCGTAAGCATGGGCTGGAGTATTATGACAATATTGCTGAAGTAATTAGTGAGTTGATAAATCTGCCATGTATTTGGTTTTATGAATTCTGAAAATAACATTGTATTAGCAGCAGTTCATTTCCACTTTGCATATTATTGTAGTTCCTTTATTGTTTATGTTGTATGATACCAATTCCATGCATGAAACACAACAAACAAATAAACGTTTGATTTTCGGAGTTATAAGGGGTTTTAAGAAATTGAATGCAAACTGTTTGACATAATTCCTTTCAGCAATTTGGTTTAGTTTTTTGGGACATCCAGGGGTGCCCATTACAATCTCTGGCTTCCAGACGCATCCAGGAGCCTGCGGCTGGCTTCCTGCCAGCATCCGCAGGGCTTCCGGATGTATCCGGGAGCATCCACGAGCCTGCCCAGGCATTAATGCAAAAAAAAGAACTATTAAAAACGTTTTCTATGACTGTCTAGCAAACAGGTCCTGATAACAGAGCAAGCATACAGGTCAATAATAAAAACAATTATTATATCCGATTTGAAATCTGTACTAGGAGACCATCGATATTGGAGAATCTGGCAGATTTGGTGCTGTTCCAGATTAGCACCTGTGTATTGAGAAGACTGTCTAGCAAACAGGTCCCGATAATAATATCATTTGTTATAATATATTTCTTTGCATATATATATATATATATATATATATATATATATATATATATATATATATATATATATATATATATATATATATATATATATATATATATATATATATATATATATATATATATATATACATGTTTCCTCCGGCATCCGCATCCAAAAATAAATAAAAATCCCTGCATCTCGTATCCACTTCCGGAATCCGCATCCGAATCGGTAACTTAGAATAAATTGAATGTTTTCCAACATCATGGTATCTTAATCGCCTCATAGCAAATCATGCTGAGCATTTCATTTGCAATGCATCAACCATCCATCTAGAGTAAAGGCTCACATCTCGTGATCAACCGCAAGGCCCAAAGCACACGCTATTTTGAAAAGGATTTGTTGGATTTGTGAGAAGTGTGTTGGTGCTACTAAAAGCATTCAAAGAAGTAAAGTGATCTATGATAATAATCTAGGGCCGGTAAGGTTATCCTCCCAACCAGTTATGGGATTATACTTTTTATACTAAAGCTCCTTTTTTCAATTGTCTTTTAAGTTTTAAAAATGAGGTCATTGAACAATGATACACTGCAATTGAAATCAGAAGCTCTACATAGCTATGGTGGTAAAATCTTGTGAAGACCTGAAGATGGACATTTCTGTTATAACAAAGGTGTAACAGTGGTGCACCTCTCAACCAAAATGTCATTTACAAAGAAATGGAGAGCAAGCTGAAGAATTCAGGCAGCTCAAGCATCATCATGAAATATCAATCACCAACAAAGGACCTTGATATTTTGATAGCTGCTATATGCATGGACATGATCACATGTGACGCATATTATGAAAGGTATACAATATTTTTGAGAGCTGCTATATGTGAGGACCTGATCAAATCATGATTGAAGATTTGGCAAAGAGAGGCATGTGCTCTGCCTAAAATTAGTTGCATTCAAGGATCACACACTCTATTCTTCTTCCATTCCTAGATATTTGGCTGCAACATGGTAGGTTGTTCTTGTAAGTTATAGTCACTTTAATATCTTAAAATGAATTCCAATATTGTTAGTTCGGAAGGAAATATTCTGTGTCATGATCTGAGTTAAGTTGTATTATTTTGTTCAGAATATGGTCCATTTTACAAGTCATATCATGTCAGAATGCAAAAGTGTAAGAACTTATAAACAATGAAAATTGTGTCAATTGCAAATGGACATGCTCTGCGACGTCCATCTTGTGAAGGGGTCAATCTAAAATTGAGCTTCAATCAAATTTGCAAAGCAGCAAATCAACTCGCGGAAAGGAGGCACGGGAAGCTGGAGGACATTGAGCAATCTCTCTAAATCACAAGTCATAAGATTGGAAAATTAATTTAGCGACAAAACTACTTCTGCAAAAATAACTAAGTGAAGGTCATATGTGAAGAGCATAGAATATACTGAAGGTGGGGGGGTGTGGGTGGTGGGGGTTAATCAGTATATTAAGAAATTCACCAATTTAAAACTTTTATCCAAGCAATAACTTCAAATGCTAAAATGAACAATTATGAACACATTAACACAATGATTTACGTGGAAACACAATGCGGGAGAAAACCATGACAATAAATGCTTTTATATAAATTTTGATCATTTACAATCATTTATAGGCTCCAACCTACTAGAGGCTACAACCTCTATGTTTATGAGCACCAACTCACTAAAAGCTCCAACTCCCACACTTTGCAGGCTCCAACCTACAAGAAGCTCCAACTCCCTCTACTTGTCTTCGTGAGCACCAACCCACTATACACACACTGTTCCACCTTGATAATGTTGCTTGCTTCAACAGATGATGGATCCTTTAATTTCACCAATTTCTCTTCTATTGTCGTTACTTCAATATTCTACTTTTTATCCTCTCATACTTGATAGTCTCAAATAATCTTATTTTATTTTTCACTCACATCAGATTTCTTATCAATACACACTTCGGAATTTTTATTTTTATTTTATTCCACTTATTCTTTTACTCTGCAATCTGGTCAATTTTCTCTTTCCTCATATGCACCTCAGCCTCGTATTACTTTTTCACATCTTACTTGATTTGAGAATAGAATAATCTTTATTTATATCTTACCATTTTAAAGTTGTGACTTTTCAAAAATGATAGGTCATATCTCTTTTTAAATAAATAGTACTCTCCTTTTAAATATAATCGCATCTCTTGATAATGAATAATTAATAGACCAAATTCTTCATAGTCTTCTAAAATCATTCTATAGTTTCGATTTAATCTAGTCCAACCTTACGCATGACTTAGTCATTGCATCCTTTAGGAACATTAATCGACGGAACAATCATATTCATCTTTCAAATATTTCATCCGTGTACGCTATTCTTCCAAAGGATCTTCATCTCGTTGAACTCCATGATGGCAAGGTTTTACTATTCATCTTATTTGTTTTTGCATTTCTTCGTCTTTGTACTACTGTTGCTTCCTTTATTGAATACGTCTTTTATTGGGATTTTGTTTCCATCGTCATCTTCTTTTGTATTTGCACAGCTTATTTGACTTCAACATTGATCCATAAACAATTGATTTGTATGCTATAAATCATCGTGAATCCTTCATCTGTCTGCTATTTCTCATCTTTGGCAAATATAATGTGATGCCTGCTGACCAAGGTTTATTTTTCTTGTTTGCTGAGGGTGTGGATTCATTGTAGAGGTGTCGTGAGTCCTTCCTTCATGTTCATTATTTGTGCATGGCTCATATCTGTAACTTTTATAAACAATGAGAATTAAATGCAGAAGTCTTTAGAGATATCGATGGATGTATATTGACTGTTGTGCATGATTGTTAAATACAGATTTACTGTCATCCTTCAGATTTTGTTTATACATTCAACAGACTCCATCTTGGTTGTAAACTTCATCATTTTTCAATATAGAATTCAATATCTTCTTTTCTTGAATATATACAGCACGTTCCAACAGTATTAATGTTGTTTATTTGTTTTGAATAACCCTGTGAATACTGACGGCATAGTATTGGCTTGATGTTAATTCATACTTGTTTCAGTGTTAATTTCTTATGCAAATATATTCAAATCTCCAATTGAAGTGTTTGAATATTTATCCTACTAACACTGACTCAAACTTCTTCTGCGTACTCAAAGAACAGTTTGTTGTGCTTAGTCTGAACTTTGTCTTTCATTTAGTGCAGATCTATGTTCAGTACTTGACTTCCATCTTTGTCTTCTTTTGACTTATCAAGCTCTTGCTGTACAAAGTTCTGCCTCAGGGACATTTCCCTCTTGCTCTAGACTTTCTATTGACTTATAGAATTATGTTTCCCATTGCTATTTAATGTGCTTCAAACAACTTAACTCTTTCAATATATTGTTGCTGCTTTGGATGTTAATTACTCTTCTATGTATTGCAGTCCTTACTATCACTTGTGTCATTTCTTAATATTACCATTGTTCATGTAGGTTGTAACTTCTGCTCATTTTTACTACTGCTGAAGATTACATTCTTCATTATTTGACATTGATGATGTTGGCATGGTTTGGGTTTTGAGTTCTTTCTAATGAGATCCTTTGACATCAATGACAATACTACCATCAATCTCCCCCTTCGTCATTGATGGCAATCCTTCCTGATCTCTTTCAGATCTCCTCTTTTCAATATCTCTCCCCCTTTGACATCAATGGCAAAGAAATGTCAATCTGAATGCATGTTTCATCATTAAATACATACAGATATATAGCTCCCCCATTGAATGTTCTCCACTACTCTGCCTAAGAAGATTTCTTCAATGCTCCTGTATGTTCGCATTTGCCTCTTGAAACATTCCTCTAGCAAACTTTGACATCAAAGCAATCTGCTTTTCATCTTCTGAATATGTTTTCAAAACATCAATTTATCTTGAAACATTTCACTCTTCTCTCCAAGGGTTAATGAATACTTTCATTTATATCTCCCCCTGAGTCTATGCATCTTCTCACGAATAAGAGGTGTATGTACTGCAAGTTGCACTTGCACTTGTTTCTCCTCCTTTTGTTATCTTTCTTTTCCAAACTTTTATAGTTTTTACTTTATGATCACTTTGGTATCTTGTTTCATGACATCTCTTCCAGTTTCAACATCAAGTCTACAATGTTTTTCTATATGCCCATAGTTATTGCACTTATAACATAAAATGTCATAGTTCAAATATGGAGTGTGATTCCAGCTTCTCCATTCATGGGAATTTTTTATATTTGTTCTGCACTCTCTTGCCATGTGACCAAAATAGCTGCATGAATCGAAATATCCATAAAAGCTAGGTTTATATCCTTGCTTTTTGTAATTCTTTTTAAGTTCAATTCCTTTAAATTTAGAGAATGGATCTTCTGTATTACATCCTTGCTTCACAAAACCTTTGAATGTATGATCTTAATTGATTACTTCTCCTTCAAAACCTACTCCATTCTTGCTGGTGGTTGGCCTTTGACTATCAATTATGTTAGATAGAATTTCAGAGCTCTTTTCAAGTTTGAGACTCTTACTTAATTTGATATTGCTTTCCTCTAGATCTTTCTTCAGCATTTCAATTTCTTGGTCTCAATTTGGTATGCTCCTCTTCATCATTCTCAACATGTTTGGATTCTTCTAGTGGAGTCTTTAATTCTTTAACCTACATTTTGTACTTAGTAACATTTTCTTTCAATTTTGTATTTTGTTTGTCTGCATAACGTAACTCTTCCATGACATCAACATTATCATCCTCACTAGATGACTCATCATTTTCTTTGTCTTCACTATATATCACATCAACATCTTCATCCTTGCTGCATGACTTATCAACATTTTGTTCTTCTTTCTTGCTGGTCATGGCCAAAAAGAGTATCTCGTCTTCTGTATCAACACTTTGTATTCATCATTGCACTCTTCCGACGAGCTACTTTATTTCTTCAAGTATAGGCTCTTTTTGTGCGTGTGAAACATCTTTTTCTTATGATGGTTCTTAGCATGCTTCCTATCCTTTTTCTTTGTATACTTTTCTTCTTTATCATCACTAGAGTCACTGCTGTTTAGAGGGCATTTTGATGCATAATGTCCAGGTCTTCCGCAATTGAAACATTTGAATTTTCCTTTGTTCTTTACATTCCCCTTTTTCAACTTTCTTTTGAAGTGAGCATTTGATTCATCCGATTCACTACTTGAGCTTTCACTTGAAATCTTATTTTTGCTTTTACCCCTTCTAGATACCTTGAATGCTATTTCCTTCTTTGATTCATTTCCTCCAACCCGCATTTCATAAGTAGTAAGGATTCCATGCAATTCATCTTTTGTCAACGTATCTAAATCTTTTCTTTCTTCAATTGCAGATATTTTAGAATTAAACTTCATAGGTAGTGATCTTAAAATCTTTTCAACCACAAGACTTTCTTTAACTTCCTCACCAAGAGCTTGCATAGAATTGACAACATCATCTACACGATCAAGAAAAGTAGCTCTATTCTCATCTTCCTTCATGTGGAGACTTTCAAACATTTTCCAATGAGTTTGTAGTTTGGATTTCTTTACATTTTCAATTCCTTCATAAACATTTTTCAGCTTATCCCAAATATCCTTGGCCGATTTATAATGCATAACTTTTGAGAATATTGTTTCGGCAAGATTGCATAAAATTGCATGTTTTTCTTTGGCATTGTTTACACATTTTTTCTTTCCGGTTGTATCCGTTGGTGCGGTTTATGGCTGAGTATAACCATCTACAACTGATTGCCAGACATCGAAACCAATAGTCATGAGATAGGTTTCCATTTTTATACTCCAGTAGGCATAGTTTGTCCCATCAAACATTGGAGTTTTGTTTTGAAAGATCTCACCCATTGTGCTCCTTAAGATCTACCTTCAAGCTGTTAGGCTTTAGATAAGGCATCGGCTCTGATAACAATTGAAGAGCACAAAATATACTGAGGGGGGGTGTGAATCAATATTAATAAATTCACCAATTTAAAACTTTTACCCAAGCAATAACTTCAAATGCCAAAATGAACAATTATGAACACATTAACACAATGATTTACGTGGAAACCCATTGCGGGGGAAAACCACGACAATAAATGCTTTTATATAAATTTTGATCTTGTACAATGATTTGTAGGCTCCAATCTACTAGAGGCTACGACCTCTATGTTTATGAGCACCAACTCACTAGAAGCTACGACCTCTATATTTATGAGCACCAACTCACTAGAAGCTCCAACTCCCTCTACTTGTCTTCGTGAGCACTGACCCACTATACGCAAACTGTTCCACATTGATAATGTTGCTTGCTTCAAAAGATGATTGATCCTTTAATTTCACCAATTTCTCTTCTATTGTCGTTACTTCAATATTCTACTTTTTATCCTCTCATACTTGATAGTCTCAAATAATCTTATTTTATTTTTCACTCACATCAGATTTCTTATCAATACACACTTCGGAATTTTTATTTTTATTTTATTCCACTTATTCTTTTACTCTGCAATCTGGTCAATTTTCTCTTTCCTCATATGCACCTCAGCCTCGTATTACTTTTTCACATCTTACTTGATTTGAGAATAGAATAATCTTTATTTATATCTTACCATTTTAAAGTTGTGACTTTTCAAAAATGATAGGTCATATCTCTTTTTAAATAAATAGTACTCTCCTTTTAAATATAATCGCATCTCTTGATAATGAATAATTAATAGACCAAATTCTTCATAGTCTTCTAAAATCATTCTATAGTTTCGATTTAATCTAGTCCAACCTTACGCATGACTTAGTCATTGCATCCTTTAGGAACATTAATCGACGGAACAATCATATTCATCTTTCAAATATTTCATCCGTGTACGCTATTCTTCCAAAGGATCTTCATCTCGTTGAACTCCATGATGGCAAGGTTTTACTATTCATCTTATTTGTTTTTGCATTTCTTCGTCTTTGTACTACTGTTGCTTCCTTTATTGAATACGTCTTTTATTGGGATTTTGTTTCCATCGTCATCTTCTTTTGTATTTGCACAGCTTATTTGACTTCAACATTGATCCATAAACAATTGATTTGTATGCTATAAATCATCGTGAATCCTTCATCTGTCTGCTATTTCTCATCTTTGGCAAATATAATGTGATGCCTGTTGACCAGGGTTTATTTTTCTTGTTTGCTGAGGGTGTGGATTCATTGCAGAGGTGTCATGAGTCCTTCCTTTATGTTCATTATTTGTGCATGGCTCATATCTGTAGCTTTTATTAACAATGAGAATTAAATGCAGAAGTCTTTAGAGATATCAATGGATGTATATTGACTGTCGTGCATGATTGTTAAATACAGATTTACTGTCATCCTTCAGATTTTGTTTATACATTCAACAGACTCCATCTTGGTTGTAAACTTCATCATTTTTCAATATAGAATTTGATATCTTCTTTTCTTGGATATATACAGCACGTTCCAACGGTATTAATATTGTTTATTTGTTTTGAATAACCCTGTGAATACTGACGGCATAGTATTGGTTTGATGTTAATTCATACTGGTTTCAGTGTTAATTTTTATGCAAATATATTCAAAACTCTGATTGAAGTCTTTAAATATTTATCCTACTAACGCTGACTCAAACTTCTTCTTCTACGTACTCAAAGAACAGTTTGTTGTGCTTAGTCTGAACTTTGTCTTTCATTTAGTGCAGATCTCTGTTCAGTACTTGACTTCCATCTTTGTCTTCTTTTGACTTATCAGGCTCTTGCCGTACAAAGTTCTGCCTCAGGGACATTTCCCTCTTGCTCTAGACTTTCTATTGACTTATAGAATTATGTTTCCCATTGCTATTTAATGTGCTTCAAACAACTTAACTCTTTCAACATATCGTTGCTGCTTTGGATGTTAATTACTCTTCTATGTATTGTAGTCCTTACTATCACTTATGTGTGTCATTTCTTTATATTACCATTGTTCATGTAGGTTGTAACTTCTGCTCATTTTAACTACTGCTGAAGATTACATTCTTCATTGTTTGACATTGACGATATTGGCGTGGTTTGTGTTTTGAGTCCTTTCTAATGAGATCCTTTGACATCAATAACAATACTTCCATAAATATGGATTTTTTTAGGGTCTAAATCCAAGCAAGGTCATACGCAAGGAAGGAAAAATGGTGCATCCACATACCTTAACTTGTCCCTGCCCCCCATACCAGTACTGGAAACATAGATCTAAACTTATGTTCCATGATATTTCCGAGACCCTAAACACAAATACAAGCTCCACAAAGATCAAAGACAGGCTATTTTTGGGGATGAAATGGGTTAACAGCTAAGTTACCACATTTGCTCCTGAAAGGTAGAATTCGAGAGTTGGTTCACTGCAAAGTCAGATTCAGTTCAAATTCCCTCAAAATACTGCCAGTCAGGTAAATTCACTCAAAA
This sequence comes from Cupressus sempervirens, assembly GCA_028749045.1. Taxonomy (NCBI): domain Eukaryota; kingdom Viridiplantae; phylum Streptophyta; class Pinopsida; order Cupressales; family Cupressaceae; genus Cupressus; species Cupressus sempervirens. Next base: position 798,427,825 of record CM053793.1, read on the forward strand.
TTCTCTCAGAAGGACCCACTAAATGATTTTGGACAGAGGAAACTGGAACGAATTTGGGGCAAATTTAACTGAAAAAGTTATTTTCATTTGCTTTCAGAAGAAAAAAATTGTCAACTTATGTTTATTTGACCCTCCACCCCTAAAAGTGACCACTAAATAGACCAAAAAGCTTTTTTTTAATGTCATTTGTGCATTAGTGAATGAAAAGAAGAACTTCCTACCTCCATTTGTGTATGAACTTATTTGCTGCTGCACAAACACACACACACACAAACACACACACATATATATATTTATTCTTCTAAGTTACCACATTCACTCTCCAAACAGAAAAGCTGGAAGTCGATTTGCTGCTAATCCCGGTTTGGTGTGAATTCGCAGTAAATTCGCATGATAACTGCCACATTCGCTGCAAAGTCTGTGTAAAGGACCCTGTACAACTCTGCAGCGAATTTGACTGACTTCGAAAAATAGAATGTGAACCTGGGAAGACGTCAGAACAAATTTGTTACGAATTTGCTTTTTGGACTTTTAAATAAAAAAATTAAAGTTTTTTTTGGCAAGTCAAACCAGTTCGGCAGATAATTGTTAATAGTTTTTTGGCCTTATGAAAGAAAAAGCAGCTGACGTTTTTGTCAGAGCAGCCAACATCGTCCAACAGCAGACGAATCTTCATCAACTACAATAGCAGCTCCATCGACCACAGGTATGCGACGTGCAAGTGCATTTAATATTAATCACATGTTTAATAAATTAAATGTCAATATTATGCACAAGCATGTTTAATCGCGCTGAGAGGATATATAAATGTTTATATACATTAACATAATGCCTGTGCATTATCAATGCCTTAAAGGCACTGTAAACCGTTACTGCATACAGGGCCATTTTGTCTTCTAATTTTTTAATTTTACTGTAAACTGTAATTATTAAAATCTAATATATTAGCAATATTTATTATTTTACAAATTTGAAATTTACTGTTGTTTAGAATTTACTGTTATGTAAACTGTAATATTAATACAGTAGTAATATTTATTATTTTACAAAGTTGACCTTTAATGTTATGTAAAATTTAAAAATTGTAATGTAGTGCCATTTTTCTGTGACTGCAGACACATATTGAATGCAGATTTCAAACTACAGATATTTTTTGATACAGAATTATTTCAAGGAATGGTTGCAAGTGCTTCTACTACTGGAAACTTGTGCTTTAAAATAGACAGATGCTCTCCACTGTGGAAATCTGTCGAAAGGGTTCAACCAATGCCAGGTGGAGGAGGTTATCTGTGGATTTGCAGCCATCGCAAAGAGGAATTTAGTAGCTCTTATGGTAGAGTGAAAGTACATTTGTGCTTTGTTCCTCATAAAGGCATAAAATCTTGTACAGGGAAGCCAAGAGTTGACGGAGTGCTACCTAAAACCTTCCTTCCAAACCAAATTGTGAAACAATACATTCAAGAACAAAAGCAAGGAGATGAAGCTACAGGAGGGCAAATTCTTCTCGTCCGTTGTGAAGTGGAAGGGCTTCAAAGAAAGGAAAAATATCATCTATGTCTTCAACTACTAGTGGCAATAAACCAGCCGCAAAAGGCCATCCATTCTTGTGTCCTCATTTCAAAATGAAGCTAGTGCCATTGCTGATCAAGCCACAGCAAGATGTGTCTATGCAAATGAATAATTCATTTGATGTTATTCACTCACCATATTGGTGTTAGCACAAATGTTGATGGTATTTCTTTGGGGGAGTATCCTAAGCATTGTAAGAACATTTGAGAGATTAACATGTTGCATTTATTATTGTGTTTATTGTTTCTATAAAGACTGTGAGAGTAGCAAACAGACAACGAGGTCATACGGATTGAGTATTGATGATGAGGTCAAGCGCAATTGAGGATATGTTCTACAGTGTGCCCTGATAACGTGGACAAGTGCACGTGTAGGAAGTCGAAGATATGTGGACAATCTTGCTAAGGCCTTTCAATAGAGTACCCATATTAAATTTGAATGCATGCTCATGTCATATTTGGACACTAAAAAACAATTACATAATTTTCCTGCCTTCATCATACACAAATGTACAACACACTTTAGCAATCCAACATTTTAATTGATTACACAAAAGAAGTTAACCTAACAACTCATAAGCTTTTGGTAATCATGAATATAACTTCAATATTCTTTGTGTTACTATGGATGTCTTCTATTGCGATTCTTCAAAGCTGTATAGATGTGATCCATTTGAGTTCCTTGTTTTGAATGTATTTTGATTCCAAATACATCTAAAATTCCTTATGTATCTCTATCTCAACCAAAATCTTCATCTTATTAGTATCAATATTTTAAATTCCATATGTACAATTCTATAATACCAAGAATGTATAATTAAAATGTAATATAAATTGCAGTTTGATTTTTACTTATAAATATTTTCTCCTCTCTCTAGCATCAATTGAAAAACCTCATGGTGGTGCTTTTATAGTTTCTTACATATCTTCTAATCCCAAATTCAAAAAAAATGATAATCTACTAGCTTTTCACTTTATAGTTCAACGTTTTGGCTCATTGATTCTCAGTCTTTGTCTCACCCAATATATTATTATCATCATTCTATTCTTTATATATATCATTTTCTATAAGTTAGTAAATATAAAGATAATATTCTATACATTTTACATATAATATACATATTGTAATACTTATAAATAAAAAATTGTATTTTTTAAATTAGATATAATATATATTATTGTTATGCTTTCTCATGACAACAAATGTAGTCTTGCCATGGGAGATATTGTTACAAGATTCAAGAAGAGTTGGCAGATTAACGGATTTCCGGATGATTGATTGATAAACAGAGGAACAAATGTAGTCCTTATAAAGAATTACAAGGAAGTTGTTTCTAAAAGAAACAACGTAGACTGAAGACGGAATTAGAAACAAAACTAGAGACAGGATAGGAAACATTCCTATCTGGACTGAAGAAAAAAGAGACGAGATAGGAAACATTCCTATCTAGACTGAAAGACGGACTACAAACAAGTAGTTGACTATTATAGAAAGTATAAGATATTATCTTAATACCCTCCCTTAATGGTCAACGTACGGATGTCGGAACATTCTGTGATAACTGAGACCCTCCCTGGATCTACAGAATGTGGAAACCAAGAAGCTTTGCCAGAAGAGTGCTATGACTCAAAATAAGTTGCAATTACAAAACTTCGTTTTTGTGGAAAAAACGGTAAAACCCAAAATCTCACGCAACCTTGCGTATTACAGACAACTTGAAATGATTTTTGAAGAGAAAATCAACAAACCCAGAAAAAATAGGAACAAATTCAGAAGGTGAAAAATGCAGCTTCGCCTTGATCAGGAAGCTCGACAACTTGTGTTGTTGGCTGGGAAGCATTTTGCCTTGCTTGGGCAGCCAAACGTTTCCGGCACTCGAATTTCATATGGCCGAACTTGTGACAGTAATTACACTGTACATTTTGCTTCGTAGAGCCATCCAAGGATTGAGCAGAAGGTTGATGCTGGGAACGCTGAGAAAACTGATGGTTGCCAATGTTCTGTTGAAAGGATTTTGCAACAAAGGCTTGCTCAGTGGAGGTGGAACTGGAGCTGCTACCAAACTGTTGTTTCCACCAATCTTGTTGAAGCAGCAGGGTGCAGAGATCAGTGAACTTTAGATCAACACCAGTAGATGTGATGTTGAGAGTCTCGACTCATAGGATTTTGGTAAACTCCGAAGAGTAATTACCACAATATCCTCTTCCTCCATCTTGCGACCGATGGCAAGTAACTGATCACGGATTTCCTGAATCCGATTCAGGTGTGCCTGGAGCGAGGTGCGCTCATCCATGACAATAGAAAACAGAGTGTTTTTCAGAAAGAAGGCTCTGCTCTTGTCGGAAGTCTCATGAAGACCTTTTAGATGTGTCCAGATTTCGGCAGCTATCTTGCCGGATGGAATCTGAGAAAGCTGGTCATCAGCTACGGATAGTTTGAGAAGCATTACTGCCTCCCGATTGTTTAGATCCCATGTATCTTGATCAAGACCCGGAGAAGTCGGACGCTGCTTAACACCCAGAACAAGTTGATCGGTGTTTCGATATTCGAAGAGGCTAGATACGTCACTTCCAGTTGCAAAATACAGTCCACACGCGGGTTTCTCCAGCCGCACCAGTCGCGCAATACAAACGCACCTGTCGTGAAATGCCTAGGTCGCGTGTGTATATAGCCGAGCACAAAGTATAACCAGTCACAAAATGCATAGGTTGCGTGAGAGGCTTTCGAAATAACCAGGTCGCGAGGAGAGATGGAGACAACACACGTTTGAAATAACTACAACATAGGTCGCATTCAAAAAAATAACTGGGTCGCGTTCGAAAAATTGCAGACGACCGAAAGAGGCGGATCACCAGAGGGTATCAACTCGCGCAAGGGTGACTGATTATGTCCAGAACACGCGATTCCTTAACGCGAGCACGATACCAAAAGACCGAAGAATAGATCGCGAAAAAAATCTACCAGATAATTTTGAAAAACAAAATTATGATGTTATAGCTCTGATACCATGTTACAAGATTCAAGAAGAGTTGGCAGATTAACGGATTTCCGGATGATTGATTGATAAACAGAGGAACAAATGTGTTCCTTATAAAGAATTACAAGGACATTGTTACTTTAATAACGTAGACTGAAGACGGAATTAGAAACAAAACTAGAGACAGGATAGGAAACATTCCTATCTGGACTGAAGAAAAAAGAGACGGGATAGGAAACATTCCTATCTAGACTGAAAGACAGACTACAAACAAGTAGTTGACTATTATAGAAAGTATAAGATATTATCTTAATAGATATCTCCTACTTATCAATTGGTGAGCTTAAGGGGCTTTCTAACGAATGGTTCACAAGGTACAACACTTGTTGAAGTTTTGCAAATAGAGTTACAAAAAGAGTGGGTTTAACTATGGAGTAATACTTTTATGTCTATTACCTTCTAAACCATTTACATAGATCATATCTGTGAGGTGACATTTATGTTGGAGAAGTTAGTTAATTAATGTAATCTTTTTTCTCAAGGGGTGTTTGGTTGTTGCATCATTTGAATGATGTTAAAATTAATTGTTATTTATTTTAAAATTGTACAAAAAAATCTAATGTTTGACAATCTACAACAGCTAACCCTACATTATGTGTTGTAAAACTTTTCACTTTTCTTTTGATATTAAAGAATTGAGCATCTAAAAATTTATGTCTGTCTATATTTGTTTCATCTGTCTTGTTATTTTGTCGCAGTTAGAAAATAAGAGGAACTTTGGTTGAGCACATCCAATTGGCTAAGCATTTGTCAATGTTCATTTTTTAATAGGGGGACTGAAGAATTTATAAGTAAAAAAATCTTTACTAATTCTCTCAAAAATGAGATATGGATGTTGTTAACTGAAGTCCAATAAAATTTATGCCTACATCTAATAAAGAGTTTGATCCTTAATAATGCTATAAAAACATCTGAACTTAGACATGAACAATATTTTCAAATTAACATGAGTCTACTTTTTAAATAAAATGTGTTTTCTCATATTTTTATCTAGATTTATAATAAAATTCAGACGAAACAAATATTCGTGATAATAGGATTTGGGTATTATTATTGGTGTCTTTCAGATTTTTTATATTACATTATATTTTCATCCACATTCAGAAGCATCTGACATGTTAATTCCGGCAGGTTATTCTCATCTAATATAGACTGTCAGTTAATAATCTGAAAGTTTTTGTATTATTTATGGTGCTGGGGCCATTAGTACAATGGTGGTAATAGAGAAAATGGAAGATTAAAACTGTTTCCCTGGATTGATATTTTCCATAAGAAAACACACTGACAACAAAAACTTCACGGTAATGGTGGACGGTCCTTACAAAATCTTCACATGTGCACCAGATTTTTTGCCCGTGATATCAAATTAGCCATCTAGAGCTCCTTTATGATCCCATGACCTGCAGAGGTCTCCGCACCCCTTAACTTATGATCAGCACACTCAGGTGCCACATAGCACAAGGTCCCAATTGTGCTTGGGGTGCTGCTCGTGCTCATGCGATTACCATCATATATAGTGGCGCTGCGGCTGTAGTTTTGTCTGCTCAACCAATCTCTGTTTTGACTGCAATATTTGGCAAATTTGTTCTCCTTCATTATGTCTTGCTCCCACCATTCTTACTCTTCTTTTTGCTCAATTCCTCATATAGCATTCCTCCTGCCACCACTCCCTGCCCTATCGACCGATTTCCAATTTCTCCCTTTCTTCCAGCCTTGTCCACCATTGGAGGCTGTCTTTTCTCATCCATTCTGTGATTGTTTTAGAAGATGTTACATTTTATTTTTTAACCAGTTCTTTTAATAAGATTTAAAATTTGGGCTAATTAATGTCTTCAAAACTTAGCCATGGGTAAATCATTCACAGCATTGAAACTGTATATTAAATTATATCATATGCAGTGCACGTCGGGAAACATATACACAGCTTCCCATTTCAGTAACATTCCAAAAATTTAAACAATTTGCAGAAACCCAGTAATGTCAACCCAGGACACATGCCCATTCATCATCAATCTAGATGTAAGTTTTTTGCAAATTCTGAAGATATAATACCGATGGACAATTAATACCTTGCTGCAAATCGATCTACTACAATTCTGGACTGAATGTTACTGTTCTGGAAGTCTGCAATAAATTCTGAAAATTATAATTTATTTCTGTACTAAATTGACAAGGAGCAGGTTGCTAGAAGAGCAGACTTAAGATTGTATTGTGTTATCTATACACAATCTTGCTCCTACTTATATATTAACCAAGGGACTTGTCTTTTCATAAGACACAACCCCATCTGGGTCGGCCCTCCATGAAACAACCTACTCCTCTACAAATGAGCGCCCTTGTCCATTAACTAATAGTTAATTATTAATTAACTACAATAGTCAAATACAAGGCATATAAATATGCCTAGCAAATCACTGATCTGTTCTAGGGAGATGTATTTATCATGAGGCCATATATGAAGGAAATTACATGCATTTTAGATCTGTCTAATCTGAAAAATCAGAACATTAATATGATCAAGTTATCAGGATGTAACACTAAATAGATTGTTAATTTGTTAAAAACAGAAAAATAACTTCATCAAGAATAAAAGTAGGCTGAAAAGAAATATCTCTAAGGATGTAAGAAATGTTCAACAAAATGTTGTATCTGTCAGTAAGAGAGGTTATTGCATGTACAAAAATATCATAGGCAAAGGCACTCACAGCATCTTCTGCAGAAAGAGGACGATCATTTGACGATTCTCCCCCACATAAATTCATAATTCCTCCATGTTGCCCAGATTTATCTCCATTATTTTTTTCAGATCCACCATATGACCGGAACTTGTATCTTGGAAGAAGGCTAATATCCTCCTCAGATGCTCCTTCCTGTTTACAGTGCAATACCATCAACAAGTTATACCTTGAAGTGAAAGAGAATCCACTTGATACAGGTACCACAAATTTAGTCAAAGAAAGCAAAACATAAAAATTAAATATATTAATACTTTCACTACCATTCCCTTTTTCCTGGGGAGAAATTGAGATGCAGACTATAGAATTCACAAAAAATCAAATCATCAATAGTTCACTATATAGATGATCTCCTCTCCCTCTTTTTTCCCTTCTAATTTTTCTATTTCAATAGAAAACTTGTAAGTGGGATAATTATAACAATAAGATATTACTAAACCATAGAGAAAACCACTATTTCTGTAATTAAAATAATAAGAAACAGCATATTTATATACTGTCTATAAATCAACAACATCAAATTAGTATCCATGAATGATTACAAACTATATGAAGCTACAATGATTGGCCAATCGCAAAATGTCATTGACAGTCAAGGATGCCTACTAAGTACCTTTATTAAAAAGCAGAAATAAAGACGAGATGCCACAAAAGTAAAGTCTAAAAGACGGGATACGACTTATGAGCAGAATGATAGAATAAAAGTACAGAACAGTTGTCATGTAAGTATGCTGTCCTAAGAAAAAATCTTACCCACAACCCAAAGTTCATTCCATGTTTGGAGAATAACATTGGCTGTAGAATATGGGGGTATAAAATAGTCTAATCCTGTGCACCCATGTGAAAATTACATTATAAGAATTCCTCATAAAATGTAAAGATATGTCCATATTTCATATGTTGAGGACCACTATATAGTTTGGCCAATGAGAAAACCTGTTGAGAAGAAACCGAAAGAAAAAGCACATGTCAATGTGTGAATTATCTGACTACTATATGTGCCATAGAAATGGGACAGCGAACGTGGTTTTTTAAGATCTCTCATGCTTCATTTACCAAAAGTTTCCATTGAGTCATGTTATGGAGAGTGAATTTACTACAGTGGAGGACCAGAATAAAATTTCCAAAAGTCCATACGAAATTACTTTTTAAAACAGGACCAGTTCAGAAAAAAGATACTTTCATTCAGATGGTGATTGAGTATAAATCATAACATCTTTTGAAGAAAAAAAGAGACAAGATTAATCAGGTTTTGTTTTGTTTTCATTTTCATTTATAGTAAATCAATGTAGATACACTAAGCAGAGCACAACATAGCATTGCAAATACGATAAGTACAAAGTCACAAACCATAAAAGTAAAATACCATTCTTAAGAATTTCTACGCAAACTCTAAACAATCTAGACCGACTGGAGAATGCCAGCAAGCAGAGCACAACATAGCATTGGAAATAAGATAAGTACAAAGTCATAAACCATAAAAGTAAAATACCTTTCTCAGGAATTTCTACACAAACTGTATACAATCTATACAGGCTGGAGAATGCCAGCACATCCAAACAAAATAATAATAGCATAGTTAGAAAACTCAGCAAGTCATTCACCAAGACTCATGAATCCTGTGGCTGGTCGAATCAACTCACCACAAACTTGTGAGCTGAATTGTTTACCGTACAAGGTAAAAGGATACTTATCACATGTAGTAGAGTAAGATATAACACAGAAAAGATATTTTATTCATATATGCAATATGCACTCCAATGCTTACAATCTGATTATTAAGATTACAATGATGTTTCAAAGTCCCTTCCGGATGGTGTACATATACTTTCCCGAAGGGGTGACTCAACCGTCATACGCTCTTTCGGATACAATTCTACCCGTCAGCTACAATATAGAATTTACCACCAACATCATCCCCCCAAAAAAGTAAAGTCGCCTCCGGACAACAAAATAAAAATCTCAAATTTCACTCAAACAATTGATTACATCCATGTTTAGATACTAAGAAGAGGGATGTGTCCCTGGTGTAGTGATCGTTTGTGCCCTAAGCTTGTTCAACTTTGCTTGTAGCTTATACGCTTGCTCCTTCCAAACTTTCAATTCTGCCTCAGCCTCCATTTGAAGCTCCAAAGCTGACTGCATCATCCCAGCAATCTCTCCCAGCTCTCTCTCTTTCTCCGCTACTAATTGTTCCTTCTTCGCTAACACCTTCTGCAGCTGAATCTGTCTGGCTATCAAGGTTGCCCTCTCAGATTCCCAGACTACCCTCTCCACAGGTAGCCTGGTAGCTGACTCCTCTCGAGCCCTCTCTGCTGCTACCTGATATGCTTGGCTCCTTCGAAGGGTGCAATATGCATCCCTATGTATCTCGACTATCTCCTAAGTCAAAACCTCCACTCAGCTCTCCACACCTGGATCTCTCATGGTGGCCCAATCCTGGCACATCTCTGCAGTCTCCACACTCGGCCATCCCTGTTCCTCAAAACAAACTGTAAAGGCCGTCAGACATCCTAACTTTATGAAGGATACCACTCTCTTCAACTGCTTTACCACTGAGTCCAAAGCCTGTATCTCTGCAGAGGCCACTACCTGGAGAGCCCAGGTCGCTAGAGCCACTATATCAGTGAAGAATGCCTCTCTCATCAGTGTTACTGGCACTACTGGAGGCTACTGCTGCACACCCATAGCCCTCTCTACTGTTTTTGCCATCAACTCAACAACGCTATGTGGTAGTCAATCATTCTGTTCTGGCCCATCCACCTGTGCCTGTAAAGGGTCTTCCTCTGGAACTACTTCTTGCGTAGGTGTATGCATGTATGTAACTCGAGGCACTGGGGTACGGTGGAACCTCGTACTCAGGTACGTGCTCAACTTCTAGGTTTTGCTCTCTCAGTCTAGCTCAAGCAATGCTAACAATGTCATATCCACCATAACCACTGCATCTGAACTCGGCGTCCTCCAACCATCACCTGTCGGTATCTCCATTACTCCTCCCTAAGTTTTTCATCTCTGCATCAAGTGCAAGTACCTCATCCCCAGCCTCTGGTAAAACCTCGCAAGCAAGCTCCATCATTACCTCTGGAACAATTGTCTCTGTTGGTGGCAGATGTGCCTCTGTTAATGCCTCAGGAATAGCTTGTGTCTCCGCTGCGGGCTGAATCGCAACTGAAGTCGGAGTTATCACTACTAGTTGCCTGAACTGACCAAACCCTGGGATGCCATGTATACCTACGAAAGCCAAGTGTGTGGTCGCTGAAAGTGTAGGCCGTGGGAATCTCAACGGTGTAGCTGTAATTACTTCTACCTCCTCATCCTCTTCCTCCTCCCCATCGGTCCACTTTCCTCAGAAGAAGTCTCCTCACAACCACTGTCAGTATTTCCACTATCTAGTCTCGGTCGTTTCTATCCGACCGTGGTCTTGGTGCCAAGTGTATCAAGATGTCTCCACTGCATAATCGAGGGTTCGCCTGGTGCGAGTGGTCCCGGTTTGGTCTCCAGTACATCGTTGGGAATCATCCGCGTTGATGCCTCCAAGAATAGCCCTGTGGCATAAAGCGACATGTAGAATGTCTTGTGTTGTAATGTCATAAATTCATACATTTGTTCTGCCAACAATGCAACCTAGTCGCACACTCTTCCATGCAAAATCTCGTTCATCATCGCCACCTGTGGGAATGAAATGTCTGAGAAATGAAATGTCTGAGACGCGACTAGAGCCTGTGAGGTGACTCTTCACAGCGTCCATAAGACAACGTCATGACCTTCCTGCACGTTGGATTTCTTCAATCCTCTACCCCTCGATGTGTTCATGAGAGCTTCTTGCTCTGCCTATGTCAAACCCCCACATACCAGCTATATCAATTGTGTCTTTACCTCCCGACTCAACTTTTTTGGTTTGCTATCTATTTTCCTTCCCACTTGTGTATAACCAAGTATCCTGAATACCCGTGTGAAGTCCGCCGGTCTAAATGATATCACCAAGTTGCAACCAAGGTAAGCAAATGTACTGATTCGAGAGAACCTATCATACGTTTCTATCATGAGGCGTAAAAACACTTCATAATCTCTTATACAGAATACAGGCATTTATGTTACCCACTCAACCTGTGCCTTCTGAATGATTGCCTTCGTTGGATGGTTATTAGGTGTCTCCTACCACCACTTATTGCATTCTGCTCCATTCAATCCTTCAAATGCAACATTCTGAGCTGTGGGATTATCCGTCACTGCCAACTGTGTTGGTTGCTTCACTTTCTTTTTGCTTGGTCCTGTACTTGTTCCTCCTGCTACCAAGACTCCAGATGACAAAGTCTTTACATTCCTATTCATGGTTGCAGTTGTCATTGAATCTTCGTCCAATTTCTTTTTCCAAGCTCTCTTGTCGGCTGAATGCATAAATGCCACTTATTTGTTGTTTTTCTTTGAAGAGATAAAAACCGTTAGGTCAATTAATCCCACCTCATCACATTCTACAGTGCACCTTTTCTTCTTAATGGTACAACTCTATAACTTGAGATCCATTCTACTGTATGGCTGCTTCTCTTTGTGTTTCCATTAATTCCGTACGATACACAATATAGTTGTGTTTTGATTGCTTATGTTTTCTTTATAACCCTTGAAGTCGTGCTAGGATGTCGTACGGTGTACGGTATTAACTCTCCTTCATATGCTATTCACCTTGGTCGTGTCGTACAATGGTTGCTTCGAATCCCAAGCCGTATAGTGGTATTTCAGTATTCCTTTAACAAGCTATCTCTTGATAGGTCGTACGGCTCTGTTTTGTGGTGACCGTATGGTGGTTTCAAGTGTCCTGACTCTGTCCTTCTATCACCGCCATAAGGTGTGCTTCATATAGCGCCTGCCTTCTATCGTACGGTCGTACGGTCATGTTTCTCCTTCCACACGTGTATGTATGGTCAAATTTCCCTTTCAACATGTGTCTATTTGCTCTAAATGCTCCTTAGTATGCCATAATTGTTACATCCCAAATTTTGACCTAATTTGAAGCATAGCCATTAAGGTTCACATGAAGTCAGTTGGCAGTTTAATTTGTTATAATCTGGCAAAATGGTAAGATAGATAGTCATTATGATTTCATGTCATGTCCCCTTCTCCGCGCTAGTGTCGGCGCCGAGTTAATCTATCTCTGCATCCGGATAGATTAACGGCATCAATCAGGATGTTTTACCAGTCACATGGAGAACTTTAATTTAAAGGTTTATCTGATATTAATTTGGACATTCAGTTATAAAGTCACTTTATGTTTATTAAAGTTTTACTTTATAAAGTGACTTAAGTCACTACAGGACGAAACAGTGGGTTTTATCCCACATATCTCATGCCAACTCTTTTCCCTCACTTCGAGGTTATAAAAGGGAGAGCCTACATTGGGATTGGCACCATGAAGTTGATATTAAATGTTCAGATAAATATTCTGGTTGCTTGAATGTGACTGGGTAATTCTTAAGGACGAAATCCCTTAAGAGTATTGGTGGTTTTGGACGCAGCCCCATAAACTGCCACCTTAGCATTAAATAAGAATCACAATAGTGCATGTTTGCGATTCAAGGACAGTCTATCACGCCGGTTAACAGCAGGCGTTAGAGGAACCCGAGTCTCAGTCTTCACTGGGGTTGGGTAAGCAGCAGTCATCTAATTCTCAGTAGCTGGGCGGTCGCGTGACAAGGAATGAGTGGCGTCTAAGGGGAATCCACGACCGGCGGAAGCAGTGTATAGAATGGAGAATACGTGGGTGATAAGCTTCTGAAACGGCGTCTATTCTGCCTCATATCGGGTCTGAACTTCCTCATTTATATTGTTTAAGACCACAGCACGCAGCAGCTTACCTGCGTTCATCACTGGAGGGACCTTCACCCCGAGTTTCAGGTTGCACATACGCCCACAAGTAACAGAATCCAGGTGATTGTATCGACTCTCATAGCGTGGAGGGGCGTCCGCAGTTCAGCGCCAAGTTGGAGTGGTTTACGCAATGTGAAGTCTCTCACATCGAAGGTCGGGTAATTCGATGCTCTGTGGCAACCGGAACGCCCACGCAGTGTAGGGAACTACTCACAGGTTCTTATTTATCCCTGTTTGCTTAAATCATGACTGTAATGTGAACCTTAAGTCAGTATTTTGGTTACGGTGATTCTTGCTTTAAACACAGGATTCTAAACTGTCTCCTTAATATTCTGAGTGATTAATTATTTTCATGTAATCAATGAGAGAAGGTTGCCAACTGTTTGAATAAATACCCGCATAGCAGAGTATAGGGGGGGGGGGCTGGATCATTAACAGTCTGGAATTTTATATATCTTATCTTGTTTTGAAATAATGAAGAATGTTATACTGGCTCTGCCTAGTTGAGACAATCATTACAATATACCAGAACAGTCCCAGGTGTACGTGATCCGTTTTTTTTTTATAGAATTTATCAGGGTCCTTTCAGCAGATTGGCTGTCCATATAAGGTTCAGCTTATTACAGTGGTATCAGAGCTACAGGTCCTGCCAGCCTGTGGAAAACTTTATTTGCAGATTTATGAATGAGTAAAAGGCAGTATACATTCCGTCATCTTCAGCCGGAAAGGACTGAGTCTTCAGAACGTTTGGTAGTGGAAGACAGTTATTCGGTTGATGAGGCTATAAGCTTTGGACCGGAAATCCAGGTTGAACAAACGATTAGAGCTGAACAGGTTCAGGAACAAGTACAGGTTTCTCCTATGGCACATAATGAGGAAGCAAGGGACAGGGAAGTAATGGAGACCATGCGAGCTATCAGGGAAGGACAAAATAACATTGCTGCAGCATTACAACAGCTCACAGGTGCCATGCAGCAGTTAGCTCCTGTTAATAGGAGAGCACCCAGCCACCATAGTGGGGGTAGTAGTATTGCAAGAACACCCCGTTCAGCAAGGACACATACTCGGAATACAGATAGGCCTTTGATGCCTGTTTTTGTGGGAAATAACGCTGAAGAAGAAGTGGCACATCCTGAAACTCCAGCCTTGTTAGCTGATAATGTTATAACTACTTATGATGAGTGGGACTTACTTCCGGATCAGATCAAGCAAAACCTGAACTTTAACCAATATTTGAATCAAAAGAGGGAAGCTGAAAAAATCCGTCATGATAGAAGGCCCAGGATGCAGAACAGGGATCTTAAACATGCTATGAATAAATTAACACTTCCCACGTTTGATGGCAGCAATAAAACTACAGCGAGAGCATGGATTCACAAATTAGATACTTATCTGACTCTCAAACCCATGGCAGAAACAGAGGCTATCAGATTTGCTACAATGCATCTTGAAGGAGCAGCCTATGATTGGTGGCACCACGGTCTAGTTACTCAAGATCACGGACTCATCACTTCATATGAGGTTTTCAGCTCCAAGCTGATTACCCGTTTTGACAGGAAAGACATAGAGGTTTACTACAGAGATTTGGCTCAATTACGACAGAGTGGGACTCTGGATCATTATATAGATGAGTTTCAGCGGATCTCAGTAATGGTACCTGACATGTCCGAGCAACGCAAGGTGATGTTATTCACAGAAGGGTTACAGGACAGATTTAGAGGTTTGGTCAAAGTCCTAAAACCAAACACCTTGGATGACGCCATTAAGATGGCTCATGATTTGGACACTCCTTCATTACCGCAGCCTCCTAAGAACTCTTATAAGGGATCCACTTCTTATAAGGGGAACAAAAAACAGCAGAAAACAAATACTCCCAGATTGGATTTTGAGTCACGTAATGAATTAAGGAGGAAGAAGTTATGTTTTACTTGCAGGGAGCCTTGGACTCCTGATCACCGATGCTTGGGAAAGGGCAAAATCCACTATATTGAGATCCATTCTGAAGAGGAGGAAGAGGTAGAAGAATCACGGGAAGTGGACAGCAGTAGGGGTAGTGAAGATGAGAAGGAAGATGAAGAACCGATGGGTAAAGTTAGGAAAAAGGAACAAACTACTCCTGAGCAATCTCCAGTTTTAGCTACCCTATCTAGTGATCCAGCATGTCATCCTTTCAGGGTGAAAGGGGTTGTTAGAGGCCAGCGCATTATTTGCCTTTTAGATACAGGAGCTTCGCATAATTTCATTAGCACACAGATGGTATCTAGGAGGGGATTACAAACAGCGGCCATACCTGAGTTTGATGTTAAGGTAGCGGGTGGAGATGTTTTGAGGTGCACAAAGAAGGTAACCGGGCTTCAGATTCAGTTTGATGGTTATCTTCTAGATTCTGATTTTTATGTGGTTGATCTGGATGGGTTGGATGCTATTTTGGGCAGACAGTTGCTGAGTACTCTTCGTAGGTATACATTTGATCATGTGACTATGCAGTTGGAGTTTCTACAGGGTGATAAATTGGTGATCCTTAAAGCTATTTCTGATAGCAGCCCCAGGATGATTTCAGCTCACAGGATGGAGGCTATATTGAGACATGAGGATTTAGAGTGGGCCACTCAGTGTTTTATCTCGTCCAAGGAGATTCAGGGTACAGGACAGCGATATCACTGTGACATCCAGACAGTTATTGACAAGCACAGGAGAGTCTTCGAGGATATTCCTCCTGGGATTCCTCCAGATAGGGGATTCAAGCATATTATTGAGCTTGAGGAGGGGGCTAAACCTGTTATTACTACACCTTATCGTCATCCTAGACATTACAAAGAGGAAATAGAGAAGACGATTAAGGAGCTTTTGGATATGGGACACATCAGACCCAGCTCTAGTCCCTTTGCATCTTCAGTAGTATTGGTCAAAAAGAAGGATGGCACCCTTCGGATGTGCATCGATTACCGTGCCCTGAACAAGAGAACTATCAAGAACAGATATCCGATTCCCCGAATTGATGAATTGTTAGATGAGCTACATGGGGCAGTTTATTTTTCCAAGATAGATCTTCGCTCGAGGTACCATCAGATCCGGGTCCGGAAAGAAGATGTGCACAAGACAGCGTTCAGATGCCATTACGGACATTATGAGTTCTTGGTGATGCCTTTTGGGCTCACTAACGCACCAGCCACCTTCCAGTCTTGCATGAACCATATTTTTAAGAAACAGCTAAGGAAGTGTGTTTTAGTATTCTTTGATGATATATTGGTTTACAGCAGAACTTGGGAGGAACACATACAGCATTTGGAGGAGATTCTTAGCATATTAGAGGAGAACTTTTTATTTGCGAAGGAATCTAAGTGCGAGTTTGGGTTGACTGAGATTCTCTACTTGGGTCATGTGATTGGAGTTGAGGGAGTTAAGGTGCACCAGGAGAAGATCCGAGCGATATTGGATTGGCCACCACCGAAGGATGTATCAGAGTTACGTGGTTTTCTAGGTCTTTGTTCATATTACACGCGGTTTGCCAAGGGGTTTTCACAGGTTGCTGCACCCCTTACGGATTTGACTCGGAAAGGGGCTTTTTCTTGGATAGAAGAGGCTATGGCAGCGTTTGATAGGCTGAAGCGGGTGATGAGTTCATGCCCAGTACTAGCACTTCCGGATTTCTCGAAGCCCTTTGTTCTAGAGTGTGATGCATCGGGAAGCGGAATAGGGGCAGTGTTGATGCAGGACCGGCACCCCATCGCTTTTGAGAGCAGGAAACTACGAGGCAGCGAGATATTGTATTCCACATATGATAAAGAGATGCTGGCCATAATGCATGCATTGGCAAAATTTAGACAGTACTTGGTGGGAAGTAAATTTACAGTCAAAACAGATCATAACAGCCTACGTTACTTCCTTGAACAGAAAGAATTGAACGAAAGACAGCAGAAATGGGTCAGGAAGATACAAGCGTATGATTTTGACATCGAATATATCAAAGGGAAAAATAATACTGTTGCGGATGCTCTTTCTCGTAGGCCACCAGTGCTGGATTGTTACACCATTTCTGAAATTTCAGCGGATTGGAGATCACAACTACTAGTGGAGTATTCCAAAAATGCACACGCTTGTCAGATTATGGATGGTATACTTCAGGATGAGAGGTACAAGGTGCTGAACGATATCATTTACTATAAGGACAGAATTTACCTAGTACCTGATTCTAAATTAAAGGAGGATATTATGCGCACCTTTCATGATGCACCAACAGCAGGGCACCCAGGGTTTTTCAAAACCTACAAGCAAATCAGAGAAAGATTCTCCTGGAAAGGGCTCAAGGATGATATTCTTCAGCATGTTAGAGAGTGTCCGACTTGTCAGCAGAACAAGTCAGAACAGGGATTTCCGGCAGGATTGCTTCAGCCTCTTCCCATTCCAGCCCAAAGATGGGAAAGCATCTCTATGGATTTCATTACCGGGTTGCCGAGGGTCCAAGGTAGGGATTGCATCCTCGTAGTGGTGGACAGGTTGACCAAATATGCACATTTTTTCGCGATATCAGCAGATTGGTCAGCTTCTCAGGTGGCTGAATTGTTTTTCCGAGAGGTTTTTAGACTCCATGGTTTGCCCAAAACCATTGTGAGTGACAGAGACAGCAAGTTTCTCAGCACCTTTTGGCAGGAGATTTTTAGATTAACTGGTACAGAATTGACTCCGAGCACAAGTTACCATCCACAGACTGATGGGCAGACCGAGATAGTGAATAAGTGGGTGGAAGGTTACTTGAGGAACTACATTGCAGGACAGCAGAGAGCGTGGGTCAAGTGGCTGTATTTGGGAGAACACTGCTATAATTCCACCTATCATATGTCCATTCGGATGACCCCTTTCCGTGCTCTCTATGGTTACGAGCCTCTCTCTTTTGTTGATTTGGCATTATCAGACAGCAGGGCACCGTTAGCCAGAGATTGGATTGAGGAGCAGCAGGATATCCTTCGAGCACTCAGGGATAATATCCAGCAGGCGCAGAATCAGCAAAAATTGTACGCTGATCGGCACCGTACCGAGAGAAGTTTTGAGGTTGGGGATAGAGTTTTCCTACGTCTACAGCCTTACAGACAAAGCTCCTTAAAGAAGAGTGGATCCGAGAAACTGAAGCCCAGATTTTATGGACCATACTCTATCACCAAGCGGGTAGGAGAAGTTGCTTATGAGCTAGAGCTGCCAGGTGACAGCCGGATTCACAATGTGTTTCATGTTTCGTGCCTCAAGAAAGCTGTGGGACAACGAATTATGCCCTCTGAGATTTTACCCCCGCTTGATGAAGAGGGTAAGCTTATTTTGATGCCGGAAGAAGTAATTGAAAGCAGAGAGAGGAAGCTGCGAAACAGAACTGTCAGGGAATTTCTAATTCGGTGGAAGGACTTGCCTTATGAGGACGCCACATGGGAGGGCGAGTCTATATTGCAGCATCCAGCTTTGAGATTGCTTGAGGGCAAGCAATCCCGGGAAGGGAGGACTGTCATGTCCCCTTCTCCGCGCTAGTGTCGGCGCCGAGTTAATCTATCTCCGCATCCGGATAGATTAACGGCATCAATCAGGATGTTTTACCAGTCACATGGAGAACTTTAATTTAAAGGTTTATCTGATATTAATTTGGACATTCAGTTATAAAGTCACTTTATGTTTATTAAAGTTTTACTTTATAAAGTGACTTAAGTCACTACAGGACGAAACAGTGGGTTTTATCCCACATATCTCATGCCAACTCTTTTCCCTCACTTCGAGGTTATAAAAGGGAGAGCCTACATTGGGATTGGCACCATGAAGTTGATATTAAATGTTCAGATAAATATTCTGGTTGCTTGAATGTGACTGGGTAATTCTTAAGGACGAAATCCCTTAAGAGTATTGGTGGTTTTGGACGCAGCCCCATAAACTGCCACCTTAGCATTAAATAAGAATCACAATAGTGCAAGTTTGCGATTCAAGGACAGTCTATCACGCCGGTTAACAGCAGGCGTTAGAGGAACCCGAGTCTCAGTCTTCACTGGGGTTGGGTAAGCAGCAGTCATCTAATTCTCAGTAGCTGGGCGGTCGCGTGACAAGGAATGAGTGGCGTCTAAGGGGAATCCACGACCGGCGGAAGCAGTGTATAGAATGGAGAATACGTGGGTGATAAGCTTCTGAAACGGCGTCTATTCTGCCTCATATCGGGTCTGAACTTCCTCATTTATATTGTTTAAGACCACAGCACGCAGCAGCTTACCTGCGTTCATCACTGGAGGGACCTTCACCCCGAGTTTCGGGTTGCACATACGCCCACGAGTAACAGAATCCAGGTGATTGTATCGGCTCTCATAGCGTGGAGGGGCGTCCGCAGTTCAGCGCCAAGTTGGAGTGGTTTACGCAATGTGAAGTCTCTCACATCGAAGGTCGGGTAATTCGATGCTCTGTGGCAACCGGAACGCCCCCGCAGTGTAGGGAACTACTCACAGGTTCTTATTTATCCCTGTTTGCTTAAATCATGACTATAAACGCATGACTGTAATGTGAACCTTAAGTCAGTATTTTGGTTACGGTGATTCTTGCTTTAAACACAGGATTCTAAACTGTCTCCTTAATATTCTGAGTGATTAATTATTTTCATGTAATCAATGAGAGAAGGTTGCCAACTGTTTGAATAAATACCCGCATAGCAGAGTATGGGGGGGGGGGCGCTGGATCATTAACAGTCTGGAATTTTATATATCTTATCTTGTTTTGAAATAATGAAGAATGTTATACTGGCTCTGCCTAGTTGAGACAATCATTACAATATACCAGAACAGTCCCAGGTGTACGTGATCCGTTTTTTTTTTATAGAATTTATCAGGGTCCTTTCAGCAGATTGGCTGTCCATATAAGGTTCAGCTTATTACATTTCAAGTGAAGATAACATACTAGTTGATCATTAATCACTAATTCATGGAATTGAGATGAAAGTTAACCGCTATGATTATTTATGATTAAATAATTTATAATTTAATTATGGAGAATTCCCTTGCAAGAAACATGTCGAAGGGGTGGAAG
This sequence comes from Cupressus sempervirens, assembly GCA_028749045.1. Classification (NCBI taxonomy): domain Eukaryota; kingdom Viridiplantae; phylum Streptophyta; class Pinopsida; order Cupressales; family Cupressaceae; genus Cupressus; species Cupressus sempervirens. Next base: position 798,448,069 of record CM053793.1, read on the forward strand.
CATTGTTAGAAAAGAATTGGGCAGGAGCATCTGTTGTGAGATTTTCACACCATCGCCCCAAAATTTTGGGGACCCCCTTTTTTCGGTCGCCTTGGCAAATTTTTTGAAGTTGTCCAAAAATTTTGATTTGATTTGTTGAAAACTTTAAGTCTCGGACACTTTCAGGCCAGACGGGAGAGGGTTAGATTTATTTTCACCCGATTTCAACTTGATTTTCCAGAACAACTAATTTCATCCTTAGGCCAAACAAATTTCAAAGAACAACACTTGGCAGGGTAAAATTGTAAATTTTGTACTTAGACATTTTTTTTTTTAATAATTCGGATATAATTGTATAAATTTGAATAATTTTCAGAAAATGAAATTTTGTTAGATTTAGGTTTTTGGAAAATCTTGAATTTCATCGGTGAGAAATTTTTAATTGTTTTTGTGAAGATGAAATCAAATAGGAAAATCAATTATAGGAAAATCAATTTTAGGCTCTAAAGAAATTATTTATTTTTCTCGAAAAATTAAAATGGCATAGCAAAGTCAATTTGGATTACAATTGCAAAAATTGGCATTAAATGGATTAAATTTGCCTTGAAATTTTTTAATTTTTAATGAAATTAGTAATTTAATATTGAAAAAATGGTTTTTGGCTTACCAAATCTGATTTTAATGATATATTAATTACTAAATCATCATTAAATGGAAACATTTAACATCTCCAAGGCATTACTTATTTTATTTTTGCAATCTTGGTCTAACCGGAAATTTAAAAAGTAAATTTCATCTTGGCAGAATTAATTTTGGGCTAAGCATTTAATTGGGAGTCAGACTGGTGTTCTAATTAATATTTTTTTTGCTCCCAGGGTCTTAGTCGACCAGCTAAGGAGGGCAAGCAAATGTGGTATAAGAGGAAGTCTTTTCCTCTTACCTCCTCATTCCTCATTCCTCCTCTTCATCGTATTTGGTGATTTTGACTTGGAGCACAATTCTTCTTCCTTGAGCGATTTTGAAAGGGCAGATTGACATTATCGTTGGCGAGTTTCTTCATGGCAGAGATCTCTATGTTTGGCAATTTTCCATGGTTAAGGGCAGATCTGCACTATTGGCGATTTTTCATGATTAAAAGCAAATTCCCCATGTTTGGCAAATTTCCAAAAAGAAGATCTGACTATTGGTAAAGGTAATTTCAAATCATTTAGAGTTGAAAGGGGTCCTTAAGCAGATTTCTCTCTTTTGCTCTTCTCTAGTTTTGTTTCCCTTGGTTCTTCTTGCATTCATCATCCACCACTTCATCATCTCATCCTAAGTTGAAGATTGGAGATTGATAAAGATAGAATCCATGATAGGACATTTGAAGAGGCAGAAATAAGCTAGACCACCTTAGGTATGAAGTTGGGAGATATAAGTGTAGTGCATCCTAAGGTAACGGCGAAGCAGAAATAAGTGTTAGTCCCACCCTAGGTTGAAGATTGGAGATTGATAAGTGTAGTGATAGGACTTGGCGAGGCAGAAATAAGTGTAAAATCCATCGATAGAAAAGATTGGAGATCGATAAGGGTAGTCCATATCACTTAGAACGAAGGGGCAAAAATAAGTGTTTAAGATGGTTGATGTTAGTGCAAGCAAGAACCCTAAGGGAACAAACACTAAGAAAGACAAAGAGGATATGATGCCCAAAACAACTTTCTTCTCGAAAATGAGGCGAATAACCGATACCAATGTCAATACAATAAATATGATACAGGTAAAGGACAAACTAAAGGAAGGACAATCCCTCTTGGCAAAAAAGATATACAGGAGCGGAATTGTACACACAGCAGCTTTTCCTCCTACCTTGTCTTGTCCAGAAGTGGTTACGGAGTGCACATCCAAGTTTGATCTGATCAGTAAATCCATCATTTTTTATGAAGGAAAGAGGGTGTTGGCCAACATTGGCGGACAAGCAATCGAAGAAGCATTTGACATTCCCCAGTACAAGAGCATGACAATAGTGACGATGGATCAGGCGGCCAAATCATTTTAGGATAATCAGGAAGCTTATTTCACACATCTAAAACAGGATTGGTTACACGAGGGAAAGAAAGGAATCCCCAAATCATCAAGGCTCACCGTGGCAAACTTCAAATCAGAATATGGAGATCTCATTGTGCTTCTTAGCCGGATCATGGGCCTAACTCAAGGTATGCAATTCGAAAATTGGATGTACTTCTTTATTGATGGAATTGAAAAAGGAAAAAGAAGATTTGATTGGGCTAGGATAATAAGCGAGAATCTAGAGTTGCAACTAAGAACCATGCACATCCAAAAGCAATTCTACATGGGATCCTATCTGTTTTACCTAATTGCTAGATTGTATAAAAGTTTGAGACTTAAGGCCTTAGGGGAAGTAGGCAATGGGTCGAGGCAATATTTGGTGCATGAATACTATCCACAGCTCCATTTGCACAACAACAAGGATTACAAGATGTTTTGTGATGCCTTTGCCATGAAGACAGTAAAGGTATTACAAGGGACACCTGTTGGGAGACTTTCATCGGAAGCAGAAGCAAAGATAAAGAAATATGGGAGTTGGTTCATTCAATTTCCGCAATTCACCTACATTAGAGTAGCAGGAAACACAGTTTGTTCCAAGAGGCTTCCAAGATACCCACCCGACAAGGTAGTTTTGATGGAATTGGCTAGGCAACTTGAGCACTATGATAGAATAATGAGACTCGAAGGTAAGACAAGGATTACTTTTTCATTCGGAATTGGCAATGATAGTTGCCCCAGTTGGGTCGCCTTTGCAGCTGCAGAGAAGGAATTTGAATGGTATCATCTAGGATGGTACAAACCAAGGCAAGGATTCGATCCTAATGGTCTTATCAAGGTATCCCATGGAAATGCGTTTAAACATGTTCCCACTATTGAAGACTTTTGGGCCAATGCCACGGATGACTTTCATGTAAGAAAGCTAGCTTTCTCAAGGTTGTCGGTGAAAATGATGAGAGATATCAAATGGAGAGGCCTTGATATTCCCGATCAACTAGAAGATGATGGAGATGTGCTGCGAGAAGATTATGATACAGTAGGAGGAACAAAATTGAATCTAGTAGATTGGGAAAATCATCAAGATCCTTCCTTGGAAGCAGTCACAAGGACAGTAGATTTGCATACCGAGTCGTGGTATAATGAAAGATTAAGAAAGCTACAAAGTCAAAGGATTACCCTTACTTATGAGAAGATGAAGCCAAAGGAAGGTCCAGCGAAATCAATTGGATAGAAGGGTGAAGGAAGTAGCCGGCAACAAGACACCGTTAGAAGTAAGAAGAGAGCTTTGGAGGTTGATAAAAGAAAAAAATATCCGAAACCTCCAACAAAGAGACAGCACGTAGCACCATCAAGAGAAAGCATAATTGAGGATAGAAGCCAAGAGATCAGTTCAAGTGATGAAGGGGCCACGGTAGAGGTGAGCTCCAATTCAAAATCGAGTGGTTATAGTTATAGCACCGAGTACTCTCCTCTCTCAAAAAATCAACGTGGAGATGATATGGTAGTTACTAGTGAAGAAGGAGATGGGCCGATTGATATTGAGGCAATAAGTTACGCACCCGAGGCCGTTGGTTATGCTCTATTAGTTGAACCGAATCCAGATTTGGGGAGATGCACCGCACCACTACGGTTAAGGCAAATGCTTATGCCAAGAGCCGAGGTAGTGATTGCTTGAACAATGGAAGACATCCAAAGATTATTAGAGAAGGGTGATAGCGAGAACCAAAAACAAATGGCAAAAACGGTGGTAAAGGTAATTAGCAGCAACAATGATAGTCATCGAAAGGTTCAGATTGCTATATCAATAGTCAACAAGGCATTGGATGAGATTGCGGCCCAGGAATACAAGATAGTGGAGCACAACTTGGGAAGAAACACAGATGATATGGAATGTGAAGAGATTCAGGAGGGTATAGCTTCAATCAGAGAAAGGCTAAGGAAGGGAAATGAAAGGATCACAAAGTTGGAGGCCGAAAACAAATATTGGAGAGATTGCCAGCCTATCCAACAGTTGCACAAGGCAGCCCTTCCTCAAGACAGCGGGAGCAACCTAGAAGAGATATCAGCTCATCTACATGAACTCAGGGATTGGATCCATGATACAATCCAAGATGGGCGAAATTTCTTGCCTTCCTTTCTCTTGACATTCCGATCATTAGTGACTGTTAGAAACAAAGTCAGAATATTTGAAGAGGAGTGGAAGGATTTCCTTCCAGTCAAGGATTTAGCTATACCCAAGCTACAGGCATTCATTGGGCTACCAGGGGCATATTTGGAAAGGGCCAGCTAGTTGATGAAAGAAGATTGAGTACGGTTGAGTCTTGGTTTTCTGCCTTGACTACCAGATTGAGAACACTCGAGGAGATACAGAAGGTAGTTGCACGTCACAACCTAAGCGTCGAAACTTCCATTTCCACCATGATGAGTGATGTTGGGGTGGCACCTGATTTTGAAGACATTAGAGAAGAGGACATTGATGAGACAAGACTTGGATCAAGATTGGATGAGTGATCATATAATCGTTCTATCGATGTATCGACTATCAATGATCATATAATGTCAAGACAATACACTCTAAGTCTGAAACATCAAAGTCGAAATGAAAACAAAGATAGTACGACAGCTGCCGCTAATCATCCTTATCAATGTTTGTTACATCCCAAAATTTTGACATAAATAAAAATAAATTATAGCTGTTGAGATGATTAGTTAAAAACTATTGTTTTCCTTTGTCATGTGAAAAGGGTAGTTATAATTTACCAGTATTTCATATGAACTTGGTTGTTAACAATTATTATGTATAATTGCTTAGAGATGATGGTAGTTAGTCGTTACATGTCAAATGTTCGATGATGGTAGTTAGTAGTTACATGTCATATGTTCAATGATGGTAGTTAGCAGTTGTTTGTTTACTGGATGATGGTAGTTAATTTTTTTTTTACAACTATCTGTGTTAAATGTTGATATCGATTTATTATGGGAGAACTTGTTATTACTGTGGAAATGTTGCATGGGTGGTTGCAAGAGCAGACGAAGGGGAGAAAGCATTGCTAAACGAGATCTACGGAATGGGGCACTACTTTAGTCCATTAATCCGATCGTCAGGTATGGCCTTTAACTACCTTGGTCAGGACCTAGCGACTGCATAACAGGGTACATACATTGGACACACATGAGCTACTTGGGAAACATATAAAAACATTTATATATTTAAACATAATCAAAATTCATACCTTTGTTGTTCTATGTTGGCATCTCCATTAATTTTATATATATATATATATATATATATATATATATATATGTATATGTATATGTATATATATATATGTGTATGTATATATATATATGTGTGTGTATGTGTATATATATATATATATATATATATATATATATATATATATATATATATATATATATATATATATATATATATATATGTATGCACATATGTATAAAGGTATGATGCCACCATAATATTAAATATCCAAGCTCGTCTCTATTAACATACATATAAATATATACATGCATATATATTATATATACATCAGGAGGATATGAAGTTAAGATAAATCATAATTCTCCAAATTATGCACGTACATAGATATACGTATTCTAATAAGTATAACCATGGACATAATAATAGTATGATGACGCCATTTTGGAAATAATATATATTCTTTTGATAACGACCCTTCGATATTGTTTTTAAATCATAAGTCTCTATGAGAGATGTTGAGTACACTTGGCGCCCTTTACCCATTTTTGAATCGGTGAACCAAGAAACCGATGATCTTCATTTAACTCCCATCTTGGGCCGAGGATTAACTTTAAGTCTTCTCTTTTTGCCAAGATATATATATCTGACTCCATTCTTTTTCCATTCACCCCCTATTTTCTTTCCAGTCGGCATCTTTATTCTGATTTGATTTTTATTCTTCTTACTCGGCTTCCATCACTGGATGTGAAACCAAGCTTTGTTGGCATACGAGAGCTCTGTTTTAGACATCTGCTTTGGCCTTCTACAGTCAAAATATTGTGAATCGGCCAGATGGGACTACCCGATTCATTTATCATTGATCAGGTTATGTAGATACCTCTGCTCTTATCTTTTATACTTGTTTGAAAACCAATGCAAGTATTGGTTTGAATATGCCAAAGATTCTTCACCAAAGAATATCTTTGATGCTAATTGATAATTAATGTTCAGTTCAGTACAGCCAAACCTTCTCATTTTATTCAATATCTATGATGAACTGGTTCGTATCAGAATCAGATCAAATATGCAATGTGTGTCTCTTATCTTTGAACAATTTGTCCTTTACTTCTAATGATACCATTTCTGATTAAACAAGAGTAAGGCCTTTGAGTCACAAAGACGGCTTAATGCCAATAATGAATTATCATCTTTGCATCAGTTGAGTATCAGCAATGAAGTGCTAATGGAAGGATTCCATTAATGATCAAATACCAAGGACTCACCCTGGCTGAATGGCCCAATGAAAGGGGATGAAGGTGAAAGGGATTCCTGCAAAAAGGAAAGAACAGAAATCAGAATTAGCATGATAACTTATTTACTTAAATCTAAAGAACTCTCCAGTAAGATCATGTTTATCCAATTCATATACCCTGTTGTCAAGTCGAGCGGTGGTGATCGGGTATTGTAAACCCATCTAAAACCTTGGCCAAGGTCGTTAAAGGCAGGCTTGCTTTCTATAGATCACATGATGTCAGTGGTTGAAAATGAGATCGCAGAAGATTGAGATCACAGCATTCAATGTTGAGAATGACGGGTTGTAAGCTAAGTTGCAAAAGACCAAGACAACCATCCTTTCAAGGACTGCAAACGACCTATGGAGTGATTACCTAATGTCTCTCAACTTTAAGTATACAAATTTGCAATGGCAGAGATTTTTAGCATGTTCACTCTAAACGCAGCATCTACAGTCATTATGGCATCCGACCCTACCACCTCTAACCTAACCTGTAGCTCATGAGATTGCTACCTCTATCTCAAGATTTCCTTAACCTCAACCTCCTCGGGCACAGATTTGGGTGATGAAGACTAAGACTCCATGACTCCCTCTCCCACGAGAATCACAATTACTGTTGTCTAATTCGTCTTAGGTACCACCACAAGGACTCTCTCTATCTTGGGTACCACCACGGAGGCTCTTTGTCATCACTACAGTGCGAGTCATGTCAATGGGTGACCTAACCTACCCAAAAGCAAAAATAGGAGCGATGATTGTAGTGAGGGCCAAATTTGTTATAGGAGATAGGCCGGGTCGTGTAAATAACATTAGAGGCTTGGTAACTACCTCTACCTTATCCTCCACATCTACCTGAGTGCCATCCCCTTCCTCCGACACTCTCAATGTCTGATGTAGCCTGGCATCTACTATATGTGTCTCCATGGTCAAATCCTGGGTCAACCTCCTACCTGGACCGCTTCTGCCCTGTGACCACTTTCTCTCCTCCAAGTGCCTCCAAGTGACGCCATTACATGATAGGAGGCTCGCCTGGTGTCAAGGGTCCTGGTTTGGCCTCCAAAATGTCCAATGGAATCTATCTAACCGTTGCGTTTAGAAACAATCCAATAGCGTAATGTGGCATGTAGAAGGTTTTTGTGCTGCAGGGTCATACATTCATAGATGTGTTCAGACAGTAGTCATGCCCAATCATACACCTTACCACCCCCATTAAGTTGTTCATTAGTGAGATCTGTGGAAAGGAGATATCTGAAGCATGGCTAGATCCTGTGAGCTAGCTCTTTACCACATCCACGAGGCATCGCCAATGACCTTCTCTAAAGAAGGACTTCTTCACCCCTCTGCTTTTTGAAGACTTCCTAAGAGAATCTTTTTCCAACTACAAGAGGTTGTCCCTACATACTAGTCGTATGTAAAAGTCTCTTCCCTCCGGACTCATTTTCTTTGCCTTCAGATCAATCTTGTGCCCCTTTCTAGGTATGTCGAACACCCTCGTGAATTCAGCAGTTGTGTATGAAATCTGTACGTCACAATCCAAGTTGGAGACAATGCTGATTTGCAAGTACCTATCATACATCTTGATCATTGGACGCAAGGGGCCTTCAAGTCCTTAATACAAAAAACATGCACTTGAACGACCCACTTTGAATGGCCCATTGTACCTACGCTCTCCTCAAACTGTCCTTCAAAGGATCGTTCTCTGCATCTTGTGCCACCATTTCCTGCACCCTAACCCATTCAAACTGTCAAATGGTATGGTCTATGGCATCACATAATCCTTGGAGAAAGCTGCAGATGTCATTACTACTTTCGATCTTACATTATTCTTCTTTCCGGTGTCAATGCACCTTGCAACCCGACCACCAGAAGGTCAAACCTATGCATTCATTGTCATGTTGCTACTTGAACCAAGGCCACTCAACTGTAACTTAGTCTTCCAACTATGTTTCCCTGTTGAAACCATAATCGTTTCTTGCTTTGTCGTTTTGATAAAAACGATTAGGGCTTTAGAGTGTCCTTTCTCTTTTGATGTTTGGTCAACTTCCAAATTCCCTTTGTTGTACAGCGTTACTTGCCTACACAGTCTTAGAGTTTAATGGTTTCCTAAGGGACTATCAGTGCTAAGAGTGTTTCCTCTGTGCGGCTTCTATGCTTCAAGATAGCTAGCTCCCCCACCTAACTCCTTCCTTGTTGTACGGCTTACCTTATTCTTCCTACTCGCTCCTAATGGTGTCGTCTTGTGCTCTTGGCAAAGATATATTTTCCTACAACCATTTCCTTACCAACGTTGTTCTTGCAACCATAGCCATGCTTGTAGTGTCGTACCCCTTCCTAAGATGTGTTCAATGTAATCTTTTTGTGTTTGTGTGAGGTTGAGCATCTTCCAATCCTTCGGTATTCTTCTAGTGTTGTTTTACACAGGATGTCCTCTTTGCTCATGTATGTCGTCACCTAGCGTGTATGGAATCTGGTCGTGAATGCATTCTCTATCCCAATGTTTTTATTGTGTTTGCATTACTGGCTACATGTGTGTCTTTCCTTTCCTTCCCAGTTGGTCACGGCCTTTCTTCTTGCCTACAATTGCCCGCATGGTGCATTTTTTAGTGATGCCTCTCTTTTTAGAGTAATTGCCTAAGCATGTATCTCTTCTCATCACACAGCAAAACCCTTTCTCTTTGGACTTAAGTGCTCTTTGAAAGTCATACGGTACTTGCTCAGTTATAATACTCCTTAATGGTTGTGCAGAGTTGTTGATGTGTATGTGGATCGTACAACACTACTTTGATTATGTCCCTAAGGAGTATGATGGTTATCAATTCCTGCTTGGGTGCGATGACTCCCTTTATACTGCACGGTGTTTTTTTCTCATACCATATGGCACATTATCTTAAGGTTGTACGATGAAGCATTTCCACACGGTGTCTTTCCCTACCACCATACAATAAGGTTATTCTCTGCCTTCAGATGCTTCACTTATTCGTACTATAATTATTTTCTCTCCAGATGTTTGGTGACTATTTCCTAGACTGTGCGGCGGATCCTTATTATGACAGCACCATCTTGGAGGGCGTATGGTGGCTTTTCTCACCTTCAAATGCCCTTTTCCAACACATACTCCAATGACTTACCTTCTGATACCTTCTTTCTAGATCGTAAGTTATTTCTCAATACCAATGTTTTCTTTCACTTTCACTATAAGACATGTCCTTTCTCTAGAGATCATATAGTATATTTCTAATTGCTTCTGCGAGCTCCTTGAGGGTTGTACAATTATATTTACTCATGATATAGTAGTAGTTTCCTTAGTTGTTGTTTTTGTTAAGTTTGTAGTTACATTCAGATTGATATGATGATGAGTTTCATTATTGATAATATAAAGATTTAATTATATATAGTGGGGATATCGTGTGTGATGTAGATGCAATTTTGGCTTGACAAGATGCAATGCACTATCATTGATTATGTTGGAGAAATACTTTCTTACTAGCCTATGTCAATATGATAGGGTTGGACCATGTAGATCTAGAAGAGGAGGTCACAAAACTCTATCATGGTAAACTGCACAAACACACCATTACTAGGAGTGTCCTAGTTGGAATCTCTTATAGAGCATGACATGAATTGATTTCTGGATATGTACAGAATGAAAGATGGTTGATATTGATCCTACTTGGTTATGGCGGCAATGCATAAAGTATGAAAGATGAATTGAATATTCCCCATGGAAGCTTAGAATATGGAGGGAGAGATAAAATAAGAACCTTAAGGAAGAATTATCGAGATATAACTCAATTATTCACACAAGATGGTACAAGTAATCATTTGTTGCAATTTGGTAATATATCATTAGCATACATACAGTTCATGTACTTTTGAGAAGAAACCTAAGACCTTGGAAACTAACATTAGTCTCCTAATAATGTAATATATATTATAATGATGATCACATAACAGAGAGGATAGAACTAATACTCAATAAAAATAGGAAGAGGTGGCAATACAATGATTAAAAGTTGAGAAGAAGAATTATCATCTTCCCACTTTAAGGGTCATTTTCTTATAGGAGAAATTAAAAATGAGGGATTCTGACACATCCGTCAAAGGGAGCAGATAGAGGATATGGTTCCGTCAACCTTCAGTGATATCGATCATATTGATTCAGCGGGAGTAAGTCATGTTGTGATAGAATCTTCAATGATCGATAAATTGTAACAGTCAAGAGGACTATAATTCATGCAACTATGTGATCTTAATGAGCCTACCCTTTGTGTACATCATATGAAAGCAGTGACTTCATTTGAACCATCTACGATAAATGATAAATGATACTTGACATATGAGTTGTAGAGTCATTCAAGTGACACAATCATACTCAATCAAGATATTGGTGTATTATGGAAGAGTTTGTGTTTGCTTCTACTATTAAGCTAAATGAGTGTTTGGATTTTCAATGGATAAAAAGAGCAAGTTAGAACTTAGAAAGGAGTTATCATATTTGATACAAAATTCTTCAAAATTATAAATAAGTGGAAATTTTACATTGCGAGGGGAACAATAGTCAATGTTCCATTCCTACTCTTAGAGGGGAGATGTTCCATTTTGAAATAATCTAAGAAGAAAATTTTGAATCTTCATGTGCAGATAAGTATTCTTATTTATGACATTTATCTCTCTCTTAATTGTAATTTCTATATATATATATATATATATATATATATATATATATATATATATATATATATATATATATATTATAAAGTTTATTTGCCTTGATCTTTCCTTTATGGTTGGGGATGTTCTTACAGGAAAAGAAAGTTGGTACTGTAAACATGCTGCCAAATATTGGGTAGAATCAACCTAATGATAGTAGCTCCAAAGACCTGATGATCAAGATGGATAAAATGAGACTCTCATCTTTGATGACTAAGATTATGAGAGTCTTCTACATTAAGAGGGAGTATGACACTTCTTCGAAGGCAACGCAAGAGCTTAGAAGATTGATACTCAGAGGGAGTCTAGAAATACATGTGGGTCACTGTATGTTGATGGGCCTACTCCTCTGTATATTATGATGAAGTATTGACTTATCACTACAAAATCTAAAGATTGATATCAGATTCAAAGTGATTTCAATAAGTATCCTTGGGTGAAGAGAGTTTTTTTTTTTAAGGAAGTAACTAGAGGACCTGATTTCCCAGGATCAATGTTCAGAGGGAGAGAGTTTGAGATGCAATCCTTCGTAGATGATATTTTTTCTATGAGGTGAAGTTCTAAGAGAAATTCTTCATAATGCGCTCTTCTCTGAGAGAGAAGTATGAGGTGAAAACCCTTTGTTCCACCCCCTAGTGGCAGCTATGGTGGGTACACCCTTTGACTTGGTTCATGGTGGATATCATGTGAGTTAAGTTACATGATGCTATTGTAGATATGTCATGAAAGATGACAATCTTTCATTGATGTATATATTTAGAGGGGAGTTATTGAAAAGCGATGATCTTATCAATAACTGGACCTGTTATCATAATAGTTTACATTAAGTTGTTGTCTCGGTGTGCCGGAAGTTATGATAACGAACAAAAGGTAACTATTGTAAGATGACGATCTTATAAATAGATGACCAACCTTTTAATACCAAAAAGTATTGAAGGTTATTGGTGTCATTGTTATAGGCCAGATTCTGTCGGACACATTGATATCCATCATGATTATAGGCCGGATTTTGCCGGACATCATGAAAATTATTGGTGTCATTATTATAGGCCGGATTCTGCCAAACACATTGATATCCATCATGATTATAGGCCGAATTTTGCCAGACATCATGAAAATGATTGGTGTCATTATTATAGGCTGGATTCTGCCAGAGACATTGATATCCATCATGATTATAGACCGAATTTTGCCGGAATGAAAATTATTGGTGTCATTGTTATTAGGCAGGATTTTGCCAGACACATTGATATCCATCATGGTTATTAGGCCGGATCTTGCTGGACACCATGAAAATTATTGGTGTCATTGCTATTAGGTCAGTTTTTGCAGGACACCATGAAAGTTGTTATGGTCCTTCAGGCCGGATATTGTCAATCACCATAACTTAAATCTTTTATAGACCACACTTAAGGTGATATTCAAACTTATATTAAAGTTATAATAATTGCTTAATTTCCCTCCTTGCTAAAAGGAAAAGTGTTGAGAAATTTAGTCTCATTATGAATTGTAGCAAATTCCTTATATAATATATGTGTGTGTTGATGGAGTTATGTTGATATCCTTAAATATGTCATTCTAGGAATATCATTTTGATATGATATCTCTTCATATAGTCAAGAACTTAATATGTCTATATCAATCATTCTTAACTAAGAGGGAGTGTTAAGTTTGTAGTTACATTCAGATTGATATGATCATGAGTTTCATTATTGATAATATAAATATTTATTTATATATATTGTACATATGGTTAGTTATATTATTTTATACTAAGTAATGATGTTTAAACTTTGGAGACATGTCTCTTCAAAAGACATGTCTCCTTCTCTCATACCTATATGATATCCAAATCTGCATTTGAAACATATCAATTACATGGTCATATTATTACATTTGCAAAAATGATCTATGTTACTTAACTGTTTTTGGTTGCCACTTTGTTGTTTTGTGCAATCTAGAGAGAATTAGTTAGGAATGCTTGCAGACATCTCCCTTCGTAACTAATTTTACCAACAATCTTTCACAATGCTTTATCGTCGTAGACCTGATTGGTCTACGCGGCTTGCATATGCAGCCCTTTGTTGTATGTACTCTACTATCTTCGACAATTCTCTACTATTGTTGTTAATGGAATCATACCCAGACTAATGATCTTGTTCTATTTTGAACTTGGGGAAGCTTTTTATATTTGGCCATGCAATTTAGAATCATCTGCACTGGCTAATACCATGTGGTGGTCTTGTCCTCTCAACTTGACTTTGTCTATGGATCGTCCTGTTTTATATTCTTCCTTCATTGTGCGACTGTCTGCCCCCTCGCTTGAATACCCCATGTGACTCCTTCCTCTATGTAGTGTTGTGCAGTGTTGGCTAGATGATCTCTTGTACGCCCTCAATCCTTTTTCCCCTCCATGTGCCTTCTGCTACACACTCCTAACACGGTACCCTTGGTGCCCATCCAATATTTTGCACAACCGAACATCCATCCTACACTATAACCTTGCATCCATATCACTTTCGTAGCACTTAAACATACCTTGTGGCTCTTCCTTTAACATCTCTACTCGTGTCACCTTCCATATGCAATTTCCTCTTACCCAAGGACCAATGTCCACAATTAATTTGTTTTCTATCACCTTACTAATGCATTGGTGTGTCCTTGTCTTTTGTTTAGTACAATGTGCACGTGCAATCCGAAAGGCTTCTCCTTCATCACACGATTCTTTTTATAGCTTCCCTCACCACACAAATTTTTTTATCGTCACCCTCACCGCACAGTGTTCTTTTTTTTCTTTTGCAATTGGTTATATCACTTCAGCTCGTATGGTCCCTACTTCTACACAATGTATGGTGCTTTTGGTTAGGCGAGCGTTGCACAACAAATAAAACTATCGATTGTGAATTGTACATCTCCCATCATATAGTGACGACACTTGCCCATACGATGAATCACCAAACGCTGGCTTTTGCCAACCAGACAATGCTCATTGCATGACAATTGTTGCGCAGCATATGATGGGGTCACCATACCCTGAAAGTTCTTTTTTCTTTTTCTTCTTTGATTTTTTTCCTTTTTTTACTATTATTCCTAATCTATTTGATCTTCCACGACATCATCTACTGGCTTGGGTCACCCTTCCATTTTCTCTTACTTCTTGTACCTTGTATGGACCGAGCAACCTGACTTTAATTTTTCCTAGTTTGATTTCATTTTTCTATTTACATTTCAATACCAGTTGCCCATAAGTGAATTGTATCCACCTCAAGTGTTTGTCATGCCACGCCTTCCTTCTCTCTTGAGCGACCTTCGTTGCCCACTACACCATCCTTTGACACTCATCCAATTTATTCAAGGTATATAACCTCTCCCAAAGGCTTTCCATATCTCCCAACCAATTTTCTATTGCAGTTCTCAAACTTGAAACTATGTACTCTGCAAGGACAATAGCTTCTTGTCAATACATCAACTATAATTGTCTCTCTAGTAATTACTTTGGACGTCTATTTGTACTTTGTGCCTACTATAAGATGTCTGAGGTAACTACGAGAGAGACAATTATAGTTGATGTACTAACAGGAAGATGTTATCCCTGAAGAGTACATAGTTTCAAGTTTGAGAATTGCAATAGAATACTATGAGTTGTCCACTCAATCACTTGTGAGTTGTATCAGAATATTGTACCTATTGATAATTTGTTCATAATGAACCTTGTTGTGCTAGATGTCGAGTTGTCCAACAAGGCTCATACCTCCACCCATTTTGTGAAGTACTCTTTTGCCACCACAATGTATTTGCATCTCCTTCTTCTGCTAGCATTCATTGGCCCAATGAAGTCAAGTCCCCACCTTTCACATAACCCATGTGCCTATGAGGGATTCAAAGGCATGAAGTCTCGCTTCAATGGTTTTACAACCCTCTCACATCTGTCCCAGTGGACGACCACTTCCACAATCATTGTAAATGTAGGCCCACCATAGACCTACAAGTAGTACCTTTCTTGTTGTAGTGTCGGTTCCCATGTGTCCACCAATCAGACCTTTGAACCTTCATGTGCCTCCTAAAGGACACTCAGGACTTCTTCCTGTATAACCCCGAAGTACCTAGCCCAAACCCATCTTATCCAATAATTCATTGATCAACTGGAACATCCTACCAACTTCCTTCTCTCCCTGGGCGACATGTCCCTCCGGAATTGGGATGTGGATAGGTAATCACCAAAGCTTGTGTATTCATGTTGGCAATATTGCTATATAAGATAGATGTGTATCTAGGAAATCATCATTCACCCATCCAGTATTTCTCCAAGCTTGATGCAAGAAAGTTGGTTGGTAATTACAGGCCTCTTCCCTAGTCGTACAATAATGTTAAATGTAAACTCTTGCAGCAATAACAACCATATGTTTACTCTCCCATGTATTATGGGATTGTTGACCAAATACATCAAAGCTTGATGGTCTGCATAGAAAGTGAATGGTGTTGCCAACATGTAGTGTTGAAATTTTGGAATGGTGTACACCATTCTAAGGTCCTCCCTCTACATCATGCTGTATTTTTTCTTGGCCTTAGACAATAACCTGTTGGCAAAATACACAAGTAATCCAACCTATGTTCTCCCACCTCTGCCAATGTGGCTTTATTTGCAAAATTGGACGCATTCACATGCACATGAAACTCAGTGTCCCAATTGGGGTATGCCAATATTGATGCACCAACTAGCCATGTCTTCAACTCTTGGAATGCTTCCTCCCATGCCTTGCCCCAAGTGTATGGTTCTCCCTTCCGTGTGAGTTTCTCTAACGGGTATGATGCTTGAGCAAGACTTTTAATGATCCTTCAGTAACATTCTATGTGCCCCAAGGTCTCCTCCTCTGTAATGTTTGTAGGTGCTTCCATTTCTACAATTACCCATACCTTGTTCAAATCTATCATTAACCCTGCCTTGCATACAATATGCCCTACTAGCTTTCCTTGTCATACCATAAACCTGCATTTCTTCAGGTTTAGTGCCAGTCTCACTCTCCTGCCATTTCAAATTTCTAATTTTATTGTCATAAATCTCAAATTTTCAAATGTTATTTGATGGCCCATAATTTTATTTTTACTTTTGTTTTGTCTTAAGTCATAAGTTGATATAGAACGATAAAATTAGAAAGATGGAACTCAATATATTAGCTTTTTTCCTTCTTAGAACTATATGATGAATTTATCTGCACTGAAATTTATTATTTATTTGTGTTTGGACATCTGAGGGGAACTTATGCCAGCATCCTCATGTCCCAGAAAATTGACATGGATGCGTAAGGCTAATAGAACACAGATTTTATCGATTTTATAGTGAGTTCACATGATTAAAAGTTGGCCAGATAATTAAGCATGCCAAAAGCATAGTACCAAACATCTATGCTATCTCTAGAGTGTCATGTGCTACATGACAATGAATACACAACTACATTGATTAGAAACAAAACTCTCTTTACAGTTCATAAACTTCCACACAATCTGCCTATCATGCACATGGATGAATCAATTATAACTTTTTGTGGATTCCAACCTACTAACAATTCACTTCTCAAAAACTGGAATATGCTGAATCTCAATTAAAGCAGTGAGACAAGGCTTTCATGTGAGATACCTGATCTGCCACAGCATATAGAATAGCAATAATGCATGGAAGACAACAGCAAACAGCTATGCCAATCACACAGGCCAGAGCTACACAAAATACGACAAAAAATACATCGAATGCCAAAAATACAACGCATAGCCTGCAATAAACATTGAGAAACCTCATAATCATTAGAATGTGTGCCCGCAGTAAAGACGAAAATAACTGATTAGCTTATTTACATTTTGTTTCAAGAAAAATCTGGAGGATTACATACCAATAAAGTTTGGGGGCATCATGAGTAAGAGCCTGACCACCAGCAGATATCCAGTAAAATCCAACTATCCACCATATGAATGAAAACATTGTGTTTGCAGACTCCAACCGCTTTGCTATGCTGAAAATTAAAATGAGGCATAATTATCAACTTTCGGCATAAACAATTCTAGTTTGCTTTATAACTCAAACTCCAATTTCATTTAGATAATCTGGAAGTAAGGTGAAGATTGAATCAAACACATTGAAACATTTAAGTCATTATTTCTTATACTCAAATTTCTTCTATGATTGAAAATAAGTGATGCCACTCCAGGTTACCAGTTTCCCCATAGATTGCATGCTTTTTACCAAAGGAGACTTCCATTTAAAAATACTTAACCTTTTGAATCACATTCTGAATAGTTCTGTAGCAAACTAGTTCATCACTATTTGATACGACATGATTGAATATTCTCTTCCTACTCATGCATTCCACCAAGTATGTGAGCTGAATCTTGAAATTAAACTCTATTGACACTGAATCTCTTCCAATCCAATAATGAGAAACAATAAGCAAACTTTGTTTACATATTAAACAAGCTATGACTTGCTCCAACATTTGGCATCCATCAACTAGGAGACCAGAAGGTGAATTTATTTGAAACTGAATGTTTGGTCTTCCAAAGCAAGTTTCCTAGTCATCTGTATCAAATGAAGTTTATCAATTCAGTCGGTCTCTTGGGCAACAAGACACAGCCAGGTCAACACCCTATTGTAAACTCCATCCAAAAGACAAGTTTCTTTCATACTGGCCCCTCCAAAAGGGTGAATAATATGATAACTACATTACATGACTATTTTTTATCAATCTTACCTCTGCATTTCATCTGCATATAATGATTAAAATACATTGGAAATTCATATGTAATGTGCCTTTGAAGGTTTTTCTTTCATTCTAATCAATGTGAGAATTCGACCCTTTTTGGTACATTTAATTCACCTTGGAGTTCACTAGTGTCCCTATTCCATTGAACAATAAACCACTCATGTCAAAATATTTTGTCCTATATCTACCATTTTAGTTGGATGTAGTATCTAGCATTTTGGCCCAAGGCCTATAGTCTTCTGCTTTCCTTTCTACCTTCTGTGAAGGAGATACTGAAATCTTCTAATGTTCAAGTATCAATGTCCATCAAATCAAAAATTAAAATTGAATTTTTTTCAATTAGATAAATAAGGCATGTATGTGAAGATATTAATTATTCCATAAATGGATACATTTCAAAATGTAAAATTTGGACAATATTTTCAACCTACATATTGCTCAATAAAAAATTATCAATTCACCAATTCTAATTTTAAATAATCATCAACCAGCAATTGTTTTCCTGGAAAACAATCGATAATGTTTCCCCTGCTATAGATTGAAACAACTTGTTTGCCCTTACAATTTTACTCATTACAACACCAAGATTCATGATAGAACCAAATCTGAAAGATTGAAGCTAATGTAAAAACAATTTGCCAAATAATTGTTTTAGAAGTAGCAAAGTCAAGATCAAAAATCATCACAAAGAAAATCAAACCAATTGCAAAAATTTAGCCTCTTTTCTCACAAAGAAAATCAAACCAATTGTAAAAATTTGGCTTCTTTTCTCACAAAGAAAACCAAACCAGTTGTGAGCATACAGTATCTTTCATCAAGGATTCAATCTATTTTATAGACTTCATGATGACGATGATACTCTTGTCAACTTGGATGCGACATCCTTGTTTGCAAGAGTCCCTATTTATGCAGCAATTAAAATAACTAATAGTTAGGTGGTCAGAAAGACTGCTTCTTTTGGTTGGATTTCGCTTGAAATCAACTTTATAACTTTCAAGGTTTCCCTCTATGAACAACCTGAAGGTATTGCCATGTTTGGTCTCTATTTTCTCCCAATGCCATGGACCTTTTCATGGACAACATTAAAGAGAATTAGATTTCCATTTAAACAGCATGATAGACAGCAATAATTAAGGAAATACAAGAAGGCATCCCTGCCGAATTCCTCTTCACAGCTGGTCAATGGGCACTTTGCTGATGATACTTTTTCACTCTCATTGAGGATGAGGAGAATATTAGGACACCTTTTGCCTGGCCTCAGCTTTGGCTATTCAATGGCATAAAATTCTTTTGCTACAAGCAATTCTTTCTTTTGGCTCGTCCTCAGTTTCACCAGTATGAGAGGGAGGAAGATTCAACATGGGGAGGTTTTCCCATTTCTAGGCATTCATTTTGTTTTTCAAGCTTCCTCTATCAAGCTTTGGAATGCAATGCTTGCCAAAATGGAGAAAAAGCTTGATTACTAGATTACCAAGCCTCTTTCTCTAGCTGGTAAATTTCAGATTTGCTCAAAAGTTCTAGCTGCCAGATTTGCTCAAAAGTTCTAGCTGCCACATAGGTTTATTATTCTTCAAGTTGGGCTCCCTCTAAAGGCTCCTAACTAAAGCTGGAGCATCTCCTGAGGGACTTTCTTTGGGCAACAGACTCCGAGCATCATGGCTTTCACAGAGTGCCCTGGAAATAATCTTGTCTTCCCAAAGCATCTTCAGGACTTGGCCTCTTGTCCACCCAAAAGAAGGATATTGCTTTATGTGCCAAATGGGTCATCTGTGCTCTCACTGACAATGAAGCTTATAATATTCTCCTCGAGCATTGTATTTCTTCAGGACATCCAGTCAACATACCGACCTAGAAGGGGATTGGTTCTCAAACCCTTCTCATAACTCTTGAGCCAATGCAAATCAAGGACACTTTCATGGTGAAAAGTATTTGGAAAGCCTGAGAAGCAAACCCTTCTCATAACTCTTGAGCCAATGCAAATCAAGGACACTTTCATGGTGAAAAGTATTTGGAAAGCCTGAGAAGCCCTCAAACCTTGGCCAAAGATGGTCTTTCTACATTTGGTGGTCCCCCTTGTTTATTGTTAGAGGAATCCCGTTGGCTAAGGTTCAAGGGGCCATTGCTTTACATTTCTTCAAACATGGCATCCAGACTCCTAAAGACCTTTTTTCAAGGGCCACCATGAGTTTTCGCTCATGGGAGGACATCGGTAGACATTTGATCTTCTAGTTTCTACAGTGCCTCGTCATATGCTACACAAACTAGGGGTTCAATCAATGAAACCATGGTGGAAGGATTGAAAGCGGTAGCCTACCACTCCTATGTCCAACTACAAACCCAAGATGGGTTATCTCTGGCTGGTTCCTCACCTACCTATGGTTGATGTGCTCAATCAAAGATGACATTTGCAGTCTTCTCAAAAATAATAGAGACTTAGATTCAGTACCATCTAAAGTGCTATCACTGGAACAAAGTTTGGACACTTTGCTTGGTGCGTTCTTTTCCAGGGTTTGCCACTGTATTGGCTCTGGATTCATGATTTTTTCAAACCTTTTCGACCAGAGCCCTTTTCTTGGCATATGATCCTATTGGGAGATAATCCCAAAATTCCCTTCAAGTTTTCTCAGATTTGGCATACTTTCAAACAAGAGATTTTATTTACTCTGTGGAAGGATAGAAATGTTGTTTTGTTCACTCACAATTTTCTAGATATTAATGTCTCCATGTACACTAAGGCTTATATATTAAATAATGTTGTGATGCAGATTCATGTACAAACAGTACAAGGTTGTGCTAGAGGTGGCCCACCTTCAAGAATTGTTAAACCATTGGGGTAACACACCATGTATGGTTGCCAAAGTGCCACTGGATTCTGCCTCGACGAAACGTACTCCACCCCGTGGACGCCGGCGGGAAAGCAATTCCTCTGCTCACCGCTCACAAATGCCACATTCTTAGGCTCCCCGTCGTTCGCCCAGTGGTGGATTTGGTGACCAATATTACCACTCTATCTCTCCACAACAGGGTTCTGGCTCATCATCAATTGCTACTCCTGGTGATTCTAGTTGGCCATCCTCCAGTAGAGACCCAAAATGGTCATTCCCCCACCTAGATTTGGCGATTTTGCCACCCAAGGAGGAGGGAGAGAAAGATAATTTGTTGCTTCTAATGACAGGCGGGCTCCCCTTCAATCACCCACTAACCCCTCTGATGATTAAGGTTTTGACGATCGCCATGATCCTCCTCGCTCGGTTGACACTGCCTTGACCGCCTGAAGGCTATAAAACTGATTTTTTTTATGAATGGTTGTTAAGTTTTTCGGCCTTGGGCTGAGTGAAGTCTTGCAAGGTGATCTTTGTATCCCCCAGCGTTTTTTTTGTGCATATGTACTTAAATATTTAAATTAATAGAAAGTGACTATTCATCAGAGAAAAAAACATCATTTTGTGATGTTATTCTCTACAGGAAACCCAAGGGATCCTTCTCTTCTCAAGTTTACTAAGTAACTTCCCATAGTAACCTTTACCTTCATACATCATCTCATCGCTCCAAACTAGTGCAGGAATTTCAAGTACTAACTATGAGAGCTTTTTGAGGTTGTGATAGCAGGAATTCACTCACTTAACTAGAGTTCATCAAATGAACAAGTACTCAAATAAGCACATCTCCACCCTTTCCCCTTCTTTCGTCCAGCTAAGACTTGCCTACTGTCACTTTCTTCGTCACAAGAAGCAAATATACTCCTTGATGCGGTGTAGATCCTTTTTTGCCTCTCTCCTACAATCTTTGAAGCTCTTTTGGCACATCCTTTTCCCTCGCCACCTCCACTCGGAACTTCTTTCTCACACCTCCACACTCTATGGTATCCCCGGCTAGTCCCCTCTCCACCTCACCCCTCTTCGTTGCCACCTCTTCACTTTCTCTAGCATTAGTGAGGCAGTTAGGGGCAAGAACAGTAGCAGGACAGTGGATGAGGAACAGTTCCAAGTGGAACTCTTTAAGCTTGGTATTATGGTTTTGGGCAGCTTCCTCACTCTGCTCTCTAACATAGTGGTTGTATTGGCTTCCTTGATTCCTGGTCACGCCAAATTATCTATCTGATTCATTACTCTAGGTTAGTCTTGGACCCCGATATGACCATCTTATCCATGGAGCTCGACCGGTAGTATTGTTGGGCTAGGAGGTAGGTCGCTTTTCATACAAATTTTCAAACTATGGACCACATTTTGACTATGCAAACTATCATTGAGGAGGCTTGGCACCGCTCAATGAAAGTCTGTTGTTGCTAGATGAGAGATTGAAATTGATATTGTTTTCTTTTTTCAAATGAGAGATGATTTGGTGAACCGTGTCCCTACACTCAATTGTCCATTCTCCCAATTCCTTCACTTGGCCTTCTTTATCAATGAATTCAAGGATAGACTAGCATTTAATTGTATGGAAAGTAGAAATCTCTTCTTTTATCCTCTTTCCCTCTCCTTTTATATACTTGAGTTCATCCATGCTTAGCTGATCATTCTTTCAATTTCCCCTAGTTCAATAGGTGCATCTAGGTACCCTTTGAGTGACTTTACATGACTAGTAACAGAAAAATAAGCAGGCCTCCATCTTTTAACAATGTCTTCAAGCTTGGGCCTATTATCTTGAAATGTTCTTTGCATCTCCAATAGGGTGTTCTACTCATCGCACACATCATCACATTTGCTAATGACTAAATTCATCCTACAAAGTAGAATTTGTTCCATTACATTGTATACCTATGTGGGAATTTCTTGTAGAAGTCCTTCATAGGTAGTTTTTAACCCTTTAATTTCTTCTTCATAATTGCTCCTTTTTGCCTTCCAATCTTCATCGTCCCTATCAATATCCACAAGCTGAGGTGGGGCATCCCTATGCAATATAATGGACTTGTTTTGGTTCACTTAATTGCTTTAGTTTCTTCCTCAAAAAAGCATCCTCAACATACATTTTATCATAACTTTATTCAATTCAATTTCCCTTAGCTCATTTGATTAGTTTGTTATTGCATACATTTGACTCAATCCTTGATGAACCTTGATGATACATAAGCTCAATTATTGCCATTAACAAGGAATTGTTCTTTGGGTATGTATTATGGGTGCACCATCCTCTCCTTCTAACATGTGTGGCATCTTAGGCTTATGGAGGCTCTTAATACTAACCCATGTACCCAACATCTTTTTTTTTGGGTTGTACCCTAATCCGCTTATCTTTTGATCAATGTCAAATTCTGCAATAAACATTGGATCATCTTGTTTTCTAACTTGCTCAAGCAAAAACAAATGTTTCAAAGGTAAACCTGGCAAAATTAGCATATCACATTTTGGCAATGTTAACCAGGTGCACGCATCGGGTGCTCGTACATCCTAGGTGTGGGTACATCGCACACTTGCGCTCTACCACCATCGGCGGGTGCGGGGGATTTTCTCAGGTATGGGGGTGCGAGGTTGCAAGCTGGGTGCTTCCAAGGGACATGCGGGGTGCATCCGATGCCCATGTTGAAACGTCAATTTTTTTAAGTTTCTTTATATTAACTTACCCATGAGGGGTCTGGTAATTCTAGTAATGACACCTTCAGTTTTGGGGATGATTAGAGAGCTCCCACCCTTACATTCTCATTATTGACATTTTGTAGATTGTAGTATTGTGCTCACTTTGATATGGCCATGATACATTCTTTCATTTCATTGTTTCATGCTACTTTGCTCATTGTAATCATGCGCATCTTGATCTTTATGATATATCATATTTATAATTCAAACAATGAATTTTGAATCTTTCATCTTTGTAAATTTATAGTATTTTTTATTTATCATTATCATTATGTTTAAAACTTTAATGTTATTAATGTTACAACTTACTATGAGTATGTTACTGTTGTGAGGTTCTCACACCATCACCCCAAATGTTGGGGACCCCCCTTTTTTTAATCGTCTTGGCAAAATTTTTGAGTTGTCAAAAAATATTTGATTTGATTTTTGAAAAACTTTAAGTCTTGGACACCTTCAGGGCCAATGGGGAGAGAGTTAGATTTATTCTCACCCACTCTCAACTTGATTTTCCAGTACAACCAATTTCATCCTTAGGCCAGACAAAATTTCAAAGAGCAACACTTCGCAGGATAAAATTGTAAATTTTGTACTTAGGTGATTTGTTTGAAAATTTTGGATGTAATTGCATAAATTTGAATAATTTTTTAAAAGTGAAATTTTGTTAAATTTGAGTTTTTGGAAACTCTTGAATTTCTTTGGTGAAAACAAAAATTTCTTTTGTGAAGATGAAATCAAATTGCAAAATTGATTTTAAACTCTAAAAATGATTTTATTCTTGTCAAAAATTTTGCTTGGCAAAATCGATTTGAATTGAATTGCAAAAAATTGGCTTTAATGGACTAAAATTGCCTTGAAAATTTTCTAGCCTTTACTGAAATTGGTAATTTAATATTGATGAAATGGTTTTTGGCTAGCCAAAATCCAATTTTAATGACATATTAATTGCTAAATCATCATTAAATGGAAACATTTAGCATCTCCAAAGCATTATTCACTTTATTTTGCAATCTTGGTCTAATTGGCAATTTTTAAAAGTAAATTTCATCTTGACAAAGTTAATTTTTAGCTAAGCATTTAATTGGGCACCAGTTTAGTGTTCTAATTAATATTTTTGTTGCTCTTAGGGTCCCAGTCAGCCAGCTAGGAAGGAGAGGCAAGTGGGGTATAAGAGGAAGCTCTTCCCCTTTATTTCTTCATTCCTCACTCCTCCACTTTGGTGCTTGGGCGATTTTTCTAAGGCAGATTGGCATCTTTGTTGGGTGATTTTTCCAACTTGGGCAGATTGGCATTATTGTTGGCAAATTTCTTCATGGTAGAGATCTCTATGTTTGGCGATTTTCCATGATTGAGGGCAGATCTGCACCATTGGTGATTTTTCATGATTAAAGACAAATTTTCCATGATTGGCAACTTTCTCTAATGCAGATCAGACTTCCTATTCTTGGCGATTTGTTTTGGCAAGGGGAAACGTTTTCAGAACTGCAAAGTTGGAGGGCAAATTGGTTGTTATTCAAGTCTGATCTTGTATTTGCTAGAGGGCTGCGATTTTTTTTTTTTCAATGCCCTAGCTGATTTTGAGGTCTGATTTTATATCTTCTAAGAGCTGCTTTATTTTTTTCCATGCCCTAGCTGATTTTGAGGTCTGATTTTATATCTTCTAAGGGCTGTGATTTTCTCCCAAGCTTGGACGATTTTCCTTGGAGGAAGAAACACATGATGAAGGTCTAATTTTGGGCAAATGGTGGACGATTCCGAGAGCACCAAATTCTGATTTTTCCAACTAGGGCATCAAGATTTGCAAGGGATTTGAAATTCTTAAGTCTGATCCTAAATTCCAAAAAGAAGACCCGGCTATTGGTAAAGGTAACTTCAAATCATTTGGAGTTGAAAGGGGTCTTTAAGCTGATTTCTCTCTTTCATTCTTTTCTAGATATTCTCTCCTTTGGTTCTTCTTGCATTCATCATCCACCACTTCTTTATCCCATCATAGGCTGAAGTTTGGAGATTGATAAGGGTAGAATACATAATAGGACACTTGAAGAGGCAGAAATAAGCTAGACCACCTTAGGTATTTAGGACGGAGATATAAGTGTAGTCCATCCTAAGGCAAATGCGAGGCAGAAATAAGTGATAGTCCCACCCCTAGAAAGAAGATTGGAGATTGATAAATGTAATGATAGGGCATTTGGTGAGGCAAAAATAAGTGTCCATCAATAGAAAGAAGGTTAGAGATCGATAAAGGTAGTCCATATCACTTAGAACGAAGGGGCAGAAATAAGTGTTTAGGCTGGTAGATGTTAGCGCAAGCAAGAGCCTTAAGAGAACAAACACTAAGAAACACAAAGAGGATATGATGCCCAAAACAACTTTTTTCTCGAAAATGAGGCGAATAACCGATACCAATGTTGGTACAGTAAATATGCTACAGATAAAGGACAGACTAAAGAAAGGACAATCCCCTTGGCAAAGAAGATATACAGGAGCAGAATTGTACACGCAACAGTTTTTCCTCCTACATTGCCCTGTCCAAAATTGGTTATGGAGTGTGCATCCAAGTTTGATTTGATCAACAAATCCATCACTTTTGATGAAGGGAAGAGGGTGTTGGCCAATATTGGCGGACAAGCGATTGAAGAAGCATTTAACATACCCCTGTACAAGAGCATGATAGTGGTGATGATTGATCAAGCAACTAAATCATTTCAGGATAACTAGGAGGCCTATTTCACACATCTCAAGCAAGATTGGCTACACGAGGGAAAGAAAGGCGTAACCAGGTCATCAAAGCTTACAGTGGCGGACTTCAAATCAAAATATGGAGAGCTTATTGTGCTTCTTAGCCAGATCATGGGCCTAGCTCAAGGTATGCAATTTGAAAACTGGATGTGCTTCTTTATTGATGAAATTGAAAAAGGAAAAAGAAGATTTGATTGGGCTAGGATCATAAGCGAGAATCTAGAGTTGCAACTTAGAACCATACAAAACCAAAAGCAATTCTACATGGGATCCTATATGTTTTACCTAATTGCTAGATTGTACAAGAGTCTGGGACTTAAGGCCTTAGGAGAAGTTGGCAGTGGGCCAGGGCAATATTTGGTGCATGAATGTTATCCACAACTTCACTTGCACAACAATAAGGATTACAAAATGTTTTGTGATGCCTTCGCCATGAAAATGGTAAGGATATTACAAGGGACACCTACTAAGAGACTTTCACCAGAAGCAGAAGCAAACATAAAGAAGTTTCGGAGTTGGTTCATCCAATTTCTGCAATTCACCTACATTAGAGTACCAGGGAGCACAGTTTGTCCCAAGAGACTTCCAAGATATCCACCCGACAAGGTAGTTTTGATGGAATTGGCTAGGCAACTTGAGCACTATGATAGGATAATGAGAAATGAAGGTAAAACAGGGATTACCTTCTCATTCGAAATTGGCAATGATAGTTGCCCCAATCGGGTCACCTTTGTAGTTGCGAAAAGGGAATTGGAATGGTATCATCTAAGATGGTACAGGGCAAGGCAAGGATTCGATCCTAATGGTCTTTTCAAAGTATCTCATGGAAATGTATTTAAGCATGTTCCCACTATAGAGGACTTTTGGGCCAATGCCAAAGATGACTTTCATGTGAGAAAGCTAGCTTTCTCAAGATTATTGGCAAACATGATGAGAAATATCAAATGGAGAGGCCTTGATATTCCCGATCAACTGGAAGATGATGGTAATGCGTTGAGAGAAGATTATGGTACAGTAGAAGGAACAGAGTTGAATCCAGTAGATTGGGATGATCATCAGGATCCTTCCTTGGAGGCAGCCACAAGAGCAGTTGATTTGCATATTGAGTCGTGGTATAATTAAAGATTAAGGAAGCTGCAAAGTCAAAGGATTCCCCTTATGAGGAGATGAAACCAAAAGAGGGTCCAGCGGAGTCAGTCGAACAGAAGGGTGAAGGAAGTAGCCGGCAACAAGAAACAGTTAGGAGCAAGAAGAGAAGTTTGGAAGTTGAGAAGAGCAAAGGACATCCAGAACCTCCAGCCAAGAGACAGCATACAGCTCCATCAAAAGAAAGCATAATTGAGACTAGAAGCCAAGAGGTCAATTCAAGTGATAAAGGGGCTGCGGTAGAGGTGAGCTCTGATTAAGAATCAAGTGGTTATAGTGAGAGCATCGAGTACTCCCCTCTCTCAAAAAATCGACAAGGTGATGATATGGCAATAACTAGTGGAGAAGAAGATGGGCCGTTGACATTGAGGCAATAAGTCAGGCACCCGAGGCCATTGGTGATGCTTTGTTAGTCAAACCAAATCCAAATTTAGGGAGATGCACCGCACCGCTACGGTTAAGGCAAATGCTTATGCCAAGAGGCGAGGTAGTAACTGCCCGAACAGTGGAAGACATCCAAGGACTAATAGAAAAGGGTGATAGCGAGAACCAGAAACAAATGGCAAAGACGATGGCAAAGGTAATCAAGAGCGACAACGATGGTCACCGAAAGGTTCGAATTGCTATCCCAATAGTCAACAAGGCAATGGATGAGATTGTGGCCCAGGAATATGAGATAGTGGAACACAACTTGGGAAGGAACACGGATGATATGGAATGTGAAGAGATCCAAGAGGGTATAGCGTCAATCAGAGAAAGGTTGAAGAAGGCAAATGAAAGGATCATAAAGTTGGAGGTCGCGAACAAATATTGGAGAGATTGCCAGCCTATCCAACAGTTGCACCAGGCAGCCCTTCCTCAAGACAACAAGAGCAACCTAGAAGAAATATCGGCTCAACTACATGAAGTCAAGGATTGGATCCATGATACAATCCAAGATGGGCAAAATTTCTTGCCTTCCTTCATCTCAACATTCCGGTCATTGGTGATTGTTAGACATAAGTTCAGAATATTTGAAGAGGAGTGGAAGGATTTCCTTCTAGTCAAGGATTTAGCTACTCCCAGGCTACAGGCGTTCATTGGGCTACTAGAGGCATATTTGGAAAGGGCCAAGTTGGTCGATGAAAAAGGATTGAGTATGGTTGAGTCTTGGTTTGTTGCCTTGACTACCAAATTGAGAACACTCGAGGAGATACAGAATGCAGTTGCACAGCATAGCCCAAGCATCGACACTTCCATTTCAACCATGATGAGTGACGTTAGGGTGGCGCTTGATTTTGAAGACATCCGAAAAGAGGACATTGATGAGATGACACTTGGATCAAGATTGAATGAGTTGGGAAAGATTGCTATCAAGAAGAAACATTTGGGCACCCTTTCCTCCCTCAATGCCTTTATCGGATTTGCAAAAGAGTATGAGAAGGACCATATGAAGACACTACAAGCAGCAAGTAGCGTGACGAAATCGACTGAGCTCAAGATAAAGCATACACCTTGTCCTCCCATGGAAGAAGTCAACGAAAGGCTAGCTAAGTTCATTGCCTTAGCTAAAAGAATGAAAGAAAACGGGAGAGTTATATTAGAAGATCATTTGATGTAAGCCCAAGTGGCAATTTCTCTTTCTTCTAGGATAGGACAAGTGTTTAATTCTGATTGGCCACCATTTGGTGCCTTCTCATTGGTTGCCACTTTTCCACTTTTTTCATTGGTCCATTGACGAAGTGGCGTCTTCTCATTGGCCGATGGGGTGGCAACCCTAATTAGGGTTTCTATGATTCAATTTGGATCGTCGGTTTTGCCTCTTTATCTCTATCGTCGATTGTACATTTTGGCCTCTATATAAGGCCATTTGCTCTCATTTGTAATGGTCGGAGAAAATTGTTGCATAAGATAATGCCAAAATTGCCTCTCTTTATCATTGTTGTGACTTGCATGGTGATTAAGAACATTTGGTATTGTTGCATGGTTCTTCTTCCACTAGTTAGATTAAGATTTTCATTTTAAAGTTGCTAAAATAGATTTCATTTCAAGTTGCTAAGTAAGATTAAGAGTAGATGGATAGTTGCATGGTAGCATTAGTGGATGTTTGATAGGGATCAATAACTAGGCCACTAGCATCCTAGCGGCTTGTTGGGAAGCCTTGTGTGGTAAACTAGATTGTTTTCCATTGACTCATTGCATCTAGGGAGGTGGAGCCGTTGGTTAACTTTCATTAGCTTTGATCCCCGTCCATTTGCTAATCTTTCCATTCATAGGAGTAGGAGTAGAATAGCAAGTAGTTTAGGAGTTGGAGTTTTGAAGAGGAAAGTTAGAAAGGCGTAAGTCGTAAGAACATTCACCCTCCATCACCATCACCCTCTCCATCAACATCATCTGACATTCACACTGAATCACCATCACCATCATTCCACCAAGGACCAAGTTATCTTCGAATGAATAACGTAAGCCCACCTACGTGATTACCAACAAATCACATCGATATACTGAGTTAGTATCCACAGGTGTAAGGAACATTGGAGTTATTCTCATGTCCCATGAGTATTAACTTTTCAAGAGAGGAATTGTGTGTTTGATACTCCGTATCAGATATTCAATTGCTAATATGTTATGTGGTATAAAAACTGCCATCAACAGTTACTAAGTCCAATGGTCATTGTTATGAAGTTTGAAGTTTGAACTTATGGTTTGTGAATCGCATTTCAATTTTTTATATTTTTTCCGAACCAATTACAATATTCTATGCTTGATGAACATATCCTATAGATTGGTCCAAAGATTCAAACTAAATCCCCCTAAAGTCATCCAAGAATTCTTCCATTCTGCTCTAATAAAGATACCCCAAAATTTGATAATCTATCTGCAACTTCATTTGCCTCCCTTAATACATGTGAGACTTTAAACTACTCAAACGCTCCAAGCAACAACTTGATCCTATGAATGTTTTTGTTTAGGTGCCATACTCCATCTTCACCTTCAATTATTCTATTTCTAATGAGTATAGTCTTAAAAAGTTAGTACCCTTTAGTTTGGAAGATCTAGGACATATTGGGCCCCATTTAGTGATCTTCTCAATTTTGGTTGCATGTATGCTTGATTTTCTCCCTTATTTTTCTATTTTTCCACAAAACTCTAAACACTTCTTGAATCTTGCATTTCCACCATGATAAGTTGGGCAGTTAACCTATATCTCAAAGATTGAATTTTGGTGGGTTTCGGGCCGATGCAAATTATTCCCATTTTCCTACCGAATGAGGTCAGCCTTTGCAAATTTGGACTTCGAAATCACTATAAAAAAGATTCCTTTAGCTTCATTTCCATGTCTACAATCTACAAGCAATCTGAATCCACAATATCTTGACATGTAAATTCAAGCAATCATCTCTCAAGTCTCTCGGAGTAGAGGGTTTTTCCCAAAAAAATAAATGTGTAACCTATTATTCTATTTTTTATTTTTGCATTTATGTACCTCTAGTTCATAAATTTAAAATAGGGGAAAAATCTGAAATAGAAGCAGAAGAAATTTTGGCACGAGAAAGGCCATCACCAACAAGAAAAGTGAAGAAGGTAGAGTTCACATATATTCTATCAAGCCTATAGCAAACTCTTTGATTACCGGTTGATTGTTACACCACCTAAACCAGATATCAAAGTAACGATCTTTCTTTCTCTCAATAGGATCAATTAAGTTCATCCTTCTTTTGAATTTGACCCAAAATTAATTGTGCACTTCCCTTCCAAACATTTTTTAAAACACCACACTTATCCTCTTCATAATCAACCATACTAAAACCACCGGAAAAATCCAATTTGCATTAGGAAGAGACATGGCTAACCAGTCCCAAAGGGCAGCTCTATCCCTATAGTCATTTGGGGCATATGTATTACAAACTCCAATTATTTTATCTTTCCATTTAAATGCAGCCCAAATAGCTTTATTACATGGTGAAATCCCATGATCATCAACCAAGTTTGCCCATTTGAAGCCAATAAGAATGGCTTATCTTTCCATTTAGATGTAGCCCAAACAGTTCTATTACATGGTGAAAACCCATGATCATCAACCAAGTTTTCCCATTTGAGGCCAATAAGAATGGTCATTCTCCCTTTGCCTTTATCATGTTTTGAGACAAATGAGAGGCTTTATCCTAAATGAATTTCAAAATTGTGTAAGCATGGTATCCACTTACTTTGACTTCTTGTAGAAGTACAATATCTTAATTTTGGAGTTTTTTACACCAATATCTGACAACATACTTTCCATCAGGCATTTCTAGCCCTTTGACATTCCAACTTGCAATGTTTATTAACATCATTGATTTAGAGTGGGGCTTTTGATTCTTATAAAGCCTGTTGACAAATCTGAATTTTTTGTTTTATTACCATTGCTATTAGAATTGGATAAAAAATTCCTATCCATAGTCTTTCCCTTCTTTTTTTCACTTTTACTAACCACGTTAGTGAAATGAGAATCACCAACATTGTTCAAAGCAAAATCCTTATTGAAAAGGACCATTTGCTTATTAGTCACCTCCTCATCTATGGAATCCATGAACTTAGGAGGGGGACTATTGTGTTCCAAAGGCAGTTTATTCAAATTTTTGTGTTTTCCAACCCTTGCATTTATAGTTTCCAAGGAACTTTGCTAGGCATTTTTTCTACTAAAGGAGCATTCTAATCTTCCTTAGGCTTATTTGACTGACAATAGGCTAAAGAGAAAGAAGGGACTTCTCTATTATCCTTATGTATGACAACTTCATAATCATCCTTAAAGAGAGTATTGGTGAGAGAGATAAATTTTGTTCTCCCCTCCTTATTCAAGTTTTCACTATTTTAGAATTCAAATTGTTTATTGCATTCTTCACATTACCATCTTTACTGGAAACCAAGATACTCTGGTTAGAAGCACCTTGCAAAATGGCATTAGAGTTAGAACCATTATTCACTTCTACATTAAAATCCCCTTTTTGCAATTTTTCGAGGGACGGGTATTCTCTCTTGTTATGTCCATTGAGTTTGCAATAAAAGCAAGCATTACCTAATAACAATGATTCACATGAATAAATTTCTTCGTCAATAGTTAATGCAATTTTTCTGAGATAATTATCTCTGAGACTAGGGCAATTAAAATCGTAGCATTGAGAGGAGGTAGGGTAACTCTAGAGTCCTATTGTGAGGTTTTCACACCATCAGACCCTCCCTTTTTTAATCGCCTTGGCAAATTTTTGGATTGTCCAACAATTTTGATTTTTTTGAGAGTTTTGAGTCTAAGACACCTTCAGGCCAGATGGGGAGAAGGTTAGATCTATTTCACCTGGTTCCAACTTGATTTTCCAGAACAACCAATTTCATCCTTAGGCCAGACAAAATTTCAAGAGGCAACACTTGGCAGGATAAAATTGTAAACTTGTACTTAATTGATTTCTTTTGAAAATTTGGATATAACTGTGTGAACTTGGATAATTTTCAAAAAATGAAATTTTGTAAGATTTGAGTTTTGGAAAATCTTAAATTTTTCTTTGGTAAAAAAAAATTAATTTTGTAGAAATGAGGCCAAATTGCAAAATCGATTTTAGACTCTAGAGGTAATTTTATTTTTTGTCAAAAAAATTTAAATGGCTTAGCAAAATCGATTTGGAAGAAAATTGCAAAAAATTGTCTTTAATAGATTAAAATTGCCTTGAAATTTTTTTGCCTTTAATGAAATTGGTAATTTAATATTGAAAAATGGTTTTTGGTTAGCCAAAATCCGATTTTAATGACGTATTAATTACTAAATCCTCACTAAATGGAAATATTTAACACCCCAAGGCACCATTTAATTTCTTTTTGCAATTTGGAACTAATTGACAATTTTAAAAGGCAATTTTCATTTTGGCAAAGTTAATTTTTAGCTAAGTATTTAATTGTGGGCCATAATTTTGCATTAATTATTGTTTTCCTTGCTCCCAAGGCCCCAGTCAGCCAGCTAGGAGGAAATTGGAAAGTTGGGTATAAAAGGAGGCCTCTCTCCCATTTTCTCCTCACTTCTCACTTTTCCTCCTCAAGATCGGCAATTTAGCAAGAGCAGTCCTCTCTCCATTTTGGGCGAATTCAGACTTTGAGCAGTTCCTCTCTTCCTAGGCAATTTCTTTTGGGAGGCAGATTTTTGCATTTTTGGGCAAGTTTGCTTGCAATCAACCATTTTCAGACCTTGGGCGATCTTTTCCTTGCAAGGGCAGTTTTTCTTCCTCCTTGGGCGACTTTTTGAGAGGGCAGATTGGCATTTTTTTTGGCGATTTTTTCATGCTTGGGCAGAATTTCCATGTTTGGTGAATTTTCTAAGGGGCAGATCTGAAACTTCTTCTATGTTTGGCCATTTTTTTCAAGTTTCAAGAGTTTGAAATTCTGATTTGCAAAAAGGTTTGAAATTCTCGAAATCTGATCCTAAATTCCAAAACAGATCCGGCTATTGGTAGAGGTGACTTTTAATCATTTAGAGTTGAAAAGGGTCCTTAAGCTGACTTCCTTCTTTCGTTCTAGTCTAAAGATTGCCTCCCTTGGTTCTACTTGTCTAATTGTCCACCAGTTTACCATCCCGTAATAGGGCAACGAGGTGGAGGATGTTAGTACAAGCAAGAATCCTACGGGGACAAACACTAAGAAAGACAAAGAGGATATGGTGCCCAAAACAACTTTCTTCTTGAAAATGAGGCGAATAACCGATACCAATGTCGGTATAGTAAACATGATATAGGTAAAGGACAGACTAAAGAAAGGACAATCCCCCTTGGCAAAGAAGATATACAGAAGGCAATTTCACATCACAGCCTAGGCGTCGACACTTCCATTACAACCATAATGAGCGACATTGAAGCAGCACTTGATTTTGAAGACATCAGAGAAAAGGATATCAATGAGACAGAACTTGGATTGAGATTGGA
This sequence comes from Cupressus sempervirens, assembly GCA_028749045.1. Taxonomy (NCBI): domain Eukaryota; kingdom Viridiplantae; phylum Streptophyta; class Pinopsida; order Cupressales; family Cupressaceae; genus Cupressus; species Cupressus sempervirens. The sequence continues at coordinate 798,482,421 of CM053793.1, forward strand.
GGAGCTAGGAAAGGTTGCTATCAAAAAGAAGCATCTGAACACCCTTTCCTCCCTCAATGCTTTTATTGGATTAGCAAAAGAGTATGAGAAGGATCATGAAAAGATACTACAAGCAACAAATAGTGTGGTGAAATCAGCGGAACTCAGGACGAAGCACACACCTTGTCCTCATATGGAGGAAGTTAACGAAAGGCTAGCTAAGTTCGTTGCCTTAGCTAAGAAAATGAAAGAAAAGGGAAGAGTTATATTAAAAAAATCATTTGATGTAAGCCCAAGTGGCAATTTCTCTTTCTTCTAGAATAGGACAAGTGTCTATTTCTGATTGGCCACCATTTTGGTGCCTTCTCATTGGTTGCCACTTTTTGCACTTTTTTCATTGCTCCCTTAATGAGGTGGCAATTTCTCATTGGCTGATGGGGTGGCAACCCTAATTATGATTTTTAGATCCAATCTAGATCGTTGATTTTGCTTTTGATCTCTACCATCAATTGTAATTTTGGCCTCTATATAAGGCCATTTTGCTCTCATTTGTGGGCGAGTTATGTTGGAGAATTGTTGCCAAGATACTATCAAAATTGTTCTCTATTCATTGTTGTGACTTGCATGGTGGATATACATGATCATTTTGGTGTATTGCATGTTTCTTCTCATCTCTCAAATTAAAGTAGGATTTTATTTCATGTTGCTAGAGTAGAAGTAGATGGCTAATTGTATGGTGATGTTGGTAGATGTTTGATAGGGATCAATACTAGACCACTAGCATCCTAGCGGCTGGTTGGGAAGCCTTGTGTGGTAAACTAGTTCATTTTCCTTTGAATCATTGCATCTATGGAGGTGGGGCACTGGTTAGCCTTCATTAGATTCGATCCCCATCCATTTGCCAACCTTTCCATTCATAGGAGTAGGAGTAGAATAGTGAGTAGTTGAAGGAGTAAAAGTAGAATAGCGAGTAGTTGGGTAGTCGAATTTCATTCTGAGAAAGTTAGGAAGGTAGAAGTCATTAGAACCATTATTGCCTCCTCCTCGCGCAATCAACATTATCTGGCACTACATCCTCCACCATCACTGTCACCATCAACATCACCTGGCATTCATACAAAATCATCACCATCTCACCAAAAACCCAAGCCATCCTTGAATGAATAGCGTAAGGCCTCCTACGTGATTACCAGCGAATCACATCGATAAAATTGAGTGAGTATCCACAAGTGTAAGGAACATTGGAGTTATTCTCATATCCCATGAGCAATAACTTTTCAAGAGAGGAATTGTATGTTTGATATTCCGTATCAGATATCCAAATACTAATATGTTATGTAAGTGATACAAAACTCGCATCAACAAGTCCTCAACTTGCAAAATCAAGACAAGCGGTTTGAGGATGTAAGGTATAAACTGACGAAATTCAGGCTGCAAGCCCTCGAGTTCCACACAGTTTGGGGAAGAACAGGCAATTACTACTCAATGTATCCTTTAGGAAACCACACGAAAGCCCTAAAAGATATTTGCCTACATTCCAAAGGGCTTTCTTTAAAATTATTTCTTGCATATTGTTCTTGCACACTATGATTCTTCAAGAAAATAACAAATAAACCCTTGTGATTCCTAGATGACAGAGAGTCGCTATCGATACAAACAAAGAAAATGGCATTATTCTTTAGTCTAGATTGCTCACTACTAATAGCTTTTATCATACCTTTGTTCATAGAAAGCAACAAGGTCTTCAAAGATGAGCGAGGGCACTTACCATCTCTTCCTCCTCTAGGGTTTGTAGTTTAGAACTCACATTTGCTCCAATTTCAATCAAGACAGGACCCTAATAATCCTCCTAGTTCCAACTCAGCATTGCAAAAAACTCCATTAAACTTTGTAGTAGGAGGGTGCGAAACCATTGAATCCTCTACAAGAACAGCTTTGATAGAGGGCTTAGCACTATCAACTGATTTTTGCACATTATAAATAACATCCTTCTTTGCACCCTATTTTATAGCATTGTTCTTCGTGGGTACAACTTCATTATTCTCATTCATTAACACCTTAAAGCAATAAATGCAGGATAGAGGCTTGAAGAGCTGTACCCAAATGGCACCAAACCAGACACCAAAGGGCACACATGCGAAGGTCACCAAGCCCGAAACAAAGATAAAGTAAAAGCAAAACAAAACACAACCACAAAATAACACAGGACAAACCCAAGACACAAAAAGAAGGCCAACACAGCAGTACAGATTCCCAGGCAGATGGGGTGGCTGTTTACCTCCCATGGAGCGTACCAAGTTGCAGAGTCTATTCCTCCTCTCGAAACAAAAGTTATTACGCACTGATGTTTACAAATGACTAGTCCTAAATTTGGGGTTGCAAGGTTCTTAGATTACTGAATGATATAATCTATCAGAATAGGGTAAAAAACAATTAATCATATAAGTTCAGCATTCTATGTTTTATGTTGGGGCAAGATTGCCGTCAACAGCCATTTTAAATCTACATACTCCATTCTAAGCGTTCCTCAACCTCAGTCCCTCATTTTCTTCTTGAACAAATCATTCTCGGGATTCCGGAGTCTAAAGTTTTCTACTTTCCTGTTCATAATACTTTCAGGATTCGAATGGTGTTCCTAGAAAATTTCCTCCTTGTATTCCCGTGTTTCCCAATCCCTGACAAAAAAGGCCTCCATCATTGCATTGTATTTAAGACCTCCTAGACATCTACAAAATTGATTATCGAGATAATTTCTAAATACAAAATACATCATTGCTATATAATAAAACAAGAACCATCAGTCATTAATTTGAATATTGACGTTTAAGATGTGTTTTGATGAAACATTGATGCTCAATGCATATGGTATTATCGTGGGCCACTAGTACTCCTCGTCAGCTGTGAACCCTATAAACCGACTGTCTCAAGCTATCCAGCTGAATCCTTCCGCTAGTGCAGAATTTTGAAACTAAATAATTAGTATTACACAGGCTTTAGGAAAATTTAGAATATATGACAAACTTCTAAATCAATGATTTTGAATGAAGCTTCTGCCTCCCCGCGCAATGAACTTGAAATTCTCGTTTATTATAACACTACTAAATTTACCTGGTCCGATCGGGTGGAACACCTTCGTCAGATTCCTCGTCGGTGCTGTCGCTTTCAGAATCCTGACTTCCACCGGAGCTTTGCTGGCCACTGGAATTGCCACCTGAAGTAGCCCCCTGTTGCTGCTGCTGGATATTGCTGTGTCGCCTTCTGTACTCGAAGCAGACGCAAATCATGTGCAGCAGGCACTGCAGTGCATAACCCACCACCCAAACCCTAATAGGCATGTTAGGGTTTTCATCCTTGCTCAGAATCAGCACGGCTACGGCAACAATAACAAATGCGAGGTTCCAAATTATGTCAAGCACGACAACCGGACGAGAATAAGCCCAATCGCTCTGCCGTTCCTCCAATTGTTCGGCGGCCGTCTCGCGGACAAGCATGGAGGGCTCCCTCATAATTCTTCTGCTACTGGCCCTGCGTAAGAAGCGAGCCGCCCCCTGAATGCTTGCCCTCCGAGGCAAGTTACTTCTGCCGTTGCTTTCCTCGCTCGTATTCGATCCATTGCCGTTTCCCAGCAGCGGACTCAAGTCCACCGCCACGTCCGAGACCGAATTTGTCCCTGTTCTGTCCATTTGATTCACTGCCTCAAGTTTCTTCCCTCTCTCTCAAAATAAACTGCACCTCCCCACCCTTCCCCTATCTTACACCGCCATGAAGAAGTATTCCGATTTCCTCGAGCTTTCAATCCGTCGACTGCCTTAGACAGCAGACTTAATTTGACAATTCTGAAAGAACAAACCCTTGTCACATCGAAATTTAAGCGGAAAGAGGCAAAATCATCGACAATTACGAATTCTGAGATTACGAGCCCCTCGTAACCATGCAACATGTTGAAATCGGCAACATTTCAGACCGGATTTGAAACCTCCAGCTCTGCATTCATAAAAAATTCAGACAGAAAGCGAATGAATAAAGAAAGAGAGAACTGCGCTTCTGCAGTCGCAGATCAAATGCGGAAGACCAGACATGCAAGAGGGTTTAACTTTACATATTTCTGGACCGTGCTCCAATAATGCTTTTACTTGATTAAGCGTAATTTTTATGTAGTTCAACGGATTTACTTTCTCTCTCTACCCGGGCGCACCTTTTGAAGCCTCCGATGATTTCACCCATCACAGCGTCTAATAAATCATTTTTGAGGATTTAGTTACATGTTGATTAATTAATTCACTTGTCCGGTCCTCGTTACCCAGGTAGCCAGTAAGGTGGAGTAGATATTCCGAGTATCCGTGGGTCAAAGAGTAAAACAGCTGCTGCTGGCTGCCCGTGGCTAAATAGTCGAAGGAATGCACCTGACATGACTGTTTATTTGATTTATTAATTAATTTAAAACTTTCAGAACCGTGCTTCTGTAATTTTTAAATTAATTAATAAATCAAACAAAACGTCATGTCAGGTGCAAAAAATCGGCTAAATAGACAGCTGGCTTCTTCTTCTTTTTCCTCCTTTGTATTTTTTCTAAAAATGGATAAACTAGATAAACTAGCAATGGCATCTAAAGTTGCAATGGGTACGAAGAAGTCAATTAGACTAAGTGAATATTGTTTTAAAAACATTTTTTAATTAGGAAGATAAGCACATTCCCTTACCATAAACATGAACTTTTAATCTTATCATATATATTAAAGTGTAATTCTAATCCTAAATGTACAAGGTCAAAACTCATGCTATAAACACAATCTTATGCCCCCAGTCATATAAAAATTCTATAGTCAACCATAAAACTAACCATATTCCTAAACTAACCTCAATTGAAACCTTAAACCTTATCTTAATTGAAATCCTAACAATAACCATATTACTAATCATGAGATGACTCTTTATTCAAACCACAATTGTAACCCTAAACCCTTTGAGAACACTAACTACAACCCTAACCCAAACATTAAACTATAATCATAAATAAAATAAAATCTCAACTCTAAACACAATCCTATCCTTAACCATTATGTAAACATAAGCATTTTTCCTGCCTCTGATCATTATGTAACCTAAATTCACATCCTAATCCTAACCCTACATATTAACCCTAGTCAAAACTCTTATTCTAACTATAATTACAATTGTGTAAGAAATTCAAATCCTAAATATGATCCTAACCCTAATAATAGAAATAATTGTTATGTAAACCTTAACCATGACAATGATCCTAACTATAATACTAATCATGATCCCTAAAATATATTATAAACTCTAATACTTATCAAACTCTAACCATAATCCTAACCATGAAATAAACCTTAATCATTATGTCACTCACTTTTAATATATTTACTTAAACATCTAATAAATAATAAAGTTGATAATAAAACTAAAGAATATAAACTTTATTGGAATTGAAATAAAATCAATATTATGTAAATTAAAAATATCATTATAATTTTATTTTTATATATATCCATAAAAAATAATTATATATGTAAAAATAATTCAAAAATTTGTATTCAAAAATTCAAATAAAAGAAAAATGTATTAGTTATATATATATTTTAAAAATAATAATTTAAATTTAAACTCTTTTTTGATCGATAAATGGCCAAAGTTTCTATTTATATTATTAATAATAAGAAATTACAAAGTTCTCTGTTCAAACGAGCACTAGTAGGAAAGAACGAAGTAAGAAAACCTCCAGTCTAGCCCAGGACCTAAGTCCTATACAAAATACAGTTTTAAAATGGGCAATCTCCAATTTTAAATTCAAAATATATCTTTCAATTTGCGTGAACATGCTTAGGCATTTATCGAAACATCTTGATTTTATATTATTAATAAGAGGATCAGCGCCCATCACCTTAAGCATCACGCATTAATCTCTACTAATGAACAATTTCTTTGCACACATACATTTCAAACTAGTATTTGGTTTAGTTAAAATATATGGTAGGAAATGAGAGAAACTAATATGTATTACCGTACAATTTTAATAACAAGTCGATAGTAATGTAATCCTAAGCCATTTCTTAGAGCACTATCTAGGTTTAGCTAGAGTCCTTTGACTAATAACATTTAAAAACATTATTACTGTGTTATTTGAGATCAAGTTAATTTAATATTTGCCTTCTCGACTAGTTTATTAGTAATCTAAATGCTTATATATTGATTACCTATTACAAGGTCCATATGAAACCAATGATTGAGAAATCTGCAATAACCTATGCTCTTACATGTGACGAGGAAATCATGCATGATCCCTAATCATATTTGTAGATACTCATTTCCAAAATTAGATTACAATGAGGGAATCGTGAAAACATCATAATAACAGGGAATGCTTGCAAAACTGAAACCAATAAAAGGCTTACCATGTTCTATCATATGTCATACTACTTATCAAAAAAGTGCATAAATTAAATTTCATATTTAAAAATTGTTGAATTTACTAGGCTAATAAAGAGGTGTATGCTAGATACCAATGTGAGAGTGAAACCATGATCTCCATGATTCAAATGCTAAACTTATCATATTATTAATATAAGTTTTCAAATTTATATTATAGGAACCATACTACATCCAAAAGCTACAACCATGTAAGGAACCAAAAGAAACGCCAAAAGGGCCACTCCTAAGACCAATTCTAATATTGTGTAGCAATACAACCACCATGCCATATAAAAACTAAACCTACACCTGGGAAGGACAGACAAATACAGAGCAAGCCAAAAAACCTAAACCACTAGAACACATGTCTAACATCAATCTTCCTTCTCCTTCTTCCAACAGACCATCATAATGCCTTTGGCTTTGTCCACGTCATCTGCTCTTGAACTCGGTGGGAACACATACGTCATGAGTTCTCTGCTGGACTTAATGAAATTGGGCAGTATGAAATCCAGCCTACCAAGATCCTCAAAATTGATGTCTAGCTCCATGTAAGCTTCAAATGCTTGTAGAAAATTAACTAGCCAATCTTTGTTGGGCTCTTTACGAACTCCTCTCCATCTCAATAGGAAATTGATACAGGCCTCCATTTTTGGTCATGCATTGAAGAACTTTATATTGTCCCTAATATACATTAACTGCTTCCTGGCAACATTAACATGTTGAAGCTCCCCTGGTTCATATGCCATATAGACCTCAAGGAGTGGGATGTGCAGCTTCTCATCCATGCTAAGAACTGGGTTTTCCAAACCTACTAGCCAGGTAAGATCAAAGATGATATAGCATAAGCTAACTATTTCCCCTTTCTCAATATTAGCCCTAGCCAAGCAACCTATAAATGAGCCTATGACAGAGTTGTTTTTCGCCAAGAATAGTCACAATTAAACGCTTTCTCCCTAATAGCCCAAGCGATAGAAAACCTAGACACATCATCTACTGGATTTAGGATCCTATTCCACCTCTCTTGTTTTACAGGCTCTCTAGGCGCCATTGTCCTCACTTCTAGAGCATGAAAGAGGGCAATTGAAGACTCCATACTAACATAATGCCTATAGGGATTCCAAAGAAAAAAGAACTGCAAAAAGTTTTAGGGAGCCGAGCCTTAAAAAACAGATGGCAGTGCTCAAGGTATTAGAAGTATTAATGCTAGACTCACACGCTTGAAGAAAATTATTAAGAGACACTATATGGACATGGTTAAACCTATTATTTAATGATTGTGTTCCTTAATACATGATGAGTAATAATAGAGTTGCTCCATATAGGAGTAATTCTGATAATTGCTCCTTTTAAGCAAAAGTAATTCTCAATTTTGCCTAAAATCTAGGCCTAACTCTTCTCACATTGCTTAAATTTTTTTTTTTGAAATTCTAAGTTGCTATATGTGTAAAATCTTCTCCCTCCAATCCTTGATTAGCTAACTTATTAGCTTCTATATTACCTTCACGAAAATATGTTGAAAATTTAAATTTAAACTTATACATCAATTAAAAATTAAAATAAATGTAAAACTAAACTATATATTAAAATAAATAATTACAAAAGAATAATTTAAAAGGATTATAAATATCTATAAAATGATTATAAATATGAATAATTATATTTTTAAATGTATTCACAATTAATTTTAATATTAAATTTATTGAGAAAAAATATATAAAATAAAATAATATTAAACAAAATTCTTTTATTTTATTGGGCAAGAGCCTATAACACAATGGTAACTTGTGAGCCTCTCATCAGAGAGGTCTTGGGTTCGAGTCTAATTGAACTAACACATAATAATAATAATTAATCTAGGCTTCGACCCATTACCTATCAAAAAAAAAAATCTTTTATTTTACATTCAATTAGTGTTAAAACTCACCACATCTATTAAAATCAAAATAATAAACATTCAAAGAAATAAATGGATCTGACAAGTAAGATATGTGAGCACAACAACAAAACTGCAGGGCAGAAGTGAATATCTTAGATAAATATCGTGACAAAGCACAACAAATGGTATTAAGGACATCGCATACTAAATTTGAGAAACATTATTAATGCAGATTCTTTCATCCAAGATAAATCCAAATTAAACAAAATAATGTTTTCCATAGTTAAGGGGAACAAATTGCCAAGCAAGAATACAACATAGACCCCAATCTGCTCCAGCGGCATCTCAAACACAGGCATGCAGTGACCAATCTAAGGTGACATCTTGGTATTATTTGCCTCCATCTCACAATCTCTAATCTACCTTTAGAGGCCCACGATCCACGTGGATCCTTGCCTTCATCCTTGGAGTGGTCTATGTGACATTTTCCACGTGGCTATAGAGAATCCCCTTCAGATCTAAAATTTGAGCACCTTGGATTGACATTCATTAATCTTGGCAATTAGTTACTTTTGGAGACTCAAGTTGAGATCTAATCCATGATAATCTTTTACATCCACAGGTTGCCCCCCTTTTAGATCTAAAATTCAAGCACCTTGGATCGACATTCATTGATATGGGCAATCAGTTACTTTTGGAGACCCAAGTTGAGATCCAATCCATGATAATCTTCTATGTCCACATGTTGCATAATCAAAGGAGATCTCTAGCACAACACACACAATCTTCATTTGGTGTTTCATCTGTAATCCCTGATTTACATCACTTTCTATGACTTTCATGTCTCAACCACAACATGGGTCTTTCACTGGTCGATCTACACAGACTCCATCATATTTTAACCAATCACACAGGAGAACAGTTCCAACAAGTAGAATGAGTATTTTTGTGAAGAAAAATCAAACAAACCTCTTATTTAAGGTAGTGAATATAATAATCGCAGGAGTTAGAAAAAAAATAGAATAATCAATTACCATCCATATTTTCCAATAATAATTTGACACACCCAAGAGAAAAAGTGATGCAGGAGGATCCTAGGCTTTCTTGCAATCATGCATCTTGGAGTCGAGTGCTAGTGGTTTCCAATTTTCTATTGCTATCGAGCTATTTAGTGGAGGTCAAGTTATTGTAGCTTGTAGTGGAGGTTGAGTTATTGTAGCTCCTAGTGGGTGTTGAGTTACTATAGCTCCTTGTAGATGTCGACTTATTGTAGCTCCTAGTGGAAGTCGAGTTACTGAAGCTCCTAATGGGTGTTGAGTTATTGTAGCTCTTAGTGGATGCCAAGTGAACCTATTGGTGCTGAGTGTTCTTGTACGTGTTAAGTGCTAGTATTGGTTTTGGTTCTGTTCGTGATGAGTTATCTGCGAGCCAACTTTTGGCATTTAATTTATGTATGGGTATTTAATTTGTGTTGTGGCTAACTTGTGGCTCAACATATATTTAATGTGATGAATTTAATTTAGTTCGTAATGAATTAGGCCGACTTGTGGCTTAGTTGGGTATAAGTAAAGGGTTTTGTTGAGTCTTTTAGGAGAGCTGGAGAATTCATTCATTTAGAGGAGTGAAGGGGATTGTGTAGATGTGAATTTTGAAGAGCTAGGGCTATAGCTTGAGAACCAGAGGATTTTCTTGGTGAACCTGAAGGTACAAGTGTGGATTTTCTTGGTGTTCTTATCTAGTTGTGGATCTAGACTAGTTGGAATCAAGCTTGTAAGTGGATCTCGTTGGGTCTTGTAGAAATGATATTGTAATTGTTATTTGTATTTGGCCCAAACCTGGAAGGCCTTACAACTGGGAATATTGAATGTAATCAGTTATATCTATAAATAAAGGGTTTTGATTTGGTATCAAATCTTGCATTGTTGTTGTTTTGTTGTTGTATATCCACTATGTGGTTGTTTGCTGGGGATTTGGACATATCCTTTGGGGATTCTCCTGTCTTGCACTGCATTAGGTGGTATCAGAGTGAAGGTTGCTCCTAAGTGTGTAGACGGATCACTGAAGTTGAGGTAGTTTGTATCAAAATCTTGGGTTGGAGAAGGTTGATCTTGAGGCTGATTGATCTTCTGGATTGGTGGATTTGTTGCTTAGGGTTTGCTAAAATTTTGGAAAATGCCTCCAAGAAGATTGGACCCTAGTGTAATTGATGATCTTACTAATGTTGTGGAAGAAAGGATCTTAGAGAAGATAAGAGCAGAGTTCAGATCTGAGATTGCATTGATGAAGAATGACATGATTGTTGAAATTGTAAGTGATTTAGGTGGTGTACCTAGGCATGTGGGTATTGAAGCTAGTTATGAGGAAGTTGTTGAAGACTTTGAAATTGCTAGATCTAGTGGTGAGCACAAAATTAATCATGTGGAGAGACCTATTGGAACTAGTGCTAGTCAGTTTGCTAGACTTGGATCTCAATTGAAGTTGAACCATAAGATGGAGGTTTCTAATTTCTTAGGTACTTTGACTCTTGAAGACCTGATTGATTGGATTGGTAAATTTGAAGACTACTTTGAGCTTGAGGATATTGAGGATCCACTTAGAGTGAGGTTGGTAGAAACTAAGTTAAAAGGACATGTTGTTCTTTGATAGAAAGAACTACAAAAAAAAAAAAAAGAGGAAGGTGAAATGAAGATCACTAGATGGAGGTTGACGGTGACTAAGTTGAAGGCTAAGTTCATTCTTGTTGATTATGAACTTGAGTTGTTTAAGAGATTGCATAATTTGAAATAGAAGGATGTGTCTATGAAAGATTATACCGAGGAATTCTACAACTTGACTATTCGATCTGGTCATATAGAATTGTCAAAGGAAAAGGTAGCTTAATACATTAATTATTTGAGATTCAATATTTAGGATGAGGTTGGTATGCTGAATATTTCTTCAGTGGAGGATGCTTATCAGTATGCTTTGAAGGAAGAAGATAAGTTAAAGAGGAAAAGTCAAGGTAATGCTAGAGGGAAGGAGAAGCAAGATAGCTTGGCACAAGCTAAACTGAGTGTTGAAGGTGAACCAAAACTTGTTGATTAGAAAAGGAGGACCAGATGAGGTTGGTATGCTGAATATTTCTTCAATGGAGGATGCTTATCAGTATGCTTTGAAAGCATAAGATAAGTTAAAGAGGAAAAGTCAAGGTAATGCTAGAGGGAAGGAGAAGTAGGATAGCTTGGCACAAGCTAAACTAAGTGTTGAAGGTGAACCAAAACTTGTTGATTAGAAAAGGAAGATAGGTAGAGGTGAGTTCAGAGGTAATTGTTTCAGATATTCAGGATGAGGTTGGTATGTTGAATATTTCTTTAGTGGAGGATGCTTATAAGTATGCTTTGAAGGCAAAAGATAAGTTAAAAAGGAAAAGTCAAGGTCATGCTAGAGGAAAGGAGAAGCAGGATAGCTTGGTACAAGCTAAACTGAGTGTTGAAGGTGAACCAAAACCTGCTAATCAAAAAAGGAGGATAGGTAGAGGTGAGTTCAAATGTAATTGTTTTAGATGTCTTAAAGAAGGGAATTGATCTTTTGAATGTCCACTTAGCAGGACAACTACTGTTGTGAATGAGGTTGCAGTTCAAGATAGTTAGCCTAAGCAAGGAGAAAGTTTTTTGGCTTGACGAGTACTAGTTGGTGAGAGGACATTATATCCTTATTAGAGGACTAGTTTGGTTAGGACTTGTTGTGAGTCTAGTGGTAAAGTATGCAAGGTGATTATGGATGGTGGTAGTACTGATAACCTTATTGCTGAGGAGATGGTTTAGAAACTTGGTTTGAAGAGAGTAAGACATCCTTATCCTTATAGAATTGGATGGTTGCAAGGTAAACATGCTTTGGAAGTGAGGGAGAAATGCCTCGTTGATTCCAAATTGGGTAGTATAAGGATCAAGTGTTGTGTGATATTGTGGACATGAATAGTTGTCATGTGTTGCTTGGTAGACCTTGGCAGTATGATTGTAGGGTTGTGCATGATTGTGTTGAGAATGTGTTTAGTGTTAAGAAAGGTGGCAGGAAGCTTTCCTTAATTCCTTTGCAGAATGAAGAGCTCGATGAGAGGAACCTAAGTATTGGAAGTCGAGTTAAGTTGCCAGATTCTAAGAAGGTTGGAGATCAATGTGGAAAGCAAACCTGTAGCACACCTAAGATGGATGTGAAAAAGCAGAAGAAGAAGAAGGGAAAGAGTGTACAAGTTAAAGATTTGGAAGATATTTATGTGAAGAACTAGTTTGGGATTCAAGTGTTGAATCTTAGAAGATGTTCTTCCAATTACTAGAACATCTTTTTGAACCTAGGGTGTCTGATACAAGAGCATCCTTGACTTTCTTGCAATCCTACATGTTGGAGCTGAGTGCTAGTGGTTTCCAATTTTTTTGTTGCTATTGAGCTATTTAGTGGAGGTTGAGTTACTATAGCTTATAGTGGAGGCCAAGTTATTGTAGCTCCTAGTGGGTGTCGAGTTACTGTAGCTCTTAGTGGATGTCGAGTTATTGTAGCTTCTAGTGGATGTTGAATTACTATAGCTCCTAGTGGGTGTTGAGTTAATGTAGCTCTTAGTGGATGCCAAGTGAACCTATTGGTGTTGAGTGTTCCCATTGGTGCCAAGTGTTCCTATATGTGTCGAGTGCTAGTATTGGTTTTGGTTTTGTTCATGACAAGTTGTCTTTGAGCCAACTTTTGGCATTTAATTTATATATGGGTATTTAATTTGTGTTGTGGCTGACTTGTGGCTCAACATATATGTAATGTGAGGGATTTAATTTAGTTTGTAATGAACTATGCCAACTTGTGGCTTAGTTGGGTATAAGTAAAGGGTTTTATGCAATCTTTTAGGAGAGCTGGAGAATTCATTCATTTAGAGGAGTGAAGGGGATTGTGTAGATGCAAATTTTGAAGAGCTAGGGCTATGACTTGAGAACTAGAGGATTTGCTTAGACCTGAGGGTACAAATGTGGATTTTCTTGGTGTTCTTATCTAGTTGTGGATTTGGACTAGCTAGAATCGAGTTTGTAAGTGGATCTTGTTGGGTCTTGCAAAACTAATATTGTAATCATTGTTTATATATGGCCCTAACCCGAAAGGCCTTATAACCGAGCATATTGCATGTAATCAATTATATCTATGAATAAAGAGATTTGGTTTAGTATTAGATCTTGCATTATTGTTGTTTTGTTGTTGTATATCTGTTGTGTGGTTGTTTTTTGGGAGTTTGGACATCTCCTTTGGGGATTCTCCTGCCTTGCACTACATCAAAAAGTATATGTTGGTCATACCCTAAAACATTATCAAAGATCTCATTGAACATTACAATCTGGTATGACTCAACATCTACTTAGAGACCTTGGCAAATCCAATCTTTGATTTGCAACACACAACAAATTTTGTAGAAGAAGTGAAAGAAGCCAGTAGTCAACATAGAAGCATCATAATAAAATTAAAGGTCATATTGAATTAAAAGAAAATGATCCAAGCAACTAATGACCATAGAACTCTACACACACCATTTGTGAATAGACTTAACGAATATTGAATAAATTATGCAGATAATAATATTGAAGAGCAAGGATCGAAGAATAATAACATTTGGAAAAATGCGCTCTACTACTGCTTTAGCGAATCAGGGGAATTCTTGCCTAAATGCACAACATTTTTGAAGACGGATTGAATACTTATGGAGAACAAAATATGCTCTCCCTTTTTTCAAATCCATGCTTTAGATCCAGGTGGGAGAGGATGCAAATGATGGATAGACTATGGTGTGATCCCGTATGTCAAGAAAGAGATTGAGTAGATCCATGGTAGATCATAAACATAACATCCTCGTGAAATCTAAGTATCAACAATGGAAACAAAGGTCTTCAAACCACTTCAGCCCTCTTCGGGAAAAAATGAAGAACATAAGGAAGAATGGTTCCACAACACCACGATAATTCGATAACAAGGAGATGCCCTAACTCAAGGACCTACAGATATTCTCAAATGCCAAAAGGAAGTATCACAACATGACTGGAAGACAATTCATATATCAAGCCATCTGATGGGATACATCTAAAGGAGGTGTCGAGATCAAGGTCTTTTTGCTTGGTGGATAGGTCTAGGGATGGAGGTGTGTCATGTGGTGAATTGGCTAAAAAGTGTTCCAGGTAAGCATTTAAACATAACAATAATGGAAGATGAATTTGTTTATTTAGCTTGCGATAAAACAAATCTTAAGGATTGACTTTTGTAAGGTAATACTTTAGTTTATAATGGTTTTCCTCTCAAATTCTTAGATTGGAGTCCCTTTTTTTACACCAAAAAAATCTAATTTTGAGGTAGAAAAAACAATCTTATTACCAAATTTGTCAATTGAAATTTTGTATGAGGACATATTTAGAATAATCAGATCTAATTTTGGAACTTATGTAGGTTTGGTAGAATCATATTTTGCTATATCTAGTCCAATTATTATAGTGAAAATATATGTAAACACTATCGAATTTAAAACCCTAGATATCAATGTTGATGATAAAATTATTTATGTTAAACCAAGATTAGTTGAGGCCTCTTCAATAGTTATCAGGATTTAGCTTTGTCTCAACCCCATCTTAAGGGTAATAAAAGGAACATAGAGAATAATCAAACTGTAAGGAGTGATGAAGAGGAGAGACTCTTGATCTACTAAGAGGATGAGGAAGAAGTAGAGGAAATCAAAGATCGTCATCCCCGCCTCAACTGGGTCATTGTTGTTTCAAATCTAGATGTGGTAGGTGACCCTCTAAAAGTTCCACCCCAATTACCAATAAACCAAGGTGACCAAAATGCCATGGAAAGAAAAGATTTATTAAGTCGTACAACTCACTCTTAGGGAGAATGAAGTGAAACCCCAAAAAGAAAGGAAGCAGAAGTTAACATTTTGATAGAAGCTTTGAATAATTTGGTAGTTGAAGATCTTATGAATTAGTTCATTGATGAGATTTGTGATGAGGAGGAACTCAAGCTACAAAAATCTATTTTGATCTCTAAAATCTAGGAAGTGGAGGAAATGGAAAGGGAGACAATCCCCATTGCCATCAAAGAAGAATTAGCATATTTATATGAGGATTTGATCGGTCCTTTACAATTAGGGGTCATCCTCCCAAGTAGAGGAGGTCCTGATTGTGCAAAAGTATTAAGGAAGTGAGGGTGGAAATCCTTGCAAGAGCTACATCTAAAAGATGGGATAACTAAGAGTCAGATTAAATTAACCGATATTCTTAATGTTGGGAAACAGAAGTTCCTTCCCCAGGTGCCATGAGTGTCTTAACTTGGAATGTTAGGGGCCTCAATGCCCCTAACAAGAAGCGGCTCCTAAAATATTGCATCACTAACACTAAAGTTGACATAATTATTCATCAAGAAAGGAAACTTAATAGTGAAAAAATGAATAAGTTTAGAAGATCATTAGGTTGGAGGGAGATAAAGATTGTCCTATTGAATGGACTTCTTGAGGTCTTTCCATAATATGGGATCCTAAAAATGTATCGATTTCATATATAGAAATTCATAAATACTGGATGAGTGGTATGGTGAAAGGAATGAAATCTAAATTTTGCTATAGGTTGTTTAATGTCTATGGTCCAATTCATAATGGAGATAAAGCTAGGTTATGAAAAGACGTGGAAGACAGTATAACATTAGAACATGAAGGTCTATCTATTATAGGATGTTATTTTGATACTATTCTTTGATCTTTAGAAAAGAGAGGAGGCAACAACACCCTCTCATTAGCATCAAAAGAATTTTTTAGTTAGGTAGATAGGTTAGGTTTTCTAGAGTTGGCTAGATTGGACAACACCTTCACTTGGAACAATAGAAGGAATGGGTTCAGTAATATCATAGAAAGATTAAGCAAGTTTTTTTTTTATCATGGAGGCCTTTCATTGTTATTAGTTTCATTTCAATCTGAAGTTAAACCAATATGAAGGTCAAATCACTATCCTGTGGAGCTTAAAATTTTGGAAAATAAATGGCCTAGCAATTATCGTTTCAAATTTGAGTAAATGCAACTCAAAAATGACAATTGTATTAATATTATTAAGAAATGGTGGGACGAAATTGAAGCCTTAGGATCTAGGATGTTCCAAGTAGTTAGTAAATTTAAAGTAATCAAATACAAGTTAAAAGAGTGGAAATCAGAATTCTTTGAAAATATCTTTGAGGATAAGATAACTCTAGAAGACAAACTGGAATTGTTAAACAAGGAAGTTATGGAAAATGGAATGGTATAGGCTCAATTTCTTGAAGAAAGAAATCTTATGCAACAATATGAAGAAGTTTTGGCTAAAGAATAACTTTTTTGGAGACAAAAGTCGAGAGAAACGTGGTTAGGGAGGAATAATTGTTAGAAATGTTTAGAATAACTAAGAGGGGGGTGAATTAGTTACTCAAGGTCCGTAAGTACCATTTGAACAATTAAACATCAAAATATTTATTGTTTTGCTTGGCTTGTTGTTGCTCGATCTCTACTAAACTGATAAACAAAATTATTGTCCTAAGCATAACATACTTTGTTGAATGTAAACTTCACCAAATATAAAACATATAAAACATTCAACACAAGTTTGACACTAGGATTTTACGTGGAAACCCAATTTAGGAAAAACCACGAGCAACATGTTACCACTTTTTTCACTCTTTCAAAGTGAGCTTCATTAGGAGTTAACCTTGTTCAAGGTTACAATACACACTGTTAAATGTGACCTGGTTAGAGGATTTAATCACCCTATTAGGAGTGGCCCTGTTAGAGGACTTTGATCATTCCATATAAAATGTCACCTTGCTAGAGGATTTACATAGACTATTAAGTTGTTCAAATGATTGTTATTTCAACCTTTGATTAAAAGTATTTCAATACAGATTGTTTACAATGATTAGAAAGAAATAGTAGGGTTTTGATCTGTATGTTTACAACTCACTTTTTAAGGTTTAGATCACTATTTGGATCATGTTTTGATTCACTGATAAGTTCCCCCTTGTCAATTTTGTCTCTTAACTTGCTCAACAACTCTTCAAGTAGTCATCCCCTTTTAAATCAAAACTTAAGCCTTCCACTCAAATTCACTTATCAACATCAACAACATATGCACAAGAAATTCCTTTTGCTTCACTCTCACACTTACACACTTGTGTTCACCCTTGTGTGTCTCTGTTCCACCTTTCTCTGTGCACATACATCCAAAGTTTGGCTATATACCTCCTTAAACAAGTAATTTTTTCTTTTTCATTTTCCATAATCACTGTAGATCTTAGGGTTTATGATCTGGTTCATCAAATTCATTATATCTATCACCTTCTTGATCATCCTCTAAAAATGTCTCTAGAATCCATCTATTAGGTCTTTACCTAATCCTCTCCTTGAATTTAATGGTCCAACTCATCAATCTTATCTTCAACACAGTTTCCATATCCCAAGAAATCAACTAAGTCGACTGCAAATCATGATTCCTCAAACACATTCAAAATAATGTCACTCGACAATCACTAAGTTCTTTCAGTTGATCGTTGTAGAAATTTTTGGCTCAGCATCAACTAAATTACTTGGTCAATATTGATACTTGGTCAACACTATATTTGTTCAGCTTGTACTACAACCCAGTTAAAACTAGCATCACTCAGCATTCCTTAATCTCTTACTCATTTTCTCAGCTTAGCTTTACATTCTTGATATAAATAATAACTTTGTCTTGTCAAAGTCTAACTAGTCAAATGTCCATTGTAACTTCCTTTCCATAACACAACCTTTCCTCTAGGTGCTATTGCAATGAGCAATCTCACAAATCCTCTTCATTAATCAAATAGATATGACACTTAGATAAGATAGAAATTTATCTCACTGGTAGATTTGACATCAATGACAAAACAAAAATTGTTCTAATTATAAGTTTCCAACAATCTCCCTCTTTAGCATTGATGGAAACACCTCAATATCTTAACACCTCAATGTATCTTAAAATTCATATTTTTACAACAATCTCCATCTTTGTTACCATGCAATCCAAAATGTTTCACTGTCACGAGTAATCAATATCCTTAGCTTCATTATGATTCACATCTCTGCAAGTTAAAAAACTTCCTCTTGTTGGAAATATAAGAGGAGTAACAGAGAGGGGAGGGGTGAATCAATTACTACAAAATAAATCCTAGATCCCTTAGATGTCAGTATGAAACAACTCTATGAAAACTTAACTCTGTTGATGCTTGGTAAACATACAGAAAAATGTTGTAACTCAGTAAACACTGAAATAGTTTGGTAAATGCATAACATGAAAGTCTTTAAGATATTATCTATTATTAATGTTACTTTAACTTATTCTCAAACATATAAGAGAAAAAGCATGAACACATTTGACACCAAGATTCAACGTGGAAACCCAATTTGAGAAAAACCACCAATTGCAACTAGTTATTGATTTTCACTCTTCTAAAGTGAGCCCTGTTAGGAGCCAACCCTGTTAAAGGTTACAAAATACACTATTAGGTGTGACCTTGTTAGAGGATTTAACCACCTTGTTAGGAGTGGCCTTGTTAGAGGTCTTTGGACAATTCAAATAGAAATTCCACCTTGTTAAAGGATTTACAAATAACTGTTAAGCTAACTCTGTGAAGAGATTTAGATCACTGCTACAATGGTTAGAGAGTAACAATGAAATGCCTTGATTCCTGATGCAATTGAATTGTTGATTACATATCTCAATTCTAGCTTGTATACTTGATCCTCATTGATTGAATGTATCTTTTTAGCTTCACAAGGATATTATTCTTATCCTTCTGATTCACTTCCTCTCAGCATCATTGAATCTTCAATTATATTCCATGCATTCATTTTTCTAGTTCTCAACTTGACCTTATATTTACATCTTTCATATTGTGAAGTTGGCTAGAATATAACTTAGAATAATTTATATTCATCTCCTCAGTCAGTTAGAACCAATAGACAATTCAATTGAACTCAATATGCCAAAACAAGAAAATCCTTTGTTAGCTAACCCTACTTGGTAGACACTAACTCAAAAATGATTTTACTATGTTAACCTAGTGAACTCAGTTAACACTGCATATTCGCAAAGTTCCTTTGGTAACCAAGTGAGCTCGGTTAACACTGGTTCCATCCAACATTTCCTTCATTAACTGAGTGAGCTCAATTAACACTCAACTTCTACAAACTTTCCTTTGGCACCCAAGTGAATTCAGTAGATATTGTCTTCTGAACTAGGCAAACTCTGGAATGCTCAGTACGCAGAGAAAATTATCTTTAATGCCTAAGTGAGTTTGGCATACATTGATTGGTAATGATATGACATTTTGTGTAACATCAAAGACAATACACAATTAATCAATTATTCCAACAATCTCCCTCTTTGACATTGATGGCAACACAATATGTCATAATGCAATGAAATTTTTATAGTAAGAATAAAGTAAGGAATTATCCTTAGTTTCATTCTAATTATCATCCATGAGAACTCCCTCTATTAGTGTGAACTCTTCTTGCCTTCAGTTTCTCCCTCTGTCAAAAAACTTCTATTTGCTACAACTTCTTCTAATAACAAACTCTGCCTTTGATATCAGACCAAGTTCATTTTCCCTTTGTGCATCTCTTTACAAAATTTCTATGAGATATGACAAAAAACTTCTCCCTCTTTGACATCTCATGCCAATGAACAATAATCAATGAATATCAATGTACCTCAGGTACTGATTCATTTGCAATATGCCCTTGTCAATACTGCACCAATTGATTGATCTTCAACATGCTTTGGTTGATGCATCACTAAAATTTATTTAGTGAGCTTCAAATAGGGGAATGACCCCTAGCTTACCTCTTAGATATAGAAATGCATCCTTAGGTAATGGCTTGGTGAATATGTCTACAATTTGTTCTTTAGTATTTACATATTTCAATTTGACTTCTTCATCTTGTACCAATTCTCTCAAAAAATGATATTTAATAGCAATGTGTTTTGTTTTGGTATGCATCATTAGATTCTTTAATATATTAATTGCACTGGTGTTATCATAGTATATAACTACTAGATCCTTGATCTCTATCTTCATACCTGCTAGCAATTGTTTGAACCAAACAATATTAGAACAATTGACTGTTGCTGCTACATATTCTACCTTTGTTGTGGACTGAGAGATACAATTTTGTTTCTTGCTCATCCAAGACATTAGTCTACCAAGAAAGAATGCTCCACTAGTGGTGCTTTTTTTCTCATCAATACTTCTCGCCCAATCAACATCTATGAATACTTTTAAGTCCAAATTGCCTCCTTTTTTATACCATAAACCGTAGTCTTTAGTACCTTTTAGATATCTCATGATTCTTTTGATTGCCATCATGTGATTTTCTTTGGGATTTGCTAAGAATCTTGTCACCATAACAACTGCAAATGCAATATCAGACCTTGTATGCACTACATACTACAGTTTTCCAATCATTGATCTATATGTGGTCTGATCTACCTTTCTCAAATCATCATTTTTGGAAAGATTATGTCTAGTAGACATAGGTGTTCCAACTAGTCTTGAATTTTTCATGCCAAATTTCTTTAGTATCTCCTTGATATATTTAGATTGAGTAATGTAGATACCATCTTTCTTCTACTGGATCTGCAATCCAACAAAGAATTTTATTTCTCCAAACATAAACATTTCAAATTCTTTACTCATTTCTTCTAAAAATGCCTTACATAAGTCATCATTTCCTGTGAATAAAGTATCATAAATGTGTTGGAAATAATTAAGAATAACTGAGAGGGCAGCTGAATCAGTTATTCAAGGTCCAAATGTCCTAATAAAACTTTTTCATCAAGTGAAGTGAACCCATTAAATTGTTCATGCATCCAAGCTTAAACTTTTTCTACTTAGCAAGTTACTGTAAATCAACATGCAAGAATAACACATGAAGAATAAACACATAACATAGTGATTTATGTGGAAACCCAATTTAGGAAAAACCACTAGTAACATGCTACTCAATTCTCACTCTTCTAAAGTGATACCCGGTGAAAGGTCTGCCCTGTTAAAGGCTACAACACACCGTTAAATGTGACTTGGTTAAAGGATTTAACCACCTTGTTAGAAGTGGGTCTGGCTAGAGGATTTTAGAACATTCACTTGGAATGCCACCCTATTAAAGGATTTACAAATGACTGTTAAACCAACCTAAGTCCATAAGATTTTACCCTAGCTTGCACAATTGTTAGAGAGTAACAACAAGGTCTTTTGACTTGATACAACTCACAACTTAACTTGCAGATTTTAGATCCCTATTCAGCTCATAACATTGCCTGGCTTTCAGTCTCTACAGCTCTGACAACTTGTCCTCCTTTCAAGCTTTGTCTCCTTGAGTTTCCATTATTGATATACTGGTGCAATCTCCTATGTGACCACTTATTGAAGTAGAGTCTCTGTGCACTGTTCTTTCTTCTCCTTGATGCCTTCTCCTTGACACCCTTCAACCACTTCACAATTTGGCACACCAACAGCTCTAGCTTCTTGGCCCGTGACTTCTTAAATAGAAGTTTGGAATTGCTTTTCTTGCTTAATTCTTCCCTCCTTTAATTTTAGTTCGAATGGATTAGGTAGAATTCATTGAATCTAACCCATATCTTGTTCCTTCTAGAAACATCATGAAGAATCCTTCTGATGAAGAATCCTTCTGAATTCCCCCAAAACTGATTTATCTAAAATTATGTGCCTCCAACTTATCATCCTTATCCTCCATCTAGTTCATAAAATTCAAGGTAACAACCTTGTCAGCTCAGATTTGGTGAATCTTTGACTTTTCACATAATGCAGCAGGTCAACACTATTGAAATTCTGGTGCTTGACACATACTGTGTTACTTGGCACCAACTACATTTTACTAATGCTCGACACTTACTGTGGATTCACTCAACATCCACTAAGTTTTTCTGATGCTCGGCACTTGAAGTTTGCTCAACTCCTTCTTTATCACTTGGCACACACTAGATTTTGCATTTGCTTGGCACTAACTAAAAATCTACTTGGCTCGAACTAGCTTGCTCGACACTCACTAATGAACTTAGTTAAGCTTTACAGATAGCCTTGTTACAACTTATTCTTCCAATGTTTCTAAGTGTGGCCAACATCTGTATCTTCAAGTATACGATCAATACATCATTTTACCATTGTCTTAACTGATCCTTGCACTTCATTACAAAACCATAGCTCAACCTTTCCCTTAGGTACTTTTGTTACATCTTGTTGATTAAATCCTCTTCATCAATCAACTAAGTGATAGTACTTGGATCTTATAAGCAATTATCATTCCAACAAATAGCAGGTTTGACATCAGTGACAAAACAATGATTGAAAACGTTCTCTATCACCAATCTTCCTTCTTTGCAATAATCTCCCTCTTTGATAGTACTCTTTTTCAATCATATTTCCAACAATCTCCCTCTTTAGCATTGGTGACAAACCAAATTGATCAACCAAGTTATCAAAATGCTAACTAGGTTAAAATAGTAAATCAAATGCCAAAAAGAATAATGTGTTACCATCAGTTTCACTTCTCCCTCTTTGATTTGCTATCCTAATTACTTTACTTCTATTTCTCCCTCTTTTCCATGGCTTACCAGTGTTCACTTTGATCTTGTACTACTCTTGACTCCCTCTTACATTATTTCTCCCTTTGTATGCATTGATCATGTTCTGCTATTCTGGTATCAGCTACTTCTCCCTCTGTCCATTCAATCCTGTAGATTTGATTAGTTTCTTGCTATTTCTCCCTCTATTTAATTGAATGTTGTTGATCAGTTTCTTTCTATTTCTCCCTCTTTAACAACAATTCCAAAGACATATTGTTTCAACATCTTAACATGCAAGTGTAGTATTTGTAGGTACTCCAATTTCTCCTTCTGTCACTTGCTTTGTGATTGATTTGAAATTTCAACACTTTGATTACTTCAGTCAGAAATCCTAAAGTAAGTATCCTCTGCATCAATTCACAACATTTCAACAATTAACTCATTTGATGCAGGGCAATCTTTGTTGTTGTTCAAATAGGCTTGGATAGAGGTATCACCCTTGACTTACCTCTAAAATACTCAAAAGCATCTTTAGGTAGTGCTTTTGTAAAGATGTCAGCAATCTGTTCTTTTGAGCTGACATATTCCATCCTTGCTTGTCTTCCACCAATTCTCTTATATAGTGATACTTAATTGCAATATGCTTTGTTTTGGCATGCATCATAGGACTCTTTGATATGTTGATGGCACTTGTGTTATCACAATAAAGTATCATAGGTTTAGTTACCTCTTCCTTCATAACTTGCAATAGATGTTTGATCCATACAATATTGGTGCAGTTAATAGCTGCAACAACATACTCGGCTTCTACTATGGACTTTGAGGTACAATTTTGCTTTTTGTTGGTCAAAGTAACCAATCTTTTTCCTAAGAAAAGTGCTCCTCCACTGGTGCTTTTTTTGTCATCAATATTACCTCCCTAGTCTGCATTAGTGTATGCTCTCAACTCAAACTTTTCACTCCTCTTGTAGTATAAGCCAAAGTCATCGGTTCCTTTTAAGTACCTCAATATTCTTTTCACTGCCATAAGATGATTTTCTCTTGGATTTACAAAAAATCTTGCCACTATTCCAACTGCTAATGCAATGTCTGGTTTGTTGTGTACAACATATTACAATTTTTCAATCATTGATCTATACAATGTCTGATTTACTTCATTTGATTCATCATTCTTGGATAGCTTATGTCATATTACCATTGGTGTACTGATTGGTTTTGAATCTTCTAAACCAAATGTCTTGAGTATCTCTTTGATATATTTTGATTGGGTCACAAATATGCCATGCTTTAGTTGATGTACTTGCAATCCAACAAAGAATTTGATTTCACCAAACATTGACATCTCAAACTTATGTTTCATTTCGTCAGCAAAATCTTTGCACAAGGCATCTTTTCCTCCAAATATTATGTCATCAACAAAGATTTCAGATATCAGAATTTCTTTACCTTTTTCTGCCTTGATATATAGGCTACTGTTGTCATCTGTTCTCTCAAATCCTATCTTCACAAGATATTTGTGCAGTCTCTCGTATCATGCTCTAGGTGCTTGCTTTAAACTATAGAGTGCTTTATGCAGTTTGTAGACCATATCCTTGTTGTTGTCATCAACAAATCCCTCTAGTTGTTCTATGTAGACTTCATCTTCTAGTATACCATTCAGAAAATAAGACTTCACATTCATCTGATAGACTTTGAAACCTTTATAAGCAGCATATGCAAGTAGTGTTCTCACTCCTTCCATTCTTGCAACAGGATCAAATGTTTCCCCATAGTCGAGTCCTTCTTCTTGTGCATAACCTCTACAGACTAACCTAGCCTTATTTCTTGTGTTCTCACCATTCTCATCAAGCATGTTCCTAAACACCCATTTGGTACCAATCACATTCTTATTAGCCAGTCTTGAAACTAAAGTCCAAGTTTTGTTCTTCCTTATCTAATCTATTTCTTCTTCCATAGCTTTATACCAGTCATCATCTTGTAGTGTATCTTTCACTATTTTAGGTTCAAGCTTGCTCATCAGACATGATTCATTTCTTAGTATGTTCCTTGTCATTGGTCTAGCTTCCTTGTCTCCAATGATTTATTTTGCAGGGTGATGTCTTTTTACATACCTAGATAGTCTTGGTTCTGTCCTTCTTTCCATGTTTGGTCTTTCAGCTTCAGAGTCACTATGCACATCTCTTTCTGGTATTTCATCATCTCTCTCATGTGTACTATCTTTAGAATCAGAGTGTGCATTATTTTCTTTCTGCATCTCGACTTTTGAATGTAGCTCAACATTCACTGGCTGTGGCTCAGTTGATACTGAGATTTGTTGTTGATTCTCAACTTGGTTGGTAGCTTCATCTTTAGTAGGAATTCCTTCATTGAAGTATACAAAAGATCTATAATAATCTAGTTTCTTGGATTCATCAACTTGGATTTCTGCATGCTCATCAAAATTTACATTTGCACTCTCCACAATTTTTTTAGTGTTAGTATTCAAACACTTATATGCTTTGCTTCTAGTGGAGTATCAAAGGAATATGCCTTCATCACTTTTTGAATCAAACTTGTCATTTCTAGTATCTTTAAGAATACAACTTTTAGAACCAAATACTTTGAAATGTTTTACATTGGGTGAGTGACTATACCATTGTTCAAAAGGTGTTGCATTTGTACCTTTCTTGACTTGTACTCAATTCAAAGTATACACAGTAGTACTTACAGCTTCTCTTCAGTACTTTAGAGCAACATTTTTCTCCATCATTAATCTTTTGGCATAGTCTCTCATTGATCTATTCCTCCTTTCTACAATGCCATTCTGAGGTAGAGTTCTAGGTGCTAATGTTTGTCTTTTGATTCCTTTATCATTGCAAAATGTCTTAAATTCTTTTGATGTAAATTGTCCTCCTCTGTTTGATCTTAAGCACTTTAGACTCTTTCCTATTTCCTTCTCAACCCTAGCCAAATACCACTTAAACATTTGAAATGCATCAACTTTTTACTTTAAGAACATGGTAGTCATCATTCTAGAATAGTCATCCACAAATAACATCATGTAGCTATCTCCTTAGTAGCTTTGCACTTTTATTGGTCCACATAAGTCTGTATGGACTAGCTCCAATACTTCTTTGGAAGTGTAGGTTTTGCTTTTGAAACTTGAGTTAGTCATCTTTCCTAATTGACATTATTTGCACATTGTATTTTCAGGCTTCTTCAGTTTTGGCAACCCCCTAACTTTCTTCATTTTGTTGATACTAATCAGATTATCAAAGTTAACATGACACAACCTTTTATGCCATAACCACATATCATCAAGTTTTATAATGACACAGGTTGCATCTTCCATATCTAGGTAAAACAGATTACTCCTAGTTTGTTCACCTTTTCCTATTAGATTTCCATTAGTATCATAGATTTTTGTAGTCTTGTTTCCAAATTCTACTTTGCAACCTACATTGCCTAACTGTGATACACTCAACAAATTGTAGTTCAATCCTTCACCATAGTATGCATTATCACATGAGATTTTCTTTGTAAGTTTAATAGAACCTTTTCCTTTGATTTGACATGAAGCATCATTTCCAAATCTAACACTATTTCTATCATACTAAGTAAAGGTAATAAACTTACTTTTGTCTACTGTCATGTGATGTGAGCATCCACTGTCTATGATCTACTTGTCATTTTTGTTCACACAGGTTACCAGTGTTGTTACCTTTTCTTCATCTGATTCATCCTTCATGGCTACATAGACTACCTCATCATCATCTTCATCAGAATCTTCTTCTTTAACAATGTAGCACTTTTTGCCTTTGTCCTTGTAATCTATGCTATCATCTTCTCTTTTGTTTTTGTACTTGTTTCCTTCTTTGTAGTTCTGCTTCTGAGTGCATCTTGCAATAATATGTCCTACTTCATTGCAATTAACACATATGATAGACAACTTACCTTTTAATTTACCTTTTCCTCTATGAAATCTTCTAACTAGTAATGCTTCCAATTGTTCCACATCTTCTTCGTCTGTGTTGCTATCACTAGATGCATACTTTGTCTTTTTCTTCTTCTTCTTTGGTTTCATCTCCTCAATGTCTTTTAATGTCAACTTGGCCTTGAAAGCAGATTCAAGATTCTTAGGTCTATAGTTATCAAAGTTGGACAAGTCAAATGTAATAAGTCTTCCTATTATCCCTTCAAAGTTTAGTGTGTTTCCTGGTACACATCTTAATTCCTGGATGGCTGAAACTCTAATAGCATAGATGGGGAGCAAGGTGTAGACACTTAAAATTGTCCTAAACACTATATTAATTCATTTAAAATTTCCTTTGACATTATAGTTAATTATTAATTAATTAATTATTTTCATCATATTCTTCTACTTATTTAATTAAACTTATCTAATTAAATAGGTTCACTTTCCTAATTTATTTAAATTTAATTTAAATACTTCTCCCCTGATATATTAAATTTATTTAATGCACAGTGCTCCATAAATCCCCTTTTAAATAAATCCTATTTATTTAATTCCCTCAATTCCATTAAATTTTTTAATCCTATGATTAAATTAAATCCTATTTAATTTAGTCTTAAACCTATCCTAAAACCTAGTCTACACCCATCACTCTCATCCTTCTAAGCCTACCCACTACTTAATCCCACTTATTTATCTTAAATACCTTGCTAAACCCCTTTTAATTCCTAAGTTTGTGCTCACACATGTGTGAGGAACCCTCACACCTCTCACACCTCTTACACCTTTGCCCCCCACTCCTTTCTTCAAGTTTGCTCACACATGTGTGAGCAAACTTTGAATGTTGACCATTTGCATGACTTGCCTACATGTCTCCCTTGTGGCACCTATGTGGATGCCACATAGATGCCACCTCCCCAAGGCCTCTCTCAAGCCTATAAATAGAACCCTTGTCTCAAGCGTTTTACATCTCTCTCATTTGCATTGTTATCATGCTAGTTTGTTATTAGAGCTTTAGTGATTTCTAGAGTTGCATTTTGTTACTAACCCTTGGTAGTTGATAGATTTCATTTCATTTACATTGTTTAGCTTAGTTTCTTTCTTGCATCCACCTCCATATCCTTTGAATACTCTTTAGCATGACTACTTCCATAGCCATTGTTTGAAGCATTCTCCACTCATTTTAGCATAGTATTCATTCTCATATTGCATTTCATATCAAGGGATTCACATAGTTGTGTTTTGGGAGAGCACACCACATTCCTCCAATCCAAAACACACCAACAATGCCTCTCATGGGTGCCTTTGTTGAGTTGCTTGAGGTTGCATGAGGACTTTTTCTTTTGGTTGCATTGAGTTACAAAACTCAAGCATAATATTAGTTGTGTTTCATTTTGTTTTGAATATTTGATATACATGTACAACTAACGTGTGCTTGTTTACTCTTTCTCCCAATAGGTCAGGTTTTCCTATATACACAAGGTTCTTAAGAATTTTCTATTAACAATGTCATTTTCTAGATGACCACCCAAACTTCTTATTGCACTTACTACTTTCATTCTAGAGGCATATTGAGCAGCATTCTCACCTTCCTCCATTTTCATATCATCAAACTTTCCTCTAAGGCTTTCTCTTTTTGCTCTTTGAACATTCTTATCTCCTCCATAAATATTAGTCAAGGCTTTCTACATTTTGAATGCATAATTACATCCCTTGATGTCATCAAATTCAGCATAGTTGAGGATAGAGGCAATCTCCAGCATTGCTTGGTTGTGCTCCTTCTTTTTCTTCATATATTCTATAGTGGGTACAGCTGGGTCAACATGTTCTACTTCAATTGAGGTTTGTGCATGATCACTTATTGATCCAAGGTACAACTTCATTAGAATTTTCCGTGCAGTGAAGTTATCTCTGTTAATATTGGGAACTTCTCTCTTGGACATCTTGATCTTCAACTAAGTCAACAGATGGCTCTGATACCAATTATTGGAAATGCTTCAGAATAACTGGGAGCTGGAGTGAATCAATTATTCAAGGTCTAAATGTCCTAATAAAACTTTTTCATCAAGTAAAGTGAACCCATTAAACTATTCATGCATCCAAGCTTAAACTTTTCCTAATTAGCAAGTTACTATAAATCAACATGCAAGAATCAACACATAACACCATGATTTACGTGGAAACCCAATTTGGGAAAAACCACCTGTAACATGCTACTCAATTCTTACTCTTCTGAAGTGATGCTCCATGAAAGGCCTGCCCTGTTAAAGGCTACAACACATTGTTAAATGTGACCTGGTTAAAGGATTTAACCACCCTATTAGAAGTGGGCCTAGTTAGAGGATTTTAGAACATTCGCTTGGAATGCCACCCTATTAAAGGATTTACAAATTACTGTTAAACCAACCTAAGTCCATAGGATTTTACCCTAGCTTGCACAATTTTTAGAGAGTAACAACAAGGGCTTTTGACCTAATATAACTCACAACTTAACTTGTAGATTTCAGATCTCTGTTTAGCTCATAACATTGCCTGGCTTTCAGTCTTTGCAACTTTGATAGCTTGTCCTCCTTTCAAGCTTTGTCTCCTTGAGTTTCCATGCTCGATATACTAGTGCAATCTCCTATATGACCACTTATCAAAGCAAAGTCTCTGTGCTCTATTCTTTCTTCTCCTTGGTGCCTTCTCCTTAACACCCTTCAACCACTTCGCAATTTGTCACACCAACGGCTCTAGCTTCTTGGCCTATGACTTCTTAAATAGAAGTCTGGAATTACTTTTCCCACTTGATTCTTCCCTCCTTTAATTTCAGTTCAAATGGATTAGGTAGAATTCATTGAATCTAACCCATATCTTGTTCTTTCTAGAAACATCATGAAGAATCCTCTTGAATTCGCCCAAAAATGGTTTATCTAAAATTCTATGCCTCCAACATATCATCCTTATCCTCCTTCTGGTTCACAAAATTCAAGGTAATAACCTTGTTGGCTCAGATTTGGCGAATCTTTGACTTTTCACATAATGCAGTAGCTTGGCACTATTGAAATTCTAGTGCTTGGTACATACTGTGTTACTCATCACCAACTACATTATACTGATGCTCGACACTTATTATGGATTCACTCAACATCCACTAAGTTTTTTTGATGATTGACACCTAAAGTTTTCTCGGCTCCTTCTATATCACTCAGCACACACTAGATTTCGCATTTGCTTGGCACTAATTGAAAATTTGTTCTGCTCAAACTAGCTTGCTCAACACTCACTAATGAACTTAGTTAAGCTTTGCAGAGAGCCTGGTTACAACTTATTTTTCTAGTGTTTCTAAGTGTGGCCAACATCTGCATCTTCAAGTATACTATCAATACATCATTTTACCATTGTCTTTACTGAACCTTGCACTTCATTACAAAACCATAACTCAACCTTTCCCTTAGGTACTTTTGTTAGATCTTGTTGATTATATCCTCTTCATTAATCAACTAAGTGATAGTACTTGGATCTTATAGGCAATTGTCATTCTAGCAAATAACAAGTTTGACATCAGTGACAAAATAATGATTGAAAATATTCTCTATCAACAATCTTCCTTCTTTGCAACACAACAAATATTTCTGCCAACACAATCTTCTTATCTGGTCTTTCTTTGACATACAAACTATTGTTATCATTAGTTCTTTGAAAACAAATCTATATCAAGTAATTATGGAGTCTTTTATACCAAGCTCTAGGAGCTTTCTTGAGACCATACAATGCTTTGTGTAATTTGCAGACCATATCTCTTTTGCTAGGATCTACAAAACCTTTAGGTTGTTCTATGTAGACTTCCTCATTAAGAATTCCATTCAAGAATGTAGATTTTACATCCATTTGATAAACTTCAAATCCTCTATGAGCTGCATATGCTAGTAACATTCTAACATGTTCTAATCTTGCAATAGGAGCAAAAGTTTCACCATAATCAATACCTTCTTCTTGAGAATAACCTTTACATATTAATCTTGTTTTGTTTCCAGAAACTTTTCCATCTTCATTTAGCTTGTTTCTGAATACCCACTTTGTGCCAATTACATTTTTATCCTTCGGTCTAAGAACAAGAGTCCAAGTTTTGTTCTTCTCTATCTATTCTATTTCTTCATTCATTGCTTCAATCCAACTTTCATTATCCAAAGCATCTTTAACATATCTAGGTTCAAATTCAACAAGTAAACATGTAACTTTCAATTTGTTTCTTGTCATTGTTCCATCTAATTTGTCTCTAATGATCTGATCAGGTACATGTTGCCTTCTGACATATCTTGCTAACACAAGTTATTTTGATTTGGACTTTATTTCATTGATCTCATCATGAACTTCTGTATTAAGCTTGGGTCCCACTTTTTGTGACTTGGGTCCATCAGACTTGGTTTGCTCTTATAGTAGCTCGGTAGCTTATGAATGCAACTTGAGTCCTTTAGATTGTGACTTAGGTTGCATTGTTTGCAACTTAGTAGTTGCTGGAGATTTTGGAGGTGAAGCCTCCTTTCTTCCAGATAGATTTGGTAGCGTATCATGTTTGTAGTAAATAAATCTTTTGTAATCTTCGGGCTCTTTGTTGCTTTCTTCTTCACTCTTTTTTGCAAACTCATCAATTCTCACATGTGCATTTTTTATGATTTTATGAGTAGACAAATTCAAACATTTGTATGATTTACTTTTGTAGGAGTATCCTAGGAATATGCCTTCATCACCTTTGACATCAAATTTACCTTTCCTAGATTCTTTCAAGATATAACATTTGCTATCAAATACTTTCAAGTAACTTACATAAGGTTTGTAGCCATACCATAGTTCACTAGGAGTTTGATTTGAGTCTTTCTTCAACTACACTCTGTTCAAGGTATGTACTGCAGTGTTGATTGCTTCCTTCCAGTATTTGATTGCAACATTCTTTTCTATCACCAATGTTCTTGCACAATCCATGATGGATCCATTCCTTCTTTCAACTATGCCATTCTACTGAGGTGTACCAGGGGCTGATACTTATCTTTTAATTCCTTTTTCAATGCGTAATTTATTGGAGATCAATTCACCACCTCTGTCTAATCTCAAACATTTCAGCTTCTTTCCAATTTCCTTTTCTACTCTTGCTAGCTACCACTTAAATTTTTAAAAATCTTTAGATTTTTCTTTTAGATACATTACAATCATCATTCTAGAATAGTCATCAACAAAAAGAATGAAAAAATTATCTCCACTGTAACTCTCTATTCCAATAGGTCCACATAAGTCTATATGCACAGGCTCTGAGACTTCTTCAGAATGATAGTTCTTGCTTTTGAAACTAGTCTTTCCCATCTTACAAATTTGACATTTTTTTACATATACCCATATTAGGTCTCCTCAAGCTAGGAATACCTCTTACTCTTCTATTTTTGCTTATTTAAACCAAATTATCAAATTTCACATGGTGTAATCTTTTGTGCCATAACCAAATTTCTTCTACTTGAGCAATAAAACATGAATTTTCACTCAGATCTAGATAGAATAGGTTACCTTTTGTTTGTTTACCATACCCAAAAAGATTTCCTTTTCTATCAAACAGTTTGGCCTTCCCATTCATAAATTCTATCTTGAGATTCAATGTTATTCAATTGTGCCACACTCAATAGATTATGCTTTAATCCTTCAACCCAATAAGCATTGTCACATCTAACTTCATTGGTTAATGAGATACATCATTTTCCCTTTATGCAACAAGATTCATTATTTTCAAATCTCACACTACCACCATTATAATGTTCCATGTGCTCAAACTTTGTTTTGTCTCCAGTCATATGATGCGAGCAACCACTATCAATAATCCATGTGTCATTTTTGCTAACATGAGAGATAAGTACCATTTTATCTCCTTCATCATCAGATTCATCTCTTACAACAATATATACCATTTCATCTTCACTGTTATCAGAATCTTTAGCCATAAAACAAGATTTCTTACCTTTGTCCTTGTTGTCTTTGAATTCCTTCTTGCCTTTGTACTTATTTCTTTTCTTTTCATCCTTGTTTTCTTTGTTTGGGCACTTTGTAACAATGCGACCAACTTCTTCACAAGAAAAATAAATTAGAGGAATCTTATCTTTGTACTTTCCTCTACCTTTGGAATATTTGGTTGCAAGTAGGGCTTCAACAACTTCAAGATCACTGTATGAACTTTCTTCTTCTTCTTCTTCTTCACTTCTTGATTCATTGGCCTTTGATTTCTTACCTCTTTTCTTGAGTGAAAGCTTGGCTTCAAATGCAAACTCAATACCTTTAGAATTAGGGATATAGTTTTCCAACTCAAAAGCTGTCAATCTTCCAACTAGAGCATCCAAAATTATTTTTCTATTTGGATCACATCTCATCTCTTGAATGGCATACACCCTAATTTCATAGATAGGAAGAAGGGTTTTGAGTACCTTACTTACAACTATTTTGTCATCAAGATCTCCTCTAGATGCTTTGATTGCGCTCACACTTGCTTTAATTCTCTCAACATATTTTTCAATATTTTCATCTTCTCTCATCTTCATCTGATCAAATTGTCCTCTGAGAATTTCAACTTTGGCTCTTCTTACATTGTCATCTCCTCCATAAATATCTTTTAGTTTGATTCATATGTCATAAGTTGTAGTACAACTTTTGACTTCATTAAATTCAACATAATTAAGAGCAGAAGCAATGCCAATCATCATGATGTTATGATTTTTCTTTTTAGCCATATCTTCAACTGATAATGTACCATTGGGAGTCTTGTATTCATTATCAAGATACTTACACCGTGAATCACTAATAGTTTTTAGATGTAATATCATAAGTCCTTGCCATGTCGTAAAGTTGTCTCAGTTCAACCTAGGAATATTTCTTCTGTAAAACATCCTGATCTTTAGCTTAGGTCCTTGAAATCTTGTATGCAAGCACCAAATACTCTGATACCAATTGTTGAAAATATAAGAGGAGTAACTAAGAGGGGAGTGGTGAATTAGTTACTACAAAATAAATCCCAGATCCCTTAGATGTCAGTACAAAATAACTCTATGAAAACTTAACTCTATTGATGCTTGGTAAACACGTAGAAAAAGTTGTAACTCGATAAACACTAAAATAGCTCGGTAAATGCATAACATGAATTTTTTTAAGATATTATTTTTGATTAATGTTACTTTAATTTAATTGCAAAAATATAAGAGAAATAGTATGAACACATTTGACACCAAGATTTAATGTGGAAACCCAATTCGGGAAAATCCACCAATTGCAACTACTTACTAATTTTCACTCTTTTGAAGTGAGCCCTGTTAGGAGCCAACCTTGTTAAAGGTTACAAAACACACTGTTAGGTGTGACCTTATTAGAGGATTTAATCACTCTATTAGGAGTGGCCTTGTTAGAGGTCCTTAAACAATTCAAATAGAAATTCCACCTTGTTAGAGGATTTACAACTAACTAATAAGCTAACTTTGTTAAGAGATTTAGATCACTGCTACAATGGTTAAAGAGTAACAATGAGATGACCTGATTCCTGATGCAACTAAATTGCTGATTACAGATCTCAATTCTAGCTTGTATACTTGATCCTTCTTGATTGAATGTATCTTTTTAGCTTCACAAGGATATTCTACTTATCTTTTTGATTCGCTTCCTCTTAACATCATTGAATCTTCAATTATCTTCCATGCATTCATCTTTTAATTCTCAACTTAACCTTTTATTTATATTTTTCATATCGTCAAGTTGGCTAGAATATAACTTGGAATAATTGATATTCATCTCTTAAGTTAACTAGAACCAACAAACAATTCAATTGAACTTAATATGCCAAAACAAGAAAATCCTTTGTTAGCCGACCCTACTCGGTAGACACTAACTCAAAAATGATTTTTCTAGTGTTAACCAAGTGAACTTGGTTAACACTACATATTTACAAAGTTCCTTTGGTAACTGAGTGAGCTCGGTTAACACTAGTTCCATCCAACATTTCCTTCATTAACCAAGTGAGCTTGGTTAACACTCAACTTCCAAAAACTTTCCTTTGGCGCTTGAGTGAATTCAATAGATACTGTCTTCTAAACTAGGCAAACTTTAGAATGCTCACTAGACATAGAAAGTTGTCTTCAATGCCCGAGTGAGCTCACCATACACTAAATGGTAATGATATGACATTTTGTGTAACATCAAAGACAATACACAATTAATCAATTCTTCCAACACCTCTATCCTATCTCCCTCTTTGGTACATCTCTCCCTCTTTTTCTCTTAGTTTATTTATCCTTCAGTAGTATATCTCTCCCTTTTGGGTATAGCTCTCCCTCTTTGATGACAATGCTAAAGACACTCAACATTTGTGACTTCAATCACTTCATACATTTGAATTGTGTAGATATTTTCATGTCTAGTTGAATTCTCTACCATCTATCTATGACTGATCTATTATATTGATCTTCTTTTTAACTTCACTACTTTAGACATCTCCCAAAGTAGAGTTGTCTACATCAATTTGTAGGATGTTCTAAGTAGCACATTTGATGCAGTGCAATTCTTCTCCTTAAGTAGCTTTACTTATGGGAATCACCCATAATTTACCTCTAAGATATTCATGAACATCTTTAGGTAAGGCTTTAGTGAATATTTCAACAATTTGTTCTTTGGTGTGCACATATTCTAACTTCACTTCTTTGTCTTGAACTAGTTCCCTCAAGTGATGATACTGTTAGAGTAAAGCGTTGATTTAATTTCATTTATTAAATTCACTTTACTCCCTTCTTAAGATTTTACTTTATGCACCTTTTGCATCTCTATTTAATAATTAATTATTAATTATTAAATAGCTTTACCTTTTAGGTTGCCCTTTTTAGGGTTTTGATCTCCTTTTATAAGGATTGATCTCCTTTGTATTTTATTATCTTTTCTATTTCTGAAAATACATTAGCATATTTTTCAGAGCAAAACCCTTTGCCTCCTCTTGTCTTTTTCTTTTGTGACAGGTTTTTGCATGCAGGTATTCGAAGGCTTTGTGGATTTGTATTGATCAAATCCTTCAGATACTTGATAGCAATGTACTTTGTTTTTGTGTGCATCACTGGATTCTTTTTAATGTTAATAGCACTTGTGTTATCGCAATAGATAACCACTAGATTTGTAATCTCTCCTTTCATTCCTTCTAGTAATTGCTTGATCAAAATAATGTTTGAACATTTCACTGTAGTTGCCACATACTCGACTTTAGCTATTGATTGGGAAATAAAATTTTGTTTCTTACTTGTCCATGGTACCAATCTCTTCCCTAGAATTAATGCACCTCCTCTAGTGCTTTTTCTGTCATCAATATTTCCTTCCCAATCAGAGTTAGTGAATACCTTCAGTTCAAATCTATCACTTCTCTTATAATACAATCCATAGTCTTATGTACCTTTCAGATGTCTCATTGTCCTTTTCACTACCATCATGTGATTTTCTTTAGGATTTGCTAAAAATCTAGCAACTATCCCAATTGCTAATGCAATATCAAGTCTATTATGAACAACATATTGCAATTTTCCAATCATGGATCTATATAATGTCTGGTTCATAGTAGTAGATTCATCATTCTTAGATAACTAATGTCCTGTAGAGATAGGTGTACTCATTGGTCTTGAATCTTCCATTCCAAAGGTCTTTAGTATCTCTTTGATGTATTTGGACTAAGTAATGAAAATACAAAACTTCATTTCATATACTTGTAATCCAACAAAGAATTTGATTTCACCAAACATAGACATTTCAAATTCCTTCTTCATTTTATCACCAAATGATTTGCATAATGCTTCTTTTCCTCCAAATATATTATCATCAAAAAATATTTCAAATAGAATTACTTCATTATTCTTACCAGTCTTCAAATATAGATTGTTGTTGTCATTTTTCCTTTCACAACCAATCTTCACAAGATAATTATGTAGTCTTTCATACCATGCTCTTAGGGCTTGTTTCAATCCATAAAGAGCTTTTTTCAGTTTACATACCATATTCTTCTTGTCTAGATCCACAAATCCTTTAGGTTGTTCAATGTATACTTCTTCCTCAACTATACCATTCAGAAATGCAAATTTGACATCCATCTATTATACCTTGAAATTCTTGTAAGTTAAATATGCAAGTAGAGTTCTCACTCCTTGATGTCCTTCCACAAGAGAAAAAGTTTCTCTATAATTAACTCCTTCTTCTTGAGCATATCCTTTGCATACCAATCTTTCCTTGTTCCTTGTAGCTTTACCATTTTCATTGAGTTTTTTTTCTTAAAAACCCATTTTGTTCCAATAATATTTTTGTCTTTAGGTCTTGGTACTAAGGTCCAAGAATTGTTCTTCTCAATCTGTTCAATTTCCTCATTCATTGCTTGAATCCAATCTTCATTATCTAAAGCATTGTTTACTAGTTTGGGCTTAAGTTCCCAAAGTAAACATGTAGCATCTTTGAGTCTTTTCCTTGTCATAACACTTGATTCAACATCACCAATTATTTGTTTAGGTTTGTGATGTCTTCTTACAAACTTGGCTAGCATAGGTGGTTTGCTTCTCTATTCTTCAAAAAGTTCATCTTGAAAGATAATTTTAAGATCATTAACTCTTTCTTGTTCGAGTTCTAGTTTAGATTTTGCATTCTCAACATTCTCTCTTTGATGGTCAACATTACTTTTCTATGACTCAACATCTTCAGTCTGTTGCTTGACACCCACTATTTGTAGCTTGATAATTTGTTGTTGTACTTCATCATTTCTTGTCTGTTGAGAAACTATAGCTTGGTTTGCTTTTCCATTTGGAGTGTTGGGAGTATTATCATCTTCAACATAGATGAATAAACTACAATCTTTAGGTTCTTCATTGCATGTAATGTCACTTGTTTCTATAAACTCATCAACTTTCACATTTGCACTTTCCACAACTTTGTTAGTGTTAGAATTCAAACACCTGTAAGATTTACTCTTGGGTGGAATATCCTAAGAATATACCTTCATCACTCTTTGCATCAAGTTTTCCATTCTATTATCCTTGAGTATATAGAATTTACTTTCAAAGATTTTGAAATATTTCACATTAGGAGCATATCCATACCATAGTCCAAAAGGTGTAGCATTTGTACCTTTCTTGATGTGTACTCTATTTAGGGTATATACAACTATACTTACAACTTCTCTCTGATACTTCTTTGATACATTCTTCTCCATCATCAATGTTATTGCACAATCCATTATTAATCTATTTCTCCTTTTAACTATCCCATTTTGAGGAGGGGTCCTTGGTGTTGACATCTCTCTTTTGATTCCTTTGTCATTGCATAATGTATTGAACTCATTGGAAATTAATTCACCACCTCTATCAAATCTCAAACACTTCAAACTCTTCCCTGTTTCTTTTTCAACTCTCATTAAATACCACTTGAATAACTGAAAAGCATACGATTTAGCTTTAAGAAATATCACACCCATCATCCTAAAAAATTCATCAACAAATATAATGAAATACTTATCTCCATAATAGCTTTGAACATCAATAGGTCCACATAAGTCAGTATGAACCAATTCCAAAATATCACTAGAAGTTTATGTTTTGCTCTTGAAACTAAACTTGGTAATTTTTCCCAATTAACATTGTTTACACATAGCATTGTCATGCTTCTTAAGTTTAGGCAAACCTCTTACTTTCTTCATTTTACTAATCTTTATCAAATTGTCAAAATTCACATGACATAACCTCTTGTGCCATAACCAAACATATTCTTGTTGTGCAAACAAACATGTCTCATTAGATAAATCTAGATAGAACAAGTTACCTCTTGTCTGATCACCACTTCTAATTAGCTTACCATCAACATCATATATTTTGGCCTTCCTGAGATGGAGTTCAACTTTCTAATTTGATTTGTTCAGATGTGAAACACTTAACAGATTATAGTTAAGTCCTTCAAACCAGTAAACATTGTCATATTTGATCTTGTCAGTTAATTGAATACTCCCTTCACCTTTTACAACACATGGAATATCATTACCAAATTTAACACATCCACCTTTGTATGGACCAATTTCCTCAAATTTATCTTTATCACTATTGGCATTAAGTTATGTTTGTCATTAGTGACAACACTTATTCATAATTTTGTATGGTTACCGAGCTCATCATTCAGTCTCCAGTTCATACCAAGCATTTAGTGGTTGCCAAGTAAGTTCAGCAGTTCAGTAGTTCATACCGAGCATTCCAAAGGTTACTGAGTGAAAACAGATAGTGTGCAGTCTAGTAGTTATCACTGAGTAGTTAGTGGTCACCAAGCTTTGCAATGTCTACCGAGTCATCAGTTACTATGATGTGAAGCTAGTGTCTACCGAGTGATGGGATGAGCAATGTTTACTGAGTGCAAGCAAGGTAAACATAGAAATCAGTTTCTACCAAGTTACACTGTATTTATCGAGTCTCCAATGTTCACCAAGTTCTAAGCTACGTTGAGTGATTAGTATGGATCAAGCTTCTACTTCTACCGAATGCATGACAATGTCGAGTAATGCAGTGGACACCAAGTATCAGAAGGTCACCAAGTCAGCTATTCATAACCTGAGTTTCTACATTTGGGCCGACTTAGTACTATTTGTGTTAACTTGTATTTTGGCCAACCTTACAAATATGAGAATTGGAATGGTATATATGTAATGCATTATATCATACCCAATGTATGTATGTATGATGAAGTAATTTTTGAGAACAGTGATGCAAATTCGCAACAGAGCAAAGTATTCAGCAAGGTCTATAAGGAGTAGTAAAGTTATATCTATCACAAGAGGTGATTTGTACTTCAACGATCTAATCAAAAATCAAGTTGTAAGTCATATCTACTGTTTCATCCTAATAGGTGAATCAGATTCAAATCCTTTAATAGGGTAGACTTGACAGTCTTTTCTCTAAATCTCCTAACAGAGTGCATACTTCATTGTATGTTTGTAAAACCTCTAACAAGGTGGACCTAGCAGTCCCAATTACTCCTAATAGGGAAGATCATTAGAAGTGATCATTGTAAGCCTTAACAGACCAACTTTATATTGTAGTATTGAATTTTTCTGAGTGTCATCCCCACCCCAATTTTACTTTCTATTTGGAATGTTTCTGGGTCACCAAATATTGTGTTCATGTTCCATGACTGTTTATCTTTCAGTTTCTCATGCATGTAGTAGATTAGATGAATTAATGGTGAATGGATTATGTTGATTAAGTGCTAAATTTGATAAAAGTTTTGAGGTTACTGATCCACCCCTCCCCTCTCAATAACCTAGTTAGTCTTGACTATTTCCAACAATCACCAGTCATATGATTGGAGCATCCACTATCAAGTATCCATCTATCACTTTTGTTTACATATTAGATTAATGCAGTTTTCTCATCTTCATCATAATCTTCTTTCATAGCAACATAGACAACTTCAGATTCATTACTTCAGATTCATTTTTAGTTTCTTCTTCAGCAATATAATAAGATTTCTTACCTTTGTTATCCTTGTTTCTCTTTTAATCTTGGT
Source organism: Cupressus sempervirens (assembly GCA_028749045.1). Classification (NCBI taxonomy): domain Eukaryota; kingdom Viridiplantae; phylum Streptophyta; class Pinopsida; order Cupressales; family Cupressaceae; genus Cupressus; species Cupressus sempervirens. The sequence goes on from CM053793.1 coordinate 798,522,832, forward strand.
CATCTCTTCTTCCTTTGTATTTGCTTTGCTTTCTTTCATCCTTGTTATCTCTACCGGACACCTAGTAGCAATATGACCAACCTTGTTGCATGAAAAGAAAATAATAGGTAGTTTATCTTTGTATTTACCTTAGCCTCTTCCAAATCTTTTTGCAATAAGGGATTCAAGTTCATCAAGCTTATCATCAAAACTGTCACTGTCACTCTTCACATGTTTGCCTTTCTTTTTGCTAAGAACTAGTTGTGACTTAAAAGTAGACTCAATAGTAGCAAGTGTATAGTTATCAAAGTTAGATATCTCAAAAGCAATAAGTCTACCAAGTACACCTTCAAAAGTCAAAGTGTTACCTGTAGACACCTAAAAATCCTTTAAAAAATAAAGTATTTTTATTTTTTGAAAAAGTTCCTGATGACATCATCATTTATTAATTTATTTTTATGCCATTAAATTCCTTTATCTTAATTAAAAATATTTAATTAAGGAATCCCTCCCAAAAATGTTTAAATCTTATTTAAACATTATTTCCTTATTTATTAATTATTTAATTAATAAATTGACCAAAAATCCCAAAATAAATAAATAATTTATTTTTTGCCCAAAACTTGGCCAATTTCCTTAAGACCACTAACCTCTTCCAAAATCTTCTAATCCTTCTTTAATTTCGATTAAAGGCTAATCCTATCATTTCCTACCCCTAATCCCAACTCAAAATATTTAATTAAGATTAAATATTAATCCTCATGTTTATTAAAAATATTTTAATAAATATCTCCTCAACCCAAACCTTTGAAATAAATAAAACTTTATTTATTTCCTAAGAACCTTATTTATCCTCATCCTAAGAAGTTCTAGACTCTTTTAGAAAGTCTTCATCTTCATCCAAAGCCTAGATTCTTCTAGAAGATGTCAATCCTTATCTTTGACCTTAATCCTAATCCCCCCCAACCTTGTCACATTCCCTAAACATGGGTTAAGACTTGCTAACCAAGCCAAAGTTAACAAATATCTCCTCCTTCACCCACCCTTATTTATTGCCATCCACTTGCCCATCTCTAGCAAGCCTAATCTAATCTTAACCCAAGCCTAATTCAAGCCTTAATCATTTGCACATTCCTAAGTCAAGCTTAAGACTTTCTTAATCCAACCCAAGTCAAAATATCTCAACTCTCTCACAAATATCTCAACCATAAAATTTTATGAAGCCCACAAAGCCATAAATGACTCTTACAAGCCCATTCATTGCTATTACAAGCCATTATGAGGGTCTTTATGAGCTTTGAGCCTCCTTTGTTGACCCCTCAACCCTTTTTGCTCTAACCAATGACCCTATGACATGTGTCACTCCCTGATTGGCTATAAGGAAGCACAATCCATGTGCTCTCCTCTCATTCAATTTAAACCTTCTATAAGCTTTCTCTCATCCTTGCATCCTAGCCCTTGATCCCTCAAGCCCTTTGCCTATTTAAGAAATCCTCTCCCAAGCCATTTTAACACAATCTAGAAAGTAAAGCCATAATGCCATTTTGAGAAGCCATTTTTACATCAAATCCATTCACCAAAATCTATCAAAAATTCTCCATTGAAGCCCATTTGAGCATTTGAGCATACATACATAATCAAGCCATCTTAGCTATTAGACACACCTCTACATCAAGTGATCATCCTCATTGAGAGAGCCTATCCATGGCTCATATTCTCATTTGAGGACTTCACTTTGTCTCTCATGAAGTTATGTTAAATTAGTATGCAAATGCTTTTGATTGTTTTAATTTAGTGTTTCTAACATACTAAAGTAGCATATACATTACCTAGTGCACATCTCAGTTCTTGAATTGTATAAACTCTGATAGCATATATAGGGAGTAAAATCCTCAATACCTTACTCATAACTATTTTATCTTTGATTTCTCTACTTGCACCATGAATAACATTAACAACTTCTTTGAATTTTGTGCAGTATTGCACTATATTCTCTCCTTCCATCATTCTCATGTCATCAAATTTACCTCTCAGGCTCTCTAATTTGGCTCTCGAGGCATTTTCATCACCTCCATATATGGTCTTCAATTTGTCCCACATTTTATTTGCACTATCACATTCTTTTATATCATCGAACTTGACATAGCTCAGGGCTAAGGCAATCTCCAACATTGCTTGATTGTGTTCTTGCTTTTGCTTTAGTTATTCAACTGTTAGAGGAGTAACTGTTACTTTCACATACTCATTGTCCACAAAGTTGATAACATCATCACTAATACTAGATATGTGCAACCTCATCAATGTTTTCCATGTAGGAAAGTTCACCTCGTTCAACTTTGGTAGCTCTCTTTTGTGAGTCATGATCTTTAGCTTAAAATACCTTCAAGTGTTTCTTTGTAAGCACTATGCTTTGATGCCAATTTTTAGAAATATTTAGAATAACTGAGAAGGGGGCAAGGGAGGGGTAATCAGTTACTTAAAATCCATAAGTACCAATTGAACAATTAAACATCAAAACATTCACTATTATGCTTAGCCAGTTGTTGTTTAGTCTTTACTAAAATGATAACATAATTAATATCCTAAGAATAACATACTTCATCAAATGTAAAACATATAAAACATTCAACACACATTTAACACTAGGATTTTATGTGGAAACCCAATTTGGGAAAAAGCACCAACAACATGTCACCACTTTTTTCACTCTTTCGAAGTGAGCTCTATTAGGAGCCAAATCTATTAAAAGTTAAAATACACACTATTAAATATGACTTGGTTAGAGGATTTAATCACCCTATTAGGAGTGGCCTTGTTAGAGGACTTTGATCATTCCATTTAGAATGTCACCTTGCTAAAGGATTTACATAATATGTTAAGTCCTTCAAATGACTATTAGGTCAACCTTTGATTAAAAGAATTTCAATACAAATAGTTTACAATGATTAGAAAGAAATAATAGGGTTTTGATGTGTATGTTTACAAATCACTTGTGTAGGTTTAAATCACTGTTTGGTTCATGTGTTGAGTCATTGACAAGTTCCCCCTTTTCAATTCTATCTCTTAACTTGGTTGACAACTCTTCAAGTAGTCATCCCCATTCATATCAAAACTTAAGCCTTCTGCTTAGATTCACTTATCAACATCAACATCATATGTACAAGCAATTCCTTTTGCTTTTCTCTCACACTTACACACTTGTGTTCACCCTTGTGTGTTTTTGTTCCACTTTTATCTAAGTTTGACTTTACACCTCCTTAAATAGGTAATTCTTTCTTTTCCATTTTCCATAATCACCATAGATCTTAGGGTTTACGATATGGTTCATCAGATTCATTGTATCTATCTACCTTATTGATCATCCTCTAGAAACTTCTCTAGAATCTGTCTATTAGGTCTTTACCTAATCCTCTCCTTGAATTTAATGATCCAACTCATCAATCTTATATTCATCATGATTTCCATATCCCAAGAAATCAATTGAGTCAGCTAGAAATCATGATTCCTCAAACACATTCAAAATATTGTCACTCGACAATCACTAAGTTTTGTCACTTGGTCACTGTAAAACTTCTTGGCTCAACATTACTTGGTCGATACTGACACTTGGTTAACACTAGATTTATTCGACTTGTACTAGAACTCGGTTAACACTAGCATCACTCAACATTTTTTAATCTTTTACTCTATTGCTCAGCTTAGCTTTACATTCTTGATATAAATAATCACTTTATCTTGTCAAAGTTTGACTAATCAAATGTCCATTGTAGATTCCTTTCCATAACTCAACCTTTCCTCTAGGTGTTATTGTTATGAGAAATCCCTCAAATATTCTTCATCAATCAAATAGATTTGACATTTATATTAGATAGAAATATGTCTCACTGGTAGATTTGACATCAATGACAAAACAAAAATTGTTCCAATTATAAGTTTACAACAATAATAACACCAAACATTTTCATAATTTCTCTAAACAAAGAAGATATATTAACCAAATTACTTCCATTAAAGGAATGGATGGGAATCCAAAGAAATCGACTGAGGATATCAACTTAGAAGCCATTTCTTACTTTGAAGGTATTTATAATAATGGTGTAAGTTCTAGTTTGACAGCTCAGAGGAGTGTTATCTCTGACATTCAAAGATTAGTCTCCACGAAAAAAAACAAAAACTTGTTGTAGAAGATCACTAAACCAAAGGTTGAAGAAGTCCTAAAAAATATGAATCTGGACAAGACTCCAAGTCCTGATGGTTTTCCAACCTTTTTCTTTCAAAAATATTGGGACTTCATAGGAGAAGATGTAACGAAAGCATTGGAAGGAGTCACAAACTGTAACAAATTGCTGAGAGAAGTCAATAATAATTTTATAGCATTTGTTCCAAAAAAGGAAAAGGTAGAATCTTTCAATGATTTCAAATCCATAGGTTTATGAAATACTCTCTACAAGATTTTTACTAAAATTTTGGCCAACAAACTTCAAAAGATACTGTCTAATCTTATAAGTGGAGAAAAAATAGGTTTTGTCTCAGGAAGATTGATATATGACAACTTCATTCTATCCCAGGAGGCTATTCATTCAGTTCAGAATAATAAGTTACCCAGTATGCTCATCAAATTTGATATTATGAAAGCATGTGATAAGGTAGACTAGCACTTTTAAAGCAAATTTCTTGAAGCTTATGATTTCTCTAAAAAATAGATAGAGTTAATTTTTGAATGTATATCTACTTTGAAAATGCCTATTTTAACAAATAGCTCCTCGGTAGGATTTTTTAGTATTTCTCATGGACTAAGATAGAGAGATCCCATTTCTCCCTTTCTGTTTATTATAATGGTTGATGCATTAGGGAGGTCAATTACGTGAGCAAAAATGGAAGGAGCCATCAAAGGTATCCCAATAACCAATGGGAAGGAACCATCTACACATAAATTTTTTGTAGATGATACAATGTTAATTGGAGAAGGATCAACTAAAGAAGACTATGCCTAGAGGGATATTCTGGGTAACTATACTAAGGTGTTAGATTAGGGCACTAATAGAGATAAATCTAAGATATTTTTCTTCAACATTTCCTCCAATTTAGAAGATAAACTTTAACAAAGGTATTTTCCTAGTAGATACTTGTGTCTCCCTCTCAATTCAGGTCACAATGTCTCTAAACTTTGTGATTCCCTAATAGAAAAATTGAAAGTTAAAATGGTTGGTTGGAAAAGTAAGTGGCTTTCGTCAATAGGTAGGAAGACTGTGGTTTTTGTTGTTTTGTCAACACAACCTATTTACCAACATTCATGTATGGATTTCCCAAATAGAAAATTGTCTGGAATTGAAAGTCTTCTTAGAACCTTTTTCTGGTAGGGTAATGTAGGTTGGCATAAGTTTTCCCATCTTTCTTGGGACCAAATTTGTAGGTCTAAAAGTCTAGGTGGAGCTGGTATTAAAAATATCAGACATCAAGGAATAACCTTAGGAGCAAGGTTATTATGGAGGATGGTTAGGTCCACTAATCTCAAATGGGTTAGGATTCTTCCCCAAAAATATCTTTTATCCCCCAATCCAGTCAATATCTTTAGGGAGGTCAACCCTCCCAGAGGCTCAAGTTTCTGGAATTTCCTCTTGAAATGCAGAAATATTATTCTGAATAAGCACTCATGGAATCTAGGGGATGCTAAGAAGGCTATTTTTTTGGAAAGACTCTTGGGGTGGCTATAATCCCCTTATTCAGTATCCTTCCCATCTAAAATCCAAATCTTATTTGGTAGAAATATGGGGAACAAAGGTGAAGGGATATGTAATTTGTTTAGAAGATGATCTGCATTGGAAGTGGGGAGATCTTGATGATAAAGACATTGCCTTGGAAGATAAAATTATTCTTTAGTCAATCCTAAGATCTAAAGTGCTCTCCTTTAAGGGAGGGGAGGACAATCTCATATGGGATGGGAGTAAAAATGGAGGGCAAAACTCTAAAATGGGCTGTTTGCATCTTGAATCTCTTCAAGGTTTCTCTCCATCTCCTTTCCCTCTTCGTCTGTATTAGAATAAGTTTTTCCTTCCCAAAGCATGATTTTTCTCTTGAATCATCCTTCATCAAAGGACCCTTATAGTATATAGGCTTAAGAAGTTTGGGGTTTAGGGGCATCGGCATTGGCTATGTTCACAATTGGAAATTATGCTAGCTTTCCCAAATTCAATAAGGAGTATGTTGACTTCTTGGCCTCTGTTGATAATTGATAATATATATAATAGTCTTTGGATTATGTCTCCTTCCATGATTTTGGTAGGAGAGGAATTGTAGCATCTTCTAGGATAAGCAGATGCATGTTGACCAGCTTAAGCAAAAGATTGGAGTCTTTATCATTGAGCTAACTAATAAAAAACTATTTAATTCTCTCCCCAAACATGTTAATATTACTCATTGGGATGAAAGGATGAGAGGTAGACAGATTGGGTTGGAAATTCCTCCCTTTCTGGGTGATGGAGGGCCTCTAGGTAAATTAAAGAGATTAGAATGTGTTTAGTAGACTCCGAAGGATGGTTGGTTTAAGCTCAACTTTGATCTCTACAAAAAACCTAGGTCAAGTAGGCATAGGGTGTTATATTGACAATGATCAAGGGATTGAAGTAGCTACCTTGGCCAAATACATAGGTGAAGCTACAAACAACTGGGCAAAGATTCTTGCTTTAGTGGAGGGCCTTTGGTTATGTAAATCCTTGAATATTAAAATTTTAGAAATTGAGGGGGGGGGGGGGGGGGGGGGTTCACCATTATAATTTATGCTCTTAGAAAAGGTTCCCTTCCTAACCGACAAATAGATGCTAAATTGGATATAGCTTTAGGATATTGTAAATATTTTGACAAAATTATTTTCAATCATATTTGTTGGAAGTTAATAATCGAGTGGATGAGTTAGCTAATATGGGGATTAATGCCTTTCTAGCATCAAATATTTAATTATTGCCTCATCCTCTGTATTAATTATTAGTTACAAGTCTCAAAATAGGTGCTAAGTACAAGTTGTCTTTTAAGTAGGTAAAGAGAGATTTATTTAGTTTTTGCACTCGTCCCCTTTCTTGCCTTTCTTACTCTCTGTCTTGTCAAATTTTTAGATATATCAGTCTGATTGGTTTCTAGAAGTATTTAAGATGGTATTATATCAGTTCTAGGTGTGTTGATGTTTATTCGATTTTATGTCTTTCTTTTATGTTTAAATGCTCGTTTAAGACTTATGGGTTTCTGCTCTTCAATCTTTGGTTGATGACCTCTTGTAGTTTCATGCTTTTATCTTTTCAATTGTATCTTGATTTAATTTTTTCTAACCCATAACAAAGAAATATGGAGTTTTCTATTGTGGTTAGTGTTTTTGTGTTGTTTTAGGCAATTTAAGACACAAGAGCATATGTCTTTGGAGAATATGGAAAACTACAACCATTGGATGTGGAATAAAGGTTATATTATTTTAGGTTAATTTATGGCCAACTCCATCCTTAAGTGCCTCATGAGTTGGGTTGTACTCTTTTATATTTAATATGGCCTCAACCTCTTGCTTATATATATATATATATATATATATATATATATATATATATATTTAAAAAACAAATTAATAATAAACATTCAACTTTAAAAAGCATCTTCCACACTTTTAGGAGGTGTCCAAAAAATAGCCCTAAGAAGGAGGTAACTAAAAGGTGAAACAAATGTTCCTAATTAAATGTCCTTAATCACAAATTAAAATAGAAAAAAATAAAATAATACAATCAATAAACATTCAACTTTAAAAGAAAACATCCTCCAAATTTTTAGGAGGTGTCCAAAAAATAGCCTTAAAAATAGATAGCCAAAAGGTGAAATAGGCACTCGCAATTAAATGTCTCCAATCTTCAATTAAAATGGACAAAAAATGAATGATTGGGATGAATGCAATAGTCTTGAATTTTTTCTAAAGTAAATTGAGCCATTGATTTACATGCGATCAAATTTTAAATAAATAATAATCTAAAAGAATTTTTTCTAGCAAAATTCAATATATATTATAAGAAGTAATATTGTAGAATATTTGTAAGGATTGATAATTGTAAAATAATATATTTTCATTTAGTGTATAATGGATAATAAGTCACTTGCAAAATGTATGAGGTTCATATAGAGGAAGAGAGAAAATGGTAAAGTAATAATAATAAGGGACAAAAATAAAGGAATGAATGAATCAATGATTTTAATGATGTCCACAAGACCAAGAAATCTATGCATGATTTGAATTTTTTGAATGAATTAAATAATAACTATTTAACTTTAAAAGAAAGCATCTTCCACTCTCAAGATGACATCATAGTAAGTTTGGATGTTGTCGTACGCTATGCATTCTGCGAGAAAATGTCATTCCATTTTATTTTTTATCATCCTATAAACAAATGCAAGTTCTCTTCTCCCAAGCCTCTTTGGGCCTCTTTCATCTACATGTCTCGCATATGAGGTGATGACATCATATCCTTAATTGGGCCACTAAATTGCCTTACCTTTATTAGAAATCCCTAGATATGATTTCTCACCATGTTCCCTAATTGCATTAAAATATTTAATGTAGTCAGTCTTTTTTCTACCAATGTTATTATTCCACATGGCGCTTTGAAGCTTCTCTCTAACAAATTATTTTGTACACACATTTGTCTTAAGAAAATCATGTAACTTGATGTTCCTTTTATCCAACCATTTAATATTTTGCATCATCTAGGTTTTCTTCCTACGGTTAAGAGCCTCTCCTTTCACAATTTTTGGTAACAAAATTATTGTTGAAGCCTCTATTAGAAAGGCCCTTCACCAAAAGAATTTCATAAGGTACAATTTTTTATACTTTGAGATTGCTCATGATTAAGTATTTCTGAATTCTCTCTATTTCTCTTCATCCACATTGTGACATGTTAATAAGAGAGACACAAACATGGGTGGGTGGGGGGGGGTAGGAAGAGACATGTCCAAAGAAATAGGGAGAGGGAGAGGGAGAGGGAGAGATAAGTATAGGAAGATGAGAAAATAATTTATCATTTTCTCCCCTTTGGGAGTAGGCTAAGAAGTGTTGTTTTGTTTTTCTTATATATAATAATGTGACAAAAGTGGGTAGGTGGTGTATAATTTGTGGGATCTGTCATGCCCAAACTACGAGGGCAAAAATACACTCAATTTTTTTTTTTTTTTTTAATAATAAATAATAATTAAGCATGCTTTAAGTTGAAATGATAGATAAAAGTTTTAGTACAGGTTCTCTACATTAACCTTCAACAATAAGATATAATTAATTTAAATGACAATGTAATGTATTCGAGTTTAGATTAATTGAAAGTATCTAATCAACATCAACTAAAAGAATCTTTTAGACAATTATCGATTGACAATCTAATCGATATTGACAAGTCACTTAAGAAAAATAATCAACTAGAATTAAAACATAACATAAATATATAATTTATTAACTTAGAATTATTTCGACTACTTTAACATAATCATTAACTATCAACAACCTACTAAAAATTAACTCGATAATACATTTAGACTAGTCAGAAAAAACATATAAGTATAGAACTAAAGTTACACTAATTTAAAAGATGATGGAACCTGAAATTTACCACGGTACACAATTTATAACAAAATTATACTTATCCTTTAACTTCTAATAAGATCATCATTCAATTAACGCCAAATTAAAACTATAATTGCTACTAAACTATATTAAAATATAAATCTATTTAAAATAATAACTAATTAAATCCTAAACTATATTACTTTTAACATTAATTTGATACTAAACTAACTTAATTTGATAACTAAAATTACATTAACCAAGTTAAACAAAACTAGATTGGAATAACAACTAACTTTAATGTCTAATACTAAAATGAATATTACTAAATTAAATATATATTAAAACTTAAACAAACATAATTAAACAACTAAATAATTAATACTAATACTAACAAACATATCATAACTAATCACAATAAAACTAACAACTAATACATATTAATAAAAACAAAATCTAAAAACAAAATTAAACTAACATATACTAAACTTCCATTTAAACTAACTAACTTAACACCTATACTAACATGCTAAAGTTAAAACAACTTACAAATTTAAATTATTATTAAAATAATTGATAACACAAAACTAACTACTAAACAAAGCTAACCTAACTAACTAAGCTTACCCTACATCCTCCCCTAAGCCCACCCTACTCCCATGTCCCACTTGGGCAAGTGCTTCCCAAGGGACAGGTGCGCTTCCCAAGCGCTGTCCTTGGGACAGCGCTCTGCCCCAAGCTTGCACAGGCCTCCAAGGTGGGCGATAACATGCAGAAAAAAAAGAATAAATAAACTTGAACTTATGCATTCCTCAATCAAGAAACGTGAACTCAACGCTAAACAAGGACAGTTGACCCAAGATTGTGATGAGTGAACATATGACATCATCAATATGCATGATGACTTACACAATCAATTCGCCTAGGGTAGATAAAAACCAAGGGGGGGGGGGGGGCAATAAATTAGAAAGTTAGTTTGGTAAGAAAAAGGATATTTAAAATATGAGGCCATAAATATATTAATTGAATTTTCTTTGTAAACTTAACAAGTATATCAATGTTTTAATTCTAATTAGTTAAATTTCAAAATTTAAATTAAAAGAAAAGGAACATTTAAAGAATATTCTCTGTTGCTCAAATCCATTAAATCTTTTCTCCCATACATTTTCCAGTGAGCAAATTTTCTCCTGGAAGTGTCTATTCTCTTTTGAAACAAATTATTATGAACCAAGATGCATATGTTTGAGATATAGATTTCATTATTAAACTAGGTTTCAAAGTGATCCATAGTTTCATTAATCTATTAAACTATCATGTTAATGCAAGAGTATGCATGAGGAAATCTCTTAGCCTTTAAATTTGAATTGCATGTTCCATGCATAAATATCCAGTGCATACTATGAGTTCTAAATTTCTTTCAGTTTGAATACAAAGATTACAACTTCTTAATTCCATTGATTCAATATGAGAATGGAGAATTTGATGCAAGGTAAGATATCATATGCATGACTTACAAAGGTGGTGAATAATTCTATTACAACTTGCGTGAATCCATTTGTGAATTTTGACAAGAATTGAAATATACCAAGGAAACCACATTGTTGAATTTGTGTTGATTACATCCTAATTCTTATACAACAATCTATAAGACTTTATCATATCCAATGCTATTTCTTTCATTACCACAATTGAAATTTGAATGATCATTAATCAAGAACATTTATCTATCAACTACTCCTTCACAATATAAGCCAAATTATGAAAACACAAAGAACATTGCAAGGAACTTCCATAAATCCCCCCCTTTTTTTTTTCTATTATGCAACCTAGTTCAAGACTCCATCGGGAAAGAACCAGTAAGAAAACCCAATTTCATTGCCAATCATTCACAATATAAATATACATATAATTACATCAAATTCACAATACAATGATAATTTCTTCAAGCTTCTTCACAATACTTAATCCCTTCAACTTCAATTCTTCATGGGACCACAAGGGGAAACAAGGCTGACCCAAGGCAGTTCAACACAATCACAAAGACAAAATTCAACATACACCCATCCGGTTTAACACACTAGATCCATCCATAGGACCTTATTAGGGGGGGAGGTGGATTTTCCCAATGGGAGATGTCAATCACCATACCTTAACATAACCCTTTCGGGGTTAAAACTCAAGAACTTTCTTTGTTCCTCAAATGCCCTTTCGGGGCCAATTCAACAAGGATTTTCTTTCCTTTCCATACTCAAGATTTCACAATATCAACAAGGTATGTGATGACCAGTAGGGGCCCATACACCCTACCCTTTTTCCCCTCCTCTCACCATGAGAGGATACTCTGCATCATTGAGGTCCAACTAAAGCCCTACCCCCACATGGCCACTTCTTCCCTATCCAAGGGTGAGTAATGCCAAAAAAAACCCCATGAAAACCCCTCAATACAATACATCAAGATGAACAAGAACACATCAAGAACAACACAAAAGAAACCCTCCAAATCAACCCAACATACAAGCAAACAACAATTAACAACACAACACAATTGCAATAACAAGCATGATCAAAACATGGAGAAAACAAAATACAAAGCCAAGAATCCTACCTTCACCAAGGAGTGATGGTAACAATGGAGGTTTGAGAAGAGCTTCCTTTTCCTCCTTTCCTCTCCAATTATCTTCCAAGCTTTCTCTAAAAAATAGAGATTGGGTGATCCCCTCCACTAGACCAAGAAGGGCCTCTAAATAGGCCTCTAACACAACCACCCAAAAGGAGCAATAACTACACCCACCCACCTAAAAATCTAGAAGCTCCTAACTCAACCCACACCATGGTTAAACCCTAAGTGGAGATGAGGTGAGGTAACTCAAGATAACCATGGTCAATTTTCGCACAAAGGCAAAAAGGGACTTTTTGAGTGACCTCAAAAGTCAACAAAAGGGGCTTAGGGGTTGGAAAAGACCCCTAACCCATACCCATACCCCTTGGGTATAATTATTTCATGATTTAAAGCCTTAGGAATAGTTTTAGAGCCAACCAAAAGCTAAGAAATAATTAGGACCATCTAACAACACTAAAATGTAGGTTAAGCTCTAAATCGGATTAAGGATGACTAAACTTGATTAAGAACCAATTTAGCAACTGACACTAACTTAAACCAACTAAGGTCCAAAGGTTAAACAACTAACCCTAAACATCACACTAAAGCACATAAACAATTTACGAGTGTCAAGCGACACTAAAAGAACGTAATTACGAATATTAACATTCACTGAACAAAGAAGATACATACATACATCTCACAATACAAATACGTGAATTATGAACAACAAGGTTTCCAAAATTAACACATAGGCATCAGTTCTGTTCCTCCGTCGGTTTCCTTGACTAAATATCTGCACACTCATTGCACACATCAGTAGTCCCGAAAATCACATGTTCATATATACGTATCAGAAGTTCTCATAAATTGAAACATACAATAATCAGGGTTTCTTTCATCCTACTTAATTTTCAACCATTACAAATCTCTTAAATCAAAGTATCAATCGTACATTTACCGATTTCATCAACATACATATACATAAAACATTAAATGAAAAACATCAATATATCTGAAAGTAACATCACATAATCATGAAATAATATAATATGTCCTAAATATCAGATGATGTCTCGACATCTCGAGTCGTGAGTGTCAAAATGATAAAATAACGACTAAGGCTACGAAGGGTTGGGGCAAGGCCTCACAGGATCAAGCTCATAATAAAAAATAAAAGTAACCTAAATGACTTTTTAAGTAAGAGAGAATATATTATAAGGAGTGATATTGTAGAATACTTGCAGGGAGTGATAATCGTAGGATACTAATCACAAGGAGTGATGCTATAGAATACTTGCAATATGTGATAATTGTAGAATACTAGTATAAGGAGTGATGTTGTAGAATACTTGCAAAGAGTGATAATTGTAGAGTATTAATAGTCTTGTCTTGGTGTATAAAAAGTGTATAAGATTGATTGGAAGGAAAAAGATTTTTTTTTTTAATAAACTTGTGGAATATTTACGAACCATATAGGGAAGGATGGATATAGGTAACTAGAAAGCAGTAATGGACAAAAATAAAGGGATAACAAAGGATAATTAGTGAGGCATTGAAAAACAGATTGATAGGGAGATAAATGCATAGAGAAGTAAGGAGAGGGAAAGGGATAGGGAGATATAAAGAGTGGAGAAAGATAAAGGTATTTATTTATTATTATTATTTTTCTAACCTCATATAGCTCCTCAAAAGGAACAACTATCTTCCTAACATGATTAATATGATGGAGGATAAAGTATCTAGGTGACAATAGTTTGCATGAATAATTAGTTTTAGGAATGAAAATATTACAACCAATGAAAACTAAATGTGCTTTATAGACATAAATAATTAATATAGCTTCAATTGTGTTCCATGAATTAAAATGTCTACCAATTGTAAATCTTGAATACCTTAGATATAATAAGTTAATCACACATAATCATGTAAATTTGTCTATTAACAAATATTCATCACTATATTAATTTTTTTTTATATTATCCTTCTTTCTTACAAACTATCATGTAGGTCAACTATAGTATATGTTTTAAATCTATATTTGCTTTTTCATTAAAATTTAAGTAATATTATACTAAGTAAATATTAAAATTTATATTAAAACTATAAGAAAAGGCTTAAGATTTGAAAACCAAAATCACCTATATATAACAAAGCTTTAAATTTTCCTTTATTTTACACCCTTATTTGCAAGAAATTTTTTTTGATGGCATGATGAATTAAACTCCTGAATATGGGATGATGTTAATGGGTAAAGAAAAGTCCACTATTAACTGACTTTATTTTTACTCTACAAGATAAACCATGGAATGAAATAATTAGCATTCACTCCTATCGGGGTTTATATTGAAATGCATGTCATATTTCTTTTTATATTCATTGTTGTAAATGTGCATGTAGTGTAGTGTAGAGTCCATTTAAAGTGTGTGTTGTACAACTTGTTTGGGAAAAAAAAAATGAGTCACTTTAGTCAAACACATAAAACCAATTTAAATTATGTTTGGCCATTTGTAAAAGGAATTATCCTAAAAGATATTAAAAACATTTTTTTTATTAAAATAGTTAAATTAAAAATTTTAACCTTTTTTTAATGGGTAATAGGTTGTGGCCACGATTTTATTAGTAAAAAGAATGATTTTACAACTCAATTTGGTGTGGGCACTAGGAGGAGATAATTAAGTAAATATAGCCTCTAGTATAGCCCGTAACTTATTAAAAGTTTGGAATATCATTAGTTTACAAATCCCAATTGTGGTGCAGAGATTGTTTTATCTCTATTCTTTGTAATTATTAGAGCCCGAGTTTCAACATTGGGAGCTCTGGATATATTGGAATGCCACTAGTTGTTAACTAGTTGAACAAAATGAAAACTTTGAACTATCATGTGTATCTCTTTTAAACTGAAAACTTGAAACTAGGTGAATTGAAACAAAACTTAAAACTGTTACTTGCATATTTTTCATACTTCAACACTTAGCTTTCAAAACTGAAAATTCTACTTAAACCTAAACGAGGGCAAAACTGAAAATTGAAACTCATTCTAGTTGCAAAACATTTATCTTTTATCTATGTTGTAAGGTAGTATGCCCTTGATTATCTTTGCAAGCATTAAGTTGCTCTTGTTTAGAATGTATTAGGGGATCTATTTTAGTAGTTGTTAAAAGAATGAATGTTGGATCGATATGGTTTCCGATTTATCATTAAACCAGAATCATATTGCTCTAAGTGTGTTGCAGTGTCACCAGTGGAATCATATTCCCCTACAGGGGGAAAGGGTTCAATGGGATCCGCATAGTGAGTATCTTAGTTTTTCATTCTTGCAGGCTTCCAGGAGTAAGCCTAATTCTAGGGGGGGTGGATGTAGTGCCTGCCCCTAGGTCACATTTTTGTTATCATTGTCAAACTCTATTAGGACAGTTTAATGATGATGATTATTAGTGATATTATTTTGAGATTATCAGATACTATTTCAGATTCAGTTGATATATGATGAGATTACTTGGTACTTTATATTTCATGTATGTATGATGATTATTACAGTGTTTGTAGTTATTAATGATAATTAGTAAGATGATTTATTATCATATGTGTTTTCTTATGGATACTTACCCCATACTTGCATGTGTATAGTGTGCGTGCTTGTTTTCTTTTTGTATGGCGTTTCTGATGTGGTTAAGGAAGGGAGTCGTAGTCACCCGCTAGTCGAGATCTACACGATGCACCACTTCCTGCCATTGCCTGTTTAGCTTAGCATATATATATATATATATATATATATATATATTGTATGTACATGCATAGTTTTTATGCAGGTTGCAGGTACCGGGTATCGACTTCCCTGAATTGTCAGGTGAGTGTACCCTATCACATTATCTCAATGGTAAGAGAGGGGAGATAAATTCTCAAGTCCAAATCCCAACCCTTTAAGCCATTTGTCCTAATTAGAAATTAGGAAAAGTATCTAAGTTGAGTACCCTCTGAATGCGTCAGATGACGTAATTCATGATATTAACCCTTTTGGTTTGATTTTGTATGTGTTTTGCTATAGTGGGTTTTTCGTATTTTACTTTATGAGTCTTTAGTGTATTTTCTATTAATTAAGCTTAATTAAAAGATTTAATTAAGGTTTAATTTAATGGAAAATTAATATGATATTTTAATATTTATTTTATTTAATTAATTGGAAAATTAATTAAATAAAATAATTAAATTTGAAGATAGAAGTTATAAGTATAAAGTTGGAATGTGATAATATTTATTTAAGTTAATAAATATTTTAGCAATTAAGTTTTGGAAATGAATTAAAAAGTGGAAAGGATATCAAAATTATTAAAAGATTTTAGATTGCATGATGTGTGCATGTGATTAAAATATAAATATATTAAGATAAAAACAAGTGGAGTTATTAAAGTGAGTGCATAAGATTTAAAAATTAATTTGAAAAGAGTAAAGTGAATATTAAATTAATTAATATGCATTATTTTAATATTTAGGAGTTTGCAAATTCTCGGGAGTTTTCATGTAGACAACACATAAGTTTGCACTCTAAGTATGCACATGTTGTCTACACTTAGGAGTTAACATATTATTTGAGCACATGGTGTCTATAACCTCCTAGAGACCTCATCATGTCTATCTTCTTATCATAGAAGTTATGTGCTTGGTTGTCATGCTTATCTCTAGTTCTTCTAGACACATTTTAGATGCATCTTAGAGGCCTTTAAATAGAGGCTTTCCTAGTGTGTTTGGACAAGCTTCAAAGCTCACATGCATTTGAGAAGCTCATATGCTTCTACATGCTCATATGCGTCTCCAAGCACTTCTAGTCACTTGGAGGTTTCGGTTGGCTTGGATTTTGGAGGAATTGTGAATGTTGGAGAAGGAAGGGATTTTTCTATGGACTTCTGAGGCATGGCAAATTAGCATCAATGTCCAGGTGCACTCATGATTTTCGTATAATCTATTTGCACTCTTTCTCTTCCTGTCTTCATCATGTCTGTTATATGTGTCTGAATATTCTCTGTGATTGAATCTTCAATCTTGAAATTAGAATCTAGATATATATGTTAAATTTTATTTGAATGTGAAAAAAACAATAGAAAACCCTAGCTTCAATTTAAAAAAGAAATTAGTTCTAAATCGAGTTTGGGTACGAATTAGAATCAAATTGAGAAATATATTTAAAAAGAATTTTTAAATTGATAGCCAAATCCATTAGAAAATTTATTTAGTAAATTTGGAGAACAAATATTTTATGAAATTTCTTAAAATTGAAAGCCTTTAAAATTGTGTAGATAAAGACATGTTTATTCAGATCTGCGTATATATATATATATATATATATAGACACACACACATATATATATATACACATATACATATATATATACATATAAATTATATATATACATATAAAAATTATATATATATATATATATATATGTATGTATGTATGTATGTATGTATGTATATATATATTTATGCTTAATAAATCTTTGCATATATGTATACATATATACATACATATATACATATGTACATACATATATATATATATATGTATATATATACATATATATATGTATATATATACATAATATGTATATATATACATATATATATATATATATATGTACATACATATATATATGTATATATATACATAATATGTATATATATACATATATATATATATATACATATATACATATATATATATGTATGTACATATGTATATATGTATGTATATATATATGCAGAGATATATATATATATATATATGTATATATGTATATATATAGATACATATTTACATTTAGATATAAATATACATATATATATATATACATACGTATATATATGTATATATGTATATATGTATATATATGTATATATGTATATATACATATATACATTTAGATATAAATATACATATATATATATATATACATATATATATGTATATACATATATACATGTATATATATATATACATATATATATATGTATATATATATGTATATACATATATATATGTATATACATATATATATGTATATATGTATATATATATAATTCACATGTTAAAATCGCTGCGGAAATATACATTTGAAAAAATTCGAATCGCAGTGATGATAAACATTTTTAAAACTTTATAATAATTTTTTTAATTTCATATTGCATAAGTTTTGGGGGGGACGGAACCCACACCCCCATACTCGTTGACACCATGGGTACCTGCTGTCCCAAGTACTGCAACGACAGAGGGTACGTAGTACTGCTGTCGCTGCAGGCCTTGCGACCGCAGGGTACTGCTTGCCGACGACGGTGTTTATATATATGTGTGTTATGTTGTATGCGATTCGGTGGTGATAAAATCAAATTTCTCCATTTTGAATTTCTTAAAACATTTTTAAATATTTATCATTGTATATTAATAATTATATATATATATATATATGTATGTATGTATGTATGTATGTATGTATGTATGTATGTATGTATGTATGTACATACATACATACATACATATATGTAAGTATGTATATATGTTATTAATAATTAATAATTATCATAATTTGATAAATGATTTGAATTAAAGGATCATCCTTTATAATAATGAATTATTTTGTAATATTACAGTCTAACTATATAGATTTAATTAATTGATTTGGATTATGAAGAAAAGATGTTTATGAAATTAATTGGTAAATTCTCATGTCAAAATTTACTATTTAAATTTAATGGGGGACGTTTGCAAATAACATTTATATAAACAAAATATTATTAGAACAATTAGAAAATTGAGTCTAATGGTTGACTTTTTATATTAATTATTTAATGTATATTAAATATTATTTAATATATGTATTAAATAATTAAAAGATGGCGATTTATATTATGTTGATTTAAATTAAGAGACTTTAATGATATTGGATTAAGATTTAATTGACAAGGAGTCATTGTTATAACATTGCTATGATTTGAGTTATTATGTTATTAATAATACGTTTTGTATTATTAAATAGATTATTAGTATACCTTAATTATGCTAAGAGTTAGTTAAATATTAACCAATGAAGTTCTGTAAGGTTTCTTTAAGATCGATTATCTATAGTTTTGATGAGTTTATTATTTATTAATGTTTGTTGGGTCTAACAAACTATTAATAAATAATAGTATAAATGGTTTAAATAGTTATCAATTAATCCGATTAGAGTTAATCTAGTGGAGATTATTTAATGATTAAAGTTTTGTAAAAGATATTAATTTTTGGATTTGGAGTATAGTTGATTTTTAATCAATTGATATTCATTGAGTTGTTATTATAACTATGATATTAATAATTAAGTTGTGCGATAGAGTCTTAATAGAAATGATTATCGATAATACAAATTTGTTAAGGAAATATTAGTATTCATTGAAAGAGTGACGAATGTGGTCATTATAGATTATTAATAAGATTTCTAATATAACTTGCTATTAAATAATAACAAGTCATTATTGAACTATTAATATTAGAGAATTGGATTATAGTTGACTTTTAAATTATAGTTAGTTATTAATCAACTGATATTCTTTGGGTTATTGGTATGGTTATGTAATTATTAATTAAATTAATTAATTAGAGTTAATTAGATTTAATTAATAATTAAGTTATATAATAAAGTTTAATTGATATGCTAATATTGATTCCTCTAGCGAAGTTGTGAATTATATACATTGAAGTTGATAAGTTTTATTCTAATGACTTGAATAAAGACTTTAGATATTTTAATGGTTGTTAGTGACGATTTAATCAAGAGGCTTAAATTTTAGTAATATTTAATTAAGTTTTAATTAAGTATTATTAGAATGATAAAAGTCATGGATTGTGTACCTATGTTAATTGATTGATTTAATTGATCATTTTAATAAAGTTATAATCTTCTTATTCGAAGACTAGTAACTGGCTTTCTTATAATTTAAACGAATAATGATCCTTTGATTATGTTGAAAAGTTGAATTAATGATAAGGAAGAGTTATTCAATTAGTAACATTGATCTTAGCAAAATAAAGCAAATGATTTTATTAAGTGTCAAATGATTTAATGAGTAAATATTTATTGTTCAATTATTCTTAGAATGTAATTTACGAGATCGATTTAAATCGATGAAGATTATTGTTAATAAATGATTGCCTTGGAGAGTGTTTTAAGGACTTTGTAAATTAATTATTCAAAATTTGATAGGTAATATTCTAAAGACTTGAAATAATGGAAGGATAATGTTATCGAGGGAACAAATGGGTTGACTTGTAGGTCAAATGATAAATCTTATATACTTGAAGTATACATGCAAACAGAAACTAAAGCCTCCATACTCAATTCAATTATGTGATTTTAGAAAACCAAAATATGTGCTTACATTGTGTTTTCTCTATGCTTCTTGTTTTGAGTTTTTTGGTTGACTAGTGTTGGCCAGTTATAGGACGTCTACCAGAGGCTTGAGGGTTATGAGATGTGATGGCATGTTGATGTTATTTGGTCTCAATCTTTTTAAACCTAACCATGGTTATGTGATGGTATGCTCTATGAGATGTTTGTATTGTTCTTGCTCATCAGTCTTCTTGAGTGAAGCTAGGTTATATGTATCTGAGACACTTGACTTAACCATTTTTGAGTCATCGATCAGTTAGCCTTGGATTACTTTCCAGTCGCCATGATGGGACTGAAATGTTGATTTATTTCTTGATGATGTCATGTTGTGACATGTTTTGACTCAACCATTTTGGAGTCTTCGATCAGTATGATTTTGAAATATATTTTGGTTATTGAGAACCAATGGATACTTTTGATTATCAGTGATGCCTTCAGTTGCCATAGAGAACTGTTGTGGTCATGATTATCTTTGGATGCTTTTCATGTGCTCATGGAGATTTGATGCTCTTTGTATGGATTATCTTTTGGTATTTTTCCAGTCGCTTGTACAGGACTGTGGTGATTTTGAGATTTATGATTCCATGAGCTTAGGGTAAGTTATCTACTTGTAGTGTCGGGAAGTGGCTTGCAATGGGGGCCGGGGCCTTAAGTGGCTGCCAAGGTAACTCATTGTAAGTTGTATTAATAAGTGATAACATTTACACTAAATGGGGATTAAATGAACCTAAAAAGATAATTGTTTTGTTCTCGCCCATGCCTTGAGTGCTAGTACAGACTAGGATGGGAGTAGAGAGAACGCTTGGTTGCGACCTTGCATTCCATAGTATGCCTTGTCAGTATGAGAGGATACTAGTGGCCGCATAAGGATCAGTAGGGACCCATGGAGTCCTAAGCTAACTGCCAGGGTAACTTCTACATGATATATGCGATGACACTTGCTTGCTTACAGAGTAGGTTTCCTACATGTCATTGTGTGCCTCTGGGAGTTAGATGTCGGATTTGTGTTGGAACCTTTGAGTTAGTATACTTTTAGGATTCCTGGACTTAAAGAGTATTTATGCTATGTGGTTTTGATAACCTGTTTGGGACTTGAGATTATCTCCTCAGCGCGGTGGGAGTGGACCATTTAGGTTCCACGCGGTCGGGTGGTAGTGCTTTTCCACTCTTATCATTTGAGATACATCTAAGACACCATGACTGAAGCATTCTTTGTTGGCATCTATCTTCACGGATTATGATGGTGGACATGTATCCTTATATTGATGATTTGCATATGTTAGATGATGTTATCTTATGCTTTACTTTGCATGTTAGATTACTTTCTGCATATGATGTAGTATGATTTAGGAGTGACATTCCTACTATGATAATACCAATGATCTCTTCGGTGATTTGGAATGTTACGCACGGAGGGATGGCTAGGATCCATGATGGTCTAATGATGCTATTAACGGTTGGGAGGAACCATGCACTTAGTTAATTATGTTTGATGATATATGGTTATCTTTTATGATGGATGTTTATATCTTCTATGATGATGTATCATGTATGACATGTGGTTTCATTTACTACTTGTAATTGCATCATGGATTAGAATAGGATGATGTACTTTATTTCACATATGTATATTCTTTTAAGCCTTTCATACCCTGTGGCATGTACAACAGATGATTGAGCAATTGGAAATGTAATTTAAGAACGTTGGCTTTTCAGTATTATATCATGTGGATGTAGTATTAGATGGAATCATTAATAATAGTTAATTTAGATGTAATTCAATGTTAAGGGATCTTTAAAGAATGTAACCTATTATGTATGTATGTTATGTTTACTTTCAGTTGGGATATTGTTATTGCTTTCGCTACTATGTTATGAATGGTTTTACTTTCATGTTTAAAAAAAAAAAAATGCTACCAAACTTAGTGAAACTTTAGGTTAATTATTTAGATCCCTTGGCGGGGCATTATAGTAATACAATCAAAGCTTATCTTATATTGGCTTTGTATTACAAAGTTTCAGATTCTTCATGGGAGATTGTGATTTTACACACTTTCTCCTATTTTTGCTTTACACACTTTACAAGAATTATCATCAATTGATAAGTATTTGTCATTTTATATACAATTTTTGATACATTTCCCTTCTTAATCTCTACATTAATCAAATCTTTACATATTGTTCCTTCCAGGTCTTTCATGTTAATCTTGTACATCCCGTTAAATTATTAAAAACAACAAAAAATACCATACGACTTCTCTATCTACATCATTATAACAATTCCAAATCAGAAGAAGTTGAGAATGACATTGCAAACTACATCTTGCTCTACACCCAATTAGTTAGACTCAATTATTAAAACAAAATCTAACTAGCAGTGAATAATGAGATGCAAAGTGTATCTTATACCCAAGATATAGCCATTGCAAACCAATCCCATATTTCTAATGACTTCCATCAGCTAATTAAAGCTTAAGCTATGCAATTTGAAGTAGATTGAATAATAGAATTAAAGTTAGTAATGCGTCAAAAATGCTTGTAAGACTCAATAAAAATATTTAAATGTAAACAACCCAAAACCCCACACACCTTTCCTACCAATATCATAACCATAATTCTAATCTTGGAAAGTTCTAAGAGTGATAGTAAAAATTACCTCCACATTTTAATCAATCAGTAAGACTAAGTACTCATATCCCAAATTTTGCTAGCTAGTCCAAATGAGGTTTAACATATATACCACACCCTTCCGAGAAAAAGACATTCTCAACCAATATCCTATTTCTAATGACTATTAGTGGCTAATTATTGGTAGTGGGCCAACATACCTTGTGGGGTTTGTGACGTGGCTTAACCACCTCCTGTGGTTCTATAAGACTATTGGTTGTTTCAGACATTGCAAGGTCAATCTTTTGGTGCAACAACAACCCTCGCCTTTCTAACAATTGGAATTAGAGATTGTTCACAAGTTCAAAACCCATAGGCCATGACAAGTGATGTTGAGAGGGGGATTGTTAAGAGTGGGTTAGTGTCCCTTGCAGGGTTTGTGACATGGCTTAATTGTCCCTTGTGGTTCTATAAGGCTATTGGTTGTATTAGGCATTAAAAGGTCGATCTTTTGGTGCAACAACAACCTTGGCCTTTCTAACACTAATTAAATCTCAAAATAAGTAATTTGAAGAAGATAATAAGCAAAAAACTAAGATTCAAATTGGTCTTAACCATTTTCTAGAAATGAATACTAACAAAATGCTTACTATCGAAGATTATCATTTCAAGAATACTCTTGCAAAATTTACTTATGCAAGCAAAGACCAAGGAAAGGAAACCCCCAAAGAAACCCTTAGTAAGCATTAATGCAAAAGTAAAACTTCTCTGAATCATAAAATATTATCAATAATTTTAATTTTTTTTTATCATAGATGTTTTAACCATTTATATCATTCCAATGAAGCATCGATTGATAAAACCATCTAGTTACAAGTAACACACACACACACACACACACACACACACACATGTATATATAGATATATATTTTTATATACATTGATATGAAAGTATAAATATATATACAAATATATATTAAATAACCATGGCCATGCAAATAAGCATCAACAACCAATGCAAAATACAAAATTTGCAAAAGGATATTGTTGGCTTTTTTTGCCCCCATTCAACCCATCATCAATAATCGATCAGAGATATTTTCAATGGGATGGATTCTTTGCTTTGGGTTAACACGTTAAAAGTTGGTGGCTAACATTTGATGTTATCCGGTTCCTTCTTTTACTGAGTTGGCTTGGGTTCTTCATTTACTATTTGCCCAAGTGACTCAGTTCTGTTAGAAATAGATAATATTGGGGGGTGGGGTGAATTAGTATTCTACAATTTTTTTCCCACAACTGTATATTGTTAATTACTTTATAACTCACATATGAAAGTAAACCAACAATTTTGAATAGTAAATATAACCATGCACATAGATAACTCATAACACCATTATTTGTTAACTAGGGAAACCATGGCCAAGGGAAAATCCTAGTGGGGATGAAACCCACTAATGATTCACTAAACAATAGGATCTTGTTAAGGATATTGACCCTGTTAGGAGTCTATGCAATACATATAGTGTCTGAAGTCCCTATTAGGAGAGTAAGCCTTGTTAGAAGCCTCAACCCTATTAGGAGTTGGTAGAACAAATATAATGTATGCAAGAAGAGCCCACTGCCTTAACATGCAATAATACAATTTAGTTCTTCACAAGATAGGTATACATACAATACTTTCTTTTTCCGCTATAACTCACACTTGCTCTGATCAAACATCAAATCTTGCATCACATAAGGCTTGCATAATAGTTCACATCACAATTACAACATCTCACAACTTCACACTGTAGACACCTAAATCCTTTAGAAAATAAAGTATTTTTATTTTCTGAAAAAATTTCTGATGACATCATTATTTATTAATTAATTATTTATTTAATTAATTAATTTATTTTTATGCCATTAAATCCGTTTATCTTAATTAAAAATATTTAATTAAAGAATCCCTCCCAAAAATGTTTAAATCTTATTTAAACATTATTTCCTTATTTATTAATTATTTAATTAATAAATTGACCAAAAAACTCAAAATAAATAAAAAAATTATTTTTTGCCCAAAACTTGGCCAATTTCCTTAAGACCACTAACCTCTTCCAAAATCTTCTAATCCTTCTTTAATTTTGATTAAAGGCTAATCCCATCATTTCCTACCCCTAATCCCAACTCAAAATATTTAATTAAGATTAAATATTAATCCTCATGTTTATTAAAAAAGTTTTAATAAATATCTTCTCAACCCAAACCCTTGAAATAAATAAAACTTTATTTATTTCCTAAAAATCTAATTCATCCTCATCCTAAGAAGTTCTAGACTCTTCTAGAAAATCTTCATCCTCATCCTAGGAAGTTCTAGACTATTCTAGAAAGTCTTTATCCTCATCAAAAGTCTAGACTCTTCTAGAAGATGTCTTTAAACCTAATCCTAATCCCCTCTTAACCTTGTCACATTCCCTAAACATGGGTTAAGACTTACTAACCCAAGCCAAAGTTAACAAATATCTCCTCCTTCACCCACCCTCATTAAATGCCATCCACTTGCCTATCCCTAAGCTAATCCTAAACCATCCTAATCCATCCTCTAATCATTTGCACAATCCTAAGCAAGCTTAAAACCTTCCTAATCAAGCTTAAGTCAAAATTCCTCTCATCTCCCTCAAAATATCTCAACCATAAAACTTTATGAAGCCCACTAGGCCATAAATGACTCTTCCAAAGTCCTTTCATTGCTCTTACAAGCCATTATGAGGGTCTTTATGAAGATTTTATCCCTTGAGCCTCTTTTTTTGACTCATCCTTTCCCTTTCCTCCATCCTATCACCCTATGACATGTGTCACTCTCTGATTGGCTATAAAGAAGCACAATCCATGTGCTCTCCTCTCATGCAATCTGAGCCCTCCATGAGCTTTTCCCCATCCTTGCATCTTAACCCTCAATCCCTCAAGCCTCTTGCCTATAAATTGGATCCTTCCCCTTTGAAAAACAACACAATCCATGAAGTAAAGTCATAATGCCATTTTAAGAAGCCATTTTACATCAAAACCATACACTCACACCCAAATTCCAACTCCATTTGAAGCCCTTTTTGAAGTAGAAGCTTGAGCATACATCCTATCTATATAGACAAAATCCACTCAACAAGAGAGCTTCTTATTGAGATAGCCCACTAATGGCTCATATTCTTAATTGAGAGCTCATCTTAGTCTATCTTGAAGTTTATGAATTTTGTTTAGTTTGTAGAAGCTTTATTTAAATTTGGTTTCTATTAGCATACTAACATTGCTCATACACACACACAAATTCACACTAATTGCGTGATAGAAGACCTTTATTTATACCTTGCACATTCAAAAAACTCTTCTCAGTCGACCTTCTTGTGTTCACACACTTGACATAATATGAAATAACTTATGGATTAATATTCACATGGTTGGCTCATCATAAATTAGTAATTATTTTGTAACCAAAATAATTCCTCAAGCTGTACAACTCTATTTATTGATATGCTCTATTAAATACCCACACTAGTGTTATAATCATAACTTGCACCATATTATATGTACACATCTACACACTTAACCACATCATCATGATAGTGTCACAAAGCTTTCCTTAATTGCACATAAGCTAACTTTCAATGAGTCATCCATACTCTTAAGATCTATTCGCTATACTACTACAAACTATCTAACACTTGAACAATTTTCAAACACTAAATGCATAAATAAAAATACTAAATACATGTTTCCATAAATGACAACCATCAAGACATCTATCTAGCCATATTTCCAACAATCTCCCCCTTTGGAATCGATGGAAACATTCGGTAAAATTGGCTAAGTCCGAAAATGATGTCATACATATACCGAAAAAAAATGTAACTACAAAAAAAAGATGCCTTTAGAACATAACAATTTTATTCATGTTTTGATGGATCATACATTCCTTATTACTACTTTACATTGATACATACATAAGTTCCCCCTTGCATATACATTTATATCTATACAATTTTCTCTACATAATACTCCCACTTTGACATCGATGACAAAGGTGTCAAAACTATATCACAAAACTTGTTGCCTGCTGATGATCAGCTCGTCATTCTGGATATATAATCTGTAAAATCTAGCTTCAACCTATCTATGTCCTTCTTCCAGTTGCCTTGGACTATATCTAATATACTGATGAGTGCACAAAGTGCATAAGATTATGTAGAACCAGAATCAGTATGCAAAGAACATTAACAAATAAAGTAAACATTCACAAACCAAAAACTAAATTCACATATATGCTTAGACAAAGAAAGAGAACAAGAAGTGCAAACCTCACAAGAGAAAACACTCCATGCTTCTTGATTCTGTAGATGTGTCCTTTTGCTGTGGATGTATGCTCAAGATGCTCAAAAGCTGCTTCAATGGAGATGGGTAATGGCAAATTGGTAGCTTTGTGAGCTCTCAATTTGGCATTATAAGGGTATGGTTGATGGCTTTGGTTCTCAAAATAACATGGTAACTTTAGCTCAAATATTGTTGATGAAATGGCTTGGGATGGGATTCAATTTATAGGCTAAGGGGTAGAGGGATGGAGGGCTTAGATGCAAGGATGGATGAAGGCTTAAGGAGGGCTAAGATGCACTCAAAGGGGAGCACATGGATTGTGCTTGTTTAGCACCAATGGGAAGGTGACACTTGTCACAAGGAGGATGAGTGTGAGAGGGTAGGGTTAAGGGTTGGTTAAGGGCATGATGAGTGGGGTTGAGTATGTAAGAGGGATGTAAGAGGAATGAGTGTGGAGGAGGGAAGAGTGTGGAAGATGGGTGTAAGAGTCATGAGTGGGCTTGTAAGAGTCTTTATGTTTTGTAAGAGCACTCATGACTTAGTGGTTGGGTTTTTTTGAGGGGAGACTTTGGTTTGGATTAGGAAAGTCTTAAACTTGTTTAAGGAATGTGACAACATTAGGGGGTGGATTAGGCTTGGGTTTAGGATTAGATTAGGGATGTTAGAGATGTGCAAGTGGATGGCATTAATGAGGGTGGGTGAGTTAGTGGCTAAGCTTGGTTAGTATGGGTGGATGGGGTGGATTAGAGATAGGTTAGGGGTTTTTGAATTTGAGGATTTCATTTATCAAATAGATTTATTTAATAAATGGGGATTTTTGGAATTAGATAGAAGAATAGGATTTAATTGATAAATAATAGATTATTTGATTTATCAATTAGGACTATAGATGATTAATTAAATTAATCAACTAGGGGATGACAAATGATTAATTAAATAGAAATTTAACTAATAATGCCTTTTTAGATAACTAAATAGGATTACTAAAATAGTGTAATCAAATTTAGGTGTCTACATTTTGCCCCTCTTTGACATAGTGTTGAGACAACACTATTTCAAAGAAGTTTGAATGAAGACGACATGAGGAAGATGTTTTAGCAACAAGGTTGCCCCAGTCTCGAATAAGAAGAGGAGAGACTAGACTTAGATGATGCCCCCTCAAGAAGGCGACGGGGAGAGAAATGAGGCTCGACGACTTCTTGAAAAGTACAAGAAATTGAGGCGAGCTGAGACGTAGGTTGGCGAAGAGAAGGGGCTGAATTAGCTCAAACTCTCACTACGGGAGAATGATAAAGGGAAATCAGAGGCACAATAGTAAAGCAAGCTTAAGACTTTCCAGGATTGGGGGGGGGGGGGAGATGGAGGAGCGGAGCGCTATAAAAGGAATCCATGGTAGGGAGATGGATGATAGAATGATAAAGCTAATGCAACAAGATTTCAAAGAGTCAGATTGGCGGAAGATGGGTTTCGGGGATCCCTAGGACTAGGATTGTGGATCTCGAAAGATGAGGCTTGGTGGATTGATTTGATTGGTGGATCCCTAAAGCTAAGCGTGAGGAGTGATTCAAAGAGATACTAATGCATAAGCTGGGGTAGGAGAGACAGATGTAGGATATGGATGGGGGGATAATGGAGATGAAGGGAATCCATTGAAGCTTTTTGAGCGGGGGGATACTTCAAAGAGAAGTACCACCATGTAGTTGAGCACTAGATTTTCTATAAGACTGTTGGTTAATTGCCAGGGTTACCAAGAACATCAAGGCCTTTTTACCAACCGTCCAGAGGACTGACGAACTGACTCAAAACAAACACACAAGGATTGCCCCAGTATCACACATGAATCCTAGAGGAAGCAGCATGGAAACGACACTAGGTAACCCACAAGCAGAAAAAGAAAACAAGCAAAAGACCTGATCAAGACCTTACGCTCTAATTGCCCCATTCGCAACATACCATGATATGGAAGATCATGGCAACCTTGAGGAGGGAACAAGGAGATTGCTTGGAAAAGATATTTCAAGACCCAAAAGGGAAGATCCCAAATCAAAAGAAAGTGAAAATCCAAAAGAGAACTGTTTGCCAACGAGATGGGTAGGACGAGGTACTAACGAACCAAGATTAGACATGAGGAAAGCTATATCCTGCAAGGACCTTTCAGAGAGCACCTAAGCTGATGGATTGGGATGAGTGATGCGTCTGGCAAGCTGAACTAAGAAGGATAACACTTTGGTGACAAGAGATCTAGCTAAAGGATGCATTGGAATATCTAACCAAGGTGTGCGATGTGTGCAAGATGTTGACCAAGGATGAACTAACACGAAAGCCAGATAGATACAATGATACTAAGCTAAAGAGGATGTACAAGCTGACAGACCAAGATATGTTACAAATGTACAAGTTTGTTCATGTTTTGGTTTTTTGTGAGATGGAAATGTTTGTGAAGGATGGGGTGTCTATAATAGTTGATAGGTGGATAGGTAGATGGTTTGTGAAAAGCTTAAGGAAAATGGGATTTTGTGTGTGCATGTGATAGGATACAAGCTAGGATACAAGATCATTTACAAGATGGAATATGGTACAAGCTTTGGACAAGATTCGAATATATACAAAGTATGGTACAAGATTTACAAGGTATAATACAAGCTTTGGTACAAGATTTACAAGTTGTACAGGAGGTATTGACAAGCTCCATCAGATTTTGGATATTTGATTGGAACACCAAGGGAACAAGTAGGTGTTTTATGGAATGGTGGGTGGATGGATGAGGGATAGGATAATGATAGATAATGGATTAGTCTTTAGCACACAAGGCGCCTGAATTACCAG
This sequence comes from Cupressus sempervirens, assembly GCA_028749045.1. NCBI lineage: Eukaryota > Viridiplantae > Streptophyta > Pinopsida > Cupressales > Cupressaceae > Cupressus > Cupressus sempervirens. The sequence goes on from CM053793.1 coordinate 798,553,180, forward strand.
GTTTTCACCAAGGTACCTATCCAAGGTGCTTGAATTGCCAAGTTTTCACCATTGGACGCTTATTTCTCTTTACTATTTTTTTTTTTGTATTTTTTCAAAAGCTGGGTATACCAAGGATCTTCAAGCATAGAACTTCTTGAGATGAATGATGTTAGTGGGATCATTCAAGAGTTCTCCTTCTGGTGTAGATAATTGATAGGCTCCGGAGCCAAAGGAGGCAGTAACCACATAGGGACCAAGCCATGTAGGTTCAAACTTGCCTTTCTTTTCTCGATCTGCTTGGACTTTCATATTTTCTTTGAGGACCATGTCACCTGGCTGAAAGTGTCGTGGGAGCACCTTCTTGTTGAAATTCCTTTTGAGACGAGTTTGATAGACTGTGAGATGGTCATAGTCTTGTTGTCTCTTCTCGTCTAAGAGATCTAGCTGGGTGAGTCGAGCTACTCTGTATTCTTCATCTGAGATTTGCCCTTGCAAAGATATGCGTAGTGAGGGAAGTTCAACTTCTATAGGTAATACCGCTTCAGCACCATAGACTAGGGAGTATGGAGTTGTGCCTGTGGACGTATGGAAGGAAGTTCGATAGGCCCATAGAGCCGGATTTATTTGAAGGTGCCAATCACGGCTGGAATCATTGACAACTTTCTTTAGGATTTTGAGGAGGGTTTTATTAGTTGCCTTTGCCTGGCCGTTACCTTGTGGGAAATATGGGCTAGAAAAGCAGTGATGGATGCGGATGGAAGTGCATAATTCTTCCATGTTGAGATTTTCAAAGTTACCTCCGTGGTCAGTGAAGATGGTGGATGGGATGCCGAAGCGAAAAACAATGTGGTACAAGATGAACTTGGAGACTTGAACTCCTGTAGCTGAGACTAGGGGGACTGCTTCCACCCACTTAGTGAAATAGTCTGTAGCTGTTATTATCCATTTATGTCCATCAGATAAGAGAGGGGTGATAGTTCCAACTAGATCAAGGCCCCAACAAGCGAAAGGCCAAGGTGGTGCAATAGGCTGTAGATCCTGTGCTGGAGCGTGCACAAGATTTGCATGCTGCTGACATGGGAGACACTTTCTGACAAAGTCACAAGAGTCTTCTTCAATGGTAGGCCAATAGTAGCCTGCTCTAAGGATTTGTCATGCTAGGACAATACCACTCGTGTGGGCACCACAAAGTCCAGAATGTACTTCTTTTAATGCCATCGCGGCCTCATTTTCATCTAAACATCGAGAGAGAGTATCGTGATAACCCCGACGATATAGGGTATTGGCTGTGATAACATAGCGAGATGATTTTTGGATGAGGTTCTGGCGTTGGGTACGTGTGAGGTGAGGGGATATGATACCATCGTTAAGGTAAGCGTGAATTTCATGGTACCAAGGGGATTGGGGACCAACCAAGATACAAACACGGTTTGAATCCTCATTCGCATAGGCAGGTGTGAGGAGCTGCTCAACTAAAAACTCATACTGCGTAGCTTCTTGAGGAATTTCCAAGAGCGAGCCGATAGTGGCCATGGCATCTGCTACCTTGTTCTGCATTCGAGGCACTTGTGTAAACTGAAGCTTTGTAAAATGCTGGGTCAGCTGATCAACTAGCTCTTTGTAGGGTAATAGCTTTTCATCTTTGGTTTGATATTCATTTAAGACTTGTTTGATGATGAGTTGGGAATCACCAAAGACTTGTAACTCAGTGATATTCCATTCTGCAACTATCTTTAATCTTGCTACAAGAGCTTCATATTCTGCTATATTGTTGGTGCTAGGGAATTGTAGCTTGAAGGCTTTTGGAATGTAATCTCCTTGAGGTGTAACTAATAATATTCCTACCCCTGATCCATGAGAGGTGTATGAGCCATCAAAATAAAGCTTCCATGGGGGCTGTTCTTCAATTAGGCAGATATGCTCATCTGGAAATTCTGTGAGCAAAGGATATGCATCTACTAGAGGTGCATCAGTTAGGTGATCTACTATAGCTTGCCCTTTGATTGCCTTTCTGTCCACATACTGGATGTCAAACTCACTTAGTAGCATAACCCATTTGGCCAAACGACCTGTAAGTGCTGTTCTGGAGAGCATATACTTGAGAGGGTCAATCTTGGAGACTAGTTGGATGGTATGACTTAGCATGTAGTGGCGAAGCTTTTGAGTTGAGAAAACAACTGCCAAACAAGCTTTTTCCATAGGAGTGTAATTGAGTTCATAACCAACTAGGGTTCTACTGATATAGTAGATGGCTCTCTCTCTGCTATAATCATCATGTTGTGCTAGAAGTGCCCCTAGAGCAGTAGGTGTTGCTGATATATACAAGATCAAGGGACGACCAGGAACTGGTGGAACCAAGATAGGGGGATTGGTGAGATACTGCTTGAGCTGATCGAAGCTGCGCTGACATAAAAGATCCCACTTGAAGTTCTCATTCTTCTTTAGCAAGTGTGAAAATGGTGTACACTTATCTGCAAGTTGGGAGATGAAGTGCCGGACAGACTGAAGTTTTCCCTAAAGAGAGCGAAGCTGTTGCAGTGTCTGGGGAGGAGGCATGTCTAAGATAGCCTTGACCTTTTTGGGGTCGATCTCTATACCCCGTTTAGAAACTATGAAGCCTAGAAGCTTGCCACATGTGACCCCAAAGACACACTTCTTGGGATTTAGCATGAGATAATATTGGGCCAACCTATCAAAGACTTTTTCCAGGTCAGCAAGATGATCCATGAAGGTGTGAGATTTGACCAGGATATCATCCACATAATCTTCCAAAATGCTATGGATAAGATCATGGAAAATGGCTGTCATAGCTCTTTGATAGGTAGCCCCAGCATTCTTTAGGCCAAAAGGCATCATGGTGTAGCAAAAGGTTCCCCAGGGGGTAGTGAATGCTGTCTTATGCTGATCCTCTTCTGCAATCTTGATCTGATTATACCCAGAAAATCCATCCATAAGGGACAGGATTTCATGTCCAGCTGTAAGATCTACAATCATATCTATGTTGGGCAAGGGAAAATCATCCTTTGGACAAGCTTTGTTAAGATCTCTAAAATCAGTACAGATTCTGATGTCACCGGAAGGCTTAGTGACAGGGACCATGTTGGAGATCCATTCTGAGTAGTCGATAGGTCAGATAACCTTAGCAGCTAACATTCTTTCTAGTTCAGCTTTGACTAGTAATGCCACCTTGGGGTGCATTTTCCTAAGCTTTTGTCTGACGGGCTTGATCTTTGGATCGACTGCAAGATGATGAACTACAAGCTTTGGATCGAGTCCTGGCATGTCTTGATATGACCATGCAAATCGGCCAATGTTCTCTCGTAAAACCTCAAAGAGGAGGTCAGCTTGGTCTTGTGATAGGGATGCAGCAATGTGAACAATTCTAGGAATCTCTGAAGAACCAATGTTGACTTCTCTAGTATCCTCTATTAGAATAGAAGACACCTCTGGTCGATTATCTTGAGGAGGCAATACTAAATCCTCATGTTCTGCTTGTGGCTCTGGATTTTCTTGCTGAGGGGTTCTCTTCGCTGCCTTAGCTGGTCCTAGATTTACCTTAGTTCCAGTTTTGGGTGTATCGAAACTAGGTTGGGGATTTTCTCCAAAATACCCCTTGGGATCTAGCTTGTAGATGTAGGCAGAATCTGGCTTTGTCTTCTTATGAGGAGTTTCAGCTCCCATGAATCTTAGAAGTGCTTCCTCTGATGCGAACTCATCAATATGTATGACACTTGGTTGGTCCCAATCTATGAGTTGTGGATGAGCAAGTGGTAGGTCAATGAGATGGATGGATAGTTCTTGGAGAACAGAGTCTCCTAGGAAGATTTGGTCTGGGATATCATCGTAGGCTCTCTTTTCAACTTCCTCAGGAATGTCTTCAATTTTGACAAGGTTGCGGTGGATGTTCGAAAAAGCGTGACCATTCTCGTTGGTGCCCCCAGTTGTGGGTATGCCAAAGCCAAGACCTGACTTTATTTCCCAATCATGTGCTTCGATGGGACATTGCATGCCCCTTTCTTCTGGTCCTAGTCCACCTCCTTGATAGTTCCATTTTTTAGTGATGAGCTTATGTTGTTGGGGATACTTCTGGCTGAAGTGATCAAGGCGTGCTTGATTTCTTGGAGGTGCATCCTTATGTAGCCAATTGTTGATATCTGGAGTGAGCTCCTCATGAAGAGGGGTTTTTGAGGACACAAAGGTGGTTGGGCCAAACTGTTTGTATCGAGGAGGTGGAATCTCCTTAGCTTTGTGATATGTTGGCCGTCCATGGGTATGTGGATCAAGTGGGATTGCTCCGACAGCAAATGCATCTGATAGACTATATTCTCCACATCCTTTGTTGTTGATCTTTACAGTAGATAGGGTGGAGGCAAGGATGGTTTCTGCGTCATTACAAGTGTGGGATGAGCTGGCGATGGCTGTGCCGATGTCTATTCCAGGGAAATGGTTTGTATATGAAGCTTCAACCGCATTGCAGTAAGCAAAGGGTTCTGGATCGGCATGGATGGTTACCTCAGTGCCTTGATGCGGAAATTTGATGCACTGATGGTAGGTGGATGGAACGGCCTTCATAGCATGAATCCATGGGCGACCGAGGAGGATGTTAAATGGTAGGTTTAGATCAACAACATGGCAAACTGTCTCTTGAATGACTGGCCCAACCTTGATTGGTAGCAAAATAGTCCCTTCTGTGGTCCTTTCCAAGTTGTCATAAGCTTTGATGGTGATAACCTCACTGATCATATCTACCTCAGTATACCCAGCTTGTTTTATGAATTTTAGGGTGCAAATGTTCAAGGCTGATCCATTATCTATCATTACTCTTTTCACGGCAAAATTGGATACCATGATGGCTATGCGAAGCGGAAGGGTGTGATCTGGCTCAACCGCGGGTATGTCGGTGGGTTTGAAAGATAGGGCACATGAGGATGAAAGGTGTCCAACAAGATTATGAAAATCAGTAGCATTGATATCAGAAGGGACACGGGATTCTATGAGAGCACTGTCAAGGATGTCTTTGTACACAGGACTAGTGCGGAGAAGGTCTAAAATGGATATTTGGGCTGGCATGTTCCCAAGGTGTTCCAAGATATTGTACCAGCTTTTTGATGGAGCTGATGGTGTTGATGAAATTGGTGGGCCTGCGATGTTAAATCGTGCTCTTCGAGTGGTGACCGCACACTCATTGTCTGGTCCTCGGATATTGATAACATTGACAGAAGGCTCTTTCTCAGATATACAACCTATAAGGCTACCATATTCTATATAGGATGAAGTGTGGTCATTGTTCTTCCCATGCTGTTGGTTTGGCTGGCGGTTGTTGGTGTTGTTTTGGATAGGTGCTTTTCCAAGATTTTGGTTGTTGTGTGGAGGAAAAGCATTTTGATAAATCTGTAAGCCTGCATTGGGAGAGGTTTGGGCACCAATAGTGATTTCCTTCCGATCAATGAGGTCTTGCACATAGTCTTTCAGTTTCATGCATCTGAGGGTGGTGTGACCGTTTACCCTATGGAACTTGCAATACTCATTGTCCTTGTACCATGCAGCTTTGGATTGGCTTGGATCAATTTGCTGGGTAGGAGGAAATTTGATGAGGTTTTCCTTAGCCAATTTCTCAAAAATAACATCCAATGGCTCACCAAGGGGTGTATAGTTTCTAGGTGCAGGTTGGAATCTGGGCTTTTGCCCTGCAGCTACATTGATGGCATTAGCTTGATTGTTAGACCCTTGAAATTTGGGTCTTGTATTGTGGTTTTGATAGCTTTGGTTATTTCGTTGTTGGTAATTGGTAGCTTGTTGGTTGTTTGTTTGATATGGTGGGTTAGACTGGTTTTGAGAAGGACCAACGATATTCACATGTCTGGTGTCAGTAACCCCATCTGTTGCAACATGCTTGTTTTTGTTCCAATACCTAGACTTGTCATTGGAATGTGATTGATTTTGGTTGGCCTCTTTGTAAATCTTTACCACACCATCTTTGATGAGTCCTTACTCAAGGATCATTCCTTTCTCTTTGATATCCTTATAGGTATGCAAACAGTTCATGGTCATGTGGTGAGCCAAGCTGGGATGTGCATTATCAATAAACATTTTCACCACATGGCATTCTGGCAAGGTGCAGGATATGCGGGTGGTAAGGGTTTTCCATCTTTGTAGGTATTCGGCAAGGCTTTCTCCACCTTTTTGCTTGGTGTGGACAAGATCAACTATTGATAGCTCTGTTTCAACAAGATGGGCATATTGGGCTACAAATGCCTCAGATAATTCAGCAAAGTTTTTAATTGTGCCATAGGGGATTCTATAAAACCATTCAAGAGCTGGTCCAACCAAGCTTTTGGGAAAAAGGCGCAAGAGGAAGACATCATTGTATGCCACCTCTTGGCAATGCATGTAAAATTCTTTGATATGTGTGACAGGGTCTCCTTTTCCTCTGAATTTGTCAAATTTAGGTACCTCAAAGTGTTTGGGAAATGGTGTCGTGGTAATGGCTTTGTCAAATGGGTAAGGACACACATTCTCAAACTTGAATGTCTTTGGATCATTCCCTTCTTGGATGGCTTTCAGAGCTGTCTTCATTTGCTCCCACTCTGAATTGATAGGTGATGGTTGGGGTGCCCCCAATGTAGGAGTGCCTTGAGGTAGGTATGTGCTAGATGGGGCCATTGAATATGGATGGTTATGAGGGATTTGCTGATAGGGATTGTACATTGTTTGGGCAGCTGCATGGTGGATGACAGGTTGTTGAGGGGGAGGTGGTGCATATTGCTGCATGTGCTGCAAGGCTTGCTGTTGATATGGGATTTGAGGTTGGGATTGAGGAACATAAGCTGGCTGTGGGATAAATGGATTGCTTTGTGGAGGTAAGGTATAAGATGGTTGTGAGGCTTGGGGAAAGGATCAGGGGGCTTGTGGGGTTTGACCAATATATGTGGGTTGTGCCCCCATTTGGGATGGGATCTGCAAATAATTGGTGGTTGGCTGGGGTGGTGGATTACCTCCTAGAAGTGGCATTGAAAAGTAGTTGGTAATAGGAGGTAATGGATTAGTTGGTGGTGGAGGTGGTGGGAATTGAAAGCTTGGGAATGGAATTGATGGGGTTTGATAGCTTGGTGGCTAGATTTGGAAGCTTGGTATAGTGGTGGCGGGAGCTGGGGTCACTTGGGAGCTTGGTAGAAGATTGGCAGTAGCTTGTGGGATTTGATAGCTTTGTGGAGTGAAGGTAGTAGCTTGTGGATTTGTGGCTGGTGGTATTGAGCTCCCAAGACCTAATGGAAATGATGGGATTGTGCTTTGGGCTGTGGTGAACAAGCTGGGGGTGATGAAAGGTTGATTACTTGGCCCCATGGGTGGCATCTCTGTTGTATATTGCTGAGGTTGGCCAAAGATGCTAGCACTGATTTGGGAGATGGGTGGATTGGGAAGGCTAGGTTGGGGAGCAGCAACAATAGTGAAGGGGGTGAACGGTGAGGTGTTTTGGGTAAAGGGGGTTTGGAGCAGAGAGGTATGAACCAAGGATGGAGTGGTGGTGGCTGGGTTGGCTTGCGGCATGGAGATTTCAACTTGGGTGGATGATGGTATGTTTGGGTCTGTTGGGTCATATGGATTGGCTGGAGGCTCTTCTTTTGGAATAAATTGAGGATAATTTGGATCATAAGAGCCTATGGGTGGTGGCAGCTGCCTAAACAATGGGTGAGATGGATCTGATAATGGAGGGGGTCTTCCAAAGTCAAAGGTTCATACATTGTCCCTTCGAAAATTAGCCATGATTGTCTATTTGTTTTTGTCTATAATGGCATTTACCAATACTGCATTTCCTGGTTGGTTCATGAAAGCTTCAATGTCAGTAGGTGATGGCATAGCTGGCTCTGGGCTGAAGGATGGCTGAGTGCTCAAGGGGGGTGAGGCTGTTCGATCTAAATGATAGGGCTCCATTGTTTCTTTCTTCTTGGCTAAGCGAGTGATGGGTGGCATGAAAAATGCTCCTAGGGATGAGATGCAATAATGCTGATGGATGCAGAAAGGGAGAAGGATTTTCTATGCAAATGATTTCCTAGGTTGAGGCAAAGCTATATGAAAAAACCTAAGGAGGATTGGGTTGGGGATTCTAACTTCAAAGATATGTTGTCAAAGCACAAAAGGTCTGCTTTCCTATGTGCAAGCTTGGTGGTGATTGTGTCAACTTAAGGATAGATTGATGGTCCTTTAGGAAGAACACGAGATTGACCACTTGTGAATCCCAACCTTTAGCTCAAGGTGATGAGGGATAATAAGTGACAAAGCTAGATTACCCTAGACAAAGCTATGTCAAAGGGATAACCTTGGTGAGATTGATGGATTTGGAAGATTTTAGGAATGGCAAACTTTTAGCCAGGTGACAACAATTTTGAAAGCTTAGATATGCAGAATTTCGATTACTGGCTAGATGGTATGATTCTAAATGATATGGATGAGCTAATAATGCTTAAGGGGATAACCTAAGATGGCTGGCTTTTCTACAAATATGACTCTAAAGTGAAGCTTATCCAAGAAGATGTGGAGAAACAAGGGTGTCTAATCATAGAAATCATGCCTAGTTGGTAAGGCATAAGCAGGATTAACTCCTGGATGTTGGCTAAATTTGATGGTGCGCTCTAACCAAGCCTCTTGAAGTGCTTCGTCGGTAGCTTTGTCCTCTGCTTTGTGGAGTTTGGAAATTCGTGGGCTTGGTGTTATTTCTTTTCTCTTGGCTGAAAGTTCTTGGTATGCTAGAGATGGCTTGAGTTTGACCTTGTGAAACTTCTGTTTGGGTTTGGGTTGTTCCGACATAAATTCCTAAATTTGCTTGGCTTTGGGAAGAATCTCAGTTGTTTTTCTTCAACTTGTTCAACTTCCAAAATAGGCAGTGACTACGCTAAGTGTGCCCTAAGCTAGGATTGACCAAGTTTGGCAAACATTCATTCAACAAGTAAAATAAAAACAAGCAATAGATAGGAACACCTAGATAGAAGTTTGTGGTTCTCAGAATGTGATACTTGCACCAAGGAGTGTGTATGTTCTACAAATGTTTCGATCAGTCACTCCAAACACATTAACATCCTAGATGGTTTTCTGCAAGGCTGACAATTGGTTTAGCTAGGGAGTCCTCGATATACGCAAGGTACGTGAGGCCCAAATCCGTAGATGAGACCAAAAGGATGTCACACAGCCGAGAGGAGCGGTAACCCACTTCTCCTCTTTCACTTCTCAAGGGTATAAAGTTCCTTGAGGCTTAGCCCGAATGACAAAATCTTGATCCCAAGAGAGGTGTCTTTCGATTCACCTGTCGATTCTTATACTCCGTCGGAGCGCTGGAGTTGAGGTCGTCCAAGGGGTGATGAAATCCCCAAGAAGGCCTCCTAAAAAGAAACAAGGTTTTGGATCCTAATCTTATGCACCCAAGATGGCCTCGAAAGACGACAAGGGGAGAGAAGACTCAGATGACCTTGGGCTAAAAAACACGCTTGTTCTTTTACCAACTGACTCTTATGTGTGCTAATCTAGACTTTGCAAGCACTCATGTTTAAGAGACAATGTTCAATTCCAACTTGAAGCGCCAACAAAAGTAAATCGATCGAAGAATGCAAACAATAAGAAGAGTTAGGGTCAACAAAAGCAAACTCGCGCGCCCGGAGGCCCTCCACGTCAAGTATCGATTAATTTTCTTTAAGGCATTCAAGATTGAGTGTGAGTTTGTTTTAAGCCCAAAACAAAAGTGTGTGAGATTCAATTTCAAGCGCACGCCTGGAGGCTCTCCACGTCAGTTGTTGTTCAATTTTAGTGCCCAAACTTGAAGTGTGATCGATTTAATCTAGAGTTTTGGCCATTTAAGAATTTTGATAAAGTTAAAGCAAACGTTCAAAGACCAAGTGAGTGAGTTAGATTGTGGAACATTTAACACCTTTTTCAAGTAGACCCATCCCCATAAATGGCGCTGAGATTGCAACCAATGGTTAATAGTTGATGGGTGATTAGAAAAGAGGTGAGTCCAAGGAACTACTCAAATTGATTTTTGTAAATTTGTATTTTAACTTAACAAAGTTTTTTAAATGTCCAAAAATCAAACTTTACCTAGATTGCATGTGAAAAAGAGATTTGTTTTGTTCAATTTTAGAAGCTCCAAATGAAGTGTTTGATATTGTAATGGTTAATTGATCCTTGACATTCAAGATTGGATTTTTTGTTTTAAGCATGCATTCCAAAAAAAGTTGATTTTAATCCATGACATTCAAGAGTGTGTTTTGAGCAACATTCATTCAATGGAAAATGTGTTTAACCATTCAAGTTCATTTTTTTTTTAGCAACATGCATTCAAAGACAAATGGTTAAACATTCAAGTTCATTTTTTAGCAACATGAAAACCTGCAAGAAACATGGTTAGTGGTTCCATATGTGCTCCAACCTGCAATGAGACAAAAAAAAAAAAAAAAAAAAAAAAGCAATTTAGTTAGTTAGCCAAAATCTTCAAAAATGAGAGCTTAACTATGGAAATTTTTTAAAAAACTTTTTTTGTTGTTTTTTCTACGCGTAAAAATGCTTAAAATGGTCTAAATCCTACGGAACCACTAAAAGTCAAATTTTGATTTATACTTCTTTTTTTAAAAAATTTTTTTAGCTACAAAGTGCAGAAATAATAAAGCAGAAATGGAACATAAGCAAGCAGAGAAGACAGTCTATCAAAATACGAAGACGTTGAAATACAGAGACGCCAAAATACGAAGAGGACAAAACAGATTTGCAGCACAGAACACAGGTGACAAGCAGAGACGCCGATTTGCGCAAATGCGGATTTTCGCAGACGACGATTTTCACAGACGCGGATTTTCGTAGATGTCAATTTTCGCAGACGCGGATTTTTGCAGACATCGATTTTCGCAGACGCAGATTTTCGCAGATGTCAATTTGCGCAAACGCGGATTTTCACAGACGTCAATTTTCGCAGACAGAACAAGTTGCAGACGCCAAAACTGCGCCAAAAAAGATGAAAAATGCAATTTTTTTTTTTTTTTAGATGGTATTTCTTCTTCCTAAGTGCGTTCTTTAACCTGCAAAAACAAGAAAAACACCCTCACAACACACTCAAACAACAACAAACATTAGATGGTTAGAAAAATGACATATAGATCAAAATAGATGATTAAATGACCCATAGTGGGGTCCCACCGAGCGTGCCAAAATGTAGAACCAGAATCAGTATGCAAAGAACATTAACAAATAAAGTAAACATTCACAAACCAAAAACTAAATTCACATATATGCTTAGACAAAGAAAGAGAACAAGAAGTGCAAACCTCACAAGAGAAAACACTCCATGCTTTCTTGATTCTGTAGATGTGTCCTTTTGCTATGGATGTATGCTCAAGATGCTCAAAAGCTGCTTCAATGGAGATGGGTAATGGCAAATTGGTAGCTTTGTGAGCTCTCAATTTGGCATTATAAGGGTATGGTTGATGGCTTTGGTTCTCAAAATAGCATGGTAACTTTAGCTCAAAGATTGTTGATGAAATGGCTTGGGATGGGATTCAATTTATAGGCTAAGGGGTAGAGGGATGGAGGGCTTAGATGCAAGGATGGATGAAGGCTTAAGGAGGGCTAATATGCACTCAAAGGGGAGCACATGGATTGTGCTTGTTTAGCACCAATGGGAAGGTGACACTTGTCACAAGGAGGATGAGTGTGAGAGGGTAGGGTTAAGGGTTGGTTAAGGGCATGATGAGTGGGGTTGAGTATGTAAGAGGGATGTAAGAGGAATGAGTGTGGAAGAGGGAAGAGTGTGGAAGATGGGTGTAAGAGTCATGAGTGGGCTTGTAAGAGTCTTTATGTTTTGTAAGAGCACTCATGACTTAGTGGTTGGGTTTTTTTGAGGGGAGACTTTGGTTTGGATTAGGAAAGTCTTAAACTTGTTTAAGGAATGTGACAACATTAGGGGGTGGATTAGGCTTGGGTTTAGGATTAGATTAGGGATGTTAGAGATGTGCAAGTGGATGGCATTAATGAGGGTGGGTGAGTTAGTGGCTAAGCTTGGTTAGTATGGGTGGATGGGGTGGATTAGGCTAAATGGAAGATTAGAGATAGGTTAGGGGTTTTTGAATTTGAGGATTTCATTTATCAAATAGATTTATTTAATAAATGGGGATTTTTGGAATTAGATAGAAGAATAGGATTTAATTGATAAATAATAGATTATTTGATTTATCAATTAGGACTATAGATGATTAATTAAATTAATCAACTAGGGGATGACAAAGGATTAATTAAATAGAAATTTAATTAATAATGCCTTTTTAGATAACTAAATAGGATTACTAAAATAGTGTAATCAAATTTAGGTGTCTACAGATTCCACTTCAACTGCGCTCAAGTCAATATAAGCAAATTTGTCATAGGATGTCTTCAGTGATGGACATTCCTGCAACTGCCTCTACAAAATGACAACTTTGGGTGTCAAATATTCTCTAAGAATAGAGAATCTCCTTATTACCTTGTCCTTGTCAAACTCAATGCCTCTGATAGCATTATGATTCTTCTCAATTTTGATTTAAGAGTCTTCAATTCTAACCTTTGGTTGTTGCAATCTAGTAGTGAGTGTTTGAAGCTCACTCATATGGCCTTTGATCTTTGCATCAAAATCTAATAAGTAATTGTAAGACACTACGTACTACCCATACAACTTCTTACCATCAACTAAGCTCTTCCTTAGCTCCTTTATATATACATCTAAGGTTTTCATGTCATTCCTAACATTTGTACATACGATGTCAAACAATGATGCATCATTTTGTGTCTACACTTGCGCTACGTCTACTTCAGCTAAAGTTGTGAACTCCTTGTCAAAGGTCTTCACCAACTCTTTTGCCTTAACCTACAAATCTAGATTTTCTATAACCATGGAAACTATCTTCTACATTCACTCGAAGACTTTAGCAAGAGTCTTCTCCAAAGACTTAATAGATTTGGTTTTCTCAAACAACTTGCTCAAGGCGCCCATCAATTCTTTTTGATCTTCATCATTAGAAGAAATATGTATTATTGCTGATGTTTCATCTATTGATACTACTAAAGGTACAATAACTTTTCTTTGCTTTGATTTCTTCTTTTCCTCATCCTCTTTCCTCACATCCTCTTCTTTCTTCCTCTTTTCATCTCCTTCCTTCTTCTTCTATTCTTCCTCTTCTTTCTTCTTCTCTTCTACTTTCTTCTTTTGTTCATGTTCTTTTCTTTTCTTTTCTTCTATTTCTTTTTTCCTCTTTTCCTATTCATACTTCTTCTTCCTTATCATCTGAGCTATTGTATGCAGTGATATTGCCAACAATAGATTGGCCAAATGTCGCAAAGGGATTTTCTTTGACATCTACTATTATGTACATACTATCCACTTTCATGGATTCAGTGCCCATAACAATGTGAGGTGGTGAAAATGCTTGGTGTGCACCTCTTTATCTGTATATATACTGGACTACCATCTTTGGTCTATGCACTCACCTTAGGTATCGAGGACATATATTTTACTATAGCCTCCTCTGTCTCTTGCCTTATATCCTCATAATTGCCTCCCATCAGAAGAATTCTCTTCTTTTGTTCCTTAGCAAGGGTTCAATGCCCGTCAAAACTTTATCTAATTCTTCTTTTGATCCAAGATCACATAACTTGTTTATAGATGTGATCCTCATGTTTAGATCTTCCTCTAGTACTCTTTTCTTCCTATTTACCAACCTATTGTATAGGTCTTCAGGAATCTTATTTTGTATACTCTCAAAACTTTTATTCTTCAAAATCATATTTTTTATAACAACGTTTTCTAACTATCTTCTATCCATATTATTGCACATACTGTAAAATTTATTTAAATGAACAAAATTATCATCATTGATAATCCACATAATCAGATTTTTTGCCTTAGGTTTCCATGCTTTCTTGCATGCTATTGTCCTTACTTCTTGCACATCTTGTTCAATAGGTTTTTCTTCAGTATCATCCTCTGAACTCTTAGAACTACTTATTTTCATGGTCTTTCTCCTCTTTTTGGGTCCACTGGCACTCTGCTTGACTCTTTTCTTTGCTTGTGGTGAAGGTTCTTGCTTAACCTTCACCAATCTACCAAACTTCCTATGTGCAGAAGGTGCTTCCATCTCTGGCTAGCTCCTTGTCTATTCATGTCTAACTCTTACTGGTTGTACTTGTGCAACTATTGCATAAGGTGAAATAAGAGCATATGCACAAGATTGTGCCACAATAGCTCCTTCTAAAGGTCCTACCACATCAATGGGAGTTCCTACCATCACTTCAGTTTGACCACTGTCCTTCATCTCCAACGTGATTCCTTTAATCTCATTAGACTCTTCCCTTGTCATACTAGATTCCTTGAGAATGGAATCTATCTCCTTTTCAACCTTTTTCTTGCTCTCTTTGCTATGAAGTTCAGATTGAACTATCCTTGATCTCTTATCATAGGTTCCCCATCTAGGACATCTTGTATCCTACTTAGATTAAAGTATGATCTGTGCATACCCTTTTATCAACTCTATGCTCATCTCAAATCCCATAGGCTCAATGAATTTCACTCTGGGAATGACTACTTCCATGTAGGCATTTTTAGTCTCCACCATGAAGTATAAATTATCCTTATATTTCTCCACCACAGAAGGAGGTATCCTATACCTCAATTTCATCTTAGATTGGAAACTCTTCATCATTCTATTTATGTCATTATCTCTAACATTTTCAGGCTTCAATCTATAGCATTGAGTCACTAACTTCATTGCGCACTCACTGCTATCCCAATTGATTAATCCAGGAAACTTCTTTGCAACATATAAGAATAAGTGAGGCAATAGGGACTCAAATCTGAACATTGTGCTCTTCGTTCTCTTGATCTTTGCAATGCTGTCCAACAAATGCAATTTGATAATGTCACACAAATTCACTTTCCTTCCTTCAATAACCATCACATATATCGCATGAAGAAATCTAGCTGGTACAAAGTTAACCCTTGATCCACGGTTCAACTTGTACCCTAATATTTTAGTTAACAACTTAGCTCCTTTTTTATGAATAGGTTCAACCTTCATATTCGTTCCGTCGAACTTTGTTTTTAGGTTTGTCTCAATCATTTTTCTAACATTCTTCTCATTAACAGGATTACAACCTTCATTTCTTAATCTTGTGACCTTGTGAATTAGGTCATTGTCAATGGCAACCAGCACAACACCTAACCAAAATATATCATCATGTACCCTACTCAATATGATTTAGGTCCATTCATGATTGTCGAATTCTATGTAAAATATATATTTCACTAAATTTAACTCCTCCAAGTGTGCATACTTAGATTTCAAGGATAAATCATGGTTAAAAATATCACCTTAATTTTTGTGAATCTCATCATCACCAATGCTCTCAATCTTACAGTGTCTATAACTTCTAATATCTTCTACATGCAACACATTTTTAGGAACTTGTGAAAATGCACCTAACAAATCATCAAATAAAAAAATAAATGGGTGTTTCTTGAACTCATACCTCAGTCTATCACTAACATCATACACTCTGTGACTAGCCATAGCTTTGAAATATGTAAATACTAGAGTAAACTAGATTCACTATTATGTAAAATACCTCAAATTCTTGATTTAGGGTTTCTACAACTTTTGGCTTCTCAAACTTTACTTCACACTTTAATTCTCTGTCAAATTTCTCTTTAATTTGCTCAAGACACTTCACATGAACAAATGGTACACTCAATCTTTCTTATGATCCTTAAATAATTTTAAATCATACTGCACATTAAATGCATATCTTCCACAAATTCAAAATATTGTCTCTATTTACCAATGACCTTTTTTCACAATTTCCACTTACTGCGACCATATCAAGACTTGTGCAGTCAACCATAGCTTCCTCTCAATGTCTTCCACCTTCTATTAACTGTGCAACCTCTAACTCACTCTCTAACATTAATTTTGACCAATTGATACTCTGTCTCTACTAGAACTGCTCAATTTAGGTAGGATGATCCACAAACAATATGTGACTTCAACTTTCCATTAGATGCATCAAAGTACCGTTCTTCCAATACTGTACGTGAAATATTTGGATTATGAGCTTTCACAAATGCTTCCTTGAACTCATCAATATGTTCCTTAACTACTTTCTAACTGTTATCACTTTCATTCTCATTCCTTGTATTATCTTTTTGTTGTTCCTTCTGTGATTAGGATTCTTGTTAAGGTTCCTTCTGTCTATTCTATAGAATTTTGCTATTTGTCCAAAGTTATTGCATTAATGACACATAGGTGCATTCCTTCTTTGATTGGTTCCATTCTGATTTTTAAGTTCTCTGTAATTCCTTGCAATGTGTCCAGGGTTATTACACTTGTAACACACAAACTCATTCTTTTCTCCTTTAGATGTCTCTCCATTATTGGATCTGTCCTATAATCTTCCTCTTTCATTACCTATAGGGTTAGTATTGCTAGACATTCTACTATTTGCATTATTACCATCAAACTTAGGTTTCTTACAATCTACTGCCTTATGTCCATAACCATGACAATTATAACAATAGAAATTAGTAATGGGTTTAAATACTTACCTGTACAATCTCTTTTTATATGTCCAACTTCATTACAAATGAAGCATCTACCTATGAATTCATATCTTAATTCCTTGGTTGATTCATCTTGCTCAGGTTTATGAACTTGCTTTGTTTTCTTAGGTTCATCAGGTTTAACTGTCAAATCAATTAAGTCAACTTCCTTTGATACTTCAATAGATGTGCTTGATTCTACCTTACTTACATCATATTCCTTAGGGGATTCGATAACTAAATCTAGTTCTCTCCTGATTTCAAATTTCTAATTTGATTTCTCTCCAATCAGATATCCAAGTCCTATGTTTTCATAAGAAGGTCTCTAATGAAATATCTATTGATCTATCTTCTCACTACTAGAATAAAGTTTCTCTAATTTTTGTTTAGCTTGTGTCAATTATCCTTTCACAATAATGTTGTATTTCTCTGACTTAGCAAGTTCAATCTTGATAGTATCTAATTTAGATGTAATTCAACTTAACTAGGATCTAAGATCTGCATTCTCAAATTTCAGTCTTGTTTCACTAATGCCACCATTTTTCTTAACACTTAACTTAAGCTCAACTATTATCAGTTCATGTTTCAAGATCTTATTTTCTTTCTAAAGATCTCTTACTTCATCATTGTCACTAGTCTGCATAATTGATTCCTTGCCAGATTTTAGATCATCAATGTCATCTTTCAGTTTGCCAATGTACACTTTTGCATCTTTATATCTATCTTTGAAGGTGTCTCTTTCTTCTGTAAGAAGATCAATATTCTCAAGAGCTTCTTCAAGATTCTTCTTCAACTGTTCCGTATTCACTAGGATCTTGCTTAGGTTGTTAAGCTTCTTCAAAGTAAATATGTGCTGATACCAATTGTTAGAAATAGATAATAGTGAGGTGTGGGGGGGGGGGGGGGGTGAATCAATATTCTACAAGCTTTTGCCCACAATTGTATATTGATAATTACTTTATAACTTGCATATGAAAGTAAACCAACAATGCTAAATAGTAAATATAACCATGCCCATAGATAACTCATAAAACCATTATTTATTAACTAGAGAAACCCTGACCAAGGGAAAACCCTGGTGGGTATGATACCCACTAGATGATTCACTTAAAAAAAGGATATTGTTAAGGATATTGACCCTGTTAGGAGTCTATGAAATACATATAGTGTCTCAAGTCCCTGTTAGGAGACTAGGACTTGTTAGAAGCCTCAACTCTATTAGGAGTTGGTAGAACAAATAGAATGTATGCAAGAAGAGCCCACTGCCCTAACATACAATAATACAATTCAATCTTCACAAGATAGGTATATATACAATACTTTCTTTTGTTGCTGTAACTCGCACTTACTGTGATCAAACATCAGATCTCACATCACATAAGGCTTGCATAATAGTTTACATCACAATTACAACATTTCACAACTTCACACAACTTCACACTAACTGCACAATATAAGACCTTTACTTATACCTTGCACATTCATAAAACTTTGCTTAGTTGGCCTTCGTGTGTTCATACACTTGACATAATATAAAATAACTTATGGATTAATATCCACATGGTCAGCTCATCATAACTTTGTAATTATTTTTTAACCAAAATAATTTCTCAAGTTGTACAACTCTATTTACTGATATGCTCTATTCTACTTTGTTAAATACCCGCACTAGTGTTTTAATCATAACTTGTGTCATATTATCCATACACATCTGCACACTTAACCACATCATCATGAAAATGTCATGAAGCTTTCTTTAACTATGCATAAGCTAACTCTCAATGAGCCATTCGTACTCTTAAGATCTGTTCTCTGTACTGTTGCAAATTGTCTAAGACTTAGACAATTTTCTAACACTAAATGCATACAATGAAAATATTTAATACATGTTTCCATAAATGAAAACCATAAGGACATCTATCTAACCATATTTCCAACAAGTTCTAGCTTGGTTTGTTCTTTAATGTAGTGAACTTGGTTTCCTCTATTGCCAAGTTGGTTCATTTTCTTCTTTGGCCTAGATGCCTTGGTTTCCTCTTTTTCCGAGTTGCGGGTTAACACACATTTTTTGCCAAGGTTAACATTTCATGTTAACCATTTTTGTTGTTTTAGAGAGGCACTCTTATGCCCTTTCAAATTTTTTTTTCTTGCTTCCACAAAATGGCGAAATTGATATTGCCTCCTCTACTGTGCATTGGGAAATGTGCCAACCATTAGATTTGTGCCGCATGGTAGATTCTTCTTTGCTGGGTTGCTTTTAATTTGATGGTGCTCGTATTTTTGCATTACTACCTTTTTCTCTTGCAAAGATGTGATGGTCGTAAGATTTGGACACATCTTTGGATATTTTTTGCAACATCTGTGCCATCCATTTTTAAAGGCAGATCTACATCAACGATTCATCTTGATTAGGGTAGATCAGATCTATTCTATGTGGGTCAACTCTATATTTTTGCGGGTGGTTAACTTATGTGTTATCTCATCCTGCATTTTTTGATAGCGAGATAGATTCATTTGTTGTGGCCATGACATGTGACAATGACTATTTCTTTATTGTAGATCGACGTGTGGGGCCTTGTTCCATGACACTAATGCATCTTCATGCCTCTTCAATACTTGTAGTGATCAAATCTTTGGATTGGATCTTTCTTACGACTGGGTGCATTGATTTGGGTTTCTTCCTATCACTTCATGGGCAGATTATATTTCATGATCGAATCTCATTTTGATTCTTTATTTATTGTTGCTCTCTGCAACTCAACTCCACTTTGGTTGGGGTTTGAGCTCCACAGTTTATATCTGAGTTATGCCTAATCTATAAAGGCAAGTTGTAAACATATTTTTTGGGTTCTTCTCTGGTTCTTTTATAGTAACATTATGCTCTGTGATTGTAAATTTATTATTTTGCCTTGCATTAATAGAAACCAATGTTTCTTCTTCTTACAATTTAACTAGCTTGTGCATATTTTTTGCCTTATTTTGAATGTCTCTATTCCATCTTTTAAATCTGTATGTTGTGTTAGATGCTCATTGTAACAAAAAAATTTTCATAACCAATTTAAAACAATTAATAATCTAATTTAATCAATAACTGATTCCATTTCACATGACAATGACTTCCATTAACTATGATAAAGTAATTGTTCTCTATTCTAGCTGTAAATCATGTTCAACTGATATAACACGATAAATAAATAAATATATTGCTAACATTTTAACCATTTCTAACTGATGACATATTTAGCTAAAATTAAAGTATGACCAACTTCTATATCAACTAATATATTCATTCAAATTATACTATTAGAAAACTAAACTATCTAATTATTCTACTAAGGATTTAAAGATAAAAGTACAAAGAAACATACAGATATAACAGAGGAATCCCTTTTATCTTATTGTTCAAGCCTCGACATTGGTGAGAGGAGAAGCATTGACATAAGATTAACCTCCCAATCTCAGACCATACTTATCCCCACACATCCTAACTTTTTATAACGACCCTCCCTACCTTGAGATCAGGCTTGGGATGTTCTTTAGTCTAGCCATCCGAGCTACCCAATGTTTGAGTGCCCCATTAGTTATACCTATATAACTAAAATTTGTGGACAAACAAGTGATCTCATGATTGTCACATATGCCTGTATCTACCTTGGCCAAGGATTTCCATTTGGGTTTGTAAACCCGATCACCACCACTCAACTTAACAATAGATTTCACTATTAGGACATGCATGAGCTAGTAAGTGTTTTGATTACATAGTTATTCATATTTGATTTCATTCTTGGTTCTTGTAGGTTAACTCCACCTCTTCACCATTCATGGCTTCTTTGCCAGTGAATCCTAGGTTCTTGAAAGATTATGATCATTCTATTTAATTTACCTCTTCACCCTTCATGGCTACTTTGCCGGTGAATTCCTTGGTGTTGCAAATACTCTAAATATGTTTGGAAAATTGTGATAACACATGCATTAATGTTGATTCATGCAATTCAACCAAGCTTTTTATTATATGAATTTATAAATATGATAATCTCAAGGATACTTGATAAGAATCAGAAAGGGTGTCAATGTATTATAGGGAAAATAATAGCAAGATACCAAACTGCATGTAATTCTCACTTTGGATAGAAAAATGGGAGTTATGCATCTTTAATACACTTTTAATATTAGTCTACTATTTATACTGTATGGTAGAAACACTATATTCAATGATAAATGAACTAAGTAAAGCATTGATTTCTTGGTATATCATTCAGAAAAATCAAAGTAAGGGAAGCTGACTATAATCGGTTTAGACTTAGCAGAGCAAGGAGACACATGACCTACAATTTGTATTGATTTCTTCCACTTGCGGCTGAAATCTTTGATCACCTGCTATAAAACATTTTCCTCAGAATTCCTATAGTTTGTAGTGCTAAAGGAAGAATGGAAAAATTATAAATAAGAACTACTAGATGGTTATATTTGCTGAGAACGTCCCAACTCAACTTGGTAAAAAAATGTAGTAGATGGAAAAGAGAGAAGGAAGAATGTAGAATGGGGAAGGTTGTCTCCCAAAATGATTCATGGCTTTCTTTTAATGGTTGGTTGTGACTTCTCGGCTACCATCAGTTATCAAGAAGACCATTTGAATACATCATAAATTAGAATTTAAAAAGGAGAAAAATAAAGAGGGAAAAGAAATAAGGAGTTGAAGAGTTTAAATTTTTATTTTATTATTATTATATGCTCTTATATATGTTCATGTATGTATATTGATGAGGTGACATCATTAGATTATATTATTATAATTTATTGGTGTCATTTCATTTTTATATTTATGTGTTCGTATTTAAGTGTTTATTATAATGATAAAATAAGAAGATTTGATATTAATCTCTAAAGGTAAGAATTATATTTTAATTTAGATTAATTTATGTTTTTATTATATTGTTTTCCTAATAGCTCATGCTATCCGATAATGTAACTTGTGGTCAAGTCTTTGTATCCTTTCCAAGGGAGTCCTAGGTCATACCTGCCGATCCTGATGATCGAACCAAATGCCCATCCCATTCTGATGATCCCATTTAGCAATGCTTCCCATCTTTTTAGTATTCTCCCACAATCACCCAAGCAAAACATTCTCTCCAACACATTAATTCAAAAATATATTGATCGTTAATTCAAATCAAACAACTGCTAATCATCTAATAGCAATTATAGGTTACTGGTTATTTCATCAACATCTATAATAACTAACTCATTTCACATGATCATAAAAGGATATAATTCATTATCATTTGGTACAAGCTATATAAATAACTAACTCATTTCACATGATCAAATAGAAAAATAATCTGTTAATAGTTGATACAACGTATATAAATAGCTACTCATTTCACATGATTAGGAAAAGAAATAATTTGTTAAACCAATAGTTATGATCAAATTTAAAAATTAGGGCAAAATTTGGGATGTAACATACCCTCCACCTTAGAGTTTTCATCATCCTCGATGAACATAACAACAAAATTCAAGCAATAGTTAGTTTATACAGGAAGAAAAGAAATATTTAGTTTTCAGTTTCAGAGAAAAGATGGGGGTATTTTTGAAAAATTTCATGACAGTCCTCTAAAGTGGCATTATACTTAGCATACTGGTCCCACTAGACCTTGCACTAAGTCACCTCCTGATTTTGTAAGCGCAGCTTATGCACCTTGAGTATTCTGAGTGGTCTTACCTCCACCACCCCTGGTTCTCGCACCTACAATAATGTCCAATCAATCATATGATCATGGTGGGTAATGTACTTTTTAAGACATGACACATGGAAGATGTCATGCATCTTGGCAAGGGCTGGTGGTAAATCAATCCTATAAGCTAATAGGTTCACAACTTCCAGTACTTCAAAGGGTCCCACATATCTCAAGGCTAATTTAGCATTCTTTCCATACTTGTAGTACCCTTATGAGGTTTAACCCTTAATAATACCTTGTCCCCTACTAAAAATTCTCTAGGTGTTCTTTTGGCATTAGCATAAATTTTTTATCTGTCATTAGCTTCCTTTAATCTTTGTTCAATCTGGATTACCCGCTCTTCCATCTCTTGAAGCATTTCAGGTCCAAGAATGATTTTATCTTCCAACTGATTCCAACTCACCGAAGTTCTACATTTATGACCATTCAAGGCCTCAAAGGGATCCATTTTAATGGTGGACTGATAGGAGTTGTTATATGCAAATTCTACCAAGGGTAAGTATGTTTCCCATTGGTATTGTCGGTCCATACAATATACCCTCAAAAGATCTTCTAATACTTGATTTACCCTTTCTATTTGACCATTTGTCTGAGGATGATAAGCTAAACTAATGTTTAATTTAGTACCCAAGGCTAGAAATAATATTTTCCAGAATCTGGAAGTTATCCTATCATCCCTATCTGAAATAATTTTCTCTAGAATTCCATGTAATCTAAAAATTTCTTTCATGAATTTATGGGAAACCTCTAGTGCTCCATCAGTTAAATTCCCTAGCATAAAATGAGCAACCTTTGTCAATCTATCAACCACAACCAAAATGGTATTGTGTCAATTTCGTGTCATGGGTAATCCTTGTATGAAATCCATAGATATTACCTGCCATTTCCACTCAGGTACCTCATTAGGGTGTAACAGACTTGCTAGGTACTGATGTTCTGCTTTTACTTTGGCATTCCAAACAACCTATGATAAACTCTATTATCTTCCTTTTCAAAACATTCTAGAAGTATAAAGGTTTTATATCTAATAGCATTTTTGTTACTCCTAGATGTACTAAATATGGGGCTGAATGGAATTCTCCTATAATTAGTCTTTGGACTTTAGGGTCGTTGGGTACATAGATCCTATTGTGATATCTTAGTAATCCATCCTCTTCTAAGCTAAACTCTGAATACTTGGGATCTTGTGGGTCCTTGATAAGAGCTAGGCTAAATTTTGTATAAAACTTATCACATTCTAAATGTTGTAAAATATGATCCCTTAACCTAAAGTTTATAGTAGTTATTGCTGAGATGTATCTTCTCTAGCTTAGGACATCTGCCATCTTATTTTCCTTGCCCTTAATATAGCTTATGTCAAAATCATAATCTGCTACAAATTCTAGCCATCTCCTTTGTCTAGCATTTAGATTTGGTTGGGTGAAGATATACTTCAAACCAGAATGATCAGATCTAAGTTCAAAAGGTTTTTTAATTGAGTAATGTCTTCACATCTACAAGACATGCACAATAGTTGCTAATTCAAGATCATGGGGTGCGTAATTCTATTCATAGTTTTTCAATTTCCTAGATTCATAAGTAATAACCTATTCATCCTGCATTAACACACCTCCCAATCCTTCTCTAGATGCACCTGTTATAACTACAAACTACTTTTCTAGATTAGACACCCTTAATATGGGTGTCGTAATTAGTTTTTCTTTTAAAAACTCGAAGGCTAACTGACATTTTTCTGTCCAGATAAATTTCTTCCCCTTCCTATGAAGTAAGGTGATCAAATAGGCTATCCTTGAGAAATTTATGACAAACTTTCTATAGAATCTTGCTAATCTCATAAAGCTTCTAACATCTAATACATTTCTAGGTACAGGCCATTGCTTAATTGCTTTTATTTTTGATGGATCTATTGCTATGCGCTGAGCTAATATAATGTGCCCTAAATACTGAATTTCCTTTTGATAAAAAGTGCACTTAGATAATTTCCTATATAGTTTATGTTCTCTTAATCTTTGCAGAACTATTTCTAAATGCCTTTGATGTTCTTCCTCATTCTTAGAATAGATTAAAATTTCATCTATAAAGACCAATACAAACTTATCTAAGCAGCCTTGAAATATGTTATTCATTAAGTTCATAAAAGTTGCTGGGGCATTGGTTAACCTGAATGGCAATACTATAAACTCATAATGTCCATACCTGGTTCTAAATGTGATTTTATGTATATCTTTGTCCTTTATTTGAAGTTGGTGGTATCTTGACCTCGAATCAATTTTTGAAAACACTATCATGCCCTTCATTTGATCAAAGAGATCATCTATCCTAGGTAATGGGTACCAATTTTTGATGGTGACTTTATTGAGCATTCTGTAATCTATGCATAATCTCATGGTTCCATCCTTCTTCCTTATAAACAAGACTAGGGCTCCCCATGCTGAGACACTGAATTGGATCAATTTCTTATCTAATATATCCTGAAGTTGGATATGTAATTCCATTAATTCTATAGTTGTCATCCTATATGGTGCCTGAGATATGGGTTTTGCTCTTGGAATCAAATCTATGGTGAAATCAAATGCTTAGGACAGGGGCAGTCTAGGAAGTTATTTAGGAAACACATCTTGATAATTCTTTAAATAGGGGTACTTTTCCTTGAAAGATTCTTTTAAATTTTCTCTAATTTCCCTATCTTCATAAATATAGTCATCTCCATAAGTGGTGGTTTTAGGTTCCCTTGTGTCCTCAATCCTAACTGCAAAAATCTCACAACCCCTTCTTCCATATCTTTTAATTTGGATTGCAGAAATTTGTTTTGATTTAATTTCATGTTTAATCCTTGCAATGCTTGTGGGTCTACCCTGATTATCCTCACAACTTACAGCTTTAGCAAGGAAATCTACTTTGGCCTTATGTTCACTAAGTCAATTGATTCTTATGATAATGTCGTAAGACCCAAGAGGTGCTACATATAAGTTCAATTCATTTGAAAAATTTGGAAAGTCAACCTGAGCTTGAAACAGACACTACTCTACCTTAGCCCTTGATTGGTTTGCATAGTTGACTATCCATGGTTTTTCCATAAAGCTAGATCTTTTCCAAAGCCTACTTAACAATCTAGGTGATATAAAACATTCAGAAGCTCCAGTATCAATTAAAATGGACACAAGATTTCCCTAGATCTTACCTGAAGTTTCAATGGGGCCTATTTGTTGTTTTGCTACCTATTATCCAAGGCCACATGAATCCTCTACTGAAAGTCTCACTATTATTGTGGTAAAGGTGGTTGTTGTTGCTGGTTGGTGTTGGGTTTACTAGGGCACTTATTAGCATAATAACCTCCTCCATAGGTAAAATATCCTCCAAATGGTCCCTTCTTTTCATTATTCTTATTGTGCTTATTTGTATTGAAATTACTTTTAACATCCTTAACTCCATTACTCTTTGACTTTGATTTGCTATACTTGTAATCCTTAAATTGTCATACTTGTAGTCCTTAAATTATCTTTTTTGGGGCTTGAAATTAGCAACCTCTTATTTCTAGGTTGTCTTTCTCTTTTTCTCTTGGATAGAGTCATCCTTCTCGATCTTGTGTTCTTGTTGAACAACCTTTTCTAGAGATTCTTCCATGGTTTAGGGAGTGAGAACATCAATAGCTCCTCTTATCCTATTGTTCAAACCCATGATGAATTTCCTCACTTTCAGATTGGTATCCTACTGATATGGTGGTACATATTTTAAAAATTAGGTGAACCTCTCTTAGTACTTATGTACTGACATGTCTCCTTGCTTTAAGTTTTGGAAGTCTAAAATTTTTTGATCATAAAAGGTTTGAGGTAGCCAATGGTTCTGGAAAAATGTTCACAAATTTCTCCCAGGTGATGTCAGTGGTTTTTATGTTCTGCTCAACTTTGGCGTTTCCCCATGAGGTTGCAGCTTCTCCAATAAAATGATATATTCCCCAAATTGCTTTTGAGGTTTTAGAGAAATTCCTAATTTCAAAATATTGTTCTATTTCACTTAACCAAGCTTCTGCTTCCTCCGCGAACTCAGAACCAAAAGACTTGGTTTTATTTTCTTAATGTCTGTTGAGAAATCAACCACTATTTCTTGCTTCTTTTATTTTTCTTATTGTTTGGGGGAGGCAGTTTTCTTGTTATGCTCAGAGACTTCTGTCTCCACTCTAGGAGGTGGTGAAGATTGGGTTTCCTCGTGGTTCTTCCCTATTTGGGCTGCCATTTCATTCATTCTTCTTTCCATGTTTTCTAACTTTAGTTGCATTTCTTGCAAGATTTGAATAACAAGTCATTAGAAGATTGAGTGTTCTCACAAATTATGTCTTGTTCTATAAAGTTCTTGTTGCTGTTGATTTTTTATTTATTGTTCTCACCTGTTAATTTACAAATTTGTGTCAATTAAGTGGAGAAAAGAAGAAATTTCCACAAAAAAGGAGTCTTGCAAACACATGAATCAAAAGAATTAATAACTTAATTTAACTTAATACTTTGTTGCTTTACATAGAGCAACCTTATTTACAAAATTTCCTCTTTTGAGGATGTTTACATCAAAATTAATTAGTCTTGCTTTACAACACTAAATTTTGGCTTAGTTTGGTACATATCTCATACCATCTAGGATCTATGGAATTGTAAAATAGAATTGCTCTATCGAGCATTCCAGTTTTGAATCAACTTGTTTTTGTATGCTACTTTGCTAGAAAGAGTCCACTTGACTCTTTCTTTCTTCATCCATTATATTTCCTAGTTCAGAGTTTTGTTATCTTGGGGCATGAAACAATATGTGTAGTCATATTTTGGCATGCTTTTAATTAGATAGGGAAAGTGAAATGTCTCTTTACTAATTTTTCATGGTATTTCCAGCCTCAAATTAGATCTTTAAAATCAAACAACCAATATTACAAAGATCTGCCAATTTCCCAATAAAACCCAAATCGGGTATGTCCAAATTAGTGCCGAAAACTTCACAACTTCACAAATTATTAATAAATCTGAGAATGGACATTTGTACAGAAATTTTAGAAGAATAACAGCCTACAAAATGACATTTCCAGATTTGTATAGCTTTAACACAACAGCTCACAAATGTAGGACAAAACTATGCTCAATCGGGCTCCCGAAATTAACATACAATGCCCGGAAACACCACAAAAACACCCATAAAATATCCCAGAAGTTTAATCACGACCCAATACATATATTCAACTCTATTTTAACATCTTAAAGTCTGAAATATAGCAGAAACCCAAACTGATATGAAACACTCGACTGAAATCACCAAACTCAAACCAAAAACAATCCCGAAAACCCACAAATCGACACTATTCAGCACAAAGGCAAACTCTGTATGAGCATGCACATGGAATGGATTCAAACTCCCATCCTTAGCCTTCTTGGAAACCTGCAAACTCCCATTCTTGGGTGTCCTTCTCCACAGGTTTGGCAGCCTCTGAAGAACAACAAGAAAATTAGCAAAAATCAAGTTCTGGAGTGAGTCCAAAATGCCTCCAAACCCCTTTTAAAGAGGGCATAACCCTAACTCACATCCAAGAGGGGTTAATAAAATATAATTTAATAATAATTTTTATTTATTAGTCCATTGGTTTCCAAAGATTAGCCCCTTTTTTCCGACTTCACCTTTTTGGAGCCTGCCTGCCTTAGCAAAGTTTATTTTTTTTTAATTATTTGAATAGGGGACATGATAGAAAGATGGGGTATCGAGTCTTTTTGTGGGGTTTTTTACGTACTTGCATCCTATATAATCAATCCAAAACTTTTAGGTTTCAAAGAAGGTAGGGTGCCCTAGGTTCAGTGTCGAACCTAGCACTCTAATACCATATGTAACAAATAATTTTTTATAACCAATTCAAAATAATTAATAATCTAATTTAATTAGTAATTGATTCCATTTCACATGACAGTGACTTCCATTAACTGTGATAAAGTAACTATTCTCTATTCTAATTGTAATTCATGTTCGGCTGATATAACAAGATAAATAAATAAATATATTGCTAACATTTTAACCATTTCTAACTGATAACATATTCAGCTGAAATTAAAGTACGATCAACTTCTATATCAACTAATATATTCATTCAAATTATACTATTAGAAAACTAAACTATCTAATTATTCTTCTAAGGATTTAAAGATTAAAGTACAAAGAAATATATAGATATAACAGAGGAATCCCTTTTATCTTGTTGTTCAAGCCTCAACATTGGTGAGAGGAGAAGCATTGACATAGGCTTAACCTCCCAATCTCAAACCATACTTATCCTGGCACATCCTAACTTTTTAGAATGACCCTCCCTACCTCGAGATCGGGCTTGGGATGTTCTTTAGTCCAGCCATCCGAGCTACCTGATGGTTTGAGTGCCTCATTAGCTATATCTATATAACTAACATTTGCAGACAAACAAGTGATCTCATGATTGACACATATGCCTGTATCTATCTTGGACAAGGATTTCCATTTGGGTTTGTCAATCTGATCACCACCACTCAACTTGACAATAGATTTCACTATCAGGACATGCATGGACTATTAAGTGTTTTCATTACATAGTTATTCATATTTGATTTCATTCTTGGTTCTTATAGGTTAACTCCACCTCTTCACCATTCATGGCTTCTTTGTTGATGAATCCTAGGTTCTTGGAAGATTATGATCATTCTATTTAATTTACACCTCTTCACCTTTCATGGCTTCTTTGCTAGTGAATTCCTTAGTGTTGCAATTACTCTAAATATGTTTGGAAAATTGTGATAACACATGCATTAATGTCGATTCATGCAATTCAACCAAGTTTTCTATCATATGAATTTATAAATATAATAATCTCAAGGATACTCAATAAGAATAAAAAAGGGTCTCAATGTATTAAAGGGAAAATAACAACAAGATACCAGACTGCATGTAATTTTGACTTTGGATAGAAAGATGGGAGTTATGCATCTTTAATACACTTTTAATCTTAGTCTACTATTTATACTGTACGGAAGCAACACTATATTCTATAATAAATGAACTAAGTAAAGAATTGATTTCTTGGAATATCATTCAAAAAAAGGAAAGTAAGGGAAGCTGACTATAATCGGTTTAGACTTAGCAGAGCAAGGAGATACATGACTTGCAATTTGTATTGATTTCTTCCACCTGCGGCCGAAATTCTTGATCACCCATTGTAAAGCACTATCCTCAGAATTCCTATCATTGGTAGTGCTAAAGGAAGAGTGGAAAAATTATAAATAAGAACTACTAGATGGTTATATTTTCTGAGAACGTCCCAACTCAGCTTGGTAAAAAAACATAGTAGATGGAAAAGAGAGAAGGAAGAATGCAGAATGGTGAAGGTTGTCTCCCAAAACGATTCACAGTGTTCTTTTAATGGTTGGCTGTGACTTCTCAGCTACCATTAGTTATCAAGAAGACCATTCGAATACATCATAAATTCAAATTTAAAAAGGAAAGAAATAAAGAGGGAAAAGAAATAAGAAGTTGAAGAGTTTAAATTTTTATTTTATTATTATTATATGCTCTTATATACGTTCACGTATGTATATTGATGAGGTGACATCATTAGATTATATTATTATAATTTATTGGTGCCATTTCATTTATATATTTATGTGTTCGTATTTAAGTGTTTATTATAATGATAAAATAAGAAGATTTAATATTAATCTGTAAAGGTATGAATTATATTTTAATTTAGATTACTTTATGTTTTTATTATATTTTTTTCCTAATAGCTCATGTGGTCCCATAATGTAAGTTGTGGTCAAGTCTTCATATCCTTTCCAAGGGAGTCTTAGGTCATACCTATCGATCCTGATGACTGAACCAAACGACCATCCCATTCCAGTGATCCCGTTTAGCAATGCTTCCCCTCTCTTTAGTCTTCTCCTGCAATCACCCAGGCAAAACATTCTCACCAACACATTAATTCAAAAATATATTGATTGTTAATTCAAATCAAACAATTGCTAATCATCTAATACTAGTTATAGGTTACTGGTTGTTTCATCAACGTCTATGATAACTAACTCATTTCACATGATCATGAAAGGATATAATTCATTATCATTTGGTACAACATATATAAATAACTAACTTGTTTCACATGATCGAGAAGTGAAATAATCTATTAATAGTTGATATAATGTATATAAATAACTACTCATTTCACATGATTAGGAAAATAAATAATTCATTAAACCAATAGTTATGATCAAATTAAAAAATTAGGGCAAAATTTGCGATGTAACATACCCTTTCCCTTAGATTTTTGATCATCCTTGATGAACATAACAACAAAACTTAAGCAATACTTAGTTCGTTTATACAGGAAGAAAAGAAATATTTAGTTTCCAATTTCAGAGAAAAGATGGGGGCATTTTTGAAAAATTTCATGATAATCCTCCCAAGTGGCATTATTCTCAACATACTGGTCCCATTGGACCTTGCACTAAGTCACCTCGTGATTTTGTAAGCGTAGCTTACACACCTCGAGTATTCTAAGTGGTCTTCCCTCTACCACCCTTGGTTCTCACACCTACAATAATTTCCAATCTGTTAATAGTCAATACAATGTATATAAATAACTACTCATTTCACATGATCAGGAAAATAAATAATTAGTTAAACCAATTGTTATGATCAAATTAAAAAATTAGGGTAAAATTTGGGATGCAACACTCATAAATGTTGTAATGTGAATAGCTCTTTCCTTGCAACATTTCATTTGTTCAAACCTGCTTACAAGCCTTTGAAAGGTGAATTAGAATTAAGATCTGTGTAGTTTTGGTGTCTTTTATTAATATCATATGCATCTATAGGAAGAGTTGGAACCACATTCTATCTTGTTGCATCACCCCACTTTTTCCTTTCTGTAATTTCTTTCTATTCTCCTTCTCCCTTTCCCTCTCAAGTAGTAGTATATGTGTTCCCTAATAGTACAAAAGTTGACCTTCTATAGAGATTTGACCTCAAAGCTCAAGTCCTACACTTGGTGGTTGTTTCCATTTTACAAAAGGTCACTTGAGGGTTATACCTCAAGCAAGGGTGTAGACTTTTGTGTCAACAATTTTTGGCACACTCGGTGGGACAATCAATTTCAACTAGTCAAGTCTACTGGAAGCCATTGCAATATTTATTCACTAAGAATCTAGGTGTTATTCTTAGTGTCATCAACTTTTGGAGGAATTCCATCAAACACCATGGTGAATCTAAGTGCAATTCTACCTAGTTTCATAAAAACCAAGTGTTGGTATGTGTAAAGACCATCTTTGATATTTTATGCTTTTCAGGTTTTCTATGATGTTGCAGCTTTAATAAAGTTTTAACCATGGATTCATATCATATAAATCCATATTTTTCTCCCCCCATATCATGAGAATGATATTCCTCAGTCCTCTTTCTATCAATATTAGCCCAAACCTCAAGCTGGTTATGACCAAAATTCATTTGCAACAACATATGGCCAACATATCCAATACCCTTATCCCTCTCTTCCCCTTGATCCATCAATTCCAATATCCACATATGATAAAATGAAGGAAATAATGGCAAGGGTAAAATATCTAATGAATAGGGAAATAAATCTCAATTAGCGATACAAGTTTGATGTGCAACAATAATTGGAGGTCCAACAGGGGCAGTATGAACAAGATTATTCTTTTTAGGGCTCTCATCAACAACTAGAACCAAATAATCTAGTTCTCTTCCACTCTTAGGAGTGGGAGGTGAGAAAGGCCCAATTTAAGGAGGATCTTGCAAGGAGATTGGTTGTTGCAAAAGAAGAGACAAGGCTCAAGCTTGGTCAAGCACAAGCCACTAAAGCACAAGAGCCTCCAAGGAGAAAATTTTCTAGCTTCAGACAGATAAGCTCTCTTATTCTACAAAACTCTACACAAGATCCAAAGGCCCACTCACAAGCAACATTTTCAAATCCATCTAAAGAAGAGCCACCCAAACACAAGTTTGCTAGCTTCAGAAGGAGTGAGCCTCGCCAGATTTCCATTCCTTGTTGCAATGATCAAGAGCCTACACTTCCCCAGCTTAATATTGAGTAGCTACCTATGGAGAGGCAGGAGATAGAAGAGGATGAGCTAGTTCCTGCCCTTGAGGAACCAAAGATAGATGATCAAGCTTCAGATGGGGAAGAAAGATCAAACCTGTTGCAAGAACAAGAAGGGAAAGAACATCAATTGCAGTAGGAAGACAAGCATGAGTAGGAGGAAGAAGAAAAGATAAATGTAGGTTATGATCTAGAGGATGAGTTTTCTAGCATCATAATAGGATTTTTCTCAAGGCTTGACACCATACTAATAGCTCCCGAGGAGGTGTCTTATGAGCATCATGAGGAAGAGGTGGAGATCTTTTATTCACAAAAAAAGAAGGAGCCACTTCCAAACTAGTTGGATGCTACCATTGCAGATCACAACATGGTCAAGGTTGATTGCCTAGACCCAAAGCCATCAAGAGGATGCCTCATGAAGCATCTAGCTCTGCAACAAATCAACAGGTTTCCCCTGATCATGCTCACTCTTGAGTATGAGGGTGAGTTCTATAAGAGTGATCAAGTAAGTCTTGTTTAAGAAGGTAATGCCCCAATGCTGGAAATCTTCATTGTCTTTAGCATTGGGAGGAAGGTATCATATGTAGTAGTATGTTTGTTACACTTGTTGATATTTTCAGCTACCCATGTTCATAGGAAAAAAATCAACTTGTGAGGAAGGGTAGCTACTTCAACAAGTTAGTTAATGGCTTTGTTTGATCTTTTTGTTTGTAAATAATTGTACATAGTCGAGTAGGTTTTTAGCTTTCCAAGAAGTGCATGTGTACACCTTTCTAGAGCTTTTTGAGCTTTTTCTTGTTTTTCACTAGTTGCATAATTTTATGAAGTTGTAGGTGGGACAATGTCCCATTCTTGTTAGTGACACTATTCCCAATGGATTGCTCAAGGGTATTGATCTATGGTTAGCAAGAAAGAATCCCCTTCAAGTCAGCAATAATGTTGGCCATTTTTTCTGTCATTTAGCCCATCATCAATAATCGATTAGAGATATCTTCAATGGGATGGATTATTTGTTGTGGGTTAACACAGTAAAAGTTGGCAGCCAACATTTCATGTTATCTAGTTCCTTCTTTTACTAAGTTTATTGGGGTTCTTCATCGACTGAGTTAGCTTGGTTTATTCTTCGCCTGAGTGAATTAGTTCTAGCTCAGTTTGTTCTTTAACGGAGTGAACTTGGTTTCCTTTGTTGCCAAGTTGGCTCATTTTATTCTTTGATCAAGCTGCCTTGGTTTCCTCTTTTGCCAAGTTGTGAGTTAACACACATTTTTTGCTAGGGTTAACATTTTATGTTAAACATTTTTGCTATTTTAGAGAGGTACTCTTATGCCTTTTTTGAAATAGCAAAATTCACTATTTTGGAAAGTCATTTTTTGGCTCTTTTTGAAATAGCAAATTTTGCTATTTTAGAAAGCTTCTTTTCTTGCTTTCGCAAAATGGAAAAATTGATGTTGCCTCCTCTATCAAGCATTGGGAAATGTGCCAATGGTTAGATTTTTACCACGTAGCAGATTCTTCTTTGCTAAGGTTGTTGTTGATCCGACGGTGCTCATATTTTCGCACTGCTTCCCTTTTCTCTTGCAAAGATGTGATGGCCATCAGATTTAGACACATCTTTGGATATTTATGAATACATCTTAGTTGTCCATTTGATATGAAGGAGATCTTGATCTATGGTTGTATTTTATCATGCATTGAGGAGATTTTTCATAGCATCT
The DNA here is from genome assembly GCA_028749045.1 of Cupressus sempervirens. NCBI lineage: Eukaryota > Viridiplantae > Streptophyta > Pinopsida > Cupressales > Cupressaceae > Cupressus > Cupressus sempervirens. The sequence goes on from CM053793.1 coordinate 798,587,311, forward strand.
GGGCCATTCATTTTTAAAGACAGATCGACATTGAGGGTTCATCTTGATTGTGGCAAATCAGATCTATTCCACACGGGCCAACTCTATATTTTCATGGGTGCGTAACCTACATGTTATCCCATCCCCCATTTTTTGACAACAACAAAAATTCATTTGTTGTAGCTATGACACATGACAAGGACTATTTCTTTATTGCAGACCAATATATGGTGCCTTGTTCCACAATGCCAATGCATCTCCATGCCTCTTCAATTCTTGTAGTGGTCAAATCTTTGGATTGGATCTCTCTTACGGTTGTGTGCATTGATTTGAGTTTCTTCCTATCACTTCAAGGGGAAATTGTATTTCATGATTAGATCTAATTCTAATTCTTCATTTATTGTTTCTCTCTACAACTCAACTCCACTTTGGTTGGGGTTTGAACTCCATAGTTTACATCTGAGTTATGCCTGATCTATGAAGTCAAGTTGTAAATATCTTTTTCGAGTTCTTCTCTGGTTCTTTTACAACAGCAATATGCTCTGTGATTGTAAATTTCTAGTTTTTCCTTACATTAATAGAAACCCATGTTTCATCTTCTTACCATTTAACTAGCTTGTGCATATTTTTTGCCTTGTGTTTAGTGTTTCTATTCCATCTTTTAAATTTGTATGTTGTGTTAGATGCTCATGAATGTTGTAATGTGAATAACTCTTTCCTTGTAGCATTTCATTTGCTCAAACTTGCATATGAGCCTTTGGAAGGTGAATTAGAGTTAAGATTTGTGTAGGTTTTGTGTCTTTTATTAATGTCATGTGCATCTATAGGAAAAGTTGCAACTACATTCTATCTTGATGCATCACCCCCCTTTCCCTTTTTGCAATTTCTTTACATTATCCTTCTCCTTTTTCCTCTCAAGTAGTAGTGTAGGTGCGCCCTGATAGTAAGGAAGCCAACCTTCTCTAGAGATTTGATCTCCAAGTGCAAGTACCATACTTGGAGGTTGTTTCCATGTTACCATTTAGAGATGTGTTATATAAACTATATTTACAAAAAGCATGAGTTTATCAAAAGTTTCAAAAGAAAGAGCCAATCTAACTATATACAACCAACATAAGCTCATCAAGGTTTATCATAATGAAAAAAACTAGTAGAGTTTGAACGAAAATAAATTCATTTAGTTGATAAACACACTATGAAAACCAATATCAAAGCTCTATAAAAGGCCTAATAAGTAACAAAGATGGGTAGTTTAAAAGCTTGATCCTTTTACTTTTCATGTTACAACCATCATTATTAATGGACTTAGGGATTTTGTCATCTTTTTTTGTGGAACTCGTTTGAATTATTTTTCCCTTCTTTCCATTTTTTCTACTAGAATCTCCTTGTATTTTCTTCGTATCCACATCCAGTTAAAAAATTAGGCACTTGGTATGTCAACTACTGTATTATACCAATGAATGTATTCCTTAAGTTGATATTGATGAAACTAATGAGAATTGCTGGGCCTTTTGATATAAAATAGACACATAATAAAATTAAGGATATGGTTATTTCACACTTCGTTCTTTCAAACTAAACCCATTCTTCAATTTCCAAAACACGGTATTTGAGAATATGTTTATCATACCACAAAATTCCATCGTAATTGCTTGGTTTGGTAAAGGTGAGTTTTTCAATTTAGATATTTAATAAAACCCTATTAAGGTCAATCGAGACTATTTTAAAGAAAATAATCTTGCAGATATTCCTAATCCCCTCCCTATGTTTTTCAAAATAAATTGCCAAAGCAAAGAACATGGAAGAAATATCTAAATTATCTAAATTATCTGTAGTCTAGTCTTCATTGAGGATATTTTCATCCCTAAGAATCCTCATAATTTCCCTAATGATTAGATGATGAGAGAATTTAACAATAACTTGTAAGAGTTCCTTTATCAACATTCTTGTGAGTGTTATCCACCTCTTTTATAGTACAATTTAACTAGTGTGTCCATATTGGTTTGAGCCTGTTGAAAACAAATTGAAACAAATATGATAGATGTGTTTCAATCATTGTTTGTCACTGATGTGAAACCTGCTATTTTCTGGTAAGACAACTGCTTATATGATTTAAGTACTATCATTTATTTGATTGATGAAGAGGATTTGATCAAATGAGGTAACAATATCACGTAGAGGAAAGGTAGAGTTATGATATGGAAAATGAGTACAAGAATCAGCTAAGATAGTGATATCATAGTGCATTGATAATCTACTTATGGTTGCAAAGGTTGGTTATATTGAGCAAGTTCAAAAGAACAAGTTAAATGAAATTTGTCTTTGACAATTTTCATAGTAGGTGCTAAGAAAAGTTAGTGCAAGCTAAGTAGAAAATTAGTTGGAGTCAAGTAAAAGTCTATTTTAGTGTAAGCCGAGTGAAACAATTGATGTCAAGTAAAGTTTAGTTGATGCCAAGCACTAGTAAACTTTAGTTCGTGCAGAGTGATTTTATAGTGGATGCTAAGCAATGTAGTATGTGTCGAGCATCAGAAGATAGTTAATGCTGAATGTCAACATTATTAGAAAGATCATGAATTTGATGGATCTAAGTTGTCAAAGTTGATTTATTGGATTATGTGAACTATGTGGAAGATAAGATTGATGAGCTGGTGACATAGAATTTAGGGTAAACCACTTTTAGAAGAATTCAAAGAGGATTGAAGGAGAAGTTTTCTAGAAGGGAATGAAATGAAATAAGGGGTAGATTCATGGAATCCTACCTAATATATCCTAATCCTAAATTGGATGATGGAGAATGAATGAAAAAATATCTTAATTCTCTATTTATAGAGATGGATGGTCAGAAGCAAAGGTTGTCATGTGCGAGAACCTAAGGAAGACAAGGAGTCTAGGGTATTGCTTCATTCAGTGACCTAAGAGAAGAGTATGCATTGATAAGTTAAGAAACAAGGATTAAGGGTATGGATGCTTGAAGGGTGAACAAGCTATTAGAGCTGAAATGTGTGAAAGCCAAGTAGATTGGAGGACTGAAATAGAGATCTATAATCTACAAATGGAGTTGTAAGTTGTTATCAGATCAAGCTTTACTGTTACTCTCTAATAATTATATTAATCTAGGGTAAATCCTTTGGATTAAGGTTTACCTAATAGTCATTTGTAAATCCTTTAACCAGGTGACATTCCAAGTGATTGGTCTAAAGCCCTCTAACAAGGCTTACTCCTAATAGGGTGATTGAAATCCTTTAACATGGTCACATTTAACAGTGTGCATTGTAACCTTTAACAAGGTTGGCCTTTCACATGGCATCACTTCAGAAGAGTGAGAAAGAGTAGCATTTTACTTGTGGTCTTTCCCAAATTTGGTTTCCATGTAAACCATTGTGTTAAGTGTGTTATTAAATCTATTATGTTTCATGTTTATATTTTTGCAAATTGAATTGACAGTAATCTACAAGTTTTAAGTGATTGCATAATCTAATGGATGCATGCATCATGATAAATGTTTTATGGGTTCACTAAGCTGTAATTTTTTTTGAATAGTACATTTGTACCTTGGATAATTGATTCATCCCCCTCTCAGTTATTCTAAAGAGTTCCAACAGAGCCCAAAATAGAAAGGCTACTAGAATAGCTAAAGTAAGTAGTAATTATTAAAAGATACACATTTGTAATATTTAAAGATGGGTAAATGTAAAAAGATGTGGTTCCAAAGGGAGGTCTAAGATGCTATTTTTTTAATGAAATTAGTAATTTATGAACTTAAATGAGAAATTGAAGATAGTTAGACTCAAATTTTCAAGATATGACAAAAATAAAGTAGTAGTTCTCTAAGTCTGGTTTCTAAAATACTATTTTTTTGTTTAGATGGTAGATTTTAATACCCTAAAAAAGTGGGAGCACACAAAGTGGTGCCATTTATTTAGTAAAAACATAACATAATGTTAGGTGTGCTCCCCCTTAAATGCTAACTCATTTTATAAAATTTTATAATCACTTTAGTCAGAACTTGTCTAACACCACATAGTTTATTCCAATTTTTTTTGGCTAATTGTTTGATGTATATTTATTTTTTATTTTTTAAGTGGACACATCCAAAAAATGTGAATTGTCTATGTGCACCCCTAGAGATCATAAAAAACTAATAAAAAATCAAAACTTCTTTTTTTAAAGTGTGTAGAATGGAGCCTAGTTTCTGAGAAACTAACTTGTTGCAAAATTGAATGAATGTGCCAAAATCTAATCCCAAAATACTACATGTTGATTTTTGACAAAAAAATGGACATACATTCAAAAGAAATTACAATTGCAAGACTTAAAATAGTTTGAATTCAATTTAAATTGTATGGTTGCATAGCTAACACAATGATCTGCAATATCATGTATCCAAATTTTATTGATATTCAACCACGAGGCAACCTAATGGAAAGCACATGAAAAATTATTAAGGCATCTTGACTTAATTGTTGAGTTATATTTAGTTCTTTCGTAAGATAAAACTTTACACATTAGTGACATTTAATAATTCTATTAATTATTAAATGATTACTTTTCGAGTTTCTTGTTTTAGGTTACTAGATCTCTTATATTAGGATTGATCATTGTATACTTTATTAATTCATTTGGTTTGATAATATAATATTTCATGTTTTTAGAGCCCAAAGTCTTGCTTTATTATTTGATTCTTCCCAATAACAAGTTCTCTTTGCATGTAGGTGATCTTGGCCTCATGAAGTTGGATTGACAACTTCTACATGGTATCAGAGCATTGACCCATTGCAGCTTGTTCTAAGTTTTTAAGATTTAATGGGGGTTCTCTTAGATGGATCATGGTTTTGATTGATTTTTTATGAAATACTTTGATCCCAAATGGATCTCACCATTGGATTTTTAGTGCCCCAAAACCCCTATTTCCATATTAAATATGTCAGATTTGGATGCAATTAATTAGTGAGTGTAGAAATTGTCAATCCAACTTCATGAAGCCAAGATCACCTACATGCAAAGATAACCTATAACTGAGAAGAATGGAATAAAAAAGCAACAGTTTGGGCTTTGAAAATATGAAGATTATATTATCAAATCAAATGAGTGCGTTTGTATTCCATCCTTCCCAATAACAAGTTATCTTTGTATGCAGGTGATCTTGGCTTAATGAAGTTGGATTTACAACTTCTACATGGTATTAGAGCCATGAATACTTGTAAAAAAGTGCTTTAGTTTACAAAAGCATCATACTTATTTAAAGTTACATAGGTACATCTACATCAACAGGGTACATGCCAATTGGACACCTTGCGTAGGCATGTATAGCAAGATTGTCAAGTGTATGCACATGCCAAGGACAACCACCATGTGGCCCACACCATAGTACTACCATGTCAGCTCTTCTAGCATTTTTGACCTACCTATGGTTTTTTGGTTGTAACTCTCCCATACAAAATCCATTTTTTTCAAATGAGATATCGTAAAAAATCCAGTTCTGAGCCCGTCATGATGGTGTAGGTTTGGTTTTCTATTTTGATGATTTTTTTCATTATCAAAGTTAGGGGTTCTATTTTGCACTCTGAGGGACATATCTTGAGCATCTAAACTCCATTTAAAAAAAAAAATTGTTGCAAAGCTTGTGTTGTACTCTTTCCAACAATGCTAGCTTTTCTTCCAAATTCTAGTCCAGGTATAATCTATTCAATTTTTAGTATTTTTGTACTGTGGTGGATATCTTGGTTGTTTCAAGTCTAGGAATCATTTTTGTTGCCTAAGATGACTCATCTTGGCTTGTACTTTTTGTTTTACCTTCATTATGTCTCTTTTGATCTTTATTAGCATCTTTTGTAAGCATTTAATGCAAACACATTGAGATAAAGTGCCATATTTTTATCTGTTTCTTTACTTCAGTTGTTTGCCTTGTTTTGTCTCATGATTTGAGTAGTTTCATCTTAGGGCACTTATTTAGATTACTCTATTTTTGGGATGTACCATATCTTTTGTCTTATTATACATGCACTACTATGATTAAGTGCTTGGGGTTGATGTTTGTCTTTCTTTTCCATTTACCTTTATCTAGTAAGTGTCCCTTCTACAACATTAGCTTCATGACATGTCTAAGATCGATCATCTCATGGAACTTTTATGTATTATTTTATGCATCTTGATCATGGTTTCTTAACATGTAGTTCTTACTGGCTAGTTTTTCAATTGTTTGCCACCTCAACCTTGTCTACATTGGGGGGAAGGTGGGTGGGGTTTCTCATGTTAGTTCTTATGATTCCTTGGTTAGATATAATGAGCTATGTATACAATATTTATTCTTGTATACTTGGTGGATGCAATGGTTGGGTATCTATGCATTTAGGTGAGATGGATCATTTATTATATGGGCATTTTATTTCTTTTTGTTCCTACTTTGGATGCAACCTTCCATGTTCGATTGATCAAATCTTCAAACTTTGGTATTTTATGCCATCTATATCTTTGAGTTTAGTTGTTTCCCTTTATTTTTCTCCTAATTCAATTAGTGTCATTTGAGGGAACTCATGCATATTACAGTCTTTTCTGTAATATTTGATGATGAAAAAATCCATAGATCCCTGGATATCCTATATGCAAATAACCTATTACAAGGAAGACAAAAAAATAGAGAGAGAGGAGAGTTTGCTAAAAAACAAGAAGATTGAATTTACTTGTGCAAAACAAAATGAATTAATTTAGAATTGATCACTCCTTATCAAGGAGATCAAAAACCTAAAAGGCAAACTCTAAGAGGTAAATGTCATTTAATAATTACTAATTAATCATTAAATAGAAATGCAAGTGTATAAAGGAAAATCTTAAGGTAAGCATAAGGACTATTTAATAAATAAATTAAATTAACCTTTTACTCTAACCAACCCCCTTAAGATGAGCAACAATGCAGTTACAAACATTGCAGAAAGAGCAAGGAAGCTACAATGCAATGTTGAAAGAAAACTTGGGTCCTGGTAACAAGGCCTGATGAGGTACCCAATCACAACCAAATCTCTATGAAATGCATAAATAGAGAAAACCAAGTGGGAAAAACTCTACTCGAAAAAAGAGATAGAAAAAGATGCACAAATGAAAAAATATCAAGAGACTCTCTCACAACCATAAGTACAATGAAAGCCCCCATGATAGAAGCTTGAGACTCCACAATCCCCTTAGAATGGTAGAACTCTTGTGTTGATGAACATAACAATGTGGCTCCAATCTGAAAGAAACAAAGGCAGTGGACAAGGAGGGTGAAACCCTTGAATATAAGGTGAAGTTGAAAGTCCTAGCTGATGCTTAAAGGAGAATGCATGAGAATGCTAAAATGGAATATCCAATGGAGATGTGTGTCCTCTAATATATCCTCAACAACTGCTATAGGTGGCTCGATGACTAGAGCTACAATGGTAGGCAATGTTGAAGAGTAATCTTGTGCAATAGATGTAATTTGAATAGGAGGTAGAAGCGTAGAAGTCACAACACTAGTCTCAGGAACAACACATAAGTTCAAGCGATCTTTTTTCACCTTAGTAGTCTCTTGTAAAGAAGGAGAGTGAGTCTCTGATAGTGGAGATGATGGACCAAAATGAGAGAATAAGTATAGTTAGGAAGAATGATCAATAGTACCTGTAGCAATAATATTTCCTGTCTCACTATCTCTAATGTGCACTAAATCTTGTGCAAACTTAACTATCTTCCCTGTCCCACTGTATGTAATCTGATTGATAGAGAGAAGGTTAGAGGAAAATGATGGAACACAAAGTATATAATGGAACGTACCATCATCAATGCCAATAGAACCTTTACCACATACAACCATAACAATGTTGTTCCCCATCAAAATGTGTAGAGTAGGAGAAGCGTCAAAAGAAGAGAAAAAATCCTAAGAAGATTCCATATGGTGTGGAGCACCTAAATCTAGTAACCATCTGGAGGAGGGTGGAGTAGTAGTTGCACATAGTGCATGACCCTTAGTCTTTACCATCTAACTATAATGAAGAAGATTTGTGAGAAGAAGAAGGAATGTCAATGTTGCTCTTCTGAATGAGAGCTTTCAAATTTGAAACCTATTTGACATAGCCATCTAACTTCTTCTCATAGCATTATGACTCATTGTGATTGGGCTTATTACAATAAGCACACTTTGGTCTTTCTGGCTTTGGTTTATGATGAAGGGTGCTCCCCTTAAAACCATAAATTCATAATAGAAACAAAGAAACAATAGCCAATGCGAGAACAAAATATGGACTTCTCATTTGCACTGTAAATGCGGAATTATAGAATTCATAAGTACAAAATACTAACCCACATGGGTGCCTTCATTACAATAATCTACAAGACCAAGCTGTGAACTACCACCCAAAGCTGTCTTAAACAATGTTTGGGCCTTTCTTAAATAGGCAATTTTATGCCGCTCATTAATGCCTAGGGTTGACGAACCCTAAGATTACATATAGAGTCAGCCAAATACATCTTTGACAATTATTTTAGATATTTTGGGTAGCCCAACTTTGGAAGGCCATAACTCACAAAGTGTTGCTTTGATTGGCTATTATAACCACTTTTCAGAAATGCTAGTAGATGATCTACATGCTCGAAACTACATAAGCACCCTTCTATTGAGTTTTTAGACCTCATCTAGGCACTCTAAGGCCTCCAATAGTGAGCCTAAAGATTTTTTCTACAAATATTTCCACCAAAAATTTGCAATAACTTCTCTGATACTTAAGCTGGAGCAATGAGATTTTTATGGTAGGCTTATAACTCTAAAATGAACCTTCATGTAGAAAATAAAAACATTTCAAGCTCGTATGAAAAACTTACTAGAAATAGCAAGTTCCCATAAGTAGTAACCACCATGTCTACTAGTCCTTATTAAAATAGAAAAGACTGAAAATAAAATATTTTTGGGTGATGCAAGATTGCTCTTACACCTAGGATGCTCTTGCATCAGTTTACCCCCTTAGGAGGAGGTGATCCTGATGAACTGTGAGGGCTAGAATAAATCCAAGACTCTTTAGAATGTGATTTCTATGTCCACTCCTTCATCCCAAAAGATGACTGAGCTACTAATTTACAAGTTTGTGAGCCTATGAGAGAATCCAACTGAGAGAGCTTGGCTTGCTCTTGAGTCAAATAATAAAAAAAACCCTTAAAGGATGGCATGGTAAATCTATTACCCGAAGCATCTTTGGTGGAATAGAATGTAGAAGCAAAAATCTAAAAGTTTCCATGAAGCTTAGAAAGAATCAAGTAGATGCACTTAGTGTTAGTCTTGGTTTTTCCACAACCCTACAATAAAGATCTATGTTGTTTGAACTTCATCAAGAAGTCCTCAATGGATGGAAAATAATCTGGTACAAGAGAGGTAAGCTCTGCCTCAATCTAAAGTTCCCTAAATTCATTCACGGTACCAAAGAAGCCATCAATCTTGGTCCACATAGCTATAGGGGTATTGCACCCATCAAGATAAAACTGTAGACTATCAGATACTTATAAAAAAATCAAACCCATTGACTCATCCATCCTGTTCTTGTGCTGCATGACCTCAAAAGGCCTTTGTAAAACTAGTTGCATTGCATCTAAACAAGACCACAACCCTTTTGACTGGAGAAGCCTTGTCATCAAGGTCTTCCATGTGTGATAGTTATGAGGGGTCAAAAGTTCTAGACAAGAAGAGGTCTTGGCCATTGTTTTAGAAGGTGTTGGATTATTTTTTGAATTTTTTTTGGTTTATTGATGTAAATAATAGTAACAATAATACAAAATACCCCCCACAATACAAAAATTGAACCCTAGCTACTAGAAGGAATGCATAAATAAGAAAAGGGAAAAAAGACTTTAGTTTGAGAATCACATGTACCTTTAAGAAATACTAATGAAAATAGAGGAGAATCTGGATAGGACTTGAGAAGATATTTCTAACACTTTTTCTAGATCAAAAAATGGAGTTATAGCAAACAAGTTACGCCCCTTAGAAGATTGAAGACATTCATCAGGCTTCAAGAGACAAAACATGCACAAAAATAGAAACAGATCCAAAAAATACTTGATCCATTTTCTTTGTCTCTAAATCAACTTTTTGACACTTCTTTTGGATCAAAAAAAGACTCATATGCTCAAGTTAGAGAAAAAAGTCTAACATGGCCTCTGGAAAGAAAAAATTTCCAAATCCCTTTAAAAAATGCCAAGGGGCTAAAAAAATTGACTCTTAGGCCCCCATGTGACAATGAGTTGGGCAAGGAGGGGTGAAGGTGGCTCAACAATGGTGCTTGGGTAGAGGAGAGGTGACAATGACATGTTGGCTAAGTGGTGGTGGCAGCTTGGTAGAGCTACAATGACTAGTGGTTAGAAGGCCATAGCGGTTAGGCTGACCATCTATGGTCACTCTGGTGGTTTTCTAGGACTGCTAGTAGTTTTGATAACCACAATGGTTTTTTAAAATCACCAATAACCAAAAATGCAATTTTTAATTATTTTTTGTGATTGTGCATCTCAATTTACATGCTAGAGCATGTACGATCCTGGTATGCAATTTGTTTTGCCTCCCAGATCCAAAATTGAAAAACTTTATATGAAAATGGGGTTTTGATGCCTTTTGAATCCAACTATGAGGTTTGTTTGGCCTCAAAGTGCTCCAAAAATTAGAGGCTCTCCTATTTTAATAGAAAATGCTTGAAAAACACCAAATCTATTATGTCAAACCCTCATTCTTCTTTGCTTCAAACCAGAACATGAAGCTATAGGCAAGGCTTTGATACCATGTAAGATTTGATGATTAAAAAATCCATAGATCCTTGGAAATCTGGCATGTAGATAACCTATTACAAGGAAGAAAGAAAAGAAGAGAGAGAAAAGGGTTTGCTAAAAAACAAGAAGATTGAATTTACTTGTGCAAAACAAAAGGAATCAACTTACAACTGATCAATCCTTATGAAGGAGATTGAAAAACTAAAAGGGAAATCCTAAGAGGTAAATGACATTTAATAATTACTATTTAATTATTAAATGGAAATGGAAGTGCATAAAGGGAAATCTTAAGAAGGGAGTAAAGGTTATTTAATAAATGAAATGAAATTAACATTTTGCTCTAACATTTTCTACTTGGAAAGGTTCTATTTTTGATGGAGGTTCTTCAGATCAACTATTAGCTTTTAACAGTGTTTGCAGTTTATGTATGCTTTAATGGTGTTCTTCAAGATCATCATTTTGTTCCTATCTTCTAGGACATTCTCTAGCTAGGAGGCTTTTGCAATCCTTCACTAGTCTTTCAACATTCTTTCCATATTTTCGTAGACTAGAGTTTTTCCCATGTGGTTTTCTCTATTTCTTCACTTTAGAGAGATTCGGTTGTGATTGGGTACCTCATTGGGCCATGTTGTTGGGATCCAAGTTTTCGTTTTTGCATTTTAGTTTCCTTTATTTTTTATGTATAATTTGTAGCTACATTATCGCTCGGGGGGGGGGGGGGGGGGGGGTGTTACAATAAAGTAATAACTTAATTATTAAATCATCTTGATTTGATTATTTAGTTACCTTTAGTTCTATCTTAAGATGATAGTTTATGCATTAGTGAAATTTGATAATTATATTAATTATTAAATGATTTATTTTTAGGGTTTCTAATTTAGGTTACTAGATCTCCTATATTAGGGTTGATCATTGATCATTGCATACTTTATTCATTTGTTTGATATGATAATATAATCTTTCATTTTTTTAGAGTTGAAGCCCTTTCATTTTTATTTCATTCTTCCCACTTGTGGTAGAAAGAGAATCCTCTTCCTTAAATTCTGAAGTAGAGACCACTAGAATTTTGGGAGAGATGTTTAGCACCCTATTATAGGAAGAAAGACTTTATCATGATAAGAATGTCTCTTATGTAGGGGATGCTCCTTTTAGACTAGATGTTGTACAAGAAATGAACCATAGGTTGTGATATAGGAATACTTTGAATACTAGATTTAACCCTAGATAGATCCCATATGTTGAAAGGAACCTTATAGATCTAGATGACCTAGTTGATTCAGAGGCCACTTCTGCTGACCTAGAAGAATTATTTTTAGAAATTGAAGTTCTTATGAAAAGGGTTGTTGAGGAAGCAAAAGATATATGCTTGGAGAAACAAAAGGATCAAATTACTATGAACACTCTCATTGAGAGAGAAAACATGCTTAGGAGAATGGTTGCCTTGCAGGAACAAAACAAGAAGTTAGAAGAGAAATCTTCTAAATTAACTTCACATGTTTTTGGGGATGTAGAATTATTGAGGTCCAAAGTTCAAGATCAAGAGCGTCTTCTATAGGAGAAGGAAGGACCTACCATTTCCCAAATCTAGCCTTACAAGCCTATTGAGGCAAAAGTTATAGATCTAACTGTGAAAAATATTGATAAAGGAAAGCATAAATTTGTAGGGATACAAATTAATGAGCCTCAAGTTCTGCCAAACAAATCTACAAGCATTGTTATGTCTAAACTTGACTTAGACTTAGAGAAAGCCAAGAAAGAAAGAGAAGATCTAGCAAAGGAACTAGAGAAAATTGAAAATGAAGCCTAGGCCACTGAGACTAGAAGAAAAATAAATTTCATTAAATCCAATTCTGCCATAGCATCTTGGCCTAACCTATTCTCACAAGCCATGCCCTTTATTCCTACTTGTGGACCAATAGTGACCAATCAAAACATATCTCAGTTAGCACTTGCTTCCTCTTTAGTAACCACCACTAACCAAATATATGTTGTTCAACAATCTCAAATCCCTATACAAACTCAAGGGGCTAGATCAAGCACATAAAATATCATAGCTTTTTAGAGAAGATCTATATACATGGAGAAATATAAGGAAATGCCCTTCATAGGCATCCCTATTTTCCCTAATCCAATTTCAAATGATTTTAGAGACAAGGTTATCAAATTTTCAGGCAATAATGTTGTGACAAGTGAAGAACACCTAAGAAAATTTATAGACATTCTTAATGACTATGAGGTAGACCATAAAGATGTAGTGATGGAATTGTTTTTTCATTATCTTACTAAAGATGCTAGGGACTAGTTTAGATGATTGCTTGATGATAGTATTGGCTCATGGAATGACTTAGAGAAGTTTTTCAAGGAGCAATATGGTAACAACACCAATGGTAGTTTTATGTTGAATGAATTTAACAACATAAAGAAGAACCCAAATGAGTCTACATTTGATTTCAATTTGATATTCCAAAAGGGGATGTATAAGTTGTGTCAAGTGGTGAGACTAGAGGAAGATGTGTGTCTCACAACTTATTTTAATGCTTTTGATAGCAAGATGTTATATACTCTAAGGGACAAGGATCCTAGAACATTAAGGGATGCCTAAAAAATGACTATGAATATTGAAAATAATAGAAAAGCATCTGGTAAGTTGAGGAGAAGAGATGACCCAACACTTTTCAACCCAAGGGGAAATAAGAAAGAAGGTGACAAATCTGTTACAACTAAGAAGCTTGAGTATGATACAATGGGCCAAGTCTTGAACCTACTTAAGAACTTGAATCCACTAGTAAACCATGCCAATAAGCAATGTACTAGTGAGAAGCCTCAGTTTAATACCCATTACAATATGCAGCCAAGGATGCAAAATTATCCCTATACCACATAGTGTAAGGATGAAAAACCTATTCCTAACCTTGCTCAAGGCACTAAAGATAAAAGTACACCAAATCCACTACAAAGAAACTCTGTGAACATGATGGATAATGTGCCTTCATGCATTGTATGCCAGTCTCCCCATTCCCATGACTATTGTGCAGTTGCTTAGTCCTTTTCTCCAAATAAATAAGCACAAAATGAAGAAGATGAAGAAAAGAATAATAAGGAGGTAGGATGCAATATGATAAATTTGTGTGATAATGGTGAGGAATCTAATTTAGAAGATTCTAAGAATGATGTTACAAATTAGAGAAATGCATATCAGTTGCACCATCAACAAGTGTTTTTAGATGGTGAAGATCAAGACAAAGACATAATGTGCAATATGATATCAAGTGTGGATCACATGAATTTGAGGAAACCATCAAATGAAGAGATTGACAGAATCATTGTAGAAATGATAGCCCAAGTGCACAGTACTTACAATCTGAGAAACAAATTTTTTAACAATGATGGTAGTAATCCATCTAGCATTTTCATTAAAGATATTACTCATAAAATGGATGATAAAAATAAAAAGGATAATCTAGTGACAGTTAAAATCAAGGATAGTAAGAATCAAAAGTGAGAACCCAAGAAGAAAGTGTAGTTTCAACAGCCAAGGTCAATGTACAAGAAAAGAAAACAATTTCTGATGTTACCAAGCAAGTTGCAGAACTTGTTGTTCAAGCACTAGCAGCTAGATAATTCCCTTAAGCCTACTATCTATGATCCTATTTATATGATTGCAATGTTGTCATAAATAACTATTAAGGTTCCTTTATCTAAGATGTTTAGGATAGAGGAACACAAAAATAAGGCCTTATCTTGGTTAGGTGGGATAGGGAGTAGTAATGTTGTTGAACAAGAACCAATAGTCATGCAACATATACCATTTATAATAAAATTCAAAGAAGATATTGGAGTTATGTCCCAAATACCTCAGATGTATTTGGATAATTCATCTACAACCTATATAGAAAACAATGACCCTTTCTTTTTGAGTCTGATTATAAATGACAAGACAATAATTGTTTTATGATTAACTCAGGAGCTTCAAATACTGTCATGCCTTTTAGGATTATGGAAGCCTTAGGTCTAAAAGTGGATACCAAGCAATGGATGCAATAGAAATGCCTATCATAGGCATAATTAATGCTTTTCCTTTCAATTTAGCTACTTACCTTGATATTGACCTGACTATGACTATCCTAGTGGTTGATATTTCTCCATAGTACATAATCTTTCTCTCAAGAAAATGGAGTGCTACAATGGGAGGTAGCCTACAATGTGATTTCTCATATGCTACATTCCACATAGAGGACAAGGCCATCAAAATTGATAGAGAACCAAGGGTCACTCATATGTTATAGGACAACATTGATAAAGATGCTACATGTTTCCTAGATACTGAGGTTAATGCTTTCAAAGCTGAACTTATTATGTAGGAAATTGAATTGCCATACCCATTGATTGCATAAGAGGTAACAAGTTGTATGGATTCCCAAAGTCTTTGGACAATGTATTTTGATGGGGCTAATTCTAAAGATGGATTAGGAGCTGGAATTGTTTTCATATCTCCAAATAAGAATACTTTTAGGTATTCATGTACTTTGAATTTTACATGTACTAATAATATTGCAAAATATGAGGCACTTTTATGGGGATTAAAAGTGGAAAAAAATCATGGAATTAAGAAATTGCATGTTATTGGTGATTCAGAGCTAATTGTGTCTCAAATTAAGGAGACATATGCTTCCAAGAAGAAGAGGCTAAATCAATATAGAAATGTTATTCGAGACCAAATTGAAATATTTGATGCTTTTAGAATTTCTTGGATGGATAGAAGCAATAATAAGATGGATGAATTTTTGGTAAATGTATCAATCAAACCTGATGATATATCATTTGCTAGTGTGTCTACAATTGAGATGAAAAATAGGTCATCTATCCCTGACCATGTAGGAAGCTAGCAAGTGTTTGAAGATGATAAAGACATCTTGAACTTTCTTTTAAATGAGGACAAGTACCATGGCCAAGAAATGGATTGTAGTACCTTGGTTGAAATAGTTAATGGAAAGGAAACCATCTTTGGCCAAGAGATCCCACAGCTTTAAAAAAAAAGGTACCCAAAGGATTTGTAATACTAGAGATTGTCTTTGATAACTAGGATAGGGTGAATTTAGAAGTCAGAGATTAGAAGCTATAGGAGCTTGAAGAGATCAATCTTGGTGCTGCTAAATCTCCTAAAAAGGTATACATTGGTAAGACTTTATCCCTTGCAATTAGGAAGTCTTTGATTGATCTTCTGAGGAAATTTAGGCATGTTTTTGCATGGTTATATGATGACCTTAAGGCTTATAGGGAAGATCTTTTTTAGCATGTAATTCCTCTCAAAGAGAATGTTAAGCCATTTAGACAAAAATAGAGGCCTGTAAATCCCACTCTAGACCCTAAAATACAAGAAGAACCCATGAAGCTAAGGAATGGGGGGATCATCAAACCAATCAGACACTCTTCATGGGTGTCAAACCTAGTACTGGTCAGGAAAAAGAATGGGGATATTAGGCTATGTGTTGATTTTAGAAACTTGAATATTGCATTCCTAAAGGATAATTATGGATTTCCCAACATGGAAGCTATGTTGAAGAAAATCATTGGTTTAGAGTTGATGTCAATGATGGATGGTTTCTTAGGATATAGCTAGGTCCTTGTTGATGAGAAATATCTATTTAAAACAACTTTCACTACTCCTTGGAGAACCTATGTGTATGTTAGGATGCCTTTTGGCTTGATAAATGTAGGAGCAACATTTCAAAGAGCCATGGATGTTACATTTAAGGGATATATTGATAAATTCATGGTTTTTTATCAAGATGATCTAATAGCATACTCAAAGAAGGCTGAGGACTATTGTAAACATTTGGAAAATATTTTTATCAAAGCCTTGGAGTATGGGGTTTCATTAAACCCAAAGAAATGTGCTTTTGGAGTAACAAAAGGAAAATTTATTGGTCACATAGTATCTAAAGAAGGAGTTAAAATTGATCCTTAAAGAGTGGCTACAATTGACAAAGTGCCTAAGCATAAAAATGTCAAAGGGATACAATATTTCTTTGGATAGGTAAATTTCTTGAGGAGATTTGTAACTAATTTTGCTAAGATTAGTAGACCAAGCTCCAAGATGTTGAACAAAGGAACAACTATTAGTTGGGAAGGTGAGCCCAGTACCGCTTTCTAAGAAATAAAAATGCACCATTGCTCAGGACACTAGATTATGATAAGCCCATGCATATTTTTTCTTTTACAACTTTTCATAACATAGTAGTAGTTATGGTGCAGAAAAATGATGAAGGCTATGAGTAATCAATTGCATTTTTTAGCAAATCCTTTAAGCCTATAGAGATTAAATATGAAATTAATGAAAAATAGGCTTATGCTCTAGTCAAAGCTATAAAAGCTTTCAAATTCTATTTAGTTGGTGCTGCTGTTATTACATTTGTGCCAAGTGTAGTAGTTAAGGATATATTCTCTTAGTAGGAGGTATCTAGCAGAAGGTGCATATGGATAAACAAGATTCAAGAGTTTAATATTGAAATCTAGATCGCTAAATTAGTGAGAGCTCAAGGATTAGAAAAAATGATGGCTTAGTCAAATCTGAATGTAAATTAGATAAATCTTGTATGTGAGGATCTCAAGTCAAACACATGTGATATGGATAAGTGTGATTGGTATAAAAATGTGATAATGAAGCCCCACCCCATTTGACAAAATAATAAAAGGAGAACTGTTAAGTTACATTCCATTAGATATGTTACTGTTAATAGAAGTCTATGGTGCAGGAATTTTGAGGGGATACTCTTGCAATGCATTAACCACAAAGATTCAGAAAAGGTACTAAATGACATGCATTCAGGGGTATGTGGAGGTCACTATATGGCAAAGACCACTACCCAAAAGATAATGAGAACTAGTTTCTAGTGGCTTAGTTTGTTTAAGGTGTTGTCGTTTGAAAATGTTGGAGGGTTTTCAATTATCCCCATGAGAATATGACATATCTAGGGGCAACTAACTCCCATTCTCAACATATCATTTCAGACACAGGGCCAACTATAAGGCATTATCCTTCTTCTACTTCAGGCTATGCTAAACCTAGGCAGGTGGACCTAAGATTCAAATGATACTGTACCAGTGAAAAAACATATCCCTAAATCTATTAAGCACATGAGAACCCTTATATCTCCTAATAACTCAAGAAATGATACAGATCTATAGTATCTAAATGCAAAGCTATGAATCTCATAAGCTAAGTGAGGGTTAAACATTTAGGTCCTTCAACGTGAAAGGAAAAGAACGTTTAATTAATAATGTTGAATTCAACAAACCCTCAGATATGTAGTAGTAGGACTTTAATGATCCAGTAACTGATCAGTGCCTAATCCATTAGGAAAATCCATGAATCAAATGCCTACATATGGATATCTGATACGTATGTATATATTCAGATAAATGATCTATCTATTTACCTTGTAAATAAACATCGGTGCTCAATCCAAACCTCATTCTTACATGATATCCTTGATTCCCTGAAGCATTTACATAACTCCTTGAATCATAAGTAACAACAAAACAACATACATCCTTAAGGGACTGCAACTATGACCTAAGATCTTTGTTCAAAGATCATAAAACATTGACAATTCACTGAGACTGGAGACAAGAATCAGAATGAAACTAATGAAATTCTTCTACTCTTTGTATTAATTTCCTTGAAACAATACAACCAAATGCATGAAATGAAAACATGAAAACACCTAATAGATTTGAACTATCTATATATTCCTTCCTACTGCTATTCACATGAGAGAATTATGTTGAAAAATATGGTTTCATAGTAAAACACTGGAACTTTGCTGGTATTACCCAGAGAAAATTGCCCACCACTAGTTTCTCAGTGACAAAGACTGGAACACTTACAGTGAGGAAAAGAAAAGAAGATATAGGTTGAAGGAATTCTTGGATTGAATTTGCAATTGACATGTGTCCCTTCAGGATTCTCCCTCAAGAAGTTGAAAATAATCTTTCTACCTTCTCTCCTTAATTGCCAGAATCAAATATCCATCATTTGGTTTCCAAAAGTAAGAAATATATGAGATATCTGATTCACTCTTATAACTGATTTTGATGCCAAGATGAATTCATGGTAAAAAGTGAAAAACCAGTTGAATATGGTCTTCAGAAAGCAATATAATCTTTCCCAACTTATTTTTACCACATTCAAGCTCCAAAAAGTCATCAAATCTGCCCTCTAAAAAACTCTGATGATTAATGATCAAATTTTCCAATTCTATTGCCAATGCCCCAGATTTTACAAATTGACTTGTAGCACGAACTGTTGAATTCCTGTGCACAATCTAACTTCAGAAATGGATAGTTCATTTTTTGCCAATTCCAACAGTATATAATACTGCTATGTTCACCTTTCGAAAATCCCTAGAATATCAATTTGAAAAATAGTCCCTCCGCTAGAAATGTCTGATCTACAACTATAAAATTTAAAATTTCAAAATTTAAAATAACCTAAAGTCAAAACTTTAGATTATTTCCCTTTGAAAATTTAAAAGTCTGCATGTCTATTTCATTTGAAAAATATTTTAAATTTTGGCATTTTAAAATATTTTATTCCTTTTCCCCCTTCAAATTTGTGGTCAATCCTCTGTTGACCAAGCACCACATGGTGCCTTGTGATTGGCCCAGACCCATGCATCATTTGCCACATCAGTGCCATCTATGCCTGTCCAATACCACATGTCACTTTCCTACTTTCTCACACTTTTTAACCGCCTTGCATCTTTGTTTTGTGGGAATGCGCACGCTGTCGAATCGTGACACGTGTCACAATCCTGTGACCTCCATCTAAAACTACTCGACTGCCACCTCGCTGCCAGTCGGGACCCACTTGCCTACATTATTTATCCTCCAAGCATGTTGATCTTGTAGTTTTGCATGCTCTATCGATCTCGCCATTTGGCACAATCTCGTGCAACCTCCAGTCTTGGTGCCATGTCATCACATGTGTAACTTTTTTCAAAATTTTCTCATTTTGCACACCAGCTATCTTCATCAACTTGGTCAGCTACAGGGCCCCGCAATATAAGCTAGTGGCTTTTCCAAAAGCCCTCTCTCCAAGACACCATGTAAAGTGTTTGTTTTTGTATTTAAACACAAAAACATGCCCTCATTTTATCGATGTGGGATAATCAATTTTGAACATTCTCTCACTTCTGCATGGACCTCCTTACATTTTGGCTGCATGTTTGGCTTTACATCTTTTCACAGTGGTACATCCGCTTCAGATTGCGGTTTCTTTCAAAAAACGTGGGTTGCCTTTTATTTTGTGATTTTTTCTCACTTAAAACAAATGCTCTACCTTGTCTATGCTAAGAGCCTTCTTTCCCAGCTGCAGGCTCCATTGAGAATACTCCATACACTCAGCAATCAACGCATCCTTATAGTTGAGTGCTAGATCAGTGTGTTGTAAGCCATGCAAACATTTCATTTGGGTATCCAACAAAGTAAGGTAATAAGTACATGAGACCCTTTGTTGTTAATGTCATGCTTAGCCATTAAGTTTCTGGCCTCCCCAATCAAAGCCATAGCCCATCCTTCATGTATGGATGGCTTGAAAGTTATGGTTAGGCTTTCCATTAATTCTGCAGCCTCATTATGCATGGATTTTACTTGTTTTTTCAAATCTACATGAGCTTCCTTTTGTAGTGCTCTTCAATACTATGGTCTTGGACTGCATATGATACTGTGCCCCTGCTAGATATATCGCCTCCTTTTCTGAAGCATGGAGCCTGCTATAGGGCATGGATTATGTCTTTTGAATGGATTTCCTAGCCTTTACAAGATGCGTAGAGCTACTTCATATAGCCGCTTGTTCTTCTTTATTTGCTGTGGGGTTTGTTTTAAATCTTCCTGCTGTGCACAAGGGAGTGCCCTGTCCTGCTACGGGTGTCCCCATCTATGGGACTCTTTGCATGCGTGGACTTTGAAGCTCCCTTTGTTTTGATGTAGCTTGGATCTTTTAAATCATGCTCTTTGGACGTCTTCTTGATTAGAGGTGCTCTTTTAAAAATACTGTTGGGTTCCCTACCAATGAGTGTATGCTTCTTTTTATACTTTAACTTGATATGTTTGGACTGTCCTTGCTTTCTCTCCTCAAGGTGAAAATAGCCATATCAAAATTGATTGCACTATGTCTGGGAATGAAACGATCACCCTGTATTCAATGAATTTTAGCATCACATGCATAATTTCCATAGAAACTAAAATGCAGCATATCATGATACTTTGATTCTTGATACTTGTAGAGCTTGTAAGACAAATTGAAACAAGACCAGTCCAAAAGCCTTCTCCCTAATCTATTGTAAAAACCTCAATGTTCTTGTCAATCTGATGTAATTTAGTCGGGCCCGTAGTGGGTCTGGCTAAAAAATTTTTGTTTCTAGACAACTGAACCATCAAACTGATTTGTTAATCACCTCGAACTAATTTGAACCAAGTTTGATCACTAAATCATCAATTAAAACTCATTCAAACTATTCAAATCCAACTGTCACTTTTGCGCCAGGAGGTCCCTTGATTGACCTTAAAAACTGACCTGAACAACACCTGATTAGGATCTGAAAATGGACACATTGAATGTTTACTTTGCACATTTCTACCCTGTCAAATCTCATCTCATGACGAATTCCCAGTCAAAAGATATTGACCATCAAAGTTTCCTTCTTAGAATCACCTACACAAAAACATGTTAGAAAACAAGAAACTAGGTTCAGATTTGGCTTTGAAAACTAGGCAAATTGACACCTGGGAAGACAAAACTTGGGATGTTAGTTCTCTGTCATGGGGACACTATGGATCTTCAATTTGGACTTATGAAAAATAACTGGGCGCAAATGGCGGATGTTCAAAGTAGGCTACTTAGAATTGTTGACTGGAAACATTGACAGGATAACGATTTTTGCAAATGGAATTGACCTGGAAAAGTGTGCATACGGATTCTTCATGACTTGAAAATTGACACACTTGGAATATTTTTAGAATACAATACAGAGGTACAATCCATTTGACTTGACCTATCTCAGATCAGGAGATATGACATCCCAAACAGGGCTACTAATCAATCTACAAATATTGACACTAGTAAAAAGTTAGAAATTCCATTTGGAATGACATTTGAAAACTGATCAAACAGATTCGTCATAAGTTGAAACTTGAAACATAACAAGTCTTTCACATCTACAATACAACACGATAGGAATTTTAGCATTTGGGTTAACTGGTAAAAAGTTATAACACATCAAACAGGGCTTCCTAGAATTTAGAATTAATTGCAAAAGCATGAAAATAGTAACTAACCAACTTTGAGGGATTCACAACCTAATCAAATGGATTCAAAATGACTCAAAATATGAGACATAGGTTCTTAGATATGGACACTAGACAATCCCAAAGTGGTGGTCATGACTCATTTCTGGATGTGAGATATTCACTAGCAAACATGGCCTTTGGTCACTTTTTGATACTTGGGTGAAAATGCAAAAAATCACACCAGCTCAAAACATGACTTCACGGAATGGCTCAAAATGTCAATTTAGCTTTACGGATTGCTTAGACAAGCTAAATGGAAGGTGCCAGAAACATTAAACACCTTAGGGGCCTCAAAGGTACAACCAAGTATGAAGGCATCATAAAGCATTTATGGGGCTTGATTTCTTAATGGTGCTCAAAATTGACCATGCAATTTTGAGCGCCAACATAAGGATGCACATATTTTCGTTAGAGAGTGTGACTCTTGCCAAAGATTTGGAGGAAAGTTAAATTTTTTTGGGAAAACTTCTTTGAAGTTAGTGGAAGTATAAGTACCTTTTTAGCAACGGGGAATGGATTTCATAGGTAAAATTTCAACCAAATCTAGTATTGGTTACTCATGGATACTGGTTGCAATAGACTGCTTTACAAAATGGGTAGAGGCAATTCCTACTAGGAATGCTACTACTAAAGTAGTAAATAATTTTCTATTAAATAACATCATAACTAGATTTAGATGTCCTAAGAGAATTGTAACTAATAATGCCATGTGCTTTAGGTCAGAAGAATTTATCAAGTTTTGTGATAAGTATGGTATTGTATGATCAACATCATCCCCATATCATCCACAAGGAAATGGACAAGCTGAATCTATAAATAAAAGGTTTTTCAAAGGCATTAAAATGAATTTGGATGAAAATAAGAAAGAATGGGATTCTAAGTTGCATTTAGCAGTATGGGATGATAGAGTGACAATTAGGAAGACAATAGGTGTGTCACCTTTTGACCTAGTATATGGAATCCAAGCAAGGATGCCTCAAAATGACCTGATAGGCCTATATAACTACATCCATATTTATGATGATGATATTATTGATGACATGAAGGGAAGAATGGATGAATTGGTAGGAATGACGAAAACTAGAAAAGAAGCCTATGCTAGGAATGTAAAGTTGTAGTTGCAAGCTAAGCATTTATATGACAAGAATTAGTGATAAGAAAATTTGAATATGAAGATTTAGTTTTATTGTGGAATGCAAGAATTGAGGATAAAGGTAAACATTGAAAATTTGATCCTATTTGGTTAGGGCCTTATCTAATTGATTCTATATGGGGTGAGGATTCTTATATCTTAAAAGAACTATCAGGTTATATTCTTGAGTTGCCAGTTCATGGACAATTCTTGAAGAAGTACTTCTGTTAAAGGTACTTTTCTTTCCATGAGTAGTAGCTAGGCTTGTATATTCACAAATCCTTATATATATGTGTGTTCCTCTATGTATATTTGTTATTTTCCTTGGTGTGTGTATTTCTCTCTTAGTTGTCAACTTTTTGTCATGTGCATGGTATGCTCATCCCAGAAATTCTAAATTCTTGCATGGATACAAGTTATCCATCATCCCTAAATAGAGCCACTATTAGCCCTTATTTTCACTGTGCCAAAATTTGGAAATTTATTGTAAAAATATCTTGAAATATGTTATAAAGTTAGGGGTTGTCATATATTTGTCATCAGTTTTCTAGTAAAAACCCTAACCTTCTGAATTTTTCCCTAGCCCAATTTGTAATTTTCACGCCCTAAGGATTATGTCTTTACCTTATCATTAAGAAAATTTCTAAATCAGTGATGGATTTAAACCTTTATCCTAGGTTTTATGTTCAAGCGGGAGACCGCATGTGATTTTAAAAATTTCCATCTTTTGTTACAATCTTATGATCAGGGTTTTAAGCATCTACTCATAAGTCTATGTTTTCCCTCTTCCGATGTTACAAACTGAAGGTTAGGGAAGGATCATAAAGGTAAAAGTTGGGTCTCTTGATGTTATGATATCCAATGTATTCATAGCATCACATAAGTGTATTATGAAGGTTTCAATCTTACGATTGTCCCATCATTGTAAGTATCTTATGGTAAATAAAAAGTGACGATCTTACGATTAACTGAAGAGCATATAAGCATAAAGGCTTATAAGGGGACCCTCAATCATATGAAAGCAAGGATATTGTAAGATCATAAGACATAAAGTGCTAAGATTATTAAGTGTCATGATCTTACAAAGTGGGGCTAAGAGCACATGCATAAGGAAATTAAACACATGTCAATAAAATCTTTCAAAGTTATGAAGAAAAAATGATCATAAGATTGCAAGGGAAAACTATGAAGGCTTTTGAAGTTACAAAGAAATGCTAAGCATATGATCATAAGGGTTAAGGCAAGGTGAATGTTAGAGTTCTTGAAGCTACAATAAAGACAAGCTACATTTAGCATATGATCAGGAGGTAAAGGAAATGGTTAAGCGAAAACTTCTGAAGATACAAAGAGGCTCAGTTAACTATAATCGAGAGATCATAAGATAAGAAAAGATAGGCTCCGATGCTACAAAAAGCTATGATCATAAGATTATAAGAAGCTTATGTGTACTACTAGATAGTTATGCTGATGCTCCACTAAGGTGATAGAGAAACCTGAGTTTAAGGCTCGTGCATGTAGGAATTTAATGCATAGAAATGGTTGATGAGATATGCATAACATAAAGACATTCTCTAGGCTAGTAATAGATTACTGTTTGCAGAAAGAAAAGATTTTCTATAGTTGCAGAGTTTTTAGTGCAAAGGATTTATAATTCTCAATGCTAGTTGTAGAGTTTTTTTAGATTCCTAATTATTAGTCGAGATGTCAAACAAAGAACTTGAAGAGATTCATGCTAAAGACATGGAAGTTACTAAGACCTCTACTTCCAAAGGAGTAAAAACTAGGCATAAGAAACCCATTAAATATGAAGATGAATGGATAAATTTATTTCTAGACTCCTTGAATGCTATTTCTACAAGTGACCATGATTATAGATACTTGTATGCATTTTTTAGATATGCTACTTGCCTTGGTGTTTACAGGTATCAATTATTTAGATATTTCTACAACAATATATTTGATAAGATTCCTGTCTATAATCCGTGAAAGAAATTTTTGGCAAAGATCATCTTCCTAGAGGTATTTGTAGATGTTGATTTGGTAAAGGCCCTAATTAAGACATGTAATGTAGTGACCAAATTGTTTAATAGAATGATAGGACCATTCTATGCACATTGGATCATGCTTCCTTCATTGAAGCTTTTGGATTAGACGATACAATAATCGAACCCTTGGACTTAGAAGAACTTCAAAGGAAGTTTGAGAGGAATACTAAGGATTACACCAGGATAACCATGATGCAACACATCCCTATGGACCTCAAGAAGGTTGGGGATTATCCAAAGAAGGTAGATAAAATGATGCCCCTAGAAAAATTCAAGAAAGACAAATTAAAGAAATACTTTGTGAAGACTATGTGTGGTATCCATAAAGTGGTAGGTAAGGATGGGTCTGATGTGTTATATGGGTTGATATACATTTTGGCCAGAGATGTACATGATGCATATCATGGTGGAGAGTATGATTATGTAGATTATATTTAGTGGAAATTCAAAGATAATATTGAGCTAGCATAGAGTGGAGAACTGGGGAATTCCAAATTCCACCATTATTCGTTACTCATGCATCTAAGTCTATATAAGAATGTGGGGTATATTAGTCCAGATTTCATTGATCAAAGATTAGATGCAAATGGGGACCTACTAGTTCAACTATGGACATGGGTATCAGATAGATTCTATCACTATTTTGATTCTGTTTCTTTTTTCAATAATTTTAGCTTTGTTATTATGAGGATGCTAGACCCTAGTTTCTTTAGAGCTCCTGGGATTTTGAAAAGTTTATTGAGACCAACCCTCCTCCATGAGAATAAGAGGCTAGACCACAACTAGGGAGACATATTCTTGTTCCCAAAATTTTCCCTCATGAGAGTTTATGGATACCCTCAACCACCCCACATATTGCCAAAATACAATCCTCCCAGACTAACCATCATTGAATTCATGTGGAAGTTGTTGATGTTAAATAAGGAATACCTAGGGTCTAGAGTGCACAATGGCACATTTTTGCATAGATGCTTTAGAATAGGAGACTTTTCAGTTGGAAAAGAATCCCTGGATCAAATTACCTCTTTCCTCTACCAATATAATTTGTCAATAGCTCATTATAGGATTTATGACCTAGAAGGCTACATGAGGAATAAACTAAATGAATTAAGGGGTTATGTATTTCCAAGTATAAGGGAGTCACCCAAAGAAGACCTAATTATAAATATTTTAGTTGAGGGGGAAGCTGTAGATAAGCTAGCTAAATTTGATGATGTATTGAGACTGGAGAATGCGATGAAAAGGGAAGATCCAAACTTCAAGGATTTCTACTTGGATGTCCCTTATCCACATTGAATAAGGAAAATGGTGGAGGACTACATAGAGATCATGGAACATATGCCTATAGGGCCAATCAGAAAAGATAAAAAGGTAAACCCTAATAGCTCAGAGCTTGATGTGAACTTGGAGGTTGAAGAAGAAGAGCCTACTAAATCATCATGGGTTACCAAGGGTAACAAGAGGTAAAAAGTGATCCAAATGCCTAAAAAGGTAAAATAGAGGACACTACAACTCATGCCTGGAAGAAATCAATATTTTGCTAATTTAAGGCAAAACTACATTCAAGATAGGGTGAATGCAACATAAAATTCTTTGACTGATCTAGAGCTGGCATCAACAAGGTTGGATGCTAGGATCATTCAAGCTCAACAATTTATAGAGGATGATGAGTTCATAAAGTCTACTAAATTCAAGAGGTTCTTATATAAGGTGAAGCAGAGTGAACTAGTCCTGTAGTTAAAGCCAGGAGAATCTGATGAGAAGATCCAAGAATTGGTTGAAAAAATTCATGCCTATGAACTAGAGAGTGAAGTAATGACTCCTCTAGAGGCTAGAGACTTAGTACAAAGAAGCGGAATTCGTCTAGTGCTTGGAACAAGTTTTCATGCTTGACCAGATAAAGAGACAAGAAAATACAATATCTTATGAGACATTTGGTGCTGGTGGACTTTAAAGGGGATCAAGTTTCAATGTTGATTTGAGGTCCTTTACAGTATGGAGCATGGCTTCTAAAACAAATAAGCCAAAACTGATGGATGTACAAAACACTACCCAAGGAAACATGATAGTTTGGACTCTAGAGGGAACATCTAGTAAAGAAATATCCAAGGCTATGAAACACTTCTCATTCATGAATGAGGCTAAAGTGGAGGAGATAGAAACAAAACTTTCCTGGACATTCCATGAATACATAGACATCAAAAAGATTTATGAAGAAGAACTCAAAAAAATCCATGTCTATAAGCAGAGGGTAGAAGAAATAGAGGCCAAAGCTCAGGGATTGGACGCTGAAGTTGCATCCTTGAGGGAGAAACTAAACAATGCAGAGAAAAATAGGGCACATGCCAATGTTGTAAAACTAACAAGGATTATACAAGAAGCATCTACTTAGACTGTAGAGCTAGAGCAAGAAGAGACTGAGCCAAGAAGGATGAGAATTGATGCTCAATCTACATAGCAAGGTGGTGAAGTAAGGGTAAGTTTCCTAACAGGCATGATAGGCCATAGAGTAGAAACTCTAAAATATATATCTCAACAAGCTTAAGCCCTTTATATTTCTTTACAAGATGCTAAACATGTTTACAATGAAGCACTTGCATGGATATCACCCATTTCAATCTATGGGGGCCATATGTACAATTCTTAGAGAGGCTAATCATGTTGATGGAAAACAAGTTAGATCTACCTGATAAGATCATCACAATTAAAGAAGGCCTAGAAACAATAAAATAATTAATAGGCTTCTTTATTGCCAAGTTGCAGATCATACAAGGTAAGATGAAAATCTTGTCACAAGGGATTGAGACCTATATCCCACCAATTTTTGATGCTGACAGTAAACTAAAAGACTGACAATAGTGGTCAGGTTCTTTTAGTACAATACTAACTCAAGTAGGAACATCATTAGTTTTTGAGGATGACAGTAATGTTCCCTTCAGCAATTTAATTGATTCATTATTTAAAGTTGAAATAGACTTAAATTTTTCTTTCAATAGAATCAAAAGCCATTATAGATGCCAGGTGGAACAAAGAAGTAAGAGACTTAGATGAAGTCAGAGGCACTAAATGGCCTGCCAAAAGGGAAATATATGTATGGGAAGCAGTTGGAGAAATCAAGGCTCTGCTAGTAGGAAGCAATTAAAGAACCACAATGAGATGGCAGAAGAGACAGAATGAAGACAAAGGAAAGGAAAGTGACAAGTAGTTAGAATACAAATAGAATTGTGTTGGAGACATCTGCAAAAAGTGCCACCTTCTAGTTATAGAACTATTTCCCTAATTTTGTTCGAAGACAAAGAATACTTGTAATGTAACAATATAAAATATCTTTGTATTTAATTTTTGAATCAGTTTTTGACATTTGTCCTTCCATCTGAAGCTTGTTGCAATCCTTCTATAAAAGGATTTCCAAGATGTGGAATGAAGGTCTAGAGTCTATAGAATTTTAGTGTTTTTGCTATTGCAGTCACTCTAAGTTTTATGTCAAATGTATGATGTATTCAATTTTTCCAATCTAAGAATAAACTGAATCTTGAAAGACAAGTTTTGTCATATCTTGAGTTATATTTTGAGTTTCATGCCGGTAATATATGGTTTTCAAGGAAAATTAATACAAAAGAGGAGTTTTGCATTTATGTGTCTCCGAGTTTTGTCTCCATTTTCATGTATTTATTATTTTGAGATTGAAATGAGTAAAGTTCATTCAATTTAATGCATCTTGGATGATTTTTATATCTTTTCATTGATTTTTTTTAATTCAAGGAGTAAAGTAAATGCTTTCATGAATTGATAGGGTTTCTAGGTATATGGTAGGGATATCATAAGAATACAATTTAGGGTTAACATTTGATAAGTTTAATTGAAAAGTCAATTGTATAGGTCTAGGGTTACTGGTTTGACTCTTTATATCAATGGATAAGGCAATAGTCATCAATTTAGATGCAAGCTGATACAGTCATATGGTTACACAATACATATACAAATCAAAATCAATTTTCTATTTCTATAATAAAGAACTAAAATGTTGGTCATTCCTTTGTTGTAATAGCTTCCTTGGAGTTTATAGTTAGTTTTTGTAACACAGGAGTTGATTACAATATCAAGAATATTATTGACCATTTATCTGCTATAAGGGATAGATCTAATGAGAAGAATAATATTGAATAAATATTGAATAAGAACATCAAAGAAGAAGCCATCTTAATCCCTAGGTGCACCTGCCTTGGCCCTACAGAGCCTAAAGAGTAGAAAGGCCATCTATGCTTTGTTGAAGTTGGTCTAGATATAAGAGAATTTTTGTTGTATGGGAACTAGCTAATCCTTAGACATTACTATTTTCTCTACATCCTGATACAAGGTTTATACAACCTGTGGTTTGTTTAAAACACCAACATGATCAACCCTATCAATCAATTTGAATCATGTGGCATTTACAAAGATTGTTGAATGTCACATTTCCTTAATCCATGCCATGTGTCCTTGGAATGTTATCAATCCTAATCAGTCAATTAATTTGATCATGACTTTTATCTATCCATCATCACCCTAGTCGATTTGCATAATCATTGCATTTCATCAAAGGATATTATCACATTTATTTCATTGAATTGGCCAATCATTTACTAATTTATCCTATAGGATTAGATAACTCATAATCTAATCCTATGTCAGTTCAATCATTTTCATCACACATTACTAATTATTCTTGCTAACCAACTTTCTCAATTAATTGATATTTATTAATTAATTGATTCATCTTCACAAACCATGGGAATTCTCAAATTTCCTAGGTCCTATTTTCCACTTCTAATTTTCATTTCACTAATTTCCATTTGTGTGGATATATGAATTTTGTTCAAATATTCCACCTATTCTTGACACATGGACATGACGTGTCATAGATATTCTCCCTACACTTGGATAAAATATGTCATATTAGATATATTTTTATTCCTTACACATGTCTATAATAAGCCTCCATCATCATAGATTCTTGGCTACAAGTGGCTTTGAGGTGTCATATACATGTCATAGATTCTCCTCCATTTTTAGCCATGTTGACTTTCATGTGTCATAGAATCTTACATTTGGTGTATAGTGTCATGGTTGTCATAGATATTCTAAGGAATATCATGCCAACTTGCACATTTGAAGTGATAAGTGTCATTCCTCTCATTCAATTCTCTCCTCTTGTACTTTGGCTATAAATTGAGCCATCTTGCACCCAATTTTGATCTCTTAG
Source organism: Cupressus sempervirens (assembly GCA_028749045.1). Lineage (NCBI taxonomy): Eukaryota > Viridiplantae > Streptophyta > Pinopsida > Cupressales > Cupressaceae > Cupressus > Cupressus sempervirens. The sequence goes on from CM053793.1 coordinate 798,617,819, forward strand.
AACTCATTAGGCTTGAAAACATGCTTCTAGTATTCTCAATAGCATCCACCCCATCATAGTCATTTTATTTCAATTGTATAGGCACTATAGGTAATTGGAGCTCCATAAAAATGGAGAAGAAAGAAGGACATGGGAGCTACAATTAAAGAGGGGGTTTTGCTTATTTTTTTTCCCTTGTTTTAATTGGTTTTCATGGTATATTAGAAGAGATTAGTGTATTTTGATTGAGTTTTGTGGTTTCTCATAGTATGCTAGGTTCTAAACCATTTTCTAGTCCTACAAGGTGTCAAAAAGATAAGGATGGAAAGAAGAATAAGATAAAGGAAAAAGGAGATCAAGCACACGCATATCTATGATTCAAAGAACAAATTATGAAGAGGGGGATAAAAGGTCTTAAAATGAAAGTGTGTCCATTTTAAAATGGTACATTTATCCCCCATTTTAGTATGAGTATGAATTTCCTCAAACTCACATTAAAGTAGAGCAAGAGAGCAAGAGAAAATCTTATCGTGACTTAGGAGGAAAAGAAATCATCAAACCCCTAATAGACTTGAGTCTTTATCATATCCATAATCATAATAAGAGAGATATGTGCTACAAAAATGGTGTAGTTACTTGCCCAATTAGGTTTGTGTGCCTTATTGTGAACCACACAAGAAAAAGAAAAAGAAAAGGGGGAAAGGTATCTATAAAAGGGGATGACATTGAATAGTCTAAAAATTGTGTGTGGAATGCTAGTCAACCCATCAAAGATGAACCAAATGGTTAGAGTGTGTGTGGCATGCTAGTCACTCCATCAGCGGATTAAACTTCAAGGGAATTTCAAGTCCCAAAAAGAAGAATCAAAGAGTGACCCATGGATAAGGATGTGTGTGTCCTTACGGAATCATAAAAAAATTGGGCTTCCCAAACTATTAATAGTCAAAAGAAGGATCAGGCATCCCAAACTATCAGTAGTTTAGAGAGAGATCCAAAAAGAAAGAGACCAAGATTCTAGGAATGACTCTTGGAAGCTAGAAGGAAAAACCAAGAGAGGGAATAAACATGAAATAACAATGCTGCATATATTTGGGTATACCTTAGAAATCATACCAAGCACTAAAGGCTGAAGTACTCCAAGTTATACATGAATTTGTATTTGTATTCCATGGATAAAGGATGAGTGGAGTGTATGTCCCCACATTAAATCAATTGCAAACACCTTAAGGAGAGCAATTTCTTTAATGGAATAGTACATGTATCTACTGAATAACATTTCCATTATGACATACCACCAAGAAGAGAAACATATCAAGAGAAATGAGCACATAACAAAGAGAAAGAACAAAAAAAGGATATACTAACTTTGGGGCTAGTAAGATCATATGACAATATGTAATATTATATCAAGAATGAAAATGTCATCATTCACCAAATGAGGTGTCATCATTCCCCAAATGAGGTAGAATGATGACACAATGGAGGATAAGACAGAGAAGAGCTATGAATAAGAGTCTTTTTGGGAAAATAAAATGGAGACAAAAAAGAATCGATGCTACCATATCATAAGTGACCAAGAAGACTACACAAAATCACTGGTATGAACAATAGCAACTACATGACATAATATACAACAACATATAGAAGAAATCAGATACAAATAGAAGAATGTGAATGACAGGGTGATTACTTTATCATCTTAAGTAGAGCAAAGAAACAAGGATCATCTAAAGCAATTAAAAGACAAACATAAAAAAAACACTACATGAGGGAAAACACAAAACAAGAGCAAAAGAATAATATGATGAATAGAGTCCACATCAACCATTCTACATCCCCTCCCCCCCATCTTGATTTGAAATGATAGGGCAAGGATGATAACTCTTGAGAGGAACAATATCCATTATAATAGGAATCATAGCAAGTTCTGAGAAAGGACTTTTAGAGTCACTATGCTCATTACTAGGAGTGATTGTAAGATGCATAGAAAAAATGTTAGGAGAATCACTATCCATATCAATTCAATATTCATCACCATTTTTATCTAAAGTATCTTCCATATCTAGAATAACAGAATCTAAAATATGAACAAAATCATCATGTTTATCCATATGAAAAATGTTACCTTGTTTAACTTCTTCCAAAGACTTACACATAGTTTGATCAAAGGAAGGTAAAGGTTGAGAAGAAGATGTAGGATAAGAAGCAAGAGAATGAGTTGTAGCCTTAGCTTTAGCTTGATAGTTCTAGTGAAATTGATGAGCATGCTGATTATGAATAGTATTAGGAGACACACTATATGTATTAGGATAAATTACCATAGATTACAAATAAGGAACATAAACAAACTAGATGTAGATGAAAGAATAGGTTTAGAATTAAAAGGAGTAGTAGGAAAGATAGGTGCAGGTGAACAACCCTTAGGAAGATTCAGCTCCATGATATTAGCTACTTTATGTATTTGATAATGTCTACAGAGAAGATGAGGATGAGTAGGTGGTTTTTCAGGATGAGATGATGAATAAAAATAAATCTTGGCACAATCTCTAGGATGTGATGGTTTATAAAGAGAATGATTAATAGTAATAATATTTCAGTCATGAGGAAGTTCAAGATATTTATGAATAGGAGAAGCTATGGTTTACATGGAAGAAAGACGTGGAATACCAAGCTTAACTTGAAATTGATCAAAAGTAGGAATAACCACAAAGTTAGTAAAAAGAGATTTCCCAGATAAAGTGAGAGTCAACGTAATAGAACCTTAAGGTTGATAGAGAAAACCATTACAAGTTTGAATCCATACAAGATTTGAATCATAAGTATCTCTATGCAATTATTTGTTAAAAATGTGTTCTTTGGTGATAACATTCATAGCAAAGGAAGGATCAACCAAGGTACCATGAGAAGGAATATGAGAAACTTTAATAGTGATATAAAGAGGGCCATTAGGTGCCTTAAATGTGTCATGCTAACTAAAGGTAATAATAGGTGTCTGTTGAGGTTTAGGTGGAGAAGAAATTGATGTTTGAGGAGCTAACTCAACATGATTAATCACATGCTTCACTTCTTGTATCTTCTCATCATAATCAATAAGGTGATCTAAAGAAGAAGGTTGATTAATAACATTCATTGAGTGAGAAGGTAAAGGATTAGTGTAAATTTGTAAATTCTAATTAGGTGGCACAACATATTTATTTGTGTCATTATCTTAAGAATCAATAGATATAGCCTTAGAATCAATAAGGTCTTCAATATAATTCTTGAAACCATAACACTTTTGAATATCATGACCTGGTTGACAGTGATATTGATAGAAAACATTTGAATCAAAAGACTTAGGAAACATTTTTTTATGATCAATAGGATGAATAGGAAGAAGGTTAAGAACATGGGCATGAGAGGACTTAGTAATCACCTCAGAAAAAGGCTTAGATAGTTGAGTATATTAATGATTAGGAAAAAATATAGTCATACCTTAGGATGTAGTAGCCAATTGATCATGAAATGTATGTGTAGACTTGATTTTGATGAAATTCTTAGGTTTAGAGAACTTGTTTGAATTTCTAGTGACATCATTCTTATCACTAGAAATAGGAGTCATCAGAGTAAAGCTCTCAAGTTGACTCACCTATAACTAGTAATAGTGAAGCACTACACATAGATGTGAAAAGGAGGTAGACTCAATAATGAAAATCTAATCCCTAATGTCTTTTTGTCAATTAGAAATAAAGATGCATTGAATATCATGATCAAGTACAACATAAGAAATATGAGCATACAAATGATTAAATCTACCAATAAATTTAGTAACTTTCTCTTTAACATTTTTCTTACAATGCATTAAATCAATTAAAGAAATTCGAGGACCAATATTATTTTGAAGCTGTTGAATGAAAAATTAGAAAGAGTTTGAAAATAATTATTAGAATAAGGAGGTAGAGAGCAATACTATAGCAAGGCTCTATCCCTAAAATTATGTGGGAATAACTTAGCCATAAGCCTATAGTCAAGATAAAAATCACTACACATAGTTTGGAAATTTTTAACATGAATTATAGGATCTCCCTTTCCATTATAAGTCTCAAGATGAGGTACCTCAACATGTTGTGGAATATCAACATGAAGGATATCTAATGAAAGAAGATTAGCAACAACACATGTAAGAATATTATACTTGGATTGAGTTAATTGAGAAAGTTGTTGTTGTAAAGTGGTGATGGTTTAAACCAATGTATTAATGGTAGTATCAAAAGAAACACTAGTAAGCATAGGTATGCTAGATGAATTAGGAAAGTTATAAGAAGTGGAAGGAATATGTAAAGATGTCAGTGGTGGATTAAAAGGAATACGTAAAGGGTTCGAATAAGTATAAGGAATTGCATTATATAAAGGTAATGAAGAAGGAATGGAAGTAGAAGGAACACTCATGAGAAGTGAAAGGCTAGGAAGACCAACACTTAAAGGAGTGGACACTTGAGTAGAAGTAGTCATAAGAGATGAAGCATATGTAGGTATGCTAGAAAGAGTGGTAGAAATCAGGATGGAAGGAAGGAGGAGGATATCCCATCTCTGGAGCACATTCCATCAAAGACTTAGCATGAGTATTAATAAGGTGAGATATACCACACAATATAGAAATATTGTTGTGATCATTATTAACAAGCTTCTTAAGAGGTTCAAAAACAAAAAAACCATTGAGATTTTGATGTTCTTGAGCAAGCCAAGTTTCCAATTTATCATATTCACTAGAAATCTTATCAACTTGCAAAGGAGGAACTCTTAAAGTGTCATTTTCATCATGGAATGAGTGAGAAGAGTTATGTTCAATTAAAGGATTAAGGTCATAAGTAAAGATGTGAGTTCCATCATGAGTCCTAGTAAGAAAAGAGGAATCATGATTAAAGGAGACCATGAGTCTATGGCTTCACCTAATGGGAATGCTATAGATTAGATTTCATGTAATTAAGATCATTAAAGAGGAGATAACAAAAGGAAACCCTAATGACATATAACCATGAAAATGTAATAAAGAACATAAAAGAGATATCTAACCATAAGATAGCTAAATATAAATCTATGAAAGGCAATAAAACACCTCAAAATAAACAATCTAATTCCAAAAAGAAAGGGGCACAAGTTGGATTAACCAAAATGTTTAGGTGAATTCGATGCCAAAGAAGAGAAATTGCCAAAAGAGGAATATATAACTCCAAGAAAGAGGGAAGAAGGTTAGCGGTTTGGTTTTGATGAGGGATTTCCTTGGTCAAAGTTTGGGGGTTGGGGTTTGATTAGGGCTTTCCTTGGTCAAGTCCTAGGTTAAGTAATTAACCATAATTGACAAATATAAATGTAAATGATTGAAAGATAATATAAATATTAGGATTCACCTTGTTTGTATGTATGTAAATGTATTGTAGATCTTTAATTAGGAATGTAAGGTATCTCCCCTCTTTGCAATGAATTTACCATAATACTACCATGATGCCATAAATTGAAGGTGCATCAATGAAGAAGGTGATGAATGCTTCAATGTAGACCTCCTCCCTTCACAATCAATAATAAGTTAGATCTTGAAGAGGAAATACTCACAAAGTATCATGTTGACACAAATGTCTACACACTTGGTTGAGGTATGATGACCCTCAAGAAACATTGTGAAACATGGGAACAACCTCCAAGTGTAGGATTTGCACCTTGAGGTTGAATCTCTAGAGAAGGTCAGATTCCTTACAATTAGGATGCATCTAAACTAAGATTTTAAGGAAAAGGGAGAGAGAATACATGAAATGAAAATGTTGAAAGAGAAAGGGGGTGATGTACCAGATTGAAACAATGGTTACAAATTTTCCTATAACTACACTACACATCAATGAAACAACCAAATACACTAATATTAACTCTTTTCTATATTCAAAGAACTTGTATACAGGTTTGGAATTGATCAAATGTTGAAAGGAAATATATTTTCACTATGCAATAACTATCAATAAATTAAATACAACATAAAAATGTAATAAAATGGAAAAGAAACATTCACTTAAAGGCACAAGAGAATGCACTAGATAGAAGAATGAGAAGGATAGGTAAGAAAATGAGAAATTTCATTAATAGAAGGAAAACAAGATGCATTTATTGAACATATTGCCTCTACAAAATGCAAATAGAGAAGAATCCATAAAATATTTACAAACTTTCCTTTATAGATCAGACATAACTCAAATGAAGCATGGAAGTTCAAACCCCAACCATAGTAGAGTTACGAGTTGCGAAGAGAAATAAAAATGAAAATTAGAAAGAGATTTGATCATGAAATATAGCTTGCCTTGTGAAGTGACAAGAAGATACCAAAATGAGTGCACCTAGCCACTAAAAGATCAAATTTGAAAAATTAGATCCTTACAAGCAATAAAGAGGAATATAAATACATTAGAGTCATAGAAGAAGGCCCAAAAATTTGCCCAACATTAAAGAATTGGCATTGCAGACATGTGTTGGATGCAAGATATCAAATCATGTCACCATCAAAAAAATGCGAGAAGGGATAACCTGCAACATTATCCCACTTGTGTATACCTATAGAGTTGATCCACATGGGAAAGATCAAATCTAGCCCAAATTGTGGTAGACCATCGATGTAGATATTTCTATTTGAAATGAATGGCCTAGATGCTGCAAAAATATCCCAATGAATTGTTAAAACACAATTGTTAATGAAGTGTACAGTCAAAAGTGTCCCACTCTAAACCCTTCTATCCAAATGATTCCATGAGTTTGGAATGCTTGGATGCCAGCTTAGAGCTCCCTATCCATGGAGTGCAAGAAAGTGTATTTCAAGTTCAAGGGCTCTCAACTGAGCCTTAGGAATACTCTTCTTGCTAGTAAATCATGCAATGGGAGGTTCCAAAGACAAGATGCAAGAATGCAAATGTCTCAAGGAGTTCCTCAAGAATGCAATGCAAGTATGGAAACTAAGCTAAGATGAGAATTCAAAATGTAGCTATGCTAAAACATGTATGAGAGTGTTCCAATCCAAATATTAAGCTATGTGAGATAGATTATTGAAAAATAGAAGCTAAACTAACATGCAACATGAATCTAAGCTAAAATGCTATGGTATGAGAGAATGTAGAAAAGAAAGAGAAGTTCTCCACAAAGCTCTAAAGAAACCTGTTAGAAAACTTGCAACATAACAATACTCAAAATATGGATGCTTTGAGGGGGAAAGCTCTCTACCTTTTAAAGTCATAAAGATGGTAGAGATCAAGATGAAGATGGTGGATGATCAACGGTAGAATTTGAAAAGAGGAGTGATCCATGTGCACACACACAAGTCAACCAATAGAATATAAGTTGACTTGTCATATAAGACAAAAGTCACAAAGCCTTTTCTTTTAATTGCAAAATAGAAAAAGGACTTTATGTGTGCACTTTAAGTGGGTTAGAAGAATGGGGTCTTTTATTTAATTAAAAGGGGACATGTTCTTTTAATCAAATAATGTACTTATGATAGCATAGTCAAACTATAGGTTATAATCAAATTGATTGATTATTAGCAATTTGGTCTAGGTAAATGATTTAATTAATTTAGCCAAAATGCTGAGAAGGAAGCTAATAGTCTAGATGACCATTTTAAGGTGATTAAATGAGGAAACCTTTTAACTTGATGGCCAACACATTTTTCAATGCATGGTGAAAGAAACAACAAAAAACTTTTCTATTTCATAGGCCACCAAAAATGACCTTTGTGAAATAGCACAATGGGATAACATGAAAGTTGACAAAAGAATAGACCAAGCCACTTGGCCAAAGAACAATCTAAGCCAATAATCAAGCTACTTGGGAGAAGAACAGACCAAACCACTCGGCCAAAGAACACCACAAAAAATACAAAATGTTAACTGCCAACTAATGTGTTAAACCGCCAAAGAATCTAGCCCATTGAAGATCTCTTAGATCATTTATCAGTGATGGGATAATTGGGGGAAAAAATAGCCAATATTATTGGAGACTCAAAGGGGATTCTTATCTACTAAGCACAAGATTAGTAGCCTTAAGAAATCCATTGGGCATAGAGTCACTAGCAAAGAACAACATATTTTCTCATCTATAGCTTCACAAAAATCTACAACACACGGTCACCCAAGATTAACACAAGGTCATTTTTGGTGGCCAACGAAATAGCGATCCCTATTATGTATAACAGATCCCTCAATACAACCCCTACAATGAGATCATTTTACACAAGGTCACCCCAAGATAGTACATTGATTAGAGGTAGTTATAATTCCATTTCCCATATCTAATTTCCATGTTACACAAGGTCATCGAGGATAACACATTAGGTAGGGGTGTAGACTTTTGTGTCAACAATTTTTGGCATGCCTAGTGGGACTACATTCAAGTTTACTAAGAAGTCTACTGGATTAGTGGTGTTAATTAAAGGACTTCAATTTCTATGTTGAGAGGATAGTGCTTCTCTTAGCATTACAACCTTCAAGAGGCTCACATTCAAGCACTTGGCAACTCCATATCCACATTTTAGTTTTCAGAGTAGATTTATTGTAATTCATTCCCAAAGTTCAAACAAGGGCATCTTCTAGAGGTAATTATTAGTTTACCCAACTTTCACCTTCAAATCCTAGAATAAAAAGAAATAAGCTTTCTCTATCACTACTTAGGAGTCTAGAACTAGCAAATACACCTTCTAGATCTCTTTCTACTCCTCTAGTTTATAGATTACAACCTAGGGCACCATCTTTTCATTTGAATAGATCATTGTTTTGTATGGAACTGACTAGAATGACCTTGTGCAAAATGACCTTTCAAGCATTCAAGCAAGGAGATTCTTGATAGATTGGAATACTTGAACTCGAATATAAAAGGCATAAATCTTCACTTGAGAGTAAGAGCTTAAATTTATTGAGTGCATAAATGAATGAGATGATATTAATATGAAAATAAAGCCTTGGAATCTCCTTATATATGTGTTTTTAGGTAGGAAAATAATATAGGCCAACTAGATAACGGTAAAAAACTAATTAAACCCTTGAGGCCTTTCGGGCCCCGAGCTCTAGAACTATGAGGGACTAGGATAACCTAGGTTGACCTGGTCTAGTAATAGGTTGACCTAGGAGGACTAGGTCAATGTGGGCTGACCTAGTCTAGAAAAGGTCAACCTAAGTTGACCTAGTTTAGACTAGATCAACCTAAGTTGACCTAGTTTAGACTAGATCAACCTAAGTTGACCTAGTCCTAGAGATCAAGTCCTAGGTATCACAGAAAGAAGGGATAGGTGCTAGAAAGATAAGGGTGGAAAGAGGAAGAAGATAGAGGAAAAAAGAGATCAAGCTATAGGAATTACAAGTAGGAAAGACAAACTTCTGGTGGGGGTGAATAAGGAGTTTAAATTTGGACCCATAAAACTTTCATCATTCATACATTACATGCATTAACATACTGAAATAACATGTAAAGTAAATGCATCTAAAACATATAAGTAATCAAACACACACACTTGAAACCATATATGATTACCCAGAAACCCTCCAAAGAGAAGGTAAAACTGGGGTGGGTATGACACCCACAAATCTTCACTATTGAAGCAATAAAGTGTAGCCAAGTAAGGTTACAATGGTTTGACCATAAAATATGATCTGCCTTATGAAAGGCCCACCTTGTTAAAGGCTTACAAAGATTGTTAAGTCCCACCTTGTTAGAGGGTTTCAACACCCTATTAGAAGTGTTCCTAGTTAAAGGACTTCAGATCATTCACTTGGAATGCCACCCTGTTAAAGGATTTGGTAAAGCCTGTTAGGACTGCTCCACCTAGGAGATTTAACTAAAATCACCTATCAAAATGTCTCAGCATACATCTTGTGGTTGGCACTTGCTTGCCTGGTAATAGATCACCTCTATCCAATCTTTGATTAATCCTTCATGATCTAGTGCAATAATGCTACATCAGCTATCCTCTATTATTCACCTAACTAGTTCTGCAATTCACTTTCACTACTAAGCCACCTTGAATGCTCTACAAACTATCTTGTTCACTCCTTCAATTTGATCATTCACCCCTTCAAACTGATCTCTATTCTCTTCTCTCTCATGAAAATTTAGGGCTTTGTCCTCCTTAAGAAGACTGAGGTGGCTTAGGGCTAGGTATGAATCTATGGCTGAGATTCATCCATTTTGCCACTTAAACCTTCCCATTTTTTGATTGGCTGCATGTAATTGCATAGGAAATCTATATATAGATTCATCATTATCTCTAAAGAATTGAAATCTATCCTTATGTCAGCTAAAAATTAACTTACATAGTTTTTTGTGCCATAACAAAAAAATATGTCCAATCCATGTTACTTGGCATATGTAGTTACTGATGCTTGGCATACACTATAATTCTGCTTCTGATTTGACACCTAAACTGCTCGGCATCTACTATTCACTTGACACTTGAACTACTTAGCATGGTCTATCTACTTAGCACTTGAGTGACTTGGCACATGAGTGACTTGTCACTCATTGCAACTCATCACTCATTGCAACTCGATATGGTCTTATATTTACACATTATAATCAACATGCATTACTAGTTTGGTATAACCTAAGTAAATGACTTAAGTGCATTGACACTCAATTGTCAAAACCAATCTGAGATCAACAATCTCCCCCTTTGACATGAGTGTCAAAAACACTTGAATATGCCTAATCAATCTGATCTTCATGAGCATAACACATCCATGAATCAACTTATATACAGAACTTCAAAATTTCCAAAATTTTGCAATAGCCTATGTACCTCAAAATTTATAACTCCCCCTGAGTTAATATGTCTGTTCTGTATCCAAAATCTGTTCTCCATTCTTGGTAGATTTGTCTCTACTAACTGATACTCTTTGACTTGGATGCAATTATACTCTTTATGCTCTACATTAGCTGATATCTACTTTGCTATGTTTCTATCTTTGCATTGTACTTCTCAAAAATGTATATCACTAGGGTCAAATATTGATAACTCTTGATTGCTCCCCCTTTGTTCAAGCTTTCCCTTATTTTAATATTCATCTCTCCCCCTTTCAAATTTCCCTATATTCATCTCTCCCCCTTTCATCCTTTCATTTTCTTACTTACCCCCCTTAACTCCTTGCATATTTACTCCTTTTTAATCTATCTCCCCTTGCTTATTTATCTCCCCCTTTTTGACACTTATGTCAAAGGGGCTATATACTTATAGTGTATTTTTCCAAAAAGGATTTATGGACTTCCATGATTATTTTTAGAGCTGCATCCCAATTGTTACATGCAACATTCAATAATTTAACTTGGATAGCGAGTTCAATTGCAAGGTGTACTAGGCCATCTAATGTAGAAAGATTGGGATCTTTCTTCAACAACGTTTCTACATATATTTCCATGTGTGGGGTGAGAGAGGCCTGAATTTGTGTTAATTTGGCTTGTATATTAGCCTCTTCTATTGTTAACATAGCTAGTTGACTCTGTGATTGAAGCAATGTATGGAAATGCTTCTCACTTTGAGCTGGGTTCTTAGGTAGCTGTGTACCTAAGAATTCTATGTCTGGTGTCTTGGGTGAAGAGTGTGGGATCACACAGTTTGGTGTACAATGAGAAGATATTCTCAAGTACCTTCTTCACATCCTCAACCTTGGTTGCCAACACGACTTGTGTAAGTACAATATCACCAGATATCTTTTCATTTATGTTCCCTTGAAATTTTCTTTCAGACCATTCTAGAAGTTTGGCATTTGTATCCAAGTCTTCATTATTAACTTTCTCCACAATATCTAACAATTATTCCAATAGTGGCTTGGTTTCTTCAAGATTAGGCAAGCTGAATGCATCTAAAAAGATGTCTTTGATTTCTTGCAGTGCTTGCTTTTGCCTATACTCCTTTCTAAGCATTTCTTGATGTTTCTTCTTCTCTAATGCTTGTTGTAAAATGCTTATTTAATCAATTGTCATTGTGTCATATTCAAATTTTGGAATCACTATCTCTTCATCTAAAGTAATATCACCATAATGGATTACCTTTTCAACTTTACAAGAGCTTGATCCTAACACTAAGATTTGCAGGGGAATTGCTTCCATGCTTGGTTTTTGAAGAAGTTTTGTAGGTGAAGAGCCTGATGTTGGTAAAGTTATCAATGCTTGGATGGCCTCTTGCTCCTTCACCTTAGGTGTTTCTTCACCTTCTTCTGACTTATCCTAATCTATGACAATAACATGACCTACACCTTGTGTTTGTGCTTTTGGTATAGATGTATCTATCTATCCTATTTGCTTTGTTGCTATCTCTTTTTCTTCTTCTTTGGTAGTCTGCCTTTGCTCAACTATTTCCTCTTTAGAATTTGTGTTAACCTTGATTGATGTGTCTACAGTTGTTTGAATCAATGGTTGATCACCAATAACTGAAGGGATGACAAAAGGTGGTTCTTGTATACTCACCTTATCCCTTGTAACCTCTGTTACTGCCTTTTGAAGTTCTTCTACACTAATCAAAATTGGATTTGTGTATAGTTGTGCTTGTAGTGTAGATTGATCTATACTCTTCTTCAAATCTTCTACAGTCAATGGGTTGATGTTCTGAGCTAATGCATTAGAGACATCCTTGACAATTATAGTCTTTGTGGGTACACTTGTATCATGAGGAGGACTAGCACTCAATATTTGTGTGTCTTGAACACTGTGTCCCTCATGCTGCTGTTTAGCTATTGCCATATCAGTGTCCATCTTTTTAGTCTCCTCCTCTGTATTTGTCTCTTACTTGCTATCTTCTTTGTCATCTTCTTCTTTATCATCATTTTTACCCTTAAAGGGGTCCTTCTCTCCTTGCTTCATAGGTGTTAACCCATAGATTAATTTTCACATTTGAGTGGATTTCTTAACAACATCTTTAATGTTCTTTTGGAGAATGCTAAAGGCTCTATACTTTGGTGTGAACCTTCCTCCATATTTATTATTTTCCTTAGCAATTTCCCCTTTTTTTAGTTTTGGCATAACTTGAGATAGAGTAGCTTCCCATATTTGCTTCTCCAAATTTAAACAATAGTGCCATTTTTGCTCAACTAAATCATACAATGGCTTGGGTACCGAGTTTGAAAATTCTAATGGCATATTCTTAAATTTGGACATTATGTATAGGGCTTCTTCCACTATATTTTTCTCCTCTATTTCAAAATTATCAAAATTTACATTCTTAAGGCCAAATAAATGTACATTATTTTTGATATTTTCACACATATTTTCAAGATCAAAAAGTGGTGTATGAATTACCACTTTGAATTGGCTTGTATCTTCTGATTTAGTTCTTTCCTCATTTGAGTCAAGTTAAGCAATATATTTCCTTCTTTGTTTCTTCTATTCTTTGCCTCCTTGTTCTTCCTACTTTGTTTTCTCCTTGGCCTTTTGTGTGGTGGCTTGAGTGCTTGCTCTAGTGGCTGGTGTTATTGGCTTTGCTGGGCTAGATTTTGCAAACTTCTTTGCTTTGGCCATAGGTTATGTCTTGGCCTTTCTTTTCTTTGGCTTGACATGTATTGGTGCTTCCTCAGCTTCTTCTTCCTTGGCACCCTCTTCTTCTTCTTTTTCCTCACCCATGCATTGGGTCAATGCAAGAGGTTCTTTTGTTTGTTCTTGTTCTTCTCTTCATCCTCTTCATCTCCTTCCTCTTCTTCTTCATCAACAACTTCACCAAATTTGGCCTTAAGTTTCTTCACCAATTTATCCTTCTTCTTCAGTGTAGAGTTTGTCTTTAATTCCATTTCCATCTTGGACTTCATTACATCATAATTTACAAAGATTTTGGATATTTTATCAACTTCCTTAGTAATAAGTGCAGTAATGGCTACTGAGGCTTCATCAACACTGATTTCATATCCTAAGGATCTTAGCCATCTTACCTTAGGTGTGGCAGCCTATACATATGTATAATCAATATCTACAAGAAAACATATATCATTGTAATATTTTTCAACTAGAGAAACATGTATTCTCATCCTTTGCTTCATATACTTCTTAAAGTCTTCAAAATAGCTTTTCATGATAGTCTCAAAATTCTCACCCATTTGCTCAATGTACTTATTTATCTGAGTATCAACTATCCTATTTGTCTTACATCCCATTTTTCCAAAAGATGGGAATGTATTATGTACATATAAGAATATAAAAATTAGGATTGAGTCAAATTTTCACTGTGCACTCTTAGTTTTCCTTAGTGCTCCAAGGTTTTCCATTATTTGTTGCAGTTGAAGCTTAGCTAGATCATATGTATGATCTTTCTTCACAATTTTGTATCCCACATCCACTGTAATTTAGGGTACACTATTTAGTCTGCTTGATTGATAAAATTTATGAGAAATATCCCTTACTGTAAATTTTTTCAATGGATCTATTATAGTGTCAATTGTCATTCCACGTTTGTTCCACTTTGCTACTGTATTCTTCTCTATTACCTCTTTTGAATCACTCCGTAGAGTCTTTGGCTGATCTAGGGTTGGGAACCAGTCACCCTATGGATTATTCTCTTTGAAATATTTATTCTTCCTCCTTCCAACCATAGGTATCCATCATGAATTTGGCTCAATACTATTCTTATCCAGTTAGTTTTAAATATAGTGGTAAATTCTAGGGCCTGTATCAAACCCTTCCTTTCAACAATTTTGAAATCTTATTTTTAAGATGTTATTTTCACACAATTTTTCACAGGCTTCTCTTATCTCCATATCACATATTCCACCTATCTTGTAGTTATAACATTTTCAAACATCTTGGACCATAATGACTTTTGGGGGAATCATGGACAATGTGCTTGAAGGATCTTGTTTATAAGAAACATTTGGAATTGCTTTAACATTTGGTTGTTTTACCTCATTACTGATTAACTGTACATTCAAGACCTCTTTTCCTTCTAGATTTCTTAAGCTTGATGCCATTATGACAAACTAGAGTTTTACGAATGTAAACTGCATAGCTTGACTCATGAATAAATACCTTTAAAATTTGAAGAACAAGTGTGAGATCATTGCTAAGATCTTTGTAGTCACTTCAAACAAATATCTAAATCTCCTTCTACTCTTTTAGTCTTTGCTCAAATTTGAAATAACAAGAAATGAGTGAAAAATGATCATATACTCTTCAAAAACCCTTGCAATTAATGCTTAGTGCTTCTACAATTGTAAACTTGGCATCAACACGATTTCATAATCATTCAACATCCATTGGTATTACCATCACTCAACAGCTACTATAGACTCAACATCAACTAGATAATCTGGTAGCTTGACACTAACTAGTATTCCATTCAAAAACCATTGAAAAATTTTCATGCTTGGCAACAACATGAAAACTTAAAAATTTTAATCTTAAATTTTCAAAAACATCTTGCATCTTCATTCATGCTAATGTAGCCCTTTTAGTACTACTTTTGGAACTGATGTATGATACAATACTTTGAATATGAGTTCCACATACCTCTTATTTGCTTAGTTTGATGAGGTGTGACCACTTGACCCATTGGGTGAAGTGATCCCTTCTCCATTTGATGTACTGAAACCATCTTTCTTCTTCCATGTCTTATTCATCTCATTCTTGATGTGTTCTACATCTGCCTTGCCTTTTCCTTTATCAAATTCACAACTTGGTGCTTTTGACCTAGTTGGATAATGCTTGCTAATATGACTAGTCTTGAAATAGATAAAGCATGTTGTTTTACTCAACCACCTTTTGTAGTTACCACTAAAATGAGTCCTAATACAATTCTTAGGTATGTGTCCATACTCTTGACAATAGTGACAACTATATCTTGTATTATAATCCAAATCATAAGAGTTTCCATAGCTTCTTACCTTTTCTAGCTTGTTTGATGACCATGTGGTCTTGGATCTACATTCGAAGGCTCTATGTCCATACTTCTGATAGTTGTAGCAATATCCTTCAAATTTGGGTGCATGCATGGTTCTGGTTCTGCATTCATGTGCTTGATGACCTTGTTTATTACACTTATGATAATGAGTCATGTCCTTAGGCTTAATATTCTGGTTTGTATTCTTTCTCTTACACACATTAGTAGTATGTCCTTTCTTACCACAATTATGACAAGTACATTTGGAATTTTTACCTCTGATGTTCCTTTCTTCAGCAGCTTTGGATGATTCTACTTCTTCAGTGCTTGTATAGCCCAAACCTAATGTATCTCTATTGGATCTAGGGGATCTTAGTAATTGCTCAAGTATTTGATGGCTTCATGTGGCTTGTTGAAAATTTTAGCAAATTCCTTTTCTCTTTTTAGATCATTTTGTAGTTGTTCATTCTACAACTTCAATGTAGTTATCTCAATGTCCTTGACATTCAACTCATGGTGAGCATTCATCATTTGGGTCAAGGTATCTAATTGCATGTTTGAGATCCTAGATAGGTCTATTGACTTCTCTTCCAATTTGTTTGCCAAAATTATTTTTTCTTCTTAAATCATGGCTTTGTCTTCCATGGCTTCCTTCTTTTGTTTAGTCACCTCACATATCAATATAGCTTCTGATTCTTGCTTCAACTTAAGATTTTTGATCTCTTTGTCTTGGATTCTATTCTTCTCCATTAGATTTGCAAATCCTGCATCAAATTCACTATAGTTACCATCTACAAACAACTTTTTGATGTCAATCTCTTTGTATTGTGTGTCATTTTCTGCTATGGAAATTCCTTTCCTTCTATTCAAGGCATCTCTGGCTTCATTTAGTTGGTGTAGTATAATATGTATCTCAATCTCTTGGTTCTCAATGGTATTTCTCAATTTGTAGACTTCCATTTCAAGATCTTTCCTCTAAGCTGCAAAGCTTCACCTTTTGAGAACTTGGCTCTAATACCAATTGTTGGAATTAAAAGTGGGAAAGGCACATTTCTGGGGGGGTGGGGGGTGGTGAATCAGGAGTTTAAACTTGGACCCATAAAACTTTCACCATCCATACATTACATGCATTAACATACTGAAATAACATGTAAAGTAAATGCATCTAAAATATATAAGTAATCAAACACACACACTTGACACTAGATATGATTACCCAGAAACCCTCCAAAGAGAAGGTAAAACTGGGGTGGGGATGACACCCACAAATCTTCACTACTGTAGCAATAAAGTGTAGCCAATTAAGGTTACAATGGTTTGATTATAAAACATGATCTACCTTATGAAAGGTTTGCCTTGTTAAAGGCTTACAAAGATTGTTAAGTCCCACCTTTTTAGAGGATTTCAACACCCTGTTAGAAGTGTGCCTTGTTAAAGGACTTTAGATCATTCACTTTGAATTCCACCCTATTGAAGGATGCCTATTAGAACTACTCTGCCTAGGAGATTTAACTGAAATCACCTATCAAAATGTCTCAACATAGATCTTGCGGTTGGCACTCGCTTGCCTAATAATAGATCACCTCTATCAAATTTCTAATTAATCCTTCATGATCTAGTGTAACAATGCTGCATCCTCTATCCTCTATTCTTCATGTAACTAGTTCTACAATTCACTTTCACTGCTAAGTCACCTTGAATGCTCTACAAACTATCTTGTTTGCTCCTTCAATTTGATCATTCACCATTTCACACTACTCTCCATTCTCTTCTCTCTCATGAAAATTTAGGGCTTCATCCTCCTTAAGAAGACTAAGGTGGCTTAGGGTTAGGTATGAATCTATGGCTAAGATTCATCCATTTTTTCATTTAAACCTTCCCATTTCCTAATTGGCTACATGTAATTTGCATGTAGATTTGTCATTATCTCTAAAGAATCAAAATCTATCCTTATGTCGGATGAAAAATGGCTTACATAGTTGTTTGTGTCATAACAAAAAAAATGTCCAATTTGTGTTACTTGACATATGTAGTTACTAATGCTTGAGATACACTATAATTCTACTTTTGACTCGACACCTTAAGTGCTCGACATCTATTGTTCACTTGGCACTTAAACTGCTCGGCATGGTCTATCTACTTAGCACTTGAGTGAGTCAGCACATGAGTGACTCAACACTCATTGCAACTCAGCATAGAAATATCCATGGTCCAAAGAGGTAATTATGAAGAGGGAGCTAAAAGTTCTTAAAAGGAAAGTGCATCCATTTAAGATGGTACATTTATCCCCCACTTAAGTGGGAATATGGGTTTCCTCAAGCTCACAGTAAAGTAGAGCAAGAGAAAATCTTATCATGACTTAGGAGGAAAATAAATCATCAAACCCCTAAGAGACTTGAGTCTTTATCACATCTAGAATCATAATAATATAGATAAGTGCTACAAAAAGGGTATAATTACTTGCCTAGTAAGGTTTGTGTACCTTATTGTAAACTACACAAGAGAAAGAAAAAGATAAGGGTGGAAAGAAGAAGAAGATAGAGGAAAAAGGAGATTGAGCATAGGCATATCCATGGTCCAAAGAGGGAATTATGAAGAGGGAGAAAAAGGGTCTTAAAAGGAAAGTGCATCCATTTTAAGATGGTAGAAGTACTTTTTATTGGGCTCCCACATATCTCTTGCATTGATGCTATTTTTGATGGATGATTTCTTAACAAGCATCATTGAGATCCCTTTACTACAAGAAGATCCACACATGCTAAGTCACCCTTTTATTTGGTCTACAATGATCTTATGTCCTTTCCCACTCCTTTTTTAGGGGCCAAACATGTGCTCACCTTTATTGATGACTTTTGCAGACATCAATGGGTGTACTTTCTTAATTTTTATTTTGATGTCTTTGATTCCTTTCAAATATTTAAGATATTTGTGGATAAGTAGTTTGGATTTTCTCTTAGATGGATACACATAGATAATGAGAGGAGTATGTGAATTGGTGTTGTGATGTGGAGCCTAATAAGATTTGGAGGTTTATTCGGCATGGTTTTCTCCCCATATTATTTGTATGGGGGTTTGGGTGCAGCACCCCCAAGATGGAGTCAAGGGGTAGCACCCTTGCGAGGTCTTGGGGTAGCACCCCAGGTGCGCTCCCATTTACAAAAGGCATTGGCTACTATTTTTCTATTATTTTAGCCCTAATTTTGTAAGTGAAAAAAAGCTTGTATAAAAAGGCTTAGGGTTAGGGATTTGCATTATGTGTGATGCAAAAATTGGTTCTTGTGGTAGTATTGAGTTGTAAGGGATTATAGATTATAATCAAGTTGTAATCACTGGATAATAATAATGTTGGACATAGCCTAGGGATTGGGTGAACCATGTTAAATCTTGGTGTCTTGTTTTCTCTTCTGTACAATCTATTATTTTTTGGTATTGGTTATATTTGCATGTAACTATTATTTCTTTTCAAGGTTAATCCTTACAAGTGGTATCAGAGCCAAATAGTCATCATTTCTTTTAGCTAGACCGTCATCATTTTTTTTAGCAATCCTTTGCAAGAAGGTCTCACAGTTGAGTGGGAGTGATGGTAGATGAGGGTAAGTTGAGGGTTGCCAAGTTTAATGGGTAGAAATTTCAGTTATGGAAGATACAAATGGAGGACTATCTCTATCAGAAGGAATTATGGAAGCCATTGGAAGGAAAAACTAAAAACCAGGGAACTATGACAAATAAGAAATGGGAGATTTTAGATAGAAAGGCACTTGGAAGCATTTGGTTATGCCTAGCACCATCAGTGACATTGAACTTTAAAAAAGAGAAGATGATGGAAGAGTTGATGGAAACCCTAGCAAAATTATATGAAAAGCCCTTTGCTTCAAATAAGGTATTTCTCATGAGGAATTTATTTAATATGAAAATGTTAGAAGGTGGATCTATTGCAGATCATTTAAATGAGTTTAATACTATTACTAGTCAGTTATCTTCTATGGGTATTAATTTTGATGAAGAAATTAGGGCTCTCTTGATTTTTTGTTTTTGCCTGAAAGCTAGAATGGCTTGGTAATGGATGAGTAATTTGGTTTTTGGATCTAATACCCTAAAATATGATGATGTGATTGGTGTTATTTTGAGTGAGGAAACTCATAGGAAAGCCTTAGGTGGATCTACATCAAGAAGTGCTTTGAATGCACAAAGAAGAAGCAGAATGGCTGAGAGAGGAAATAATTCTAAAAATAATGAGAAATCAAGATGAAAGTCAAAGGGGAAGAGGTCTCAATCTAGAGGACCATGAGATTTCTGGTACTGTAGTAAAATAGGGCATAAGAAGAAAGATTGTTGGACTCAAAAGAACAATGAAGGAGATAAACTAGAAGTGAACAAGGAGGAAAATATGGCAAGTAACAAATTTGAAGAGGATGCTTTGCTTTTGTCTTTAGAAAGTGTTGATGATTCATGGGTTTTAGATTTTGGTGCTTCATTTCATGCTACCCCTCATAGAGGTTATTTCCTTGATTATGTCCAAGGGGATTTTGGGCTTGTTTATTTGGGGGATAATGAACCCTGTCAAATTGTTGGAAAGGGAAAAGTTAAGATTAAGTTGTAGAATGAGAAAGATCTATTATTCTAGTGCTAATTTTGTAAAAATATTGTATAAAAAGGCTTAGGGTTAGGGATTTTCATTATGTCTGATGCGAAAATTGATTCTTGTAGTGGTATTGAGCTGTAAGGGATTACAGATTGTAATTGGGTTGTAATCACTAGATAATAATAATATTGGACTTTTTGTTGGTCGATGTAGCCCAGGGATTGGGTAAACCATGTTAAATCTTGGTGTCTTGTGTTCTCTTCTATGCAATCTATTATTTTCTAGTACTGGTTATATCTGCATGCAACTATTATTTCTATCTGAGGTTAATCCTAACAATTGAGATTTTAGTGATTTCTGTACTGAGCATATTTTACTTCATCAATTTTTAGTACCTTATAACCCTTAACAAAACAATGTTTCTGAGAGAAAGAACAAAACTCTATGGGAGATGGCCAATTGTATGATTTAGTCTTGAGCTATGAAGTCTTCCTTTTGGGCTGAAGCAATCAATTGTGCCAACTATATTCAAAATTAGATGCCTCATAAGGCATTGTGAAATATGAATCTTGAAGAGGGTTGGTCTCATGTAAAGCATAATGTTTCTACATTCTAAGTTTTTGGTAATGTTGTGGTTCTACAAGAGACCCCCTTTTTGAATTCAGAAATGGGGACCCCCTTTTTTGGCTCACAAAAGCTCATTCATCAAAATAGGGTAGCTTCTAAGGTGTCTTAGGGAGTGGAAATTTTATAGTTTAGGTTTAGGAGTCTAGTTAGTTAGCATCATTTTTAACCCCTACCACTAGGATATTGATATTTATCTTTTTTGTAGGTCATCATGGCATCCTCATCATCTAGAGCATAAAAAATTACCATGTTATTGCATGTGCATTTTAAAAATAGGAACCTTGGGGTTTTCGATAGAAGAAGCAGAAGGAGTTCAAGTCTATGAAAATGTTGGGATACAAAGAGGGTATAAATAATCAAAAAGAGTAAAATAAGCACACAAGAGTGGTCTTAGACCTCATTTGAGCAAAACCCAAAAGCTATTTTCAAAACTGAGAACTTTGATTTTTGGGTGAATTGAGCACCTTGCACTTTTTGAAAGTGCATCATTTTTTGAAGGTGCACTTTCTCAAGGTGCACTTTTTGAAGGTGTTCTTTCTCATGGTATGCTTTCTCGAGGTGCACATTTTCAAGGTCTGCTTTTTGAAGATGCACTTTTCATAAGGTACACAAGTGAGCAAATGCACAAGGTGTGCATTGAAATTTTGGATATACATAAGTTGGAGGACTTAGAAGGTGTGCATGTGCGAAGGTGCACAATTATAAAGTACTAAAGATTTCCAATGTCCAAAATATGCTTAGGTGTGCAAGTTTTACAATTTTACAAGTTTTGAAGAGAAAATTATATAAGTGTGCAAGGTGCACAAATGAGCCTAAATCATTAAAAAGATCAAAATAAGTACACTAGAGTACGCCTAGACCTAGTTTGAGAAAAACCCAGAAACCATTTTAAAAACTAAGAACTTTGATTTTTGGGTGAATTGAGCACCTTGCACTTTTTGAAGGTGTGCTTTCTCAAGGTGTGCTATTTGAAGGTGCACTTTGTCAAAGGTGAATTTTTCACAAGGTGCACTTTTCTCAAATGTGCACTTTTCACAAGGTACACTTTTTAGAAAATGCAAAGGTGTGCAAGGTGTACAAGTAAGTAGGTGCATAAGGTGTGCATTGCAGTTTTGAATATGCATAAGTTGGAGGACTCCATAAGGTGTGCATGTGCGAAGGTGCACAATTCTAAATTATTGAAGATGTCCATGTTAGCATAAATGCTGATGGTATTCCTTTGGGGGAGTATCCTAAGCATTAGAGAGTATTGGCATGTTGCATTCATGACTATGTCATTGATGCCAACACAGTAGTAAGTCTATGAAGATTGGTAGAGTAGTAGATAGAGATCATACCTATGTAGATAGAGATTTGATGTACAAGTGAAGCATGTTTAAGGACATGTTGTACTTGGTGTCTTGATGATGAGGTTAAATGCCTAGAGTCTAAGCCGATGATGTATAGAAGTTATAAGTGATTTACAGAAAGCAGTACAGAGATAGAGTGCATGGAAAGTAGTTTCTAATGATCCTATTATATCTTCTAGTAGATATATAATTTGGTGATGTATGGTTAGTCAGTGATAGAGGATAGTTTGATGGTGATGCCAGAGAGTGCACAAGCCCTAGTATCACACGTGTGAAGTTTTTAGACACTGTGAGTTGATAGTGCTATTGTAATTGTGAATTAATTAATTATCTTATTATAATTAATTGGGAAAGCCTTAAGGTCGACTCAAAGAATCATTTTGAAGATACAATATAAAGGAAAGATGTTTTTCTTGTTTGTATATGCAATTGAAATATATGCTCTATGCGAAGTGTAAAAAGGAGTAGAGTTTTTGGTGAATGCAACTAAGCAATCCAAGGGATTACTAGATGTGAGATTTATGATTTGGTTACAAGATCAAAAGGAGCAAAGGTCCGATTGATAGGATAGAGAAAGAGGAAGGAAGTGTAATTAAATTCTATTATTCTACAAGGAATAATATATAAATCATTTGGATGATGGGTTCATTGGTCTTTCCCATGAAGCTATTTGGATAGTGGGTCCATTTTCCTTCCACAACTCCTAACAGGGTTGGCATGACTCCTAATAGGGTTGGAATCTCCTAATAGGGGCTGATATGTATTGAATGTTGTTATAGACTAATAACAAGGTCCATCCTCTAATAAGGAATATTTATATTAGTACATCATCTTGTGGGTATCATCCCCATTAGGGTTTTCCCTTTGATCAAGGGTTTCCCTAGTTAACATATCTGGTGTTATTGTGCATGAGTATCTTGTTGTGGTTTCTGATTACATTTCTCACATGGTTAAGTTTGATTAAGGTTGATAATTGTGATAATAGTTGGATAATTGATTCACCCCCCCTCTTAGTTATATTGGTGGAATATATATTCTAATAATTGGTATCAGAGCTTCAAGTCCTTGAAGAGAAATCTTAACAACTTTGGGAGATCAGTGGTGAGTTATTTTAGAAAGGATAATCCTAAGTTAGATGGAGGAAATTTTGACACTTAGAAGATGGAACTTCTTGGTGAGACATTAGAAATGTGTAAAGAACTGAGCATTGAGCTTCTAGATCCAGAATCCTTTTGTTGCATAAAAAAGATTAGAAGCATAAGTAAAGATAGATCCATATGTGAAGAAGACATGAAGATAAAGGAAGGAATTGATCTACTTATGAAAAGGGAGCATAAAGGTATGAAAATTTTCATTTTTTGGACATGTAAAGAGTTTGGTCATTTTTCATCCAGATGTCCTATGAGAGCAAGAAAATATAGAAAGAGTTCACTTTTTGATGAAGATAATGAGCCCAAATTAGTTAAGGAAGAGGAAGTAAAAGAAGAGTTAGCTCTAGTAACTATTATTGATGATTATAATTTAGAGCCTAATAGATAGAATGTAGAATTTTTCTTTGAGACTAACAATGATTTGCAAAATGATGTGCAAATTATTGAGCAAATAGGAGAAAGACATGAACCAAGAGAAGAAATAGGAGTTGAGTTAGCAACTCCTACCTCTAATAGGAATTTGACAAAGAATCATCCTCCTGAGCATATAATTGGAAGTAAAGACAAATGAATGATGGCATGAAACAAAGTTAATGAAGAGATATGTTTGATTTCTCAAGTTGAACCTAAGAGTCCAGATGAAGCCTATAAAGATGATCATTGGATTCAAGCAATGAAGGAAGAATTAGATCAAATTGTGAAGAATGAAACATGGGAATTGGTTCCAAGACCTAAAGACAAGAATGTTATTGGAACTAAATGGGTATTCGGAAACAAGATAAATGAGAAAGGAAAAGTTGTAACAAACAAGGCTAGACTTGTGTGCAAAGGATATTCATAGCAAGAAGGAATAGACTATGAAGATACATATGCCCTTGTAGCTACAATGGAATCCGTAAGAATATTCTTTGCATATGTAGTGAACAAGAAATTCAAAGTGTCTCAGATGGATGTAAAATCAACCTTCCTCAATGGAGAACTTGAAGAAGAGGTACACATTGAGCAACCTAAAGGTTTCCCTCTAATCAAAGAAAAAGACATGGTATGTAGACTGAAGAAATCTCTATATGGTCTAAAGAAAGCACCTAGAACTTGGTATGCAAGGTTGGACAACTATTTAGCAAAACTTGGATTTGCTAAAGGTATGATAGATAGTAACTTGTATTTGAAAGAAATAGAGAATTGTTGATAATAGTAATATTTGTTGATGGCATAATATTTGGAGGTAATGATGAAGAAAGTGATAAGTTGGCTGAAGACATGAAGAATGAGTTTGATATGAGCATAATAGGAGAAATAAAGTTTTTCCTATGTTTCCAAATTGTGCAAAACAATGATGGCATTTGTATTTCACAAGCTAAGTCTTTGAAGAGATTTGGCTTGGAAATTTGTAATTCTATTGGTAAACCAATGATAACTGGTCACAAGTTATCTATCAAAGATGAGACACCTATAGGTGAGGAAAAGAAGTATAGATCCATGATTGGAGGTTTCCAATATTTGACTCATACTAAACTAGATATAGTAAAAGCATTTTAGATTGTAGCTAGATTTCAAGCCGATCCTAAAGAGTATCACTATGTAGTAGTAAAAAGGATATTTAGATATTTGAAGGGGACATCTAATTATGGAATATGGTATGATAGATTAATTTATTTCACTCTATGTACATATACTGATATGGATTGGGTAGGAAGTATTGATGACAATAAGAACATTAGTGGTGGAGCATTCTTTCTTGGAGGAAGATTGGTTTCTTGGCTAAGCAAGAAACAAGATTTATCTCATAGGGTGCAGTTGAGGCAAAATATGTAGCTAAAAAGGAGATTATATATGTCTAAGAATCCTATATTATATTCTAAGACTAAGCATATATCTATTAAGTATCATGTTTTGAGAGAGAAACTGGTTGAAAAGGAGATTAGATTAGAATATGTAAGTACTAAAGATCATATTGTAGACATGTTTACAGAGGCTTTACCTAAAGATACATTTGAGTACTTGAGAGGTATGCTTGGGGTTAAGCCCCTATCTACTTTAGGGTAGATCATGTAGAGATTGCATCAGTCAAGTGGTACAAAGCACTATTGTTTGACTGGACTGAATGCTGATCCATCCTATATGGGGGAGTATCTGTGATGAGTAGAGTCATCAAGGCCTCTATTAGAATATATAGTCTACCAACATAACTAAGAGGGGGGGAGGGGAGGGGGTGAATCACTTATACAACTATTATCACAATTATCAACCTTAAACAAACTTAATGATATGAGCAATATAATTAGAAACCACAACAAGATACTCATACACAATAATGCCAAATATGTTAACTAGGGAAACCCTTGATCAGAGGGAAAACACTAGTGGGGATGGTACCCAAAAGATGATGTACTAATAAAAATATTCCTTATTAGATGATGGACCCTATTAGGAGTCTATAACAACATTCAGTACATATGAGTCCCTGTTAGGAGACTTTGAATCCTTGTTAGGAGATTCCAACCCTTTTAGGAGTTGTGTAAGACAATTGGACCCACTGGCCAAATGGATTCAAGGGAAAGACCAATGAACCCACTATCCAAATGATATATGTATTATTTCTTGTAGAATAATAGAAATGAATAGTACTTCCTTCCTCTTTTTCAATCTTGTCAACTAGACTTCTGCTCCTTTTGATCTTGTATCCAAATAACAAAACTCAAATCCAATAATCCCTTGGATCGCTTACTCTCATTTAGTAAACACTCTTATCCTTTTTGCACTTTTTACTTCATATAATACTGGATACACCACACATTAAAAACAAGGAAAACATCTTTCCTTTATACCATATCTTCAAAATAATTTCTTGAGTCAACCTTGAGGCTTTCCCAATTAATTATAATAAGGTAATTAATTAATTTACAATTACAATAACACTATCAGCTCATAGTATATACAAAACTTCACACATGAAACTTTAGGACCTACAAACTTGCTGAAATCACCATTAGACTATCCTTTGTCACTGGCTGACTATGCATCACCAAATTATATCACTGTCAAAGGATAAAATACAAACATTAGAAATAACTTCTTAGGTACTCTATCTCTATACTACTCTCTATAAATTAGGTACAACTTCTGTACATTTTTGACTTAGAATCTATTCATGTAACCTCATCATCAAGACATTGTATTGAACATGTCCATGAACGCACATCACTAGACACTCAAAATCTTGTCCGTATAACTAAGATCTATGTCTGCTACTTTGCCACTCTTCACAAACTTATTGCTATGTTGACATTAATGAAAAACATAGTCATGAATGCAACATGTCAATACTCTCAAATTCTTAGGATACTCCCCTAATGTATTATCATCTGCATTCATGATTACAATGTCCCCCTTTGGAATTGATGGCAACATAGATGAAAACCATCTAAGTTCCATGAGTACCAAAACAATACTCTGCTGTTGCTGTTGTTGTTCTCATCTTCTCAAATCCTCTTCATCAATCAAATTTGAAATCCTCTAGAATAATGGTCTATTCTTCTTCTTCTTCTCAGGATCAACAATAGCTGTTCATACTAAACAAATCACCATACGTTAGAATTCCTCATGTTTCATACCCTCCCATATAGATATTCCTCCTTCTTTACCCGAATCTCTCTAAATCTCAGTAATAAAGTAGAGACTTCCATGCACTCTTTCCATAGATACTTGGGATATTTTTTTCATGCATATTCTCCCCCATTAAGATCAAAGACAAAAACCTCATTATGTCAATTAACTATTCCAAGTCTTCAACCAACTCAAGTGTTCAAAGACACTATTCAAGACCAAATACCAAGAGTCCTCAAAGACTCAACTCATCTCAGATACTCCCCCATACAGGAAGCATCAAAATTCAATCAAGTCTAACAATAGTTCTCTGTACCACTAGATTAATGCAATCTCTGCATCACCTACTCAGAAGTATGTAGGGGCATAACCCCAAGCATACCTATTAAGTACTCAAATGTATCTTTAGGTAAAGGATTCATAAAGATATCTACAATCTGATCTTTGGTACTCACATATTCCAATCTAATCTCTTTTTTCTACTACCTTCTCTCTCAAGAAATGATACTCCATAGATATATGTTTCATCTTAGAATGCAATACAAGATTCTTAGACATACTTACTATACTTGTGTTATCACAATATATGATAATAGGTTTTGCAAACTCAATTTTGATATCCTTTAGCATCTATTTTATCCACATCACTTGATTATAATTATTTTTTGTTGCCACATACTCTACTTCAATTGCACTCTAGGAAATTAAATCTTGTTTCTTTCTCATCCAAGAAACCAATCTTCCTCCAAGGAAAAATTATCCACCATTGGTGCTTTTTTTGTCATCCATACTTCCTACCTAGTCCACATCAGTATATGCACATAGTGTGAAATCACTCACTTGATCATACCAAATTCCATAGTCAAATGTTCTTTTCAAATGTCTTAATATCCTCTTCACTGCTACATAATGATACTCCTTAGGATCAACTTGAAATCTAGCTACAATCCTAGCTGCATTTGCTATATCTAGTTTGGTGTGAGTCAGATACTCCAAACCTCCAATCATGGATCTATACTTCTTCTGCTCAATTGTAGGTGTCTCAATTCTAGATAACTTCTGACCAATTATCATAGGTGTACCAACAGGTTTACAACTTTCCAATCCAAATCTCTTCAACAAGTCTTTCAAGTACTTAGCTTGTCAAATGAAAAAACCATCACTATTTTGTACAATTTGCAATCCTAGGAAAAACTTCATTTCTCCTATCATGCTCATCTCAAACTCATTCTTCATCTCTTCAACAAACTTATCACTTGCTTCATCATTGCCTCCAAATATGATGTCATCAACAAATATTACTATTATCAGATATCTATTCTCAATTTCTTTCAAATACAAGTTACCATCTTTTGTACCTTTAGCAAATCCAAGTTTTTCCAAATAGTTATCCAACCTTGCATTCTAGGTTCTAGGTGCTTACTTTAGTCCATATAGATATTTCTTTAATTTGTATACCATATCTTTGTTCTCTGTTAGAGGGAAACCTTCAAGTTGCTCAATGTTTTCCTCTTCTTCAAGTTCTCCATTTAGGAAACCTAATTTAACATCCATCTGATATACTTCTTCCTTCATTTATTGAATCTAATGATCATCTTTACATGCTTCATCTATAATCTTAGGTTCAAATTGAGAAAAAAAACATAATTAACATACTTTTTCATTTACTTAATTTTTGTTAAGTTCTTAATGATCTATTCAGGAGGGTGATTCTTTGAGATACTTCTACTAGGAGTTGTCAACTCAACTCTTTCTTCTTCTCTAGGTTCATATCTTTGATCTTCAATCTGATTTACATTCTACAAATAATTTTTAGTCTCAATGATAACTTCCACATTTTTATAGTTAGCCTTTGGATCAACAATAGTTACCAAAGCTATCTCTTCTACTACTTCCTCTTCTTTAACTAGTTTAGGCTCATTATCTTTAACATCATAGTCATTTAAGAATCTTTCCATACTTGCTTTAAACTCTTCATATTCATTATAAAGATAACTCTTTCTATATTTTCTTACTCTCTTAGGAAATATGGATGAAAAATGACCAAACTATTAGTTTGTGATGACTGATCAGGGAAGTACTCTACATACTTCATAATTCTGTTGGGTACAAAGCCCTATTTTATCGAGAATTTTGGGCTGATATGTTGTAATTAATTAGAACCCTAAAGTGGAAAAAATATTGTATAAAAAGGCTTAGGGTTAGGGATTCCGTAATGTGTGATGCAAAAATTGCTTCTTGCAGTGGTATTGAGCTGTAAGGGATTATAGATTATAATCAAGTTGTAATCACTAGATCACAATAATATTGGACTTGTTGTTTAGTGGATGTAGCTCAGGGATTGGGTGAACCACATTAAATCTTGGTGTCTTGTGTTCTCTTCTGTGTGATTTATTAGTTTTTGATATTGTTTATATTTACATGTAATTGCTATTTTTTTCTGTGGTTAATCCTAATAAGTGGTATCAAAGTGAGTTTTTTTTTAGTTATCCTTTACAGGAAAGTCTCACGATTGAGTGAGAGCAATGAAAGATGAGGGTAAGGTGAAGGTAGAGAAGTTTAATGGGCAGAACTTTTAGTTCTGGAAGATGCAAATGGAGGACTATCTTTATCAAAAGGATTTATGGAAGCTGTTTGAAGGAAAATCCAAGAAATAGGGAACTATGAGAGATGAGGACTGAGAGATTTTAGATAGAAAGGTAGTTGGAAGTATTAAGTTATGCCTAGCACCATCAATGACATTTAACATTAAAAAAGAGAAGATGATGGAAGAGTTGATGGAATCCCTAGAGAAATTGTATGAAAAGCCTTACACTTCAAATAAGGTATTTCTCATGAAGCATTTATTTAATATGAAGATGACAAAAGGTGGATCTATTGTGGATCATTTAAATGAGTTTAATACTATTACTAGTTAGTTATCTTCTATGGGTATTAATTTTGATGTAGAAATTAGGGCTCTCTTGATTTTGTGTTCTTTGTCTGAAAGTTGGAATGACTTGGTAATAGTTGTGAGTAATTCTATTTCTAGATCTAACACCCTAAAATTAAATGATATGATTGGTATTATTCTGAGTGAGGAAACTTAAAGGAAAACCTCAGTTGGATCTACATAAAGAAGTTCTTTGAACACACAAAGTAGAGGTAGAATGATTGAGAGAGGAAACAATTCTAGAAACCATGGGAAATCAAGAGGAAAGTCAAAGGGAAAGAGGTCTCAATCTAGAGGACTAAGAGATTATTGGTACCGTGATAATCTAGGGCATACGAAGAAAGATTTTTGGACTCAAAATAACAATACAGGAGATAAACCAGAAGGAAATAGGGAGGCAAATATTATAAGTAACAAAATCTGAAGAGGATGCTTTACTTCTTTCTTTAGAAAGTGTTGATGATTCTTGGGTTTTAGGTTTTGGGGCTTCATTTCATGCTACACCTCATATAGGTTATTTTATTGATTATGTCCAAGGGGATTTTGGGATTGTTAATTTGGGGGATAATGAACCTTGTCGGATTGTTGGAAAGGGAAAACTTAAGAATAAGTTGCAGAATGGGAATCATTGGCTACTACATGAGGTAAGACATGTTCCAAAGATGAGTATGAATTTAATTTTAGTAGGGAAACTTGGTGATGAGTGTTGTGTAGTGGTGTAGGAGCACGCTGACCATATCCATGGAATTTTGAGCCATAATTAGTATGTTTTTGAGTCATGTTAGATTAGGGTAGTAGTTATTTCAATTCTTGTATTAGGTGTTCAATTAAGGTCATGTTGACCAAAGTTATGTTTTAAATCAATCTGGGTCAAAATGAGTCAAAATGTGGAAAGTGCCATGTAAGTCCATAGATGGAGTGTTATAGGTCATAATAAGCTTTTGGACCTATTTATATTACCAAGAAAGCATGTAAAAGAATAAAATGAAAAAATGTTAGAAAAAGTGTAAAAGTTGCTATGTTGTCAAAAATGTTGCTAACAACATTTTGCAACATGACAAGTTTTGGAAGATGGAAAGTCATCCATCTCAGACAAGCTCTTAGAGGAGGTGAAAGGTCCTATTTTTATATAAAATAATGTAATATCATGTAGAACATATAGGAGGAGGAGGTGTGAAGAAGAATGATGAAGAGCATGTGTGTGATTTTATATAATAAATCGATATTTTGTGAAATTCTGCTGGTGTACTAGTATTGACTGCAATTCTAATACTTTTTTCCTTATTCCTTGGATGTGGCGATCCTTAAGATTCTTAGATATATGGTAATGAGATATAGTATTGTAGTGATGTTTAATGTAGTCTTGAATTATTGGGTTATTGTCAAAATCTTACTACTCATTGTAAGATAGTAAATCCTACATATTTTTTGAGAAAGGTGCCACAATAACTACATATTATCATTTCATGGTAATAGTGAAGATTTGTAGCACCCCATCATGTGATCCAAAATAACTAACCTAAAGTTTTGATTAAGTTTTCCAAACATTTTTTTTATAAAAGATAACATATAACAACAATTATAAAACAATGGAAGCAATAACATACATTCATACATAATCAACACATAAACATATTACATTCCTTAAGGATCCCATTATGTTGAATCAAATTTAAGTTTAATTATAACTAAAAAAAAATATAATACAACCACATTAAAGAATGACTACAAGTACAAATCCATTTAAATAATTTACAATTATATAAGATGCCGCTTGGCAATAAACAAAATGCACAATCATCCACTATACAGGTCACATGGTATGAAAGGCTAAAATAATATACATCATGAAATAGATAACATCATCTCATAAGATATATAAAATACAATACAATACAATACAGTACAACCATATATCATGGTACATAAGAAACAAAATGAAAGAAAGTACAGAATAGGGGACTCCAACCATGGCATCAAATTGTCAAATTTTAATGGTATAAGAAAATGCACTACCACCTGCTCTTGTGGAACCTAAATGGCCCACTCCCACTACACTAAGGAGATAAAATCAAGTCCCAATTGGATAACAAACTCAAAATTCAAAAAAAAACATCTAGGTTCAAAGAATCACCTAAAAGAAAACTATCTTAAAGGGTACCAAGACACATGTATCAACTAAACCCAGAGGCAACACATTAACGTAAGAAATATACTATGCAAGTGGGAAAGTGTCATCAAATGATCCAACTCTAAGGTTATCTTGGAAACCTCTCTAGACTTTAGGCCCCTAGCATCTGTAAGGTTACCCTGGTAGTCTCTCAGGACTCTGACCCCCTAGTGACATTATGTGGTACCATATCTTATTAATTCATTTTAAATCCATTTAATGAAATGTTATCACTTATTAAAACAACCTACAATTGGTTACTAAGGCAAGCTCTTTACGGCTTTGGCCTCCATTGCAAGCCACTTCCCAACGTGACATACATATAACCTACCCTAAGCTCAAAAAAAGAAAAAGATCTCAAATGACTATAAACCACACATCAATTCTTAAACAAGCAACTAGAATGTACTAAAATATTACTGATCATAATCACAGATTCTACCAATACAATCGTCCTAACAGGACTGATCCAAAATCAAGTACACATACACAAAATCCATTTCATACCATGACATCTCCAAAAAAAAATCATTTAATCACTTTAGTCCTATACAAGAAATTGGGAAGCAGTGACAGATAACTGATCAAAGACTCAAAAGGTTATACTAAAAAAATCACACCACTCACTTTAGTTCTACACAAGAGATACTGGAAAGTAATAACAACCATTTGAAATAATTACTCATAGAATACACATGACACATCACCATGGTTGGGTATAAAAGATCGTATACAAAATATCATCATGACATCACAGAACAAACCCCCAAGCCTATGGTAAACATCCTGATTGGTCAAAGCTAAGTCAAACCCAAAAAGCCCAACACCAATAAATCAAACATCACATAAAGTGCATGCAAAAGTGAATTTCACAATTCATTAGATTTAAAAAACCCTAAAGTTCAATATTTACTAAAGGCTTTCAGATTCTCATTTTCATTTTCAAACATAAGATTCAATGTTCAAAACTAGGGTTTCATTTTTCATTTCCAAGTATTACTATTTCTAGAGTTTTCAATCTCAAATAGGGTTTACATTTCCATTTCTCAATATTATAGATTCGCTAAAGTTTTCAAATCTACACGAGTCACAACACTCAACAAAACATAACAAGTTGTTTAAACATAGTTTTCATAGTTCAATTTATTTCCAAATACAAGATTCAATAAACAACTAGTTAACAATTTTTTTATCTTTTCAAAGTATTATATTTTGATAGGGTTTTCAAAACACAAGAATATTCAACATATAAACAAGGTTCTACTTTTCTCATTTACAAAGTGTCACAATAACTAAGGTTTTTCAAGTCATCAAAAGATGTAATAAATTTCCTTTAATAGTAGAATCATTTCCATAACTACATTATTAGGTAAAAAATCAAGTTTACTAAAATAATCATTTAAACAATTATCATTTTCAAAATTACTTTATTAAAACAAAATCATGCCTTTAAATATTACCCTTATAAATTTAATAATAATTTATTATTTATTAAAATGTTTATTAAATCATTAATAATATATATAATTATATTATTATTGATAATAAACTTTTAAATAAAATAATAATTAATTTATTAAATATATAATAATAATATTATTTATTAAAAATATAATTTAAAACTTTTTAAATAAGTAATAATAATAATAATAAAACATTATAAAGTGATTTAAATATATTGCTACCTCTAATTAAGGGGAAGCTGTAAGGCCTGGCTACCTTTGGCAACCTACTGCTTTAGTAGCGTCTGCTGCCTCGACAATGCTTGCTGCCTTGGCTGCAGTCGCTTCTTTGGCAACAGTTGTCATCGTAGCCATTGGTGGGGAGGGGTCATGACCCCTCCTCACTAAATTCTATTAATATATATATATATATATATATATAAATGAAAATAGTAACAAAATGATTCCCTACTATAAAAAAATTGTAGGTTTTAGTAATATCAATTTATTTTTATTTACCACAATTTTGTTTTAAAACAAAACAAAAAAAATGTCCCCACCAAAGACTAACTAATTCAATTACAATCACACACACACACACACACACACACACACACACACACACACAAGATCTGATAGGGCAACTACATTCAACTAATCAAATTCTCTAAATAAAACTCCTAATTTTCTTCTCCAAATCTTTCCCAAAAACATAGATTTCTTAATCAATTCTATCTACAAATTACCAAATTAATCAAACGAGTGTTTCATATATTAAATTCATATACAGATAATCTCACAACGAAGAATCAATGAAATTTACCACAAGGGTTTTAAACCAATTTAAAACTTTGAAAATAGATTTATCCAGAGACGAAAAATACAGATTTATCCAAACATAAAGAAGATAGAAATCTAAAGAATGGAAAACTGTTGCGCAAATAACCATGAGATCCTACCTAGATCTGATGCTAAACACGACAATCACACAGAGCATGCAAATAATCTCCCTTTTCTCTGAAATCTTTCTACTCAAAAAATTTCTCCTCCAAAACCCTGGTTCCCTCTTCCCGAAAATCAGCTCCTCCAAAACCTGTGTAATTACAAAATGAGCTCTAGATCTCTGATAAAGAGTTCTCCCCTAATTTGAGGCTCTAATTGTACAATCATGCGAGGGAACTTGCTGATCAATTTCTTTTATTAATTTATTATCTTTTTACATTTTCATGCACAAACTTTTAGATATTTAATTACAAAATATCTTTATTTAAATAATTAGCTTTCTCTCTCTAGTTAATTATGAGACATTTTAATAATATATTTATTAATTCTATTAATATTATTATTTAGAGTTTATTATTAAAATAAAACTCCTAAATAATTATCATT
The DNA here is from genome assembly GCA_028749045.1 of Cupressus sempervirens. NCBI lineage: Eukaryota > Viridiplantae > Streptophyta > Pinopsida > Cupressales > Cupressaceae > Cupressus > Cupressus sempervirens. The sequence goes on from CM053793.1 coordinate 798,652,899, forward strand.
AAATTAAATAAATATAACTATGCTACAATTAGAACCATAACTTTATCTTTAAGTTTCATTCTTTTATTTAATTAATTCACGAGATGTTTTTGATAATATATTTATTAACTTAATTAATAAAATTATTTAGAGTTTATTATTAAAATAAAACTCCTAAATAATTATCATTGAATTAAATAAATACAACAAAAATGAAACTTTAATATAATCTTTAAAATTTAATTCTTTTATTTAATTAATTTCTTAATTAATTAAATATTGAATTTTCTTTATTAAATTTCTATTAAATTAAATCATTAAATTATCTTTTAATTTAATTTAATTACACTGGAAAATCATCACATGCCCACAAGACTTAATACGAAAATCCATCATACAAAACATAAAACTAAATCAAACACAAGGGTCAAAATCACAAATTCACATCACTTGATGCATTCAGACAGGTAAACTAACTCAGATACGTGTCCTACTTTTTAGGACGATTGACTTAGGGTTTAGGTTTTAGACTCAAGAATTATCTTGCCACTTATACCATTGAAATACTACGATAGGGTACGCTCATCCTATCAATTTAGGGAAGTCAATACTCGATACCTACAATTTGCATAAAATCCACACATGTAAAAAATCATACATTCTAAATTATATAGGAAATGAAAAGAAGTGGTACATCGTGTAGATCCTGACTAGTAGGTGACTATGACTCCCTTCCTTAACCACATCAGAAATGTCATACATAAAGTAAAATAGATAGGTACACCATACACATGCATGTATGTGGTAACTACAGAAATGCATATAAATAATCCATCTACTAATCATCATGAGATAATTGAAATCATTGAATGAACATACATCTATCATCAGCGAAACAATCTTGAAATAATTGAAATCACTTAGTAACTCATCACATATATAAATTAAGTATGAAATACATTTGATCTAATTAGGTAACCAAGTACTGATAATCATAAAATATAATAAGAAAAGTGGCCTAAAAGAATCTGGTAATACAATAGAAAAGTCAAGTAGGGGTAGGCATTACAAGATTGTTAAAGGTTTTTTGTTGTTTGATATTGTCCTTTCAAGAGCCTACACCATAAATTAGTTTCCCATATCAATATGGACCAAGAATCAACAAGTAACTATTGTTACAAGTAAAAACAATGAATCAACATTCTTGAAGAAATGTGACAGAAGTTTGTCTAGAGTTTGCATATGAGAAGAAAGGTTTGTATCCAATCATAGGATGTTGGAGAATCCATTGGAAGTGTTGTTGGTCGAGATGATGGAGGTTTGAAGTTGGTTTCTTAAGATAACCATGAAACCCTCACTATGACAAGGGTTTGAAGAATCTACCATCTCCTCAATGATCAGGAGCCCAAAAATTAGAAGTTTGAAAGCTCTTGGTAAGGTAATGAAGTATTCAAATTCATTTGTTAGGTTTCTTTGAGACTTTAGTGAGTTTTTAGCTCAAGTATGTGTTTTAAGCTTATTAGCTAGATTAGGGCCTATGAGATGTATGCCTTATTGAATAGTTGGGAACCTATGATATTGGAATTTAGTCAATCTCAGTATTGGGTGTTTGAATCTACCTTTAGTTTTGGTAGATGTTTGAAAGATTGAGTTTTCTTTCTTTAAATCCAAGATAGAGCTACAAGGAAGAGCCCTCTTTAGGTCAATTTGTTTATAATGGTGTTTGGAGCCCACCAAGGTGTATAGAACCTTATGAATGTTTGAAATTATTTTATTTGGAAGAAATTTGGGGTATGGAGTTGTGAACGATCTTGGAGGGTGTAAGGGAGTGGTGGTGTTGTGTGGTGTGAGAGATAGTTGTTTGGGTTGTGAAGGCATAGGTAAAGATACTTGGTAGAGGTGACTATGGCATGAGGAAAAGAGCAACCACTTAGTCTCTAGCCTTGGAAGAGTCTTGAGGGGTTGATGGTAATACATTTAGTAGGCTTGGAAGAAGCCTAGTGATGAGATTTTTGTCATAAGAACAAGTAGAACACCTCCTCCTTGCATCATATTTGGTATTAGAGAAGGATTACATCATATTGGAGAGCATAGTTGTGCTGGTTGCAGAAGTTGATAGAATAGGGCAAGATTTTGTTTTAGGCAGAAAGACAATTTGTGTTTATTGATTGGGATTAGTAATTTGTGATAGAAAGTTTTATAGTCGCTTTTGGATAAGGATGACGCCACAATAGGAAGAAATATGGAAGGCATGGGTATGTTATGAAGATGCCTTGAGAAGACAAAAGGAAGAAGAAAGGAGAAAGACAAGACAAAAAGAAGAGAAAAAGAGCATGTTAGAGGAAATCAAAAATTTGAAGGAGGCACTAGAAAAGAATGAAGAAAGAGGAAGGAGACTAGAGATATTGTTAAGACAATAGGTAGAGGAAGAAGATGAGCATAAATTTGACAATGAAGAGGATAAACATACTGAGGAACTTGTTAGGAAAGAGAATTAGGTAGATGGAAAAGAAATAGTCACTGAGTTAGATCAAAGGACAGAGATAAAGAGAGAACAAGTGTCCAAAATAGAGGACAAGGGTGAAGAGGAAATACAAGAAGAGTTGGAACATGATGTGGCAATGAATTCCCTGCAATGTGAAGGAAACATGGAGTAGATAGTCATCACTATGATTAAAAATGTTGATGATAATTTTAAAGAGGAAAGCCAGTTGAAGATTGGATCGATAAAAGAGGTAGAGAAGACATCAATGCATGTAGAGAATAGGGACATAGCCCTTGGAGAGGGTTATTTTTTTTTGCTATTGGCAAGCTAGATTAGAATTAGACAAGAAGCAATCAAAGGAATGAAGTTGTGGAAATAACAAGGTTAAAGTTGCTGATGAAGTCATCATTTTTGGAAGATGGCATGTTGAATAGTCAAAGTATTGTATTTGTGTCACCAAGGAAAGGAAAAACTTCGGTGAATATGAAAATGATTGGTTCATGTGGAGCCAAGGTATCTTAGATAAAAGAGCCACCAGATATTAGCACAATGCTGATCATTCTTATAGTCCAAGACAGAGTTGAAGAAAAGAAGATCATAGTTTGGCCTCCATGAAAGATAGCAGAGATCAAAATAATTTGGAACAATGTGAAGATGAAGATGACAAAGGAAAATTATTGGACAAGGTGGCAAACAACTGAACAAGGAGGTAGCAACAACATCAAAAAAAGTCCCTACAACAAACTCAAGGGACTTGAGAGTTTTTTTCAACAAGGGATGTATGTTGCAGCAACACCCTGGCCATCTCCATGGAATTTTGAGTCATAATTAGTATGTTTTTGAGTCATGTTAGATTAGGGTAATAGTCATTTCAATTCTTGTATTAGGTGTTCAATTAAGGTCATGTTGACCAAAGTTATGTTTTAAATTAATGTGGGTCAAAATGAGTCAAAATGTGGAAAATGCCATGTAAGGCCATATATGGAGTGTTAAAAGGTCATAATAAGCTCTTGTACCTATTTATAATACCAAGAAATCATGTAAAAGAATAAAATGAAAAAATGTTAGAAAAAGTATAAAGTTGCTATGTTGTCAAAAATGTTGCTAACAACATTTTGCAACATGACAAGTTTTCGAAGATGGAAAGTCATCCATCTTGGATGATCTCTTAGAGGAGGTGAAATTTCATGTTTTATATAAAACAATGTAATCTCATGTAGAAAATATAGGAGGAGGAGGTGTGAAGAAGAAAGATGAAGAGCATGTGTGTGATTTTGTATAACAAATCAATATTTTGTGAAATTCTACTGGTGTATTGGTATTGACTATAATTCTAATACTTTCTTCCTTATTCCTTGGATGTGGTGATCATCAAGCTTCTTAGATATATGGTAATTATATATAGTATTGTATTTATGTTTAATGTTGTCTTAAATCATTGGGTTATTTTCAAAAACTTACTACTCACTGTTAGATAATAAATTTTGCATATTTTTTGAGAAAGGTGCCATAGTAACTGCATATTTTCATTTGTGGTAATAGTGAAGATTGTTAAAGGTTTTGTGTTTTTTTAGATTTTTCTTTCAAGATCCTACACCATAACTCAGTCTCCCATATTAGCATGGACCAAGAATCAACAAGTAACTATTGTTGCTAGTAAAAATAGTGAATCACCATTCTTGAAGAAATGTGACTTAAGTTTTTTCTAGAGTTTGCATGTGAGAAGGAAGGTTTGTATCCACAAATAGGATGTTGGAGAATTAATTGGAAGTGTTGGTGGTCGATGTGATGGAGGTTTGAGGTTGGTTTCTTAAGATAACCATGAAACCCTCACTATGACAAGGTTTTGAAGAATCTACCATCTCCTCGATGACTGGGAACCTGAAAATCAAAATTTTGAAAGCTCTTACTAAGGTAATGAAGTATTCAAATTCATTTTTTAGGGTTCTTTGAGAGTTTGATGAGTTTTTAGCTCAAGTATGTGTTTTAGACCTATTATCTAGATTAGGGCCTATGAGTTCTATGCCTTATTAAATAGTTGGGAACTTATGATTTTGGAATTTTGTCAATCTTAGTATTGGGAATTTGAATTTGCCTTTAGTATTGGTAGGTGTTTGAAAGCTTGAGTTTTCTTTCTTTACACCCCACGATAGGGCTATAAGGAAGAGCCCTCTTTAGGTCAGTTTGTTTGTAAGGGTGTTTGGAACCCACCAGGGTGTACAAAACCTTATGAATTTTTTAAATAACTTTATCAATGAGTTAAGCCTTTGGAAGCAATTTGGGGTATGGAGTTGTGAAAGATCCTAGAGGGTGTAAGGGAGTGGAGGTGTTGTGTGGCATGAGAGATAATTGTTTGGGTTGTCAAGGTATAGGTAGAAATACTTTGTAGAGGTGAGTGTGGCATGAGGAAAAGGCCAACCACCTAGTCTCTAGCCTTGGAAGAGTCTCGAGGGACTGATGGTAATATGTTTAGTAGGCTTGGAAGAAGCCTAGTGATGAGAGTTTTGTCATAAGAACAAGTAGAAAACCTCCTCCTTGCATCATATTTGGTATCAGAGCCAAAAAAAAGTAAAGATTGAAGAGAAAATAAAAAGAAGACAAGAAAATTGTAGTAGGGGCAGAGAAGGAAGAACTAATCAGCAAAGGGAAAGACTAAATTTACAAAGGAGGCTAGAAGACAATCAACAAAATAGTGAAGGTGGTAATAGAGGTGAATGTTCACAATGAGGGAATCAAGGATTTAGAGGGTAGAGGAGGCCATTTGATAGAGGCAAATGTTATGAAGGTGGACAAGGATGGTGACATGGAACCATTTAGTGTTATTCATGTGGGCAACTAGGGCATACAATGGCTCAATGTCCACTAAAGAATACAAATTCCCCTAAATAGAACATAGATAGAAGAAGTTAGTTGGTAATGACTGATGAATCTTGTTGCAGTAGTAGTTCCACACAAGTTGGGAGTGCAACACCAATATTTGATGGGGAAAATATGATGTTGAGGAGGACTGTGCTAAAAGTACCTTTGAAGATAGAGTCACCACAAAGAAAATCCTTATTTAGAACTCAAGGTAAGGCATATGGAAAATTGTGCAATATAATTGTAGCCTTTGGATCAACAAAGAATGTTGTATCCTTAGATATGGTTGAGAAGTGTAAACTTAAGAGGTTACCTAATGTGGCTCCCCATAAAACTTCATGGTTAGACAAGAATCATAGTTTTACAATTGAATAACAAGCATGGGTAAAATTTTAACTTGGTGAGTATAAGGATAAGGTGCTATGTGAGATCATTCCTATGGATGCCTATCATTTGATCCTAGGAATACCATGGTAGTTTGATGTAAAGGCACAACATAATGGTGAAAAAAAACACCTATCTGATAGAGAAGAATGGTAGACAGTTCAGGATGGAAAATTTTCCTAATCATATGGTGAAGGACCAAGATAATGGAGTATTCAAACTGATTAGAGGTAAAGATTTACTAGAGATGAGTAAAGAAGATAATTTTCAAGCTTATGCTCTCATTGCCAAGCCAAAAGAGGAAGTCAAAAGTAAAGAACTAATACCTGTACAGGTTGTAGAATTGCTAAAATAGTATCCTTCCATAGTTGCAAAGGAGAAACCATAATCTTTACCACATGTCAAAAGAATAAGTTATCAAATTGACTTAGTGCCTGGTGCAACCTTGCCCAACAAGCCCACCTACAAGCTCACACCATAACATAATGCATAGGTAGGTAGACAAGTTATGGATTTGTTGAATAAAGGAATTGGTGAGGAAATATTTGAGCCCATGTGCATGTCCATTAATTCTAGCACCCAAGAAGGATGGAAAATGGAGGGCTTGTGTTGATTCAAGGGAAACTAATAATATCACAATTAGATATAGGTTTCCCATGCCTAGAATTGAAGACCTAATGGATTATCTAGGAGAATCATATGTTTATTCTAAATTGGATTTGAAATTAGGGTATCAAAAAATTAGGATTAGAAAAGGGGATGAGTGGAAAACAAATTTTAAGACCAATGAGGGACTATGTGAGTGGCTAGTGATGCCATTTGGTTTGAACAATGCACCTAGCACATTCATGAGATTAATGAATGAAGTTTTGGTACAATTCATTGGCAAATTTTTAATAGTATATTTAGATGATATTTTGATATTCAACAAGAACATAGAAGAGAACTTGGATCATCTTGAAATGATGATGAAAAATCTGAATGAGGAGAAGCTACACATCAATTTGGGAAAACATGAGTTCTTTAAGTCTAAATTAGTTTATCTTGGTTTTGTGATTTCCAAAGGATGCCTAAAAATGAATCCTAGCAAGGTAGAAGCTATTCTGAATTGGCCAAGTCCTAAGGTAGTAGGGGATGTTAGGAGCTTTAATGGCCTAGATACCTTTTATAAGAAATTGTTAGCATGAATGCTGATGCTATGGGGGAGCATTGCAAAACTTTGTTATGATGTATTTATAATCATGTTTATCATTGATGACAACATAGTAATAAGTTTGTAAAAGACTGATAGAGCAGTAGACTGTGATTTCTATATTGAGGACATTATATTACTTATATGCTTATGTGAAGTTACCAACATGTACTATAGTATTTATTTGTTACTTAGACAAGTGTCTAGAACCTGAATCAATAGTGTACGAAAGATATTGTTGATATATAGAGAACCACATGAAAATAGAGCATTAGGAAAATAGTTCCTATTGAATGATTGATACAACTCATTGCATTTGAAATGAAGGGTTGCATTGTTAACTAGAGGTAGCATATTGACCACTGATGATTTCAGAGAGTGTGCATATATGAAAGTCACATGTGTGAAAGTTTTTGTATAACTGTGAGTCAACAACATTAATTAAATATGTATTTCATTTAATTAACACATATTAATGAAGTGTGAAGCTAGCTCACGGATTTATTTATTGAGTGTGGTATAAAGGAAATATGTTTTTCAAGTTTAGATATGAAGTAAAAGAAAACAAGGAGAAGACTTGTGAATTACTAAGCAACAGAGCAGAGTGATTTACTAATGCATGTGAGTGACCTTAAGGGTTACTATTATTAATAACAAAATTCTAGATCTGATTGCATGATCTGAAGGTGAAGAAGTCTGATATACTAGATAGAGAAAGAAGAAAAAGCTTGTTAGATATCTATTATTCTAAAAGAAACAGCATTGAGGTCAATTGGACAGTGGGTTCGTTGATATGATCCTAAAGCTATTTGGATAGTGGGTTCAGTTACCTTCCACAACTCCTAATAGGGTTGGAATCTCCTAACAGGGATTCAAAGTTTTTTAATAGGGACTCTTTTAATAAATGTTGTAATAGACTCCTAATAGGGTCCATCCTTTAACAAGGAACATTCATATTAGTACATCATCTTGTGGGCATCATTCCCACCTAGGTTTTCCCTCTGATCAAGAGTTTCCCTAGTCAACATATCTGGTGTAATTGTGTATGAGCATCTCTTTATGGTTATTATTTACATTGGTTGTTTAATTAGGATTTTTTAAAAAGGAAAACTATTTTAATTATCACATAATTGATTCACCCCCTTTTAGTTATATTGGTGGACTATCAATTCTAACAATTGATATTAGAGCTTTAGGTCCTTGAAGAAAAAGTTTAACAAATTTGGGAGATCCATGGAAAATTTAATCAAAAAGAAAAGTCTGAGATTTGATGGCACAAACTACGATAGCTAGAAGGATAAAATGAAGACTCATCTCTTATGCATGGGTCCTAGATATTGGCTTGTAACTAAGGCATCTAAAAGCATTGCAAAAGAAGACAATCTTGAAAGCTATACCAAGGAACAAAGAGAAGTATTCATGTGCAACATAAGGGCAAGAGAAGAAATACTATCTACTCTACCTGAAAGTGAGTGCAACCAGGTAAAACAACTCAAAACCTCTCATGAAATTTAGAAAACCTTAGAAGTTAATTATGAGGGTGATACACATGCAAAAAGGGTTAGATTACAAAATCTGTATTTCACATTCCAAGATTCTAAGATGATGGAAGATGAATTTGTGAGAACCTATATTGGCAAAATATCCAAGATTGTTGTAGGAATAACATCTCTTGGTGGAAATAAATATGATGATGAAGTAATATGGAAGATCTTGAAAAGTTTGACACCACCTTTCAAGATAATAACATAGATGATTTGGGTAATGTTACCTTGCACCACTAATTTCACCAAAGAAACACTATTTGGTAGATTAGAAGTTGAAGAATTTGATCTAAAACAATATGGAGAATTAGCAAAAGTTGAGACAACATTTAGTACATTTAACATTAAACCTAGTCTAGCAAGGAACACAAAGACACAAGGAGACATTGCTAGTAATAGCAAGTCTATTGAGGAAAAGATCCAAGAAGGAGTGACTCTTCTTGTGGAAAGAGAAAAAGATGGTAATACTATCTTTAAATGTTGGACATGTAATGAATATGGTCATTATAAATCTACGTATCTTGAAAGAGAAAGAAATTATAAGGGGAGATTCAAATCTAGAAGACCTAGAAATTGTTTATATGCTAATGAAGAAGAAGAAGAAGAATCTAATCAAAGAAAAACTAAAGATGAATTAGGATTCATACTATAAAGGAGGATGCTCTTGACAGAGAAATCAGAGAAGAAATGTGCTGATCTCACAAGTTAAAAGAAAAGATTGGATCATTGATAGTGGTTGTTCAAACCACATGACTGGTGATATGAGAAAATTTGTCAAATTCTGAAGCCATGATGAAGGAAATGTTAGAGTAGGGAAAAATGCAGCTTGCCACATTATAGGAATTAGATCTATCACATTAGATGGTAAAAAAAATACTGATGATGTTTATTTTGTTGATGGACTGAAACATAACTTGTTAAGTGTTGGACAACTTATGGACAAAAATTACCAATTGTAGTGTGGTAATGACAGATGCATTATAAAGAACAAGGAAGGAAAAACATGGTACTGGCACAATAACTAGAGGTAATGTATTTCAATTAAAATCCACTGAAACAAAATTTTTGGTAGCTAAAGTTGACAACAGTTGGTTATGGTACAAAAGATTTTGTCACATTAATTTTGATAACATTCTAAAAGCCAGTAATACACTTTCTATGAGAGATTTACCTAAGATAACTAAGCCTACTAACATTATTTGTAAGGAATGTATCTTGGCTAAGTAGAAGAAAGTCTCATTTCCTAGCAAGTAGTTTGGTACTACACAAAAGCTAGAATTGGTTCATACATATCTGAGTGGTCCTACAAGAACAAGAGGATTCTATGGAGAAAGGTATTTTATGATTTTTGTTGATGATTTTACTAGAATGATGTGGGTAGATTTTATTTATAAAAAGTAAGAAGCAGTTGAGAAATTTAGGAATAAAGTGGAGAATGAATTTGGAGTTAAAATAAAAAGCTTAAGATCAGATAGAGGATGAGAATTCATTTCTAGAGAATTCAATATCTATTGTGAAGAGCATGGTATCAAGAGAAAACTATTCTCACCCCATACACTTGAGAAGAATGGGATTTCTAAAAGAAGAAATAGATCAATTGCTAAAGTAGCAAGAGCTATGTTATTCAAGAATGATGTACCAAAAACCTTTTGGAGAGAGGCAATCAATACAATAGTATATACAGTAAATAAAGTACAGATTAGAAAAGGTATGGAGAAAAAACCTTGAGTTATGGTTTGGTCACTCACCATCAGTCAAATACTTTAGGATATTTGGGAGAAAATGCTAAATCAAAAGAGATGATGATATCAGTAAGTTGGATCCAAGGAGTGATGAAGGTATGTTTCTTGGCTATTCATTAAAGAGTAAAGCTTACAGATACTTCAACTATAGAAAGAAAACTATAGTAGAGTGCACAAATGTAAAAATAGATGAAAAGTTTGGCACTAAGGAAAAGATGATGGATTATAACTCTAATGGAGATGATTATTCTAGGATGACCAACATATCCAATGAACTATTTCTCAAGACTAACAATGACTTGTAGAATAATGTGCAATTTGAACAAGTAAGAGAAGAACAGAGCACAATACCTAAAATAAGAATTGAAGCAACAACTCCTACCTCACATAAGAATATGATAAGAAATCATCTTGCTCATCAGATAATAGGAAGTAAAGAAAAAGGAGTAATGACAAAAAGCAGAATCAATGAAGAACTATGCCCAATATCTCAAGTAGAACCAAAAAATGCAGATGAAGCAGTCAAGGATGATCATTGGATAAAAAAATGGAAGAGGAACTTCAATGGATAATAAAAAATGACACATGGGAATTTGTTCCTAGACCCAAGGAAAAAAATGTGATTGACACAAAATGGGTACTTAGAAATAAAATGAATGAACAAGGAGAAGTAATAAGAAACAAAGCAAGACTGGTATGCAAAGGTTACTCTCAGCAAGAAGGAATTGATTATGAGGAAACATGCACCTATAGCAAGAATGGAAGTAGTCAGAATATTCTTGGAATATGCAACAAATAATTTTTTTAAGGTATATCAGATGGATGTTAAATCAACATTCTTGAATGGAGAACTTGAAGAAGAAGTTTACATAGAGCAACCAAAAGGTTTTCCTTTGACAGAAGAGAAGGATATGGTTTGCAGATTAAAGAAAGCCTTGTATGGATTAAAGAAGGCACCTAGAACATGGTATGCAAGGTTGGATAAATACTTAGGAAAGCTTGGATTTGCTAAAGGAACAACATATAGTAACTAATACTTGAAAGAAATAGAAGGTGGTTTCCTGATAATTATTATATTTTTTGATGATATCATTTTTGGAGGAAATGATGAAGCTAGTAACAAATTCTTAGAAGATATGAAGAATGAGTTTGAGAGAGCATGATAGGGGAAATGAATTTTTTCTTAGGATTGCAAATTATTCAAAACAAAGAAGGAATCTTCATTTCTTAGACAAAGTATTTAAAAGCTTTGCAAAAAAGATTTGGTCTAGAAAATTGTAAACCTCTTGGAACTCCATTGGTAACTAGTCATAAGTTATCAAGCAAGGATGAGACACCTACTATTGAACAAAAGAAGTATAGATCTATGATTGGAGGATTGTAGTATCTGACTCATGGTGGACCTGATATAGCAAATGTGTAGATAGTAGTTTTCCACAATCCATTAGAATTCTTAGCTGTGTTTTCTGGGTAGATTGTGTTACAATTTTTGCATCAACGTTTCGGATCACACTCTGTGATCCATCATCAGGATGAGAGAGCTGAAGGAAAAAAGTAGAAAGATTGCAGACCCAATGAGGATAAAAAGGTTGGGACAGGAAGGGGGGGGTAGGTGCACCACAATCAAGACAAGTTTGAGGTTCAACAATAGGGACAAGGAGGGAAGGGGACCCCAAAAAAGAAAAGAAGAAGAAGATAAAAATATATCCAACCACAAGAGAGAAAACAACCACCAGAAATAATGATAGATCTACTATTAAAAACCAAAGTGAGAGAACAAATAAAACAAAAGAGGGTGACCCGAAGGGTGAATATGAAGGCTGGAAACAAAATAAAAACGCAACAATAGATGAAAATGTACAAATATGCATGATATTTATTAATACATAAAACAATTATAAATATGAACAACCTAAAGAAATGCCAACGAAATTCTAAATGAATAATGACCAAGTAATATAACAGAAAATATTATTATATAATAATGGTCATTATTATATAATAATAATCACTATTATATACTCGTAATCATTACTATGTTATAATAAAGGAAATAATGGTAATAGTCTAGAACGACACTAGAAAGGGGACTATGAGACAAAAATGGCAAGGATACAACACCAGAACGCTTGAGAGTGCTTTTATGTGCGTGTGTTTGACACGGACACATGCGTAAACACCAAGGAACAACATTGACCCACACACACATATGAAAATAATAAGAAATAAAAAGAAACGATGATGAAAATAATTAATAAATGAAAAAATAACTAAAGAAAATTTATACAATAATAATAAAAAATAAATTATAACAATAATAATAATAGTAACCATAATAGTAAAATAAATAAATAGATAATATCAATTTAAAAATAAATAAATAAATAAATACAAATAAAAATAATAAAAATAAATAATTTCGAAGCTGGAAATAAGAAAAGCAAAAGATAAAATAAAACTAGAAGAATAAAACTAAGTGAAAACTGGAACGAAAAAATTGGGGGGGGGGGGGGGGAGAGAAGGAGAGGTAGAGCAGAGGATGATGAGCGAGAGAGAGAGAGAGAGAGAAGGAGAGAGAGAGAGAGAGAGAGAGAGAGAGAGAGAGAGAGAGAGAGAGAGAGAGAGAGAGAGAGAGAGAGCATTAGGTGTGGCAAGAAAAGTTTCTGATAGATGATAACAGGGGTTGCCATGAATGGCTAAGAAATAACCCTTCATCACGATTAAGATTCCGCGGGTGGTTGCCAATGGCAATGGCCTCTTTGATTTTTTGCCTAAAGAAATTGTCTTCCTGACATAAGACTTGTGTCTTCTCTAGGAAAATGTGGTGTTTGGTGGCTGAGGAGTGCTCAGCTAGGGCTGATTTGGCAGCTCGATCGTGTTGTATGTCAGCCCCATGTTCCTTTAATCGAGTTTTAGACTAACCCTAAAGAATATCACTGCAGAGCTATAAAACTGGTGCTTAAAAGAATATAATGAAGAATCAAAACTTTCAAAATAATAGATTTAACTCACATATATGATTAGAAAAAAGAGAATTAAAGTACCAAAGTAGCCTAAGAACGTGCAAACCTCTTGAATAGGGCAATCTTCCCTTTGATGTGTAGATGTGTCAATAAGATGGGATGTGTGCTCAATGACGTTGGTCAATCTTCAATGGAGAATATGATTCAAAATGGATTTGTGGATGGATTTTGTCATTATGATGGTATTTTGATAGTCCTTAGTCTCTCAAAATAGCATTATAACATTAGCATAGAAGTGGATGATATTTGTGAATGGGAGAGGGTTTCATTTATAGGCCAAGGGGTAGTGAGATGGAGGGTTAGGATGCAAGGAAGGGGAATTGGTTAAGGAGGGCTAAGATGCAAGGAGAAGATAGCACATGGATTGTGCTTCTTCAAAGCTCTAGTCTTGTGATAAGTGTCACAAAGGGATTGGATAGGGAAGATGGTCAAGATAGGTGGTTAGAGGAAGTTATGAGGGAAGAAAAAAGGGAGGGATGACTGTGGAAAATAGGTGTAAAAAGTCTTTAAAGAGCTTTTAAGGCTCTTGAATAGGAATGCAAGACTTTAAGGATGGAACTTTGACTTTGGTTTGGTTTAAGACTTTCTTAACCCTTGGTTAAAGTTGTGCACATGCTTAAAGAAGGGATTAGGCTTAGCTTAGGATGAGATTAAGAGGCAAGTGGTTTGGGTAGGTCAAATATTTATTTGAATATATTAAAAGAGGATGTTAAGCCTTTGTTTAAATATTAAAATGGAGGATAAAGTCTTTGTTTGAATATTAAAATGGAGGATAAAGTCTTTGTTTGAATATTAAAATGGTTGGTGGGTGGCAATTTTGACTTTAAAATGGAGGATGAAGTCTTTGTTTTGAATATTAAAATGGGAGGTGAGTGGAAGTCTTGACTTTGGATTGGGTTAGGAATTCTTAATCTAGGATTAAGGTTGTGCACATGGTTAGAGTGAGGATTGGGCTTGGATTAGAGGGGGATTAGGGGGCAAGTGGCTTAGATTTGATGGGATGGGTTAGTTAGGTGGCTAAGTGAGGTTAGTATGTGTGAATGGGTTGGATTAGGGTTTAGGGAGGTTTTTAGGATTTTAGATATTTTATTAAATGATTTATTTAATAAAATGGGGATATAGAATTAAATTGAATAGATTTGAGGATTTATTAAATTTAAAAAGAGGAATAGGGATTTAATTGATAAATTTATTTTGGGTGATCATTTGATTTTATCAATTGGACTATAGTTAATTAAATTAACTAATTAACTAGGGGATGACAATAGATTAATTAAATATTAAATACTTAATTAATGATACCTTAGGAGATGACTAAATAGGATTACTTAAGTGATGTAATCAGATTTAGGTGTCTACATTTTGCCCTTCTTTGAGATAGTGTTGGAACAATACTATTTCAAAGAAGTTTGAAGATAGACGACGTGAAAAAAAACTTTTAAAGCAACATGGTTGCCCCAGTATCGAATAGAAGAGGAGATATTGGATTGTATGATATCTCATAGGGCAGCAGCCTCATCTTCCCTACCAACAAACTTCTCAGCAGATGCAACAGTATACCCAAAACACATTCCAACAAGCCATAACATCCATCCCACTAGCTGTGCAACCTATTTTTCCACAGACACCATATGGTAACCATGGTTTTCCATATCAACCTTCAGATCTTGGCATGTATCCTACACTAGGGGCACTTGCTCCTCCACCTATAAACTCTTAATGGGAAGAGATGTAAATGCTTTCAAAGCCCTCAAATATGGGATAGACTCCAAAAATTTCAAGTTTGAGAGTGAATACCCATACTTGTTTGACAAAACCATCACGATGACACTGTTTCCTAACCATTTTGAGATCCCCAAGTTTGAAAAATTTAGGGGGAAAAGTGATCCAGTCACACATGTTAAGGAATTCTATATGCATTATCAGGAGGTAGCCTATAATGATGTGTTCCTCATGTGACTCTTTCCCAAAAGTTTAGGAGGCCCAGCCTTAGAATGGTTCTGTCATATCCCTCAAGGCACAATTAAAACTTTTGCTATTCTTTCTGAAGCCTTTGTGGCTCAATACACCCATCTTATTGAAACTAAATTATCTATTGTGGACCTAGTTCATACTAAGCCTTGCAAAATACTTGCAATTTTGGAAAATACTCACAACCAAGATTTCTTGTACCATCCTTGAGTGTCATCTTGTCAAAATGTTCATAAACAATGACACCCTAGTCTTGCCCATCATATGGTTATGAACTATTTACAAACATACAAAGACATTAAGGAAAAGGGGATGGGACATGAACAAGGCCTCATTAAGGATGGTGTTATTAGAATTTACAAGGAAAACACCTAGGACCGAGGACCAAACAATGACAAAACCTGATATTGGAACAAAAATAAAAACACGATGACAGATGGTGACACCGACACCTGACAAGTTCATATCGTTGGGGCAGCTACCAATGTTCCTACCATGTTTTGTCAGCAACAATCCTATCAACAATAAACCCCTATGTATCACCTACCACCCATATAGAACAATCAACAAATACCTGCTCATCATAATCAAACCAATGCTATCACACTTTTGGTAGGTACTAAACACCGTGTTCAGAGACAACCTCATATATACACCCCATTTGGGGAACCTCTTGATGCAATCTTTGAAAAACTAGCTAAGGATAATCTTATTTGACATCCACCAACACAACCCTTGGAACCAAACCAATATAGGGCATCTTGGTATAAAGATAATGAGTTTTGCAAATTCCATCGTGTCAAAGGACATACCACCCTCAAATGCATGCAACTCAAGGACTATGTCCAAGACCTAATTGATCAGAAGGAAATCACAGTGGGGGCACAAACTTCACCTAATGCAGGATTAATGATGTATCAAAATGCTTTCCCTCCTATGAACAAAAACCTAGAAAAAGCACCAAAAAACCCTCCTGTTAACAAACTGAATAATACTTAAGGAAAACAAGGAGATAATCGAGACAAGTCTCAAAACTATACCTCAAAATATTTAGACTATGGAAGCCTTATCGGTTGCATATCACAGGTTGATCCATCCATCAATGCCATTAATATTAAGGGCCCATATATCCAATGTGCAGTTGCTACTTGCTAAACTCAACTCAATATAGCTGGCCCACCTATTTATGTACCATCAAGACCACCTCCATCTAGATCATCTCCATCGGAAACATCCTCATTAGGGCCACAATATAACATCTTGGAACACCTTGGAAACATGCCGACCCAAATCTCCATTCTACATATCTTACGAACAAGCCCACTTTATCAAGAGATCCTCAACAATACTCTACACAAGTCATGCATCCCCTCCAACATAAATGCCATTGAGTTTTGTAACTTGGTTGGCCATTTCTTGACATCATGTGCCTTATCCTTCAAAACCACTGATATCCCAGTAGTCAAACCAGATCATATCCTTCCAATCTGCATAGCCATCATGGTTTTCAACTTTTCTGTTAAATGGGTCATGATAGATAATGGATAGACTTTAAATCTATGTACTCTAAAGTGTATCAAACATTTAGGATACACCGAGGCAGATATCATTAATGAATTAATCACCATCAAGGCATATGAAAATTTGGAGCAAACCACTGAAGGAACCATCTTGCTCCCTATAAGAGTCAACCCAGCCACTCAAGAAACACTTTTCCATGTACTTGATCTTAACCTTCCATACAACATCCTCCTTGGTCACCCATGGATTCATGCCATGAAGGCTGTTCCATCCACATATCATTAGTTTATCAAATTTCCGCATAATGGCATTGAGATAACCATCCGTGCAGATCCTAAACTCTTTGCTAATTGTAATGCAGTTGAAGCTTCATACATCAATCATTGTCCTGGGATCAAAGTTGGCCATACCATAGCTAGTTCCTCTAGCACTTGCCATGATCTACACATCATTTTAGCCTCCACTCTTTCCATAGTTAAGATCAACTATGAAGGTTGTGGTCAGTATAGTCTTACAGATGCTTTTGCTATTGGTGCTCTACCACTTGATCCCCATACTCAAGGATGCTCGACACATCAAGGGCCTAGACCAGAAACCACCTCTTGACTCCAAAAAATGGCCCCTACCACATTTATTACCATGGGTATTCTTGATCGAGAGGAGAATGCACTAGACATTAACACATGGCTATATAAGGAGCCACCTCCTAAAAGTGAAGCTCTTCTTAATCACTTTAAAGAAAAATATCCCTGGTCACATCGCCTGGCCACAGAGCAGTGGGATTATCAAGGAGGTGGTTTGGGCCATTTGGAATCAGGTATGAGAAAGCCTATAGAGGCACACCAGGGATAGAAAACCAAAGGCTTAGGCTATGTACTCCCCGTAACTAGGGTCACTACGAAGGAAGGCCATGCCTTCACAAACATTCAAAATAGCTTTGTTGAGGTTGAAGACATTCTTGAGGAAGTAGAAAAGAAAGCCTACGACAATATATTCCTTGACAAAATAATCCTAGGAGCCTCTGTGCTCTGTCAACTATCCCTAAATCTCATAGACCTACCCCTTGCTCACCCTATACTCATAGATTGGGACCAACCAAGTGTCATTCATGTTGATGAATTCTCTACTGAGCATGCACTCCTTAAATTTATGGGGGTAGAAATGCCATAGAAATGGCTGGCATTGCCATCAACATATGTCTAGAAGATGGATCCTGTACATTACTTTGGGGAGGAGGAAATCTCCAGTCACAAAACATAAATAAAAAAGGAAACAAAAAAGAAAAAAATCAAAGGAAAAATGTCCTCTGGCGAAAACTCCTCTGCAACATCATTCGATGACTCAAAAAATGAAATAAAAAATAAAGGATGTATTTGATGGTGAAAACCTCTCTAAGGTGCTTGAAGATGGAGATTTCATCCTTCCCCTACAAGAGCATAGGCCTCCTATATCTTCAGTTTTGACAAAGGAAACTCGGCCAATAAATATTAGTTTGACAAAGACACCACATATCACATACATTGTAGCTTCTCTACCACCTGGGCAGGCAGATCTTCTCATTGAGGTCCTCTATGAGAATGTGGGTATTTTTGCATGGTCATATCAAGTCATGTCGAGGTTGGACCCTAAGCTAGTGGTACACCATTTGGCCATAGATCCAAAGGCCAAACCTATTAAGAAAAGCTTGGTAAGCTGCACCCCAAAGTTGCTTTATTGGTTAAACCGGAGTTAGAAAAATTGTTGGAGGCCAAAATCATTTGTCCAATAGATTATTCTGAATGGATTTCTAACATGGTACCTATTACCAAGCCTTCCGGTGATATCAAAATCTACATCGATTTTAGGGATCTTTATAAAGATTGTCCGAAGGATGAATTTCCATTACCAAATATTGACATGATTGTGGATCTCACCACAGGTCATGAAATCTTGTCACTAATGGGTGGCTTCTTCAAATATAATCAGATTCATATAGTAGAGGAAGATCAGCATAAGACAATGTTCACTACACCTTGGGGCACATTCTGCTACAAGATGATACCATTTGGGCTAAAGATCGTTGGGGCAACCTATCAACATTCCATGACAGTCATCTTCCATGACCTAATCCATAAGATTCTTGAGAATTACATGGATGGTATTTTAGTGAAGTCTCTCAATTTTCTTGAAAACTTATTTCACCTTAAGGAAGTGTTTAATCGATTGGCAAAATATCGTCTCATGCTAAATCCAAAGAAATGTGTCTTCAGTGTCACCTTAGGAAAGCTCCTGGGATTCATTATGTCATGGTGTGGTATTGAGATTGACCCTAAAAATGTCAAAGCCATCATATAAATGGTTCCTCCTAAAACACTTAGACACCTTCATTGTCTACAGGGAAAACTCCAATCAGTCAGACGGTTCATTTCCTAGCTTGCTGATAAATGTCAACCATTCACACACCTGCTCAAGAAGGATCAAAATTTAGATGGGACCCTACTTTTCAGCATAACTTCGAGCTCATCAAGGAATACTTGGCTAATCCACCTAATTTGGTTCCTCTAGTTGTAGGGCATCCACTCATATTGTACATCATAGCTGCTCCCACTACATTAGGTGCTCTTCTAGTGCAACTTGATGATGCAGGGAAGGAAAGGAATATTTATTACATCAGCCAAAAATTAGTGGGATATAAGCTCAACTACATGCCAATGGATAAGGCTTTCTTAGTAGTTGTAATTTCCACCCAAAAGATATGCCATTACATGTTGAGTCATAATATGTAGCTAATCTCAAAAATTGATCCATTGAAATATATGCTTTCTTGCACAGTGCTCATAGGACCCTTGGCAAAATGGGTTATGCTTCTTAGTGAGTTTGACATCCAATATATTGAAAAAAAGGCCATCAAAGGCTAGGCTATTATGGATCACTTGGCAGATGCACCCTTGGTTGCCGACCACCCCCTCATTATGGAGTTCCCAGATGAACATGTCTATTTGATAGAACAACCATCCTAGAAGCTATATTTTGATGGCTCCTATACATCTCATGGATCTGGTGTGGGCATACTCTTGGTCACACCTCAAGGTGATTATATTCCTAAATATTTCAAGCTATAGTTTTGGTGTACCAATAACATTGCAGAGTATGAAGCCCTTGTTGCAGGGCTCAAAATTGCCATTAAATAGAATATCCCATAGCTACAAGTCTACGATGATTCTCATCTTATCATCAAACAAGCCTTAAATGAATATCAAAAAAAGGATGATAAGTTACGATTTTACAAGGAATTGGTTGATCAATTAAAGGAGCATTTTACTCAACTCTAGTTCATATAGGTGCTTAGACTCCAAAATAAAGTAGCAGATGTCATGGCTACTATTGGTTCTCTCTTGGAAATACTGTGCAAAGCTATGCAATATGAATTCTTGGTCAAGCAGCTGCATGAACCCACATATAAAAATGATGAATCAACATAGGTCTACATCTTGGTTGGTCCCCAATCCCCATGGTACCATGAAATTCATGCTTACCTACTAAATGGTATCATATCTCCACACCTCACATGAACCCAATGCCAAAACCTTATTCATAGAGCTTCTCGCTATAGTATCATCACCCAAACCATATATCGTCATGGTTATCATGATACTCTCTCTTGATGATTAGATCAAAATGAGGCTGCAATGGCTCTCAAGGAGGTACACAGTGGACTTTGTGGTGCTCACACGAGTGGGATAGTGCTAGCAAAGCAAATCCTTCAAGATGGGTATTATTGGCCTACTTTAGAACATGATGCATGTGAGTTTGTGAAATTATGTTTACCTTGTCAACAATATGCTAATCTGATTTGGGCTCTAGCTTAGGACTTGCAACCCATTGCACTGCCATGGCCTTTTGCCTACTAGGGGTTTGATCTTATTGGTCTTATTGCACCACTTTCTTTTGAAGGGCACAAATGGATAATCACCATCACTGCTATAGGAGTTCAAGTGTCCAACTTTATCCTATATCATATCATATGTCGCTTTGGCATCCCAACTACCATTTTCACTGACCATGGAGGTAATTTTGAAAACCTAAATATGGAGGAATTGTGCAATTCCCTTCATATCCATCACCATTTTTCTATCCCATACTTCCCACAAGGCAACGGTCAGGTAGAGGCAACTAATAAAACCCTACTCCAAATCCTAAAGAAAGTTGTCAATGATTTTGGCTGTGATTGGTATTTACAAATCAACCCCACCTTATGGGCGTATCACACCTTGTTTAGTACATCCACAAGCACAACCCCATACTCCCCGATTTAAGGTGCTGAAGAAGTATTATCTATTGAGGTTGAACTCCCATCCTTGCACATTTCTTTGTGAGGCCAAATATCAAATGAGGATTATAGAGTGGCTAGACTCACCCAACTAGATTTACTTGATGAAAAAAGGCAACAGGCCTATGACCACCTCATGGTCTACCAGAATCGCCTCAAGCGCAACTTCAATAAGAAAGTCCATCCATTGAAATTTCAAGAAGGAGACATGGTCCTCAAAGAAAAAATGAAAGTCCAAGTTGACTGAGAAAAGAAAGGCAAGTTTGAGCCCACATGGCTTGGTCCTTACATGGTCAAAGCATCTTTTGGCTCACGGGCTTATTAATTATCCACAATTGAAGGTGAATTCATGAATGATCCGAATAATATCATTCACCTCAAGAAATTTTATGCCTAAAAAATAAAAAAAATTTAAAAAATAATAATTAAAAAAAATTGTCCAATAATGAATACTCTGCAATTCAAGCACCTTGGATCGATACCCTGGTGAAATCCTAACAATTACGCAACAGATATACTTAGCCTATTCATTATCTATCAATGACCTACATATCTAGTATCACCCCTTTACATCTCATCACCCATCTCCCCATTTTCCAAGATATTCCAAGAGTTCCCTCCTTGCACTCCAACAACTCACAACACCAGCTTGGAAAGCCTACCTAGATCACATATTCTACCATGGTCAGCATATCTATTCCATCCTTGTACCTTACCACATGTATCATATCAAGTGTATTTTATCCTTAAAACCATGCCTTTATATCATATACCTGTACCAAGCAACAATATTCTATGTACCACATCCTTGTAACACAACTAATAATTTTGTGTATCATACCCATGTAACAATAACCATATTGCATCAATGCTTTTTCCTCATCCTGAGCTTTTCCCTATCATATGTGCATCCACTATTGTATTCTATCTTACATTCCTAAGTCATCCACCCATTGTATATTCATGCTTATTCATTTTTGAAGCCATACAACAAAAGCCCGCGTCACTATTCCAAGAAATCTCACTCACATCCTAGTTCCAATCCAAAAATTGCTAAAAAATTATCAAAAAAAAAAAAAAAGTGGGGGGAGAACCAACCCCATCACTCCTCTACAGACCATCAACACATCTAGAAAATGAGGCCAAACTTGCCCTTCAATGCTAAAAAGGGGCTACAGTTGAATGGTTGATTTTCCATCTCTGAGACAAATTTTGGTTCTTTGTGGCTTTCCATTGCAATTAATAGAAGATAAAAATAAGCAAAAGGGGTAGCTTTTACAGTTGAATTATTTGGAGGTATTTGGTAGAAAATTATTTGTTTATCTGGGGTTGAGAGGCTTATAGCCTGGACAAGAGTGGTCTATCAGGTTGGTATTTGATCTAGAATTAATTTCAGAGATACCCAATTGACAAACATTTTGGATTTTTAAGTTCTACTCTACTAATCAATGGTTTCTCGGCATTAGAAATGGATGGAAGTAGGGGTAGCTGGAGAGAAGGAAGGTGGCTCAAAGAAAACATGGAGCCTGATTATGTAGTGAGATACCATAGACATGAATTGTAGGAAACTCAATGCACATCTCCACTATCCACCTTGGCTAATGATCTCCAATATTTATTTTAGCCCTCAGTCAACCCACTTGGCATCATAAACTCCCTTGATTACTTGTTTAGGTACCTCACATGGTCTTGGTTACCCCCGTATTCTACCAAATCTAGCTCACATCCTTTGTTTCACCCCCACAGACCCAAAAATCATCCAAAAATACCAAAAAATTCAAAAATCACCCAAAAATATTAAAAAAAATTTCAAAAATTGCTGAAAAATATAAAAAAATTCAAAAATCACCCAAAAAATATAAAAAAAAATTTCAAAAATTGTATATAATTATCAAAAAAATAAAAAAATAAAAATTCCACACCTAGCCCACAGCATTCAAAAGGGGGTCATAATTGCCAAATATGACCATAAAAGATTGAAACATTAACACCACCCGAAAATTCCTCTCAAATTTTGATATTAAGAAGCAGTGTAGTAATATTCGAAAACATTTTGCTAGACTTTGGAAAATCTAGCACAATGCAGATAGCGCAAAGCTTCCTTTGTTTTCCTTCCTCTTGTCAAGAGCAACAATTCCCCATGGCTCATTAGTCTTATTTAAGTTTCAGTGGCCATGATTAGTATAACCACCTTCAACAAATATATCAATATTGTCTCGAAAGCCCAGATATCCATCAGACTCTTTCATCCTCATACAACTAGGGGCATAGAATAAGTAGGTGTAAGCGTGAGAGTTTGGCTCCCCACTCTAGTGCCTTTTTAGGCCTTAAATGATTTTTCAAGGCCCAAGTGTCCTTTTTGGACCACTCTAGCACCTTTTTAGGCCTTAAATGCTTTTTCAAGGCCCAAGTGTCCTTTTTGGACCCCTCAAGCGCCTTTTTAGGCCTTAAAAGCCTTTTCTAAGGCCCAAGTGTCCTTTTTAGACCACTCTAGTGCCTTTTTAGGCCTTGAATGTTTTTTCAAGGTACATGTGTCCTTTATAACTCCCAAAGTGCCTTTTTAAGCCAAAGCGCATCTTTTTAGGCCCCCTAAATACCTTTTTCAAGGTACAAGTGTCCTTCTTAGCGCGCCGCCCCCCCCCCCCAAAAGAAGAAGAAGAACAAGCCAAAAGTGCCTTTTTAGGCCCAAAGCACCTTTTTTAGGCCCCTTAAAATACCTTTTTGAAGATACAAGTGTCCTTTTTAGGCCCAAAGCACTTTTTTTAGCCCCCTCAAATACTTTCTAAAGGCCCTAGTGTCCTTTTTGGACACCTCTAGCACCTTTTTAGGCCCCTCAAGTGATTTTTCAAGGTCCAAGTGTCCTTCTTGGACCCCTCCAATGCCTTTTTTAGGCTCAAACACCTTTTTCAAGGCCTTATTTTGACCTTTTCAAGCCCTTGAAATGCCTTTATAGGCCCAAACGCCTTTTTCAAGGCCCTATTTTGACCTTTTCAGGCCCTCGAAATGCCTTTATAGGCCCAAGCGCCTTTTTTAGGCCCCC
The DNA here is from genome assembly GCA_028749045.1 of Cupressus sempervirens. Classification (NCBI taxonomy): domain Eukaryota; kingdom Viridiplantae; phylum Streptophyta; class Pinopsida; order Cupressales; family Cupressaceae; genus Cupressus; species Cupressus sempervirens. Next base: position 798,676,948 of record CM053793.1, read on the forward strand.
AAAATGCCTTTTTAGGCATTAACATATTTTTTTTTCAAGGCCCTATTTTGACCTTTTCAGGTCCTCAAGACACCTTTTTAGGCTCAAATGCCTATTTTAGGTCCCCGAGACATCTTTTTAAGCCCAAATGCCGTTTTCAAGGCCCTCTTTTGGCCTTTTCAAGGCCCTTCTTGACCTCTTTTGGCCATCACAAGCCTTGCATAGGTCCCAATGCCTTTTCCCACACCTCATAAGCATCCATCTCATCACACACCTAGAGAAATGTCCCCACATTTTGTCTTATTATTGTCTGTCATAATTGTTAAATCTACACAGACATTCTCACCTATGAGTCATGGTTACCCTTACTCTATAGATTGTATTGTTCCCATATATATTCCATAAAATCCCAACAACAAAACATGACATTGCATTACAAAGAACATTCATTGTCCCCTTGATTACCTAAACAACAAGCACAAGCTTTTTATTCTCCTACGACAACAACAACAACATTCCATTTAGCTAATAATGTTTGGAAAATTATTTATTCTAGTCTCCTTGAGGGAGGTGGTAAGATAGGGTGTCCAATCAATGGCATTCCTTTAGATCCTATCCCAAATGATGATGCCCCTAGAGTCATCCTCACACCTGCCCAAAGTGTATCCATGGGGATCAGGATGTTACCATGCCTCAAGAGGGTGTTTATCTACTCCATCAAATGTTTCTCCAAGTATACAACTTCTCTCCTTTGCTCCAAAGGGACTACCTGGTGATATAATCTGATGTAATATGCTGCCTCTCATGCAACCTTCACTGACTGCTCCATGACATCTTTCATTTTTTCCCGTAGTCTTTCTGCTCCTGGAATAGTTGTTGTCCTTTGCGCAATATCACCTTATCTTTCATATCTATTTTCTAGCATTTTCATTGACTCCCTCTCATATTTCACCGTATTCAACTCATTCTCATACCACATAAAAAGTTCTAATTTTCCATTTGATCCTAGTCCTTGATATTACTGATAGATTCTTGTAGGATGCATCCTTCCTCTCGTCTGATCTTGGTCCCTTAGTATCCAATCCTACCAATCTCTTTGGAAAAAGGTTACTTTTTCATGGATTTACATTTTCTTTCACTTTATTTTCTTTTCAAGTTTTCAAGTTTGTTTCTTATAGTATCTCTTCCAAGTAGTTTGGGTTGTTCCCTCCTCACAGTCACCACGATCTTTTATATCATGGTGTGCTACGAATGGGGCAATTCAAGAGCAAGGTTTTGATCAGGTCTTTTTTTGTTTTCTTTTCTACTTGTGAGTCAGTCAAATATGACCCTTGCATAGTCCAAACATGTGATCACTTGTGCTTATATGGTGCACTTGGGAATTATTGTTTTCTTGAGGGTTACCTAGTATCATTTCCACTCTAATTCTTTTAGGATTGATGTGTGCTACTGGGGCAATCCTTGCATGTTTGTTTCATGTCAGTCCTATGTAATATTGGTAAAAAGGCCTTAATTTTCTTAGTAACCTTGGCATATCCCCAATATTCCTATATCACAATATGTGCTCAACTACATGGTGGCACTCCCATTTGGAACACCCACATGCTCAAGATTCAATGGATTACTTCACACTCCCATCTTATCAAAACATCCCATCCTATCCATACATCCCATCCAATCAGTCTTACAATCATGATCTAACCATTTTCTCCATATCACAATCATATCTCCTATCAATCCCATGGTATCTAATCCTCTATCAATCATAATCATAGCTTCTTCACCAATCATAATCATATCTCCTTCATTAATCATAATCATATGTCCTTCATCACTCATAATCATAGCTCCTACATCAATCATAATCATAGCTCTTGCATTAATCATAATCTTAGTCATCACCAATCATAAATCCTCGAGTCATAATCTCCCCAAATCTCCCATCTTCCAAATCACTTCCCTAGGTTCAATTTAGAATACCAATCACCCTCCCCCCTCTCCCTGTAGCTAGTGTTCTTACCCAATGGTTATCCTTGTGCCCAAGGTTTTCCTTTGTATCATTTTACCATAGTGAGAGTATGTGCTTCCTTGAACCACCTCTCTTAGCCACTCTTTGTCCTCTTGCTCACCCTAAATTCTTGTACCTTTCAAGAAGCTGTCATGCCTCACTTTCTCTCCCCACCATCTTCTTGAGGGGGCATCACACAGTCCACTCTCTCCTCTTCTATTCAAGACTGGGGCAATCATGTTTCTTTCGAAGTTTTCTTCGTGTCATCTATCTTCAAACTTCTTTGAAATAGTATTGTTCCAACACTATCTCAAAGAGGGGCAAAATGTAGACACCTAAATCTGATTACATCACTTAAGTAATCCTATTTAGTCATCTCCTAAGGCATCATTAATTAATTATTTAATATTTAATTAATCTATTGTCATCCCCTAGTTAATTAGTTAATTTAATTAACTATAGTCCAATTGATAAAATCAAATGATCACCCAAAATCAATTAATCAATTAAATCCCTATTCCTCTATTAAATTGAATAAATCCTCAAATCTATTCAATTTAATTCCATATCCCCATTTTATTAAATAAATCATTTAATAAAATATCTAAAATCCTAAAAGCCTCCCTAAACCCTATCCTAAACCCTAATCAAACCCATCAAATCTAAGCCACTTTCCCCCTAATCCCTCTCTAATACAAGCCTAATCCTCACTCTAACCATGTGCACAACCTTAATCCTAGATTAAGAATTCCTAACCCAAGCCAAAATCAAGACTTCCACCCACCTCCCATTTTAATATACAAACAAAGACTTCATCCTCCATTTTAAAGTCAAAACTTCCACCCACCAACCATTTTAATATTCAAACAAAGACTTTATCCTCCATTTTAATATTCAAACACAGACTCAACATCCTCTTTTAATATATTCCAATAAATACTTTACCTACCCAAACCACTTGCCTCTTAATCTCATCCTAAGCTAAGCCTAGTCCCTTCCTTAAGCATGTGCACAACTTTAACCAAGGGTTAAGAAAGTCTTAAACCAAACCAAAGTCAAAGTTCCATCCTTAAAGTCTTGCATTCCTATTCAAGAGCCTTAAAGGATCTTTAAAGACTTTTTCCACCTATTTTCCACACTCATCCCCCCATTTTTTCTTCCCTCATAACTTTCTCTAACCACCTATCTTGACCATCTTCCCTATCCAATCCATTTGTGACACTTATCACAATGCTAGAGCTTTGAAGAAGCACAATCCATGTGCTCTCTTCTCCTTGCATCCTAGCCCTCCTTAACCAATTGCCCTTCCTTGCATCCTAACCCTTCATCTCACTACCCCTTGGCCTATAAATGAAACCTTCTCCCTTCACAAATATCATCCACTTCTATGCTAATGTTATAATGCTATTTTGAGAGACTAAAGACTATCAAAATACCATCATAATGGAAAAATCCATCCACAAATCCATTTTGAATCATATCCTGCATTGAAGATTGAGAACCATCATTGAGCACACATCACATCTTATGGACACATCTATGCATCAAGGGGAAGATTTATTGGTTTAAGAGGTTTGCACGTTCTTAGGCTACTTTGGTACTTTAATTCTCTTTTTTCTAATCATATATGTGCATTAAAATCTATTATTTTGAATGTTTTGATTCTTCATTATATTCCTTTAAGCACTATTTTTACAGCTCTACATTTTGGATAACCCAAAAGCAAACAATATTTCTCAAGTGCACCATGTAACCACAAGTGATCACATGTTGGGACTATGCAAGGGTCATATCCAACTCACTCACAAGCAGAAAATAAAATGAAAAATGCCTGATCAAAACCTTGCTCTTGAATTGCCCCATTCATAGCACACCATGATATAAAAGATCATGGTGATCATGAGCAGGGAACAACCCAAATCACTTGGAAGAGATACTTTAAGAACCAAACGTGAAATCCTAAAAAGAAAATAAATCAAAAGAAAATGTAAATCCATGAAAAGGTAACCTTTTGCCAAAGAGATTGGTAGGACTAGATACCGAGGGACCAAGATCAGATGATAGGAAGGATACATCCTACAAGGATCTATTAGTAATATCGAGGACTAGGATCAAATGGGAAATTATAACTATTTAGGACAAGATTTTGATGAAAAGGGATTTTGTACAAGGATTTGCAAAAGCACCTAACCAAGAGAACTACAAATTTTTATTTGTATTTTATTTTTTGATCAAGCATGAATTGATGTGAAGAGATGAGAGATATACAATGATACCAAGTGACAGACTAACATGCAAGTGATATACAATGTAAAAACCAAAGTATTTACAAGGGATTACCATACAAAAGCTCAACGTGATAGGATAGTGGCGAGAAAGATGAAGATGAGAAAGTTAGCAGAAGAAAATCTAGGGATGAGGAGATAGTGTGATGAAAAGCATGGGATGAGAAGCTAGTGGAAAGAGATAGGATATAACATAATATTACTATAGGGGAGGTGAGGTGTGGAAAGGATAGAGGTAGTTTCTGACTTGACTATTATGGTGGTGGGTATTGAAGCTTGTTGCCAAAGATATGGATAGCATTTAATGGAAGCGATGGAGAATGTTGTTGGTTCTATAAAAGGTGAGTGAATTTGATGAAAGCCCAACAACAAGAAGTGTTAGCATAAGAAAAGTGTGAGTGAAGAGTTAAGCTATGAGTGAAATACCAATGGCTGATTCAGAAGAGAAGAGGCATAAAATGCTAGAGGTGATAGAAGGAGGAACATGGGGATGGAGTGAAGAGGAAAATGAAAGCCAAGGAGAAAGAAAATGGTTGTAGGGGGAGAAGCAGGGCGTAAAGCAGAGCCAACAAGAAGGAAGAGAAACCTTGCCACATTGAAGCATGTGGCATTGTGATCGGGGAGTGGTGGAGGCTAGCAAAATTAATTCAGCTCAAAATCAGCCAAAAGAGGAAGAAGAAGATTTGACCTTGCTACAGCTATTAGCAGAAGGTGTAATGCAACAAACATAGTTGAGGGAAAAAGAGAAGGAGACAAAATTACCAAGTGTGGTAGTGTTGTTAGAGGGAGCAAGTGTAGAAGATTAGCCATCTGTAGAAGAGACTCTTCTAGAAGAGGAACGAAGATCCATGATGCAACCAAAAATAGTCTTATGGAAGAAGGGAAAAAGTAGTTTAGGGGATATGATGCAGAGCTCTAGGGAACAAAAGGGTGACCCAATGTTATCTGCATTTTGGCCATTTTAAGCATTGCAATCTGATGCTGTAGCACAAGTGGCTAATGATGCAATGATGGTGATGAAGAATGCATTGGTAGTGGAAAAAGAATGAGCTAACCAGGCAGAGAAAGATCCGAATTTCTTTCAAGGCCTGATTGAAACAGCACGAGAGGATGGTGCACAAACAAAAGCTGAGTGCGTAGGGATGATGTTAATGATGGAGAAAACAAGAGTGGAGACTATGGAGGCAACTTTAGTAGATGAGAGAGCGGTGATGGAGAGATGTGAAAATGAATTAGTGCTCCTGCTGTGGCAAGTAGAAGCATTTAGGGAGTCAGCAGTGCAGACCAATAGTTTAGCATGGAGGTCTCAAGAGTAGCTAAATGCAAGTAATGTGTGCATTACATGGTACCAGAATCAGTTGAATACAGTGAAATATGAGAGGGAGTCAATGAAAATGCTAGCAAATAGATATGAAAGAGAACGCGATATTACGTAGAGGAAAACAACTATTCTAGGAGCAGAAAGACTACGGGAAAAAAATGAAAGATGTTATGGAGAAGTTAGTGAAGGTTGCATGAGAGGCAACATACTACATGGGATTATATCACCAGGCAGTCCCTTTGGAGCATAGGAGAGGAGTTGTATACTCGGAGAAACATTTTATGGAGTAGATAAACACCCTCTTGAGGCGTGGTAACATCCCGATCCCCATGGATACACTTTGGACAGGTGTGAGGATGACTCCAGGGGCATCATCATCTGGGACTGGGTCTAAAGGAATGCCATTGATTGGACACCCTATCTTGCCACCTCCCCTAGGAAGGCTAGAATTAATAATCTGCCAAACATTATTAGTTAAATGGAATGTTGTTGTTGCCATCGTAGGAGAATAAAAAGTTTGTGCTTGTTGTTTAGGCAATCAAGAGGACAACAAATGTTGTTTGTAATGCAATGTCATGTTTTGTTGTTGGGATTTTATGGAATATATATGGATGTCTTTGTGTTTTTGTCAAATAGTTAAATGTTTTTGGGATGTTTGATATATATTTGAATTTTTTAAAATTTTTTTTCGAATATTTAAATTTTTTTTGGATGTTTGATATATATTTGAATGTTTTTGTGTTTTTGTGATAAATAATGAAATAGTTTGACTCTTGTAAAAGTGGGAACAATACAATCTATAGAGTAAGGGTAACCATGACTCATAGGTGAGAATGTTTGTGTAGATTTAACAATTATGATAGACAATAATAAGACAAAATGTGGGGATGTTTCTCTAGGTGTGTGATGAGATAGATGCTTATGAGGCATGGGAAAAGGCATTGGGACCTATGCAAAGCTTGTGATGGCCAAAAGAGGTCAAGAAGGGTCTTGAAAAGGCCAAAAGAGGGCCTTGAAATAGGTGTTTGGGCCTAAAAAGATGTCTCAGGGGCCTTAAAAAGGTGTCTCGGGGGCTTAAAAAGGTCAAAATGGGGCCTTGAAAAAAAATGTTTAGGCCTAAAAAGGCATTTTGGGGGCCTAAAAAAGGCGCTTGCGCCTATAAAGGCATTTCATGGGCTTGAAAAGGTCAAAAAATGGCCTTGAAAAAAGCTTTTGGGCCTAAAAATGCCTTTTGGGGGGCCTGAAAAAGGCACTTGGGCCTATAAAGGCATTTCGGGGGCTTGAGAAGGTCAAAATAGGGCCTTGAAAAAGGCATTTGGCCCTATAAAGGCATTTTGGGGGCCTGAAAAAGGTGCTTGGGCCTATAAAGGTGTTTTGGGGGCTTGAAAAAGTCAAAATAGGGCCTTGAAAAAGGTGTTTGGGCCTTAAAAAAGATGTTTGGGCCTAAAAAAGGCATTTTGGGAACCTGAAAAAGGTGTTTTGGCCTGAAAAAAGGCACTGGATGGGTTTAAAAAGGACACTTGGGCCTTGAAAAAGACAATTCACGAGCCTAAAAAGGTGCTTTGGGCCTAAAAAGTCACTTTGGGGGCTAAGAAGGACACTTGTACCTTGAAAAAGGTATTCAAGGGGCCTAAAAAAAAGCACTTTGGGCCTAAAAAGGCACTTGGGGGCTAAAAAGGACATTTGTACCTTGAAAAAGGTATTTAAGTGGCCTAAAAAGGCACTTGAGGAACCTAAAAAGGTGCTTTGGCCCTAAAAAGGCACTTTGGGTCTAAGAAGGACACTTGTACCTTGAAAAAGGTATTTAAGGGGCCTTAAAAAAAGGTGCTTAAAAAGGCATTTGGGGGCTAAAAAGGACATTTGTACGTTGAAAAAGGTATTTAAGGGGCTTAAAAAAGGTGCAAGATTGGTCCAAAAAGGACACTTGGGCCTTGGAAAAGGCTTTTAAGGCCTAAAAAGGCACTTGAGGGGTCCAAAAAGGACACTTGGGCCTTGAAAAAATATTTAAGGTCTAAAAAAGTGCTAGAGTGGGGAGCCAAACTCTCACGCTTATGCCTACTTATTCTTTGCCCCCAACTATATGAGGATGAAAGAGTCCGATGGATATTTGGGCTTTTGAGATAGTATTGATATATTTGTTGAAGGTGGTTAGACTAATTGTGGCCACTAAAACTTAAATAAGACTAATGAGCCATGTAGAATTGTTGCTCTTGACAAGAGGAAGGAAAACAAATGCACCTTTTGCGCTATCAAACTTGCCTTTTTTTTTTCTTGGTCAGCTTGGACTTTCATGTTTTCTTTGAGGACCATGTCTCCTTCTTGAAATTGGCATGGATGTAATTTCTTATTGAAGTTGCGCTTGAGGTGATTTTGGTAGACCATGTGGTGGTCATAGGCCTATTGCCTTTTTTCATCAAGTAAATCTAGTTGGGTGAGACTAACCACTCTGTAATCCTCATCTGATATCTAGCCTCACAAAGAAATGTGCAAGGATGGGAGTTCAACCTCAATAGGTAATACTGCTTCAGTAGCATAAACCAAGGAGTATGGGTTTGTGCCTCTAGATGTATGGAATGGGGTGTGGGAGGCCCATAAGGCAGGGTTGATTTGTAAATACCAATCGCAGCCGGAATCATTGACAACTTTCTTTAGGATTTTGAGTAGGGTTTTATTAGTTGCCTCTGCCTGACCATTGCCTTGTGGGAAGTATGGGATAGAAAAATGGTGATGGATAGGAAGGGAAGTTCACAATTCCTCCATATTTAGGTTTTCAAAATTACGTCCATGATCAGTGAAAATGGTAGTTAGGATGTCAAAGTGACATATGATATGATATAGGATAAACTTGGACACTTGAACTCCCATAGTAGTGACAAGGAGAACTACTTTGACCCACTTAGTGAAGTAATCAGATGCAATGATTATCCATTTGTGCCTTTTGGAAGAAAGTGGTACAATAAGACTGACAAGATCAAACCCCTAGTAGGCAAAAGGCCTTGGTGGTGCAATGGGTTGCAAGTCTTGAGCTGGAGCTCAGATTAGATTAGCATGTCATTGACAAGGTAAACATCATTTCACAAACTCACATGCATCATGTTCTAGAGTAGGTCAATAATACCTAGCCCAAAGAATTTTCTTTGCTAGCACTATCCCGCTCGTGTGAGCACCACATAGTTCAGCGTGTACCTCCTTGAGAGCCATTGTAGCCTCATTTTGATCTAAACATTGAGAGAGAGTATGATGATAACCACAACAATATAGGGTTTGGGCAATGATAGTGTAGCAAGAAGCTCTATGAATAAGGTTTTGGCATTGGGTTCGTGTGAGGTGAGGAGATATGAAACCATTTGGTAGGTAAGCATGAATTTCATGGTACCATGGAGATTGCGGACCAACCAAGATGCAGATATGTGTTAATTCATCATTCTCATATGTGGGTTCATGCAGCTACTTGACCAAGAATTCATATTGCATAGCTTCGCTTGGTATTTCCAAGAGAGCATCAGTAGTAGCCATGGCATCTCCTACTTTATTTTGGAGTCTAGGTACCTATATGAATTGGAGTTGAGTAAATTGCTCTTTTAATTGATCAACCAATTCCTTGTAAGGTAGTAGCTTATCATGCTTGGGTTGATATTCATTTAAGGCTTGTTTGATGATAAGTTTAGAATCACCATAGACTTGTAGCTATGGTATATTCCATTCAATGGAAATTTTGAGCCCTGCAATAAGGGCTTCATACTCTGTAATGTTATTGGTACACCAAAACTGCATCTTGAAAAATTTAGGAATATAATCACTTTGAAGTGTGACCAAGAGTATGTCCACACTGGAGCCATGAGATGTATAGGAGCCATCAAAATATAGCTTCTAGGATGGTTGTTCTTCTATCAAGTAGAGGTGTTCATCTGGGAACTCCATAATGAGGGGGTAATTGGCAACCAAGGGTGCATTTGCCAAGTGATCTACAATAGCCTATCCTTTGATGGCTTTTCTATCAATATATTGGATGTCAAACTGACTGAGAAGCATAACCTATTTTGCCAGGCGTCTTGTGAGTACTATGTGAGAAAGCATATATTTTAATGGATCAAATTTTGAGATTAGCTGTATAGTATGAATCAACATGTACTGATGTAGCTTTTGGGTGGAAAATATGATTGCTAAGCAAGCCTTCTCCATTGGCATGTAGTTGAGCTCATATCCCACTAATGTTTGGTTGATGTAATAAATAGCCCTTTCCTTCCCTGCATCATCAAGTTGCGCTAGAAGAGAACCTAATGTTGTGGGAGTAGCTATGATGTACAATATGAGTGGATGCCCTATAACTAGAGGAACAAAAATAGGTAGCTTAGCCAAGTATTCCTTGATGAGCTCAAAGTTATGTTGGCAAGTAGGATCCCATCTGAAGTTCTGATCCTTCTTGAGTAGGTGTATGAATGGTTGACATTTATTACCAAGTTGGGAAATGAATTGTTTGACTGATTGGAGTTTTCCCTATAGAGAACAAAGGTGTGTAAGTGTCCTAGGAGGAGCCATATCCATGATGGCTTTGATCTTTTTAGGGTTGATCTCGATACCTTGCTGTGACACAATGAATCCTAGGAGCTTTCCTAAGGTGACACTGAAGACACATTTCTTTGGATTTAGCATGAGACGATATTTTGCCAATCAATTAAACACTTCCTCGAGGTGAAATAAGTGATCAAGAGCATGGAGAGACTTTACTAAAATATCATCCATGTAATCCTCAAGAATCTTATGGATTAGGTCATGGAAGATGACTGTCGTGGTGCACAGATAGGTTGCCCCATCGTTCTTTAGCCCAAATGGCATCATGTTGTAGTAGAATGTACCCCAAGGTGTAGTGAATGCTGTCTTATGCTGATCTTCCTCTGCTATATGAATCTAATTATATCCAAAGAAACCATCCATTAGTGACAAGAGTTAATGACTTGCAGTGAGATCCATAATTATGTCGATATTTGGTAATGGAAAGTCATCCTTTAGACAAGCTTTATTAAGATCTTTGAAATCAGTGTAGATTTTGATATCACCAGAAGGCTTGGTAATAGGTACCATGTTAGAAATCCATTTAGAAAAATCTATTGGGTGAATGATTTTGGCCTCCAAATTTTTTTTAAACTCCACTTTAACCAATAAAGCAACTTTGGGGTGCATCTTACGGAGCTTTTGCTTAACAAGTTTGGCCTTTGGATCTATGGCCAAATGGTGTACCACTAGTTTGGGGTCCAACCCTAGCATGTCTTGATATGACCATACAAAAAGACTCAGATTCTCATGGAGGACCTCAATGAGAAGATCTACCTACTCAAGTGGTAGAGAAGTTGCAATGTTTGTGATATGTGGTGTCTTTGTCAAACTGATATTTACTGGCCGAGTTTCCTCTGTCAAAACTAAAGATATAGGAGGCCTATGCTCTTGTAAGGGAAGGATGAAATATCCATCTTCAAGAAACTTAGAGAGGATTTTAGCATTAGATACATCCTTTATTTTTATTTCATTTTTTGAGTCATCCAATGGTGCTCCAGAGGAGTTTTCACCAGAGGACATTTTTCCTTTGATTTTTTGCTTTTTTGTTTCCTTTTTTATTTCAGTTTTATGACTGGAGATCTCCTCCTCCTCGAAGTAACCTACAGGATCCATCTTATAGACATATGTCGATAGTGGTGGCAGCCATTTATGTGGCATTTCTAGCCCCATGAGTTTAAGGAGTGCATGCGCTCGATAGATAGTTCGTCAACATGAACAACACTTGGTTGGTCCCAATCTATGAGTTCAAGGTGAGTGAGGGGTAGGTCTATGAGATTTAGGGATAGTTGGTAGAGCACAAAGGCTCCTAGGATTATTTCATCAAGGAATATATCATCCTAGGCTTTCATTTCTACTTCCTTAGGAATATCTTCAACCTCAACAAAGCTGTTTCAGATGTTTGTGAAAGCATGGCATTCCTTAGTAGTGCCCCTAGTTGTAGGGAGTCCATAGCCTAAACCTTTGGTTTTCTATCCCTAGTGTGCATCTATAGGCTTTCTCATACTTGATTCCAAATGGCCCAAACCACCTCCTTGATAATCCCATTGCTCTATGGCTAGGCAATGTGACCAGGGATATTTTTGTTTAAAGTGATCAAGAAGTGCTTCCCTTTTAGGAGGTGGCTCTTTGTATAGCCATGTGTTAATGTCTAGCACATTCTCCTCTCTACCAAGAATACCCTTTGTAATAAATGTGGTAGGGTCCATTTGTTTGAGTCGAGAGGTGGTTTCTAGTCTAGGTCCTTGATGTGTCGAGCATCCTTGAGTATAGGGATCAAGTGGTAGAGCGCTAATAGAAAAAGCATCTATAAGACTATACTCACCACAATCTTGGTAGTTGATTTTAACCATGGAAAGAGTGGAGGCTAAAATGGTGTCTGGAGTGTGGTAGGTGCCAGAGGAACTAGCCATGGTGTGGCCAACTTCAATCCCAGGACAATGATTGGTGTATGAAGCTTCAACCGCATTGCAATAAGCGAAGGGTTTAGGATCTGCATGGATGGTTATCTCAGTGCCATTATGCAAAAATTTGATACACTGAGGATATGTGGGTGGAATAGACTTCATGGAATGAATCCATAGGTGATCGAGGAGGATGTTGTATGGAAGGTTAAGATCAAGTACATGGCAATGTGTTTCTTGAATGGCTGGGCCGACTCTTATAGGGAGTAAGATAGTTCCTTTAGTGGTGTGCTCCAAATTGTCATATGCCTTGATGGTGATTAATTCATTAATGATATCTACCTCAGTGTATCCTACCTATTTGATGAACTTTAAATTACATAGATTTAAAGCCAATCCATTATCTATCATGACCCATTTAATAGAAAAGTCAGAAACCATGATGGCTATGTAGAGTGGAAGGATATGATCTAGTTCAACTACTAGGATATCAGTGGTTTTGAAGGAGAAGGCACATGATGTTGAAAGATGGCCAACCAAGTTGCAAAATTCGATGGCATTTGTGTCAGAGAGGACGCATGACTCATGTAGAGTACTATTGAGGATCTCTTGATAAAGTGGGCTTGTTTGTAAGAGATCAAAAACAAAGATCTAGGCTGACGTGTTTCCAAGGTGTTCCAAGATGTTATATTGCAGACCTAATGAGGATGATTTTGATGGAGATGCTCTAGATGTAGGTGGTCTTGATGGTATAGAAACAGATGGGCTAGCTATATTGAGTTGAGTTTGGTGAGTAGCAACTGCACATTGGGTATCTAGGCCCTTAATGTGAATGACATTGATGGATGGCTCAACCTATGATATGCAATAGATAAGGCTTCCATAGTCTAAATATGGTGAGGTATAGTTTTGAGACTTGTCTCGGTTATCTCGTTGTTTGCCTTGAGTATTGTTCAGTTTATTGACAAGAGGGTTTGCAGGTGCTTTTCCTAGGTTTGTATTATGAGGAGGGAAAGCATTTTGATATATCATTAATCCTGCATTAGGTGAAGTTTGTGCCCCCACTATGATTTCCTTCTGATCAATTAGGTCTTCGACATAGTCCTTGAGTTGCATGCATTTGAGGGTGGTATGTCCTTTGACACAATGAAATTTGCAAAACTCATTATCTTTATACCAGCATGCTTGAGATTGGTTTGGTTCCAAGCGTTGTGTTGGTGGATGCGGAATAAGATTATCCTTAGCTAGTTTTTCAAAGATTGCATCAAGAGGTTCCCCCAATGGGGTGTATACATGATGTTGTCTCTTAACATGGGGTTTAGTACTTGCCAAAAGTGTGATAGCATTGGTTTGATTATGATGAGTAGGTATTTGTTGATTGTTCTATATGGGTGGCGTGTGTTACATAGGGGGTTGCTATTGATAGGGTTGTTGCTGACAAAACATGGCAGGAACATTGGTAGCTACCCCAATGATATGAAATTTTTGGGTGTTGGTGGCACAGTCTGTTACTGTGTTTTTGTTTTTGTTCCAATATTGAGTTTTGTTGTTGTTTGGTCCTCGATCCTAGGTGTTTTCCTTGTAAAGTATAATAAAACCATCCTTAATGAGGCCTTGTTCAAGTCCTATCCCCTTTTCCTTAATATCTTTGTACATTTGTAAACAGTTCATAACCATATGATGAGTGAGACTAGGGTGTGCATTGTTTATGAACATTTTGACAAGATGAAACTCAGGGATGGTACAAGAAATCCTGGAATGGGAGCAGACACCTTGGTTGAGGGTATATTCAAGTTTGTAGGTTCCATCTAACGTGGTTGATATCCTTTGTTGAGTGAATAGTAAGGATTAGTAAGGACAAATGATTCTACAACTGGTGGTTGCCACCCAAACAGAGGGTGTGTAGGATCTAAAATGTTGATAGGTGGTGGACACCCAAATTCAAATGAACCAACACTATCCCTTAAGAGATTTTCCATGATGGTTTCCTTGTTTTGGTCTATGATGGCATTAACAATGGTGGCATGAACAAGTTGGTTCATGAAAGCATCAATGTCTATGGAGGAACTTGTTTCTTCAAGGATTTGTGGTGGTGGATCTGGTGGCATCATGGAAACTATGGGGTATGGCTGAGCTCGAGATATGTTATTACTATGACTAGGATGCATGTCCTTTTTCCTTATGTTCTTACCAAAATGAGTGGTGGGTGGCATGAAAGGATGATTTTCCTAATGATGAAAATGTAAAGAGAGATGATGCTAAGTGTATATGATACTTTTAGGAATCTAGATGATATGGTGCTACATGGAGGAGATTGTATTTTCCTTAAGTGTGAAATTGAATATGTGGTGGCAATATCAAACCCTAAGGTAGCCTTGTGACTATTGGGAAGACAAATGAGATCAACTATGTAGCCCAATCTTTTGCTTAAGGTGATGTGGGACACAAGCGATAGTTTATCCTAAACAATGCTTAGTTTAAGGACAACTATGATGGTGAGATGGATCGAAATTTCTTTAGGGAGACAAAGATTAATGAGGTGATGCAAAAATGTTTCTAAGTGTGGAGCAACTAATGGAGGATTCTAGGGTTTAATGATGCTTGATTTGGAGGATTTCTAAAAAGCTAAGGTTGATGAAAAAAGTGGAGGAGATGATTCTACCAAATGTTTAGATGGGATGAAGAATTAACAAAGAGACTAAACCTACAAGGAGACAAGTGCATAAGTGTGTGTGTAAAAAGATGGACCTAATCAAAGTAGTTAACACGAGAGTTATTATAAGGCTATGGTTGACACCTTGTCAGAGAGTTAGGTTCTGAATCTTGTAATCCCACTCAATTTGTAATGCAACATTTGCTTCATCTTTCTTAATTTGGTCTAGCTTGTCAATCCTTGGGTTGGGGGTATGTTTTTGATGTTGTACTTCTATCTCTATGTAAACTGGTATTTGTGGAAGTTTAGCCTTTTTGAACTTATCCTTAGGTTGGCCTGAGATGAGATAACCCTAAGAGATTTGATCACAATTGTGGGGTTTTGATGGGCAGTGACTACGCTAAGTATACCTTTTGACCTTGGATTGGTATCATAAACTAATTGAGGGATAGCTAAGTTTTTAGAAATGGTAAAATTTGAGTGAAGTGGGACAAACAAGAATTAAGGATTTTTTTGCAAATGAACTTGCTAACAATATTTTAGTCAAGAGTAAAAGTGTTGTTTTTAGTCAAGTAGGGTAAGTAACAAGGATATTTCAAAAAAGGACAAAACTTTGGACCAAGGAAAAAGGATTAGTAACTAGGACTTGCTTAGTGATTTTATTGTTTTCAAGGGAATAAGTATAACTTTTTTTAGCAAAGATAAAATCTAGACCAACAAGACAAACATTTGTTGCGAATGGACTTGCTAACAATTGCCTTTTTAGAAAATAAAGGTGGAAATTTTTTTTTTCTCTGATATGAGGGTTTTTATGAACAAATAGTTTCTCAAAGGACAAAGCAACTTTGACAAAGGAAAAAAAATGATCTCTTTAGCAAAATGATTTTCAATAATAACCACAAAATTGTGTATATTTTACAAATGTTTTTCATGGGTCTTGAGAACAAATAAGATAATTCAAACACACTCTTTATCCCTAAAGTCAAATTTTGGTTGCAACATGCTATTCAACAACCTACAACTTGATGTCTCCTGATTCTAGTGCAATATGTCCCTCTCATCAAAGAGGTGAATCGATACAAGAGTCGATTGACAAATGATACACATCAAAGAATCTTCAAGGCATGGCAAATAGAAGTTCCCCTTCTATGGGAACAATGACCCTTGGAGATGAAACCCAAGTAGCCTTATGCCTCTACCTGGGGAGAACAATGGTGAGTAATCTTGAGGGATGCTATTTCCCTTGCACCACAAATAACATGCCAAGGATAAAAGGTTAGCTACTAAGTTGGTACATAATTAGGTCTATGGTGTTAGCCAATTGGTTCTTACGTATGTGATCCACTTAAGAATCTATTCCGGACATGCTGAAATTGTGGGTAAGTTTTGCCACCTTAGGCTACCCCCAGAAACACATCTCTCGAACTTGCCTAATGGAGTGAGAAATTTTACCCTTCTCCTCATTTATTTACTGGCCAGATTATTTACTGGTTTAAGCTTCTCACCAAAGGGGACGTGCTTCCCAGAGGTGGATGAACTTGCTAGAAGCACTCCTAGGTTGTTGCGAATGGTCTTGCTAACAACTTCAGTACATGCATCACATATTTAAATGGTTCTACTTTGCAAGAAATAGAGAAGTCAAAGATGTGCTAAAAGGCACAATCTCAATATACGCAAGACACTCGATTCATTTTATTTGTGAAGCTTTTAGATTATCTATTGTACAACTTGAAGACACATGTGATTAACATTCAAATGTTCATTCCAACTTGACAACATTGCCAACAAAAGTAAAATCCAGTCAACAAAAGTAAATCATTCGCGCTTGAAAGCTTTAAAAAGGAGGGAATAAGAACATTTTCACTTTAGAGCATTCAAGATTGAATGAAGTTCATTTTAAGCACCAAAGTTGAAGTGTGTTGATTTGAAATGTTCTTTAATACTCAAAATCAAATATTTATCGCATTTTTTCTTTTTAACCTTTAGCATCCAAGATTGTGTTGATCATGCATTCCAATGAAAATGTTATATTTTATTCCATGGCACTCAAGATTTGATTTTAGCAACATGCATTCAAAGACAAGTGTTTATTCATTCAAGTTCATTTTCCAAGAGCATTAAACCATGTAAGGAAAACCTACAAGAAACATGGTTAGTGGTTTCATAGAAGTCTTCAACCGACAAGGTATGAATTAGCAAATATCACTGCAAAATCACAAGTTAGGGTACCAAAATAAAAAGTGAAATAACCCTGAAATGAAAATATTAATAACAACGTTTGGTTATTGATAGAAAAAAATAGGTATCTAAAATGCTGCAAAATATGATAAAACTGACACCATCATGACGAAATCGGAACCAACTTTTTGACGATGTTTTGTTTTTTGAAAATGGAGTTTGGATGCTCAAGTTATGAGTAAAACACCAAATGTTGCTTCTTAAGGCTTAGAAAGGTATGTAGAAATGATGTCGTGCTAACATCACCAAAGTGAAAGTTTAAATTTGATGGCCATATGGCTTATCATAGGCAAAAAATGACTTGCTAACATGGCAGATCCAATGGGCGTTGACTATGCATGATTAGGCAATGACTTAATATGATGATGTTTTGATTGAAATGGCTAGGACGCAATGAATGGGTGCAAGAAGGAGTTGTAGTGGTGGAGGTGGTCTTTAAAGGTCATGGGCTGTGAGGAGGTCACAGGAGGCAAGGAGGTCACTTGTATTCTTGTAGCTAATATGAAATGACCAAGCACCACTCCTTCCTCCATGAGCATGAAACATTTCTCACTATTGAGTGATAGATTATGTTCTTTACATTATATAAGAAAATTTTCAATATTCATCAGGGTTCTTCAAAGGTGCCTTCAAATGTTATGAAATCATCCATGTATATTTCCATGCAATCATGTGATATATAAGAATAAATGCTAATTACAATTTATTGACATGTTGTAGGGGCATTACACAAGCCAAAGAGAAAAAAAAATATGCAAAAGTTCCCCATGGGCATGTAAATGTGGTTTTGTCTTGACCTTCAAGAGCGATACTTATTTGATTATAACCACTATACCCATCTAGAAAAGAGGAATACTTCTTTCCAACTAGAGTGTCTAGAACTTGATCAATGAATGGTAAAGGAAAGTGATCCTTCTTGGTTTCCTTATTCAATTCTTTTTAATCTACACAAATCTGCCATTTCCCTCCGTTTTTAGGCACTATGACTAGAGGTGAAACCCATCTACTATCAGATATAGGATATATAAAACAAGCATCAAGCAATATTTGCAATTTAGTTTTAACTATTTCTCTAAGGGCTAGATTAATCTTTCTTTGGGGTTGATGGAGTGGTAGACACCCTTCATTGATGTATATTCTATGAGTTCATAATGTACGACTCAACCCTTTCATATCCCAATAGTCCTATGCAAAATCCTTTTCATGTTTTTGAAGAAGCTCTATTAATTGTTTCATTTGTGTGGAAGATAATTTGGGGTTGACATGGAGATTATGACCTTTTGACAACTCAATAGTAGTTGTAGAATCAATTATAATAGCTTCAAAGATTGGACTTGTATCTAATTCACATGGTAAGAGTTGATAAATAATGTCTAGCTCCTTGAGGAGAATATAACTCTCATTACATTCCTAACATGTGGTTAATTCTGACACAAAACTATCAGATACATCTTTTTCTACCACACAAGTATTATTAAGAATACTCTGAATTAATAAATCCTCTTCCTGCAACTTTAGAAAAGATTGTCTATGTAACATCATAAGTTGTGCTATAGAGTTTAACTCTTCTTCTCCATCCCCTAAATCTGGCCATACAGATGTACCTAAATCTAGTTGTGGTTATGCTGGAGGATATAGATCAAATTTCTTTGTTGCTTAACCATTAGAAATGGTCATATTCTCTGACTTACAACTTATATTTGCATCAATTGTAGCTAGCCATGGTCATCTTAGAATGATAGGGTAACCAGATAAATTGACTTTGGGTGACAGAATCATGAAATTTGTAGGGTACTCTAGAGAGTCTAGGGTTATGACTATGTCTTCTATCATTCCATAGGGAGTGATAGTAGAACTATCTGCAAGTTGCATAATTATTGGGGTAGCCCTTAATACTTCTATGTTCAACTTATTCATAGTATCCTTAGTCATGATATTTATAGTAGCACCAAGATCAATTAAAGCATTTTTAACAAATTGGCCATTTATAATCACATTCACAACTAGACTTCCTAGATCATAATATTTAGGAATGATCATTTTTCTTATTATAATGTCAGCCAATTGTCCCACAACATGGACTATAGTTGGGTCCTTTTTCTTCATCCCAGGCTTTTTTAGATATACTTCTCTGATGGCTTTGCCATAGATAGGAACATTTTTAATAGCTTGGAATAGGGGTATTTAGACATGCATGTTCTTTAACTGATCAAAAATATCAAAAGATTGTTCCTCTATTTGTGCAGGTTTACTTTGTATGAGCTTCTCTGGAAAAGGAGGTTCAACTATTGGTTGAGCTTGAGCTAAGCTAGTGGCATTAGTTGGGTCAACCTCTTTAGAAACTATAGGTTCTAATGATATAGGAGTATCTAGTATTTTAGTTATAAGAGGGAGTTTAGGTGTTGGTAGGGTTGTACCAAATCTCAAATGTATATTTGCAACATTTAGAGCATAAGCATGGTATTGTTGAGCATTAGCAGAATACATTAGTTGTTGTAACTAGTAGTTATTTGTATTTGGCTAAGGTTGTGTAGGTAACTGGGTCTACTTTTGAGGTCCAAGACTTGCAGGTGGTGGCATTAGTGCAGGTTGTTGGACTAGAGGTGGTATTTGTGGTAATTGTGGATTACCAATATTTTGGTTAGGTCATTGTTGAGGTCCTCTCCATTGATTTGTAGACTACCAATTCCCTTGGGGTGGTTATCATTAGTTCTTCTAATTCTTCCATTGATTATTTTTTTGGTTTGGCCAGGAAGGTTGGTAATTCTGAGGCCATTTAGGCTGTGTGGATTATTTTTCCAAGCATTATTCCAATTAGGTTGACTATATTATGAAGGACCTTGGGTATTACAATTTTGCCATTGATTACCATATAGATTTAAATTTTGCAAAGGGTCCTGAGGAATACCTTGACATTGGGCCCATGGTTGACGTTGAGCAACAAAGAATACTTGCTCATCCTCTCCATCTATTTTGATGTACTAAGTTGGAAGATGCTGGTTTTCCATGCTAGCAACCAATTTGCATTGGCAATATTTCTTCTGCCTCCAACAATGTGGGCATCACTCAGCTAATTATACCTCAACTTCTGCATGCTTCTTCTCTACAGTCATTGTGTCAAGATGTGTAGTGACATCATTTATAATGTCATGCTTAGATTTTGAGAGCATATTAGATATCTCAAGCTTTGAAATACCCTGACTAATTCCATTATTAGATGTAGTCTAGTGTCCTTTTCCTTTCTTCATTGTTGAACTTGAGTAGTTAAGACAGATTTTTTTAAGGTCATCCCAAGAAGATTGATATACATCTCCACTAGCCATCAATTCTAATGCTTCTAGATAATTATTGTTCATGACTCTCAAGAAGACTAGCTTTTGTGAATCCTTAGACAACACATGCTGAGGGTTCTTTTGCAGTGTATACAAGAAATGTGAAACATATTCTTCCAATGTTTCTTCCTCCTTTTGTGATATTCTAAAGATATCATCTCCTCTTGAATCATTTTCTTTACAATTTACTCTTTGTATTTGTCCAAAAATAAAGTTTGTATTTCATCCCAAGTACCTTCTGCATTGGCTCTTAAGCCCATGAACCATTGTAAAGTTGATTCTTTTAGTGTTGCTAGAAACAACTTGAGCTTATGGGCATTAGTGTTGTAGTTAAAGCTATGATAAAGTATTTCAAACTCAAACAAGAAAGTATTAGGATCTTTAGTTGTAAGGCCATAAAACTTTGGAAGAGAATTTGGAGGTATATTTTTGAGATTAGCATTGGTTACAAGGCTTGGGAGAGGAAATGGAAAAGTAGGTTGTGCCATTATTGGAGGCATTTGATTATTAGGTTGCTACTGAAAAGGAACATTAGGTACTAGATTGTTAACAACTAGTGGATTTAGAGCAATACTATCAAGGAAACTAGCCAAAATTTCAGCAAAAGGTTGAAGACCACTTGTATCCAAAGTTCTTCTCTTGAGGATGATTCTGTAGTAAAAATAGGGCTTGCATCCAAAAAAGGCAACACAACTTCTTCTTCAATTTCTTTGTTTAGATTAATAGACTCCCATGGAAGAAATATCCCATATTCATCTCTATGTCTTCCTCTTTGATGAATGAAATTGAATTGGTGACTTGTTAATCAAGCACGTAATCCTATGGTTTCTAACTAACACACTAATCTAAAAATAGAGGACTCATGAAGGTTCCTAGTTTGACACTATCCTCGACAATGATGCCAAGAAAATGCAAAGTTTCCATAATAGGCCAAGATAGTCACACCATTATTTCTCTCTCAAAGATACTATATCCATTCTAAGAACTATCTATTCCATTATGAAAATACATTTGAATTGTCAACCCAGGGATGTAGGACTTGAAATGGATCAACATAGTATGTACACTAAGTTCCTTTAAGAGTCTTAACACCTATGCCACAGGAAAGTAAAATACATGAAAGGAATCCATACTATAGATACAAAACAATAAACATACTTAGACTAACAATAGAGAGCTATAGAGAACTTCAGAAAAGAAATTCTAAACTAGTTAACAATTCAAACATGCACTATGATCATTTTTGACAAGTGCTATAGGACTAATATAGTAAGTCTATCTTAAAATAGGAAATTGCAAGGAATGAGTCTATTCTACCTAAATCTATTCCACCTCCCAAGTGGGTCCCCTTGGTTGGCTTCAACTAACTAAGAACACATCAGGTATTCCCAAAATCACTCTCTCATTAGAATTCTACTTTTGTTACATGACTAAATAATTCATAGAGAATAGAAAAGAGAAACTTTAGAATCCCTTTGACTAACTCCCTAACTTTTCCCCTCCTTCCTTATATATAGAGGATTGGAACTTATTACAAACATAACATAAAAATTGTTAGCAAACATTGATAGACGAAAAAGCCAGAATATTAACCATGACTTTAAAACATTGATTGAGCAATAGAATAATAGTCCATAAATAATATTGAAAGTTGGGCCTCCTAGAATAACTCTTCTCGCAGATGTGGCTATCACTCAAAACTGACCTACGCTTTTGATGCTATGATCAATCTTCACTACTCCTTCTTTAATATGGTATTCACCACTCTTTGTGCCACTTCTCCATTTTCTGATAATAAAAAAATTTGAACACATGCATAAAAAAATTTCTACTCTTATTCAAATATTAGGACATAGCTTAAAATATTTATATGAAATATTTCACTTTATATATAATATTAAGTAAGGTGTGTCATATCCACTATCCATAGGTTTAATAAGTTCTAGCTGCATCCAACATAAGACAAATATGTTTGAAATGTTTTTCACAAGGCTCAAAGAGTAAGTTTAGACTATATAAAAACTATATCAAATTTGAGACATTAATATGCCTCATTAGTTGTCAATTCTTCATCAAAATGTTTCGCCAATTCTTTTGCCTTTTCTTGTAGGTCTAGGTTTATGGTAGTTGCGTGGACTATCTTCTACATTCTCTCCAAGACTTCTATCAATGTTCTTTCTAAAGATGTCACTAATTTGTTTTTTTAAGGTAATTTTCTCAAGGATCTCATTCTGATCATCATCATCATCATTAGATATTGGTGTTGTTGTTGTTGTTGTTGTTACTGGAGTTGCTGCTGGAATTAGTGCAACTTCTTTTAGTTCTGTGCTCTTCTTTTCTTCCTCTTGTCTTTTTTCTCTCCTACTTTATTCCTCATATTTCTTTCTTTCTTTTTCTAACCTCTTCTCATTTTCAACTCTTGTTGCTTCTTGCTATTTTTCTCTCTCTTCTTGTTTCTTGCTTTCTTCTTCCTCTATCTTTCTCTTCTCTGCATTTTTCTTTGCTTCTTCATCATCCTCTTCATCTAAGCTTGATTAGGTAGTGATATTACCAAAAATGTTAGTTCCATAAGTTGTAAATAGATTCTCTTTGACATCACCTGTTATATGTGTGAATCCACTTGCATGGATTCAATACCAATAACTATGTGAGGAGGTGAATAAGTTTGGTGTGCCTCTCCAACTTCTTCTTCACCTTTAGTAGGAGTATTGGCCTTTACATACACAAGACTTGTTGTTTTAGGTTGTGTTGGAATGTTCAATGGGAAGAGTACTTCTTAGAGGGAGGGGTGAATTAGAAGTACACTATTTTTATCCTTTCAAACCCTTAATAACATATAACAAATTTTTTTTTGAATGCATGTAAACATATAAACAAACATGAAATGAAAACATGCATCAACACATAACACAAGGATATGGTAACCTAGAAACCCTCCAGGAATAAGAAGGTAAAACTGGGGCGGGGATGACACCCACAAAAATCACTACAATAATGAGTTCAACCACTTCTGATGTTTTTCCCTGTTAAAGGCTTGCCCTGTTAAAGGATACAAAAAACTGTTAAATGTGACCTATTGAAAGGATTTACAAACACTTTACATGAAGTGTCACCCTGTTAAAGGATTTACATAAAGGCTGTTAAGCCCACCTAGTGCATAGGATTTTCTTGGCCTTTTCCAAAGGCTCTCTTACCTAGCTATTAAGCTAACCTATCACCATAGGATTTGAACCTCTAATACAATTGTGAGAGAGTATTAGAACTTTTAACCTAATTGAATGCAATCTGAAATTTCTTGATTTAGGCTCTTGATCTACTCTTCCTCTTCTGATCTTTACTAGATTTGATGTCTAGATATGTCCCCTATTCTGTTCTGATTAACTGGATGTATAAATGTTGTTCTTTCCACTAAGTCTTTTCCTCTTCACACTAAAATTTCTCTATAATCTCCCCCTTACGCTATTCTCTTCCACTACACATAATGGTGCATTTGTTCTCCTTATAAAGAGTGTGAAGACTTAGGGTTAGGTATGGATCTACAATCCATATTGAATCTCAAATTCCCACTCATAATTTTTATTTTTCTTATTAGTTGCATGCCTTGAACATTTTTTTAATTGGTTGCATGCAGATTGCATAGGGAATGTGAATGATTCATCCTTATCCTTTTTCTCTTTCAAAATTTCTCTAAGCCAGCTCCAAAAATGGTTTACATCTTAGTTTGTGCAAATAAAAACTCTTATGCTGATCTTTCCTTGCTTGAAACATTAATTATTATTGATGCTCGACACATACTATTTTTGGATTTCTCGGCATCAACTGCATTTTCTAGTTTACTCGGCACCTATTATATCCTATATTGCTCAGCATATGATATTATGAATTGCTTGACCTCTAAATGATTCTTTTACTTAGCACATGAACAATTATGGATCACTCTACACATACTATATTGTGATCTACTTGGCACTAACTATGACTCAATACCTATTGAATTTTTGGCTCGACATCTATTGTGTACTTGATATACGTAGTGAAAATGGTTAGGTGTGTTGACACTCATTTCTCAGTATTATTTATTTGACCAATAATCTTCCCCTTTGACATGCGTGTCAAAAACACTTTACTAAGCTTTGATGATCCTAACCTTATTGAGTACAATCTTTACTTACTCAACTTACATGCAAAATTTCAAAAATTGCGAGTAGCAATAAACCTTATGATTCCCCTTGAGTTGATTATACCTTTGAAATTGAAATTTTGTACCAATGTGCCTGATCCTCTTTTTCCTTTCACCTATTTTTGCATTCTGAGCCTATATGCTATATTTGATTTGTGTGATATCCCTGTATTCCAAAGTTTTACATCTCTCTTTCACTCCTGTATTCCTTGTTTCCCCCCTTTTTGGCTATATACAATCATTCCACTTTATTTTCAAAATGAATGAAAGAATGATCAAAATTTGTCAAAATTTGTTAATTACCCATAGTATCTATATATCTCCTCTTTTTCTTATTACTCCCCCTATAATATATATCTCCCCCTTTTTTGACATTGATGTCAAAGGGTTCTATGGAGTAATTCTATGTTTAGCCAAAAAAGAGCTGTTAACCTCCAAGAGTATCTTCAAAGTTGCATCCTAGTTGTTTAATGCAATATCCAATGACTTGTGTTGGATTGAAAGCTTTGCTACTAGGTCTACAAGTTCTTCATGAGTAGAAAGATTGGGATCTTTCTTTAGGACTATCTCTGCATACATCTACTCCTTGTGAAGTAATTCCAAGTGAGGGGTGATGGAGGGTTGAATTTGCATTAGCTTGGATTTTATGTTAGCCTCCTCTACTATTAATACAGCTAGTTCCCTTTGAGTGTGAAGCACCTGAGCAAAATGCTTCTCACTTTGATCTAGATTGGTAATAAATTGCATGCTAGAAATCTTTAGATTTCTTTCCAAGCTCTATATCTTTTGGTTAATCTCTTGTGTGAAATTGGAAAATCCAAACAATTTATTGTAAATAGAGAATATATTTCCAAGTACAATTTTGACTCTATCTAATTTCTTAGCTAGGTCAACTTGTCCCAAAATGATATCATTTGATATCTTCTTATTGACCTTACCTTGGAATTTCTTCTCTAACCATTCCATTAGTTTGGTGTTGGTGTAATGGTCCTCATTTGTTACCTGATCAACTATATCTGATAGTTGCTCTAGAATTGGTCTTGATTCATCTGGAGACTATAGGCTGAAGGCATCTATGAATATGGCCTTGATTTCATTTAATGCTTGCCTATATTTGT
This sequence comes from Cupressus sempervirens, assembly GCA_028749045.1. Classification (NCBI taxonomy): domain Eukaryota; kingdom Viridiplantae; phylum Streptophyta; class Pinopsida; order Cupressales; family Cupressaceae; genus Cupressus; species Cupressus sempervirens. The sequence continues at coordinate 798,702,517 of CM053793.1, forward strand.
AATTCTTTCTAAGTGCCTCTTGTCTCCTTCTTCTATCCAATGCACTTTGTATCTCATTCATCTTTTCTTCTATGAGAGTGTTGGATTCATGACAAGGTATCTTTATTCTTCATCAAGCTCAGGAATTCCATAGTGAATTGTCTTGGCTACCCTAGTTGAGCTCGAGCCTGGTGTTCTAATTTGCAATTCTAGCATTCTAGTGCTCGACTGCTAAAGAATTTTTGTAGGAGTACCTATTTTTGGTAGTTCAACCAAAGTTTGTATTGTAGATTCCTCCTTATCTTTTGTCTCTTCTTTCTCTTTAGTTTGTTTCTCTTCTGCTATCATTTTGGTTGGGGTTGTACTTGATAATTGTACTGATTTGCCTTTGTCATCCCCTGCTACTACACTCAACTCCTGAAGTGCTTGTGTGATTTTTTTTGGTGGAGATGGAGGTGGAAGGAGTAGAAATCTAGTAGATTGTGTGGTCATAGGTGGTTCTTATGTTTGCACCTTGACTTCCTTTGATTTCACTACTACTTTTTGGAGTTCATCAACATTGACCAATATTGGGCTTAAACATAGCCTAGCTGCTTGTGTTGATTGGTCAAGAAAATTTTCTAGATCCTCTACAATTAATGGATTAATGTTTTGACCAGAAGTGTTAATAACATCCTTTATCTTGATTGTGTCTGCAGGTGTGATGGTAGAATGAGGAGGGCTAGGAGGTGGCAGTTGTGTGTCCTGCACACTCTGTTCTTGTTGCTCATCTATCTCCTTCTCCTCTTCTTTACTCATTTCCTCCTCTTTCTCTTCTTCATCCTTCTTTTATTCCTCCACTTTCTTCTCTTCTAGCTTCTTCTCCTCTACCTTATTTCTTCTTGCTTCCTTTATCTCCTTTTTTTTGGCACTTGCTTTTGTCTTGTATTCTTCATCAAATACATTATCAATTTTCTTGTAAATAATCTTCCAAACTTTTGTGGTTTTTCTCACAACATCTTCAATTTTATTTTGTAGAATACTAAATACCCTATATTTGGGAGTAAATCTACTGTTGTGCCTTTTGACTGCATTTTTTATTTGACTTTTAATCAAATCAGGCAACATCCTTGCTAAGGTAGACTGCCTTTTTTCCTTCTCAGTTTGTAGAAAAAAATGCCATTTATCCTCTACAATCTTATATAATTCCTTTGCCAATGAGCTATCCAATTCAAGAGGTGTATGTTTATATTCTGCCATCATACTATAAATAGATTTCTCTATTTTATTTTGCTCATCCTTTGTTAGCTTACTAAAATCTACATTCTTCAAGTCATTGATATCACCATTCCTAATCTTAGCATATAACTTGTCAATAAAAGACTTAGGTGGATGACTTACCACTTTAAACTGACTGTAGTCTTCTGATTCCATCCTTTCTTCATTTGAATCAGGTTGAGCCACAAATTTTATTCTTTTCTTTGGCTCTTCTTCAGTATTCTTAGTGGATTCCTTCCTCTTTATTGCCTCTTCCTTTGCCTTTTGTGTAGTAGCTCTAGTAGTAGGCTTCTTAGGTGTAGGCTTTGCCACTTTCTTTGTCTTGGACAGAGGAGTAGGTGGTGCTTTTGCCTTTCTTTTGGTGACCTTGGTTTGGGTGGATGATTCCTTGGCTTATTCTTCCTTGTCACTCTCATCCTCATCTTCACCTAGGCCTTGAGTTAACTAAAGTGGCCCTTGCTCTGGCTCATCCTCATCTTTCTCATTGTCATCCTCTTCTTCATCATCACTTATTTCCTCTACTTCTTCTATAGTACCTATCTCTCTAATATCTACCCCAAATTTCTTCTTAAGTTTCTTTACAATCTTTTCCTTCTTCGTGACTACTGTTGCTACCTTGAGGTCTGTAACCACCCTTTATTTGAAAACATCATATGTCCTAAAGTTCTTTGTAGTTTTATTAGTTTCCTTTGCAAGTAATTCTGTAATAGCTGCTAAAGCCTAATCCACATCAAGTTGATAACCTAGTGGTCCAAGCCATTTGACTCTAGGGATGACTACTTGTATGTAAGTATAGTCAATATCCACTAGAAAGAAAATGTCTTTTTCATGTTGCTCCACCAATGAAACTAGAATTCTCATTCTCTATTTCATGGATTATTTGAAGTCCTCAAAATAGTTGGTCATTTGGGCATCAAAGTTTTCACCCATTTGATCAATGAATCCATTTATTTGGTCAACAATTGTCTTATTTGGATCCCATTTCACCTTGCTAATTGAAGGGAATTCTTTCATAATATAGAAAAATATGCAAATCAATACTACACCAAATTTGCATGGAGCCCCTTTTGATTTCTTTATGGCTCTCCAAAGTTCTCATTGATTTGCTACATCATCAACTCTACAAGATCATAAGTATGATCCTTTTTCACTGGCTTGTAGGCAACATCTACTGCTATGTAGGGTACACTGTTTAACTTGCTAGATTGGTAAAATTTGTGAGATATAATCCTTACAAAAAAATCTAGTAGGGGGTCTTTGATGGTGTCAATTGTCATACCCCTTTTGTTCCACTTGGCACTAGTGTTTTTCTCAATTGCCTCCCTCTTATCACTCCTTAGGAATTTGGGCTGATCTAGGGTTAGAATACTAGTAACCATATGTATAGTTTTCTTTGTGAATTTTACTGGTCTTGTTTCTAACCAAAAAGTTCCATCATGGATTCTACTCAAGACAATGTATATCCATTCTATTTTAAAGACAATAGGGAACACTAGGGTTTTCATCAGATCCTTCTTTTCAACTATGAAGAATTCATCTTTAAGTTTCTCATTTTCATAGAGCTTATTATTGTGGTGTGCACAACACACGCCCCATTCCTCACTTGGAATGGGAACCCCCTACTTTTTTTGACTCCCAGACTCATAGTTCGGGAGTCGGGAGAAGAAAAATTGATTAAATAAGTTAGAGTCAAAAAAGTCAAAAAGTCAAAAAAATAAAATAAATTTTTTAACAAAAAAAAAAATATTGCTTGCGCGCATGCAAAGAAAAGAAGGAAGGGAAGTTATAAAAACCCCCTCCCCCCCTTGTTTTTTTGAAGAAGTTGACCTGAGGAGGGAAAGTTATGGAAACCTTCCCATCTCCACCTTCCATGCATACCTAGTGCTCGCGCGTGCGCGCAACTAGAAGAGGAAGTGCGTGGCATGGTGCTACGCGCATCCTTTTGGACGTGCAGTGGCACGACCGCTGTACGTGCCTTTTGGGAAATGTGTGACTACCTCCACACGCTCTTTTGGATGAGCAGTGGCGTGGTCGCTGGGTGCGCCTTCTGGGCCGCGTGTGACAGCCCCTACGTGTGCTCTTCTAGATGTGTGCGTGTGACTGCCGCTGCACCCTTCTAGGTGCACATGCGCACCACCGCTGCACCCCTCTCAGATGCGTGTGTGCGGCTGTTGCTATGCCCTTTGGGCCGTCGCAGCGTTTCAAACCCCATGTTAATTTTTTTCAATTTTTAATTATTTTTTTTAAAATTTATTTTTTAAAAGTTTTTTTTAATATATGATCAAAAAACATTTTAAAAAAAAAAATCACAACAAATAAAATAAGTTCTAAAATACTATTTTTTTTAATGTTTTATATGTATCTAGTAATTAATCTTTTTTTTTTGTGACGTGCAGGTAATATAATCAAATGGTGTCCACATCTAGATAAACAACAAAGCTAGTTGTGTACAAGTTCAAAGGCATAACCCCAAAGTCACGATTGCACGATGAACACTCTGAGATCAAAGACACAGAACTTGGACACACAGACTTGGGAGAGTTTTTGAGGGTTTGTAACAACCCAACTGAAAGATCTTCTTTGAGATCCACCTTAATTCGGTCTGGATTGGTAAATGCAACATCACACCCTAGGACCGTTCAGTCAGTTGAATTGATTATGACTTTATCTCAACATTTTGTTCCTGAGGAAAGGGTGATAAACAACATCACTGGGGAAGTGGTCTTAGATCTATGACCTGATAATATCAAGAGATTTTTTCACTTACCTAGAGCTGATCAGTTTATCAAGCTTTCATATGAAGCAGCTGATAGGTGGCATAAGGATCATCACCAGGAGGCAATCGACATCATATATTCCTCATACTTCTTTGAGAAGCCATCTCAGGGAAGGACAATTAGTAAAGTAGATATGACTCTAGGATACATGAAGGATGACATTGGATATTCGATCATTCTCTGAGCAGAGTTATGGGATTGCCTGCAGCGGGTCATCTCGCTCCATTTATGGTTAACTTTATTGAGACCATCAGATATGCAAAGATGCCACTAGATTGGGCCACCACACTTAGTGAGAACTTGTGTGATCAGTTGCAAATAGTAAAGGACAAGAAGAAGTTCTATATGACTTCTTATGTGGTATATCTACTTGCAGCAAGAGCCACTGACTATCCCAGGTTGAACAAGAAGGGCAGTATGCAGGATCCTAATGCATAGCCATATATAGTTTATCCTCAGCTAGTTAAGAAGAAGCTCTTGCCATAAAGCAAAGAGTATAGGATTGTGAATGATGCCTTCATCTTTGCCGTCATTCAATTCATTGAAGAAGATTATGGGAAGATATTTTCTAATGAGGCCAAGGCACAGATCATAGCTCTTGGTGCATATTTCATCTAGTTTTGGACATTCACATATATTCAGGTTGGTGGTGCATCCATTAATCCAAAGAATCTCCCAAGGTATCCAAGTGACAAGTTGGTTCTAATGGAAATTTCTTGGCAAATTGAGTCAGCTTATGAGAGGATCAAGAAACAACGAAGGCCTTATTGGGATTGGCCTTTTGTAATAGGAGCATTGTAGGTAAAGAGAGTTAGGTGATGATATTCTCTCCATTCCAAATTTTGATTTTATGCCAGTGGATACAAAATTGGTTGGAGATAAGATTAGAGATACTCCTACAGGTGAATTTCAATAGCAAGATTGGACGCAGATGCCACCTGAGACACAAGGTCCTCATCCAACACCCCCATCTTCACCTAAGGCTATGATGGTAGATAAGGTTTCAGTGACACCTCCACCTCCAAGTTCAGAGGAACATGTTCAAAAGAAATCACCATTAGAAGGAGAACCAGAACCAAGGACTACTAGTGAGCCATCAAAAGAGGCACAAGTAATGGAATGTATACAACAACCTTCCTAGGAAGTTGAGGATCAAATTACAGGATCTATAGAAATTGAGACTACAGAAGAACTCTCACAATAGGAGACTCCAAGCAAGAGCAATAGAGGGAAGGAGGTAGTTGAACACATCCCTTCATCATCTACAGCCAAGGTTACAAAAAGACATATCCCCAGATGGTTCTGGAAGGAAATAATGAGAAGTGCTAAGCATCAATTCCTTTCTTTAGAGGATGATATTTGTGACATTTCAGAGATTTTGAACAAGCCTAACTCTCCATTATAGGATGCAACACCATTTTCATTCATTACTACTACTTGGAACCAGGACTTATTTGTACAGGTGGCTCAACCTCTGAAAGGTACAAATGAAGAAGCTGTCAGCCTTCAGGACTATGAAGTGAATGATATCATGTTAGGGAAGCCTACATGGGATACTTCTTGATAAATGATGACAATTGAAGTCAAAGAGGTTCTTAACCATATCGAATGTGATGAGATTGAAATCATAGCACTTCGAAGGCAAGTTAAGATCTTGAAAGGATATCTAGCTAAAGTTATTGGTCCTCTTGATTCTAAATGCCCCGAGGAGACTTTGACTACCATTCTTAAAGAAGGGGAAGGTGTACAACCTAGTCCATTCTTGAGAGCTTGTCAAGATTGGCGAGACAACCTTGAGGATAGGGGTGTCACTATAATTACAGGAAGCCTGAAATTATTACATGCTACACAAGACAATGTTGATAAGATCGTGGCAATTTTGAGGTAGGACTTCAGTATTATGGATGATGTACAGTTTTGGAGCAAGGATTTGCAAATTGTACAAGCCATAAAAGGACAAAGGTACCGCAGTTTGATTGGTGTATATACCCGAGAAGAGTTAGACATGATAGATGATTGGATAGAAAAGATTGTAGAGGGAAATAAGGTGATGGAAACATTGCATAATGAGATACATAGGCTCAAGGACCAAGCTCGAGAGCAAATTTTGGAAGCATAAAAGTTATATAGTGATGCATGCTTGGATATTTTTGAAGATGAAGAATGAGAGAAGCTTTTACCAGTTGAAGTAGTTGTGGAAAAATTCAGAAAGACTTTAGAGGAAGCATCCAGTGATGAAGACATTAGACAAGCCTTCAGGATAGAAGAAGCATTGTTAGAGTTGGATACCAAACTCAAGGATTTTGCAGAAACTCAAATTGAGGTGGACAACTATAGACAGAAGGTCAAAGATAAGTATGAGGCTTTGGTTCTTCTCGATGCTGCTAATATTACTAATATTATAGAAAAATTCAAGGGCAAACATCCAAACATATCTTTAGGATAAAGATGAGCAAAACCCAGATGCTAGAATTTCAATTTTGACACTTAGTAAAATTTTGAGATTTTGACCCAGTCAAGGCCTGCAGCTCTGTAGGTCTGCAACTCTGCAATTTAGAGGTGCGCTGACAGTTGACTGCCAGTTCCAAAAATAACACTTTCCATGCATTGGAAACACATTTTAATGGAAAGTTAACTCCGACACACATCAAGTAAAGGGCTAGCTTCTATTTTTGGTGTCCCCATACACTTCTACTTCGACTGATTTCTTCCTCCTACTTTCTCTCTCATGCTTTCATTGTTTTTGACATGTAAAGGGCTCATGCATCCAATTAATGAATAAAATATGGATGAAGTCCCTCTAAGCACCAGTTAGATTACTAGTTTGTATATATTTAGTTGGTTTTAATGTTTTAAAAGCATTTTATTGCATCAAGATATCTCTCACTCTCAACACAAATTGAGGAGACAATATCTTATAAATACCCCATAGTAAAATGTAAGAAGGACCACCGTTATTATGCAATAAAGTTATGCTTTTGGTGCTAGCATTTGGAGTGTAGTTATTCTTGGCTGAATGTGTCATTGTTTTGTTGATTTTATTCATGAGATTGTGATTGAGCCAAAAGTTTATTGCATTGTTTCTGGTTATATGATCTTTTAGTTTTGGTGTTTGCTACAGATATATGAATTTCATTGATGTAACGAGATTGAGAAGAGATCACCCGATTGTGTCTACATAGCTTTTTGTCTTGCATGAGTGCACTTTTCATGGCCTTGCAATTTGATGAAGAGTGAAACATCATTTGATTTGTTAAAAATTCTCACCGACGATTGCATCAGTGGATTCTAGGAAGCGCTACTCCTATTTTCATTGGTTTCCTACCAATTTCTTCAAAGGTTTAACTCGCAACATGTTGTGTTCTATAGCTTATGTCCGTTTAGGAATTTCAATTTCAAGTTATTTGATTTCATGTTATTTTCTTTCAGCTTTTTTATTTGCTTTGCTAACCCCCCTATTAGAATAAGACCTCATAGTAGTTGCATTCTGAGAGTTGCATTCATTAAAAAACAAAAAATACAAAAATATTGTTCTTTTTGTGTGATATTTTGAGACAGTGAACAAATTTTACTTGATTCCAAGGTAAAAGAGTTTTGGAACTAGAAAAGGCCTCCTCATGAACATTCACATTTATCTTCTACTGAGCAGATTTTGGTACGTCGCAAGACAAACACTGAACCTTGGAGTGGATCCTTAAAAAGATTTTCTTTTCAAGAGAGGAATTACACTATGGATTTCTACCATTGACCTCGTAGAAAATGAACGCCCAACAGAAGTGGTGCTAGAAGGAGGGCCTACAAAGAACCTATTATTGGAAACAAGAAAGATTTTGATAATGTTTCAAAAATTTTTCACCCTTGCAATAATCTACACTACGTAAAAAGTTTAGAAATCCCTTTTGAAATTTTCAAAAATTTAGGTCCTCAGCTTCGTAGATCTACAAGTCTACAGCTCCCCAAGTTTTTAGCTCCACAGGTTTGTAGGTCCATAGGTCTGTAGATCCACAAGGCCGTAGATCTACAGGTCTGTAGGTCTACAGATCCGCATGTTCGCAGGTCCACAACTTCGCAGATCTGCAGGTCTGCAAAACTCTGTGGTGCGCAAAATTTAGAAGAAGTGAGGAAGTGTACTTTTGTAGAGGTGCACTTTTCTCCGAATTGATACAAGCTAGAAGATATTGATCCTAGATCCTCATTCTAGTGAGCATTAAGATCTTCACCAAGTGCCCAAGAATTTCTAGAGCTTACTCATTTTTGTAAGCCACGTAGTGACAGAGGAATACCTCGAATTCAACCACTTCCATTCGACATTTCATCATCTTCTTCTACTCCACCACCCATTCAACCACCAGGTGGACCTCCACATATTCCAACACTCCCATAACCATTCCAACCACCTTTAGGTCCACAAAATCCTTCGATGGCCTTTTTTGCAAACGTAGTTGATTCACCGCTTAGCTTGAGAGGTGCCCTCCAAGACCTCCCTAAGAATCTTGAGAAATTTTGTCCAAGGTTTATTTACAGAGAAACAAGAATTGCCAAAGATCATGTCAAGATTTTAAAGGAAATTTGCAACTGGAAGAAAATTGCTAATGAAGATGTGGTTCTTCATTTATTCCCCTACTCTTTGGGGGAAATTTCCTTCAATTGGTATGTAAACCTACCACTAGGATGTATTGGAGATTGGGACACTTTTGAAAAATCATTTTTGGAACAATTCAAAAAATTCATCAATCCAGCAGTGATACATCAACAATTCATATCAATAAAAAGGGTTCCAGCTGAAACAGTTTCACACTTCAATCATCATTTTCATATGGCCTACTGCAAGTTGGAAACACCGTACACAATTTTGTTTAAAGCTGCCATCCAAGTTTATTTCAATGCCATGGGTTCTCTTACTATGATTTTTTTGAGAAGACTTCCTACAACAAATATTGACACATTGGACAAAGTCTTTGCAGAAGCAATCATGTTCACAAAGTGAGCTAATCCTAATGGAGGAGGAATGATGCTTCCTACGCAAATAGTTCCTACTATGCCAATGGTTCCTATGGGAGCACCCACTGTACCTAGTCAGTTCAAACCTATGAACCTAGTTCCATTACAACAGGTACCCCCTCCACAAACTCAAGTGATAACATATCCAGGGTATGAGCCCCTAGAAATAGCCTTCTTTGAACAAAAGGCAACAGTTCCTGTGGAAGAAGATAACAATCTCCTTTCAGAAGTTGGTTAGATGAAGAAAACCATGTCACAAATGAACAATGAATCGACTCATCTTAGATTGTCTTAAGGAAAAAGTAACAACTTCCAAAGAAATAATGTTGGCCCCTACAACAACAATTTTGGTCATAATTACAATAGGAATTTCAACAATAATGGTAACAACAATGCAGGAAACAATAGCGGAGGAAACAACTTTAACCTCCTGATCACAACAATGGCTTCCAAAGACAAAACATAAAATGGAACACTAGACCAAATAATAGAAGCATTCCTATTGATAACAACAACATTCAGTATGCTGACATTAATCAGTATGATGATGGCCAAAATATGCCTAGCAACAATGGTGCGTACTAAAATGGTAATCAGGATGTGAATCAAAACCCACCAATGAATGATAATCCTCCTCCTATTCAATTCAATGCAATGCTATTAGAATCTTACGATTCTACACAGAATGTACAAGTGGAACAATAGGCAAATGAAGAATTTTCATTCCCTTTTAGTCAAGATGCTGATCTTCAACATGATGAGATGTTTTCCTTTTGAAATGATAATTGAAACACATATAATCTCAGAAACAAAAAGGAACCCTTGACTGATGGAATTCCTCCTAGTTTGCAACCAACCCCACTTGATCCTAGAGCAAGCAACAATCCACGACTGGTAAGGCCAGCCCAAGGAGGACCATAGTATCAAAATCAAGTGAACATACCAACAATACTGAAGAACCTTGCTTAGTCTATTGAAAAATATAATGCTGTTGAAGACCTGAAGAAAACAAAAGCCAATATTTCCATGTTCGACATGTTGTAGAATTTTCCACAACAAAGAGAAGCACTCATGAAGACATTGGATAATACAAAGGTTTCCCATAATATGAATAATGTCCCTCAAAAGATGATGCCACAACAAGTAAATGCTACAGAAGTGATGCCTACTATGTTCAAGGACAAAGTCGAGGTACCCCCATTTTTGCTGAGCATAAGGATATATGAAAAGAATCTTCACAATTTTCTTATTGATTCAGGAGCTTTGTGTAATGTGATGCCATTATCAATAGCTCAAAGGCTAGGAGTTAATCCTCAACCCTCTAACCGAGTGGTAATATAGTTGGATAAAACAGAGGTAAATGTCATTGGAGTATTGAAAGATGTGTGGATATAGCTAACAGTTGATCCTCGGATCTAGGATATTGTTGACATACATGTGGTTGACATCCTAGAAACATATAGATTACTCCTGAGTAGAGAATGGACAAAATGTCTTAGAGGATGGTTCTCTACAGATTTCGCTCAATTATGGTTGCCATGGAAAGGTTTGAAAAATAAAATCAAGATAGATGCTGAGTCCAAACTGAAAACAATGATCATGAATTACAATACCCTGAATGAGGTAGAATTCTTACAATCTAACTTGGGTTTGTACAAAGTAATGGCATTAAACATGGTTCCAAACAAGGCATCTCAAGACCAAAATGAAGAGCCTAAGGTGTTGATACCCAAAAGTGAGATCATGACACAATTCATAGAAAGTATGGTGACTAATCTATAGTGTTTAGGAGAGGAAGCTGACCCCAATATCCTCCTCCTTCCAGGATTTTTCCAGTTGCACAAAGTTAGTCATTTAGAGTTCGAATGTTCAACATGCCAAGAAGTAGTAGCAAAGGTTTTGACACAAATAATGGGAAACAAGAGTACAAAAACCTCAAGTGATGGAATTATTGAAAGTCAAGATTTAGTGAATTCATCCAACCCTTTGAATAAACTGAAGAGGAAAGTGAAGACCTAAATGTGTCATACAGCGATACCTCTTCAGATGGTGGAGGTTTATCTTCTCCTCCTCTTGGGATGATTAAAGTCCAGAGAAGAAGAAAATATGTTAACGGTAAAGGATGGACCTCAGTAGTCATTCATCCTGAACCTAAAGTTAAACAAATCACTGAGCTAATAGGGGAAATTCAGGAGAAGCAAGAAAAAACACTCTTCCTCTATCCATGGGGTATGAAGGAGATTCATCAAGCCCTACATTAGAAAAGTTACAATGGGTTCCCAAGAAATAGTCATTCAAGACTCAAGTAAAAGAAAAGTTAAGGACAAATAAGCACAAAGTCAGAAAATCCAAGGAAAATGTAGTTTGGACACTTCTCTTCGATGGTTCCAGATGCAAATTAGGAGCCAGTGTAGGTATTGAACTAATCAACCCAAAAGGTAGGTCTTTTTATGCCACATATCAATTGCAGTTTAGATGTACTAATAATGGTATAGAATATGAAGCCTTGGTTCGAGGACTTCTCTTTGCATTGGAAAAGGGAGTCACTGCTCTTATAATTGAAGGAGATTCTCAACTAGTGATAAGACAAGTAAAATCCATATACTCATGCAATGACAAAAGATTAATTTCTTACAGGAAAAAGGTATGGGATATAATGGATGACTTTGAAGCTCTGAACATCAAATCCATTCCAAGAAGAAAGAATGTGGTAGCAGATGCCCTTGCTATTTCAGCTAGTTCTTTGCAACTAGTAGAAAGAAAAAAGTTGAAAAGATTCTCAGTTGAATTAGTTGCCATTCTTGCCATTCCTGACAAGATCACAAAATTTTAGGTCTTTCAAGATGATCAACATATACTCGAGTTTATTATGTGCAGTCACCATTTCCAAGGACAAGAGATTGATGATACACCTAAAGACAAGCTTGAAGATGATGACCTTGAGGATGATGATGAAATCCTTAATTTAAAAATCAATAGCATTCCAAAAGGGATGGTTGAACTTGAATGCATCTTTGATCGTGATGAATTAGAACTCAATAGAAGGGAAACTCAAGAGAAAGGAATTGAAGAATGTGACTCATACAATTTAGGTACCGATGAAGAACCAAAAAAGGTGCAAATAGGAAAAGCATGCAATCAAAAGGAACAGGATGACATGCTCAAGTTTCTCATTGAGTATAAAGATGTTATTGCTTGGAGCTATGAAGAGTTAAAGACTTATGATCCTTAGATTATCACACATGACATCCCGTTGAAACCAGATGCTAAACCTTTCCGGCAAAGACAACGATCGGTAAATCTAATAATTGAACCACTGATTATGAAAGAAGTTAAAAAATTACTGGATGCTAAGATCATATTTCCTATCCGTCATTCCACCTGGGTAGAAAATTTGGTCCTTGTACAGAAAAAGACCAGAGAGATTCGCCTTTATGTCTACTTTCATAACTTGAACTTGGCATTTCAAAAGGATAACTACCCTCTACCCTCGTTAGATGAAGTGTTGCAAATTGTTAATGGTTCAAAGATGATGTCATTCTTGGATGGTTACTCAGGATATAACCAAGTGATGGTCAATGAAGAAGATAGGCTAAAGACTTCTTTCACAACCAAGTGGGGAACGTTTGCCTACAGAAGGATGCCTTTCAGGTTGATTAATGCAGGAGCTACGCTTTCAAAGGATTGATAAATAGGTGTATAGTCATCTATATGGATGACTTGACTATCTTTTTAAAAGATCAAAGTACTCATAGTGCTGATCTAAGGTAGGTATTCAATAGATGTCGTAGGTATGGCATATCGCTCAATCCCAAGAAATGTTCATTTGGTGTTACTAAAGGAAAGCTCCTGGGACATGCCATTTCTGAAGTTGAAATTTCCATTGATCCAGATAGAGTTGAGTCTATTTTGAAGTTAGCACCTCCTCACAGTCGAAAGGAATCAAAATCTTTCTTTGGAAAGATAAACTTTGTACGCAAATTCATAAGTGGTTTTGCAGAGATAGGCCACCCCCTCAATGATTTACTCAAAAAGGGGGCTAAAATAGAATGGTTACTAGAGATAAAGAAATCCTTCCAAGATATTAAGGTTGCCATTTCCATACCCCCAATTTTGGTAAGTCCAGATTATGAGTTACCATTCAAGATCTATTCCTTTGCTTCTAAACATTCTTGTGTAGGGATCTTGATGCAAAAAAGAGAGAAGTAAGATGAGTGAACCATTGCTTTCATGAGTTGTCCTCTAAAGAATGCTAAGTTGAAATATTCAAATCTTGATAAACAATCCTTTGCATTAATCAAGGCAGTAAATAAGTTTTGTCACTACATACTCAGAAGTAAGGTGTATGCAATTGTACCTGACCCAACAGTAAAGATGCTTTTGATGCAGAATGAACTTGGTGAAAGAAGAGGAAAGTGGATGACAATACTTCAAGAATTTGATCTAGAGATTCAACCTATGCGATTAGTTAGAGGCCAAGGATTATCCAAAATGATCACTAACAAACAAGAAGGAAATAAAAAGGAATTCAAATTTGATGATGAAACTGATGAAGATGATCAAAAGAAGATGGTTGTATCACAAGTTGATATCAATCAAAGTGTGGTGATAGATGTGTGGTACCAAGATATTGTCTATTATCTCCTACAAGACCAATGCTCTGAATGGATGAACAGTTAACAACATAGGGGACTTAAGATGCAATGAGAGTCATACAAGTTACTTGGTAACAAGTTGTATAAAAGGAACTACAAAGGGATTTATTTGAAATGCTTAGGATGGGAAGAAGCTAAGGATGTGCTAGAACATTTTCTTGATAAGTATGGTATGAGACATGGTTTAGCAGAAGCAACAGCTCACATGATTTTAAGATCGGGTTATTTTTGGCCCTCAATATTCAAGGATACTTTTGAACATGTGCGTTCCTATCATACATGCCAAACTAGTGCTAACAAAGAGAGGCACCTAACAATGCCACTGCAACCGGCATAAAAGGTACACCCTTTCGCAAAGTGGGGACTAGATTTCATTGGTCTAGTAAACCCACTATCATCAACTAGACACGCATTCATCCTTATAGCTACGAATTACTGCACACGATGGATAGAGGTAGAGACTTTTAGAAATTGCACTGCTAAGGTTGTGACAGACTTTTTGGAAGAACATATTGTTACTAGATTTGGAATGCCATTCGCTCTTGTATGCGACAATGGATCTGCATTTGCATTTGCATTTTTGACACAATGGGCATTTGAAAACAAAGTCATCATCAGATTCTCCTCAAATTACTACCCTCAAGAAAATGGGGTAGCGAAGTCTACAAACAAGAATTTAATCACTGTGATAAAATGACTGCTGAAGGAGAACCCTAGGGATTGGCGTACACAATTGAAATATGTCTTGTGGATAGATCGGGTCAGAGTGAAAAAGGCCTTGGGTACTTCTCCCTATCTACTTGTTTACGGGCAAGAACCAATATTCTCGCTCAATCTCAAGATCCTTGTTTTAAAATTCATGAATGGGTATGCCGATGAAACTGAAAAAGTACAAATTTGATTGATGAATCTTCTAGAAATGGATGAGAACCAAACAACTACATTAGAACACATGGCTAAACATCAAGCCATTGTTAAGATATGGTTCGACAAGAGGGCCACGATAAAATCCTTCAGGATTTCTGACCTAGTCCTACTTTGGGATAAGGCAAAAGAAAAGCTGAGAAGCCATACCAAGTTTCAACGCTTGTGGACAGACCCATATGAGATTGCAAAAATTCTCAGAGAAAACACATTTAGGCTAAGTTCCTTACAGGGGAAGTTTCTACCTTTGCCCGTAAATGGGCAATTTCTGAAACATTATTTTGAAGCCTAAGAGAAACAAAAAAAAAAACAAAAAAAAAAAACAAAATAAAATTAGTTAGGTTTCATTTTCGCATGTAGATTAAATTTTCATTTCTGCAAGAGTGTTTACTTCTGCAAGTGTGTTTCCTTTTTTCTAAGTTGTGTGTTTGCTTTCAGTCATCTTTTTTCTTTTAAAGTCAGGTTAGTCCTAGGGGGTAAGTTGTACTTGGGAATTTTTCTCGAGATTTCACTAACCACTCTTTGGTCCTAATTTTAGGAGGATGTATTTCTTTGTCAAAACATTTGGATGATTGTGCGTTTTATACCAACCAAACAACATACATCTCTTGTGGAATTTAAGGAACCTTTAGTCTAGAAATCAGAAGCCTAGACTAACAATCTCTCAACACTTTGAAAATTTTAATATTTGATTGTGTTAGATGTTGTTCAATTTCAAGTCAAAGATGATGAGAAATGATCCAAATTCTAACTAGTTCAAACAGGAGGGGTTTGCTCGAAAGGTTGCTAAGATCATTGTTCGACGTAAGAGTTTCTTAAAAAGTTCTAAAAGAGGAACGCAAGGGATTTTCATAAGATATCAAATCCAAGAAATGACACCGATGTTTTGGCTACACAATCTAAGCATAGTTAGGATACTAAATATTTAAAAAAGAAAAAAGAAAAGAAAAGAGAAGGATGGCGTTAAGTCAGAAGGATTCTACCGATCTGAAGTGGCTAGAGATGCGTTACAAAACAAAGTGCCTTGCAGTCAAAAGTATTGTTTCATCAAAAGTAACGTTTTAAATGGTATGGAGAAATTATGTAAAAAGTTTGAAATTAAAAGAATGTGACATCTCGCCAAGAGCCCTCAAACTGATTCTCTTATCTGGTCAAGCAATTGATTAACAAAGAGCCTTCGTGGAAATTTCAAATGAATGAGCTGGGAGGGGTGGAAGATTTTTTTGAGTTGATAGAGGACTTTGATTGATGACATCTTGACACATCAAAGATAATGAATACACAATGCACACACTGAGTTTGAAGGTTTAGACTTCAAAAATTTGGATTGCAAGGTCATCTGAGATACGCTCGAAGTGTTCGAAGTTTGGTTGGTGTTTGAAACACAATGGAAGAATGTTTTCTAATGAAGAAATGCCTTGGTCATTTTTTTTTTTTTCGGGACTATTTGTTATGGTGTCCACAACACACGCCCCATTCTTCACTAGGAATGGGGACCCCCTACTTTTTTTGACTCCCTGACTCATAGTTCGGGAGTTGGGAGAAGAAAACTCGATTAAATAAGTTAGAATAAAAAAAGTCAAAAAGTCAAAAAAAAATCTCACGCGCGTGTGGGTATGCAAAGAAAAGAAGGAAGGGAAGTTATAAAAATCCCCTCCTCCCCTTTTTTTTTTAATTTTGTTTTTTTGAAGAAGTTGAGCTGAGGAGGGAAAGCTATGGAAACCTTCCCCCCTCCACCTTCCATGCATACCTAACACTCACGCGCATGCGCAACCAGAAGAGGAAGCACATGGCATGGCGCTCCGCGCGCCCTTTTGGATGAGTGCATGTTGCGCTACTGCGCCGCCCTTCTGGGCCATGCATAGTGCACTGTTGTGCATGCCCTCTGGGCCACACAGTGTGACCACCACTGTGGTGCCCTCTGGGCCACGTGTGGTCGCCCTCGCTTGGGCTTTTGGACATGTAGTGGTGCGGCCATTGCGCATGCCTTTTGGGCCTCATGCGACTGCCCCTGTGCACCCTTTTGGATGTGCGGTGGCGCGGCCACTGCATGTGCCCTTTTGGATGCACATGCATGGGCACTGCCATGCCCTTCTGGGCGCATGCGCGACAATGCTTCTGTGCCCCTCTCGGACGCGTGCGTGTAGCCATCGTCGCGCCCTTTGGGCCGCCGCCGCATTTCAAACCCCATGTTAATTTTTTTTTTTTTTTATTGTTTTTTTTTTGAATTTAATTTTTTAAAGTTTTTTTTATATATGATCAAAAAACCAAAAAAAAAAAAAAAAAAAATTAAAAAATCACAACAAATAAAATAAGTTCTAGAATATTTTTTTTTTAATGTTTTATATGTATCTAGTAATTAATCTTTTTTTTTTTGGTGATGTGCAGGTAATATAATCAAATGGCGTCCACATCTAGATCAACAACAAAGCCAGTTGTGTACAAGTTCCAAGGCGTAACCCTGAAGTCAGGATTGCATGATGAACACTCTGAGATCAAAGACATAGAACTTGGACACACGGACTTGGGAGAGTTTTTGAGGGTTTGTAACAACCCAACTAAAAGATCTTCTTTGAGATCTGCCTTAATTCGGTCTGGATTGGTAAATGCAACATCACATCCTGGGACCGTTCAGTCAACTGAATTGATTATGAATTTATCTCAAAAATTTTTTCTTGAGAAAAGGGTGGTAAAGAGCGTCACTGGGGAAGTGGTCTTAGATCCATGACCTGATAATATCGAGAGAGTTTTTAACTTACCTAGAGCTGATCAGTTTATTAGGCTTTCATATGAAGCAGCTGAGAGGTGGCATAAGGATCATCACCAAGAGGCCATCGACATCATATATTCCTCATACTTCATTGAGAAGCCATCTCGAGGAAGGAAAATCAGTAAAGTAGATATGACTCGAGGATACATGAAGGATGACATTGGATATTCAATCATTCTCCTGAGCAGAGTTATGGGATTGCCTACAGTGGGTCATCTCGCTCCATTTATGGTTAACTTCATTAAGACCATTAGATACACAAAGATGCCACTGGATTGGGCCACCACACTTAGTGAGAACTTGTGTGATCAGTTGCAGACAGTAAAGGAGAAGAATAAGTTCTATATGACTTCTTATGTGGTATATCTACTTGCAGCAAGAGCCATCAACTATCTCGGGTTGTACAAGAAGGGCAGTATGCAGGATCCTAACGCATGGTCATATATAGTTTATCCTCAGCTAGTTAAGAAGAAGCTCTCGCCACAAAGCAAAGAGTATAGGATCATGAATGATGCCTTCATCTTTTCCATCATTTGATTCATTGAAGGAGATTATGGGAAGAGATTTTCTGATGAGGCCAAGGAATAGATCATAGCTCTTGGTGCATATTTCATCCAGTTCTGGACATTCACATACATTCAGGTTGGTGGTGCATCCATTCATCCAAAGAAGCTCCCAAGGTATCCAAGTGACAAGTTGGTTCTAATGGAAATTTCTCGACAGATTGAGTCAGCTTATGAGAGGATCAAGAAACAATGAAGGCCTTGTTGGGATTGGCCTTTTGTAATAGGAGCATACCAAGTAAAGAGAAAGCATGATATCCTGACTTTCAAATGGGAATGGGAAAATTATCCTCTTGAAGAATATAACTCTCTCCAGCCATTCTTTGACAATGTTGGTAAAGTGGAAAATTTGGCAAGAAAAGAGTTCTACCATGAAGATGTCATTGAAGATCATTGGATGAATGCCACAAATGACTATGATGTTTGTATCAGGGACTATTGTAGAATGACTTTTTATTTAGCAGAGAAGGCTCTCCATTTGACCATCCCAGATGAGATAATGTTATAGGATTCGTAGGAGCTACTGGATCCCTTATTCAATACAGATAAAGTTGGCAAAAGGCCCATCCTAAATGCAAAAATTGATAGAGAGGAAGGAGATGATATTAATCATTGAGCAAGACATGCCATCCAAATGAAAAAGAGTTGGATCAAGAAACCCTTTCCACTTGATCCAATTCTGGACATAGTGATATTCCATGCACATGCTCACCTAGAAAGGGTAAAGGGAAGAAAAAATCACAGTTCCTATCTTTGCGCTCCAGTCTCCTATCAAGCTAGAAATAGTCTACCAGCTTGATCATCTAGTGGGATACTACCATCCTTCAGAGAAGAAGAAAGAAAAGAGGAAGAGAGCCTCACCTCAGAGGATCCAGACAGAGCATGTTGAAGAACAGGCCCCTTTGCAGCAACATGAATCTACTCCCCAAGACCCCCAAGACCTTGGAATTTCTCATATCTAGGTTAATTTTCCATTGCCTCCTATTTTGTCAAGCCAAGAAGAAGAAGGAGAGATTTAAGAGACATCCATTCATCCGATGGATGAAGATCCCACTTCTCCTATGGTTCCACAAAAGTAAAGGAGGGTCAAAGTTAGAATGAACAAGAGGCAAAGAGTTCATAAAATATTAGTGCCTAATCCATCTGTTCCTAGAACCATCCTCGAGGAAGAATTAGATGAGGATGAAATCGAGTTAGATGGGGAGGAAGAGCAAGTACCTCTACAAGGGAGAACCCAACTTGCCAAAGCCATAGAATTGGAAAGAAAGAAGAATGTCACAAATACCCCACCACCCACCCAAGCTGAAATGGTAGAGCTCTCTTCTTCGAAAGATGAAGTATAATGATGGGTGAATGAGCAAAGGGAGTTAGGTGATGATATTCTCTCCATTCCAAATTTTGATTTTATGCCAGTGGGTACAAAATTGGTTGGAGATAAGATTAGAGATACTCCTACAGGTGAATTTCAATAGCAAGATTGGACGTAGATGCCACCTGAGACACAAGGTCCTCATCTAATGCCCCATCTTCACCTAAGGCTATGATGGTAGATAAGGTTTCAGTGAAACCTCCACCTCCAAGTTCAGAGGAACATGTTCAGAAGTAATCATCATTACAAGGAGAACCAAAACCAAGGACTACTAGTGAGCCATCAAAAGAGGCACAGGTAATGGAATGTATACAACAGCCTTCCTAGGAAGTTGAGGATCAAACTACAAGATCTATAGAAACTGAGACTACAGAAGAAGAACCCTCACAATAGGAGACTCCAAGCAAGAGTGACAGAGGGAAGGAGGTAGTTGAACACATCCCTTCATCATCTAAAGCCAAGGTTACAGAAAGACATATCCTGAGATGGTTTCGAAAGGAAATAATGAGAAGTGCTAAGCATCAATTCCTTGCTTCAGAGGATGATATTTGTGACATTGCAGAGATTTTGAACAAGCCTAACCCTCTATTACAGGATGCAACACCATTTGCATTCATTACTACTATTCAGAACCAGGACTTATTTGCACAGGTGGCTCACCCTTCGGAAGGTACAGATGAAGAAGCTGTCAGCCTTCAGGACTATGAAGTGAATGATATCATGTTAGAGAAGCCTACATGGGATACTTCTGGATAGATGATGACTATGGGATTCAAAGAGGTTCTTAACCATATGGAACGTGATGAGATTGAAATCAGAGCACTTCGAAGGCAAGTTGAGATCTTGAAAGGATATCTAGCTGAAGTTATTGGTCCTCTTGATTCTGAACACCCTGAGGAGACTTTGACTACCATTCTTAAAGAAGGGGAAGGTGTACGGCCCAGTCCATTCTTGAGAGCTTGTCAAGATTGGCAAGACAACCTTGAGGATAGGGGTGTCACTATAATTACAGGAAGTCTGAAATTATTACATGCTACACAAGACAATGTTGATAAGATTGTGGCAATTTTGAGGTAGGACTTCAGTATTATGGATGAGGTACAGGTTTGGAGCAAGGATTTGCAAATTATACAGGCCATAAAAGGAAAAAGGTACCACATTCTGATTGATGTATATACCGGAGAAGAGTTAGACATGATAGATGATTGGATAGAAAAGATTGTAGAGGGAAATAAGGTGATGGAAAGATTGCATGATGAGATACATAGGCTCAAGGACCAAGCCCAAGAGTGAATTTTGGAAGCAAAAAAGTTATATAGTGATGCATGCTTGGATATTATTGAAGATGAAGAATGAGAGAAGATTTTACCAGTTGAGGTAGTTGTGGAAAACTTTAGAAAGACTTTAGAGGAAGCATCCAATGATGAAGACATTAGACAAGCCTTTAGGATAGAAGAAGCATTGTTAGAGTTGGATACCAAACTCGAGGATTTTGTAGAAACTCGAATTGAGGTGGACAACTACAAACAGAAGGTCAAAGATAAGTATGAGGCTTTGGATCTTCCTGATGCTACTAAGATTACTGAGATTATAGAAAAATTCAAGGGAAAACATCCAAACATATCTTTAAGATAAAGATGAGCAAAACCTAGATGCTAGAATTTCAATTTTGACACTTAGTAAAATTTTGATATTTTGACCCAATCAAGGTCCGCAGGTCCATAGGTCCACAATTTAGAGGTGCGCTGACAGTTGACTGCTAGTTCCACAAATAACACTTTCCATGCATTGAAGCACATTTTGATGGCAAGTTAACTTCGACACACATCAAGTGAAGAGCCAACTTCTATTTTTGTGGTCTCCATACACTTCTACTTTGACTGATGGCTTCCTCCTACTTTCTCTCTCATGCTTTCATTGTTTTTGACATGTTAATGGCTCATGCATCCAATTAATGAATAAAATATGGATGGAGTCCCTCTAAGAACCAGTTAGCTTACTAGTTTGTATATATTTAGTTTGTTTTAATGTTTTAAAAGCATTTTATTGCATCAAGATATCTCTCACTCTCAACAAAAATTGAGGAGATGATTTCTTATAAATACCCCATTGTAAAATGTAAGAAGGGCTGCCATTATTATGCAATAAAGTTATGCTTTTGGTGCTAGCATTTGGAGTGTAGTTATTCTTGGCTGAATGTGTCATTGTTTTGTGGATTTTATTCATGAAATTATGATTGAGCCAAAGGTTTATTGCATTATTTCTGGTTGTGCGTTCTTTTAGTTCTGGTGTTTGCTACAGATATATGAATTCTATTGACATAATGAGCTTGAGAAGAGATCACCTGATTGTGTCTACATAGCTTTTTGTCTCAAATGAGCACACTTTCCATGGCCTTGCGATTTGATGAAGAGTGAAACATCATTCGATTTGTTAAAAATTCTCACTGATGATTGCATCAGTGGATTCTAGGAAGTGCTGCTCCTATTTTCATTGGTTTCCTACCAATTTCTTCAAAGGTTTAACTCACAATGTGTTGTTTTCTGTAGCTTATGTCCATTTAGGAATTTCAATTTCAAGTTATTTGATTTCATGTTATTTTCTTTCAATTTTGTTATTTGCTTTGCTAACCCCCCTATTAGAATAAGACCTCATAGTAGTTGCATTCATTGAAAAACAAAAAATACAAAAATATTGTTCTTTTGGTGTGATATTTTGAGATAGCGAACATATTTTACTTGATTCCAAGGTAAAAGAGTTTTGGAACTAGCAAAGGCCTCCTTGTGAACATTCACATTTATCTTCTACTAAGCGGATTCACCTTTTGAGCATTGGGAAATTGCTTAATCACTCAGTTCATCTTTGCTCTTTGTTTAAATGGACAAAAAAATAAATTATTTTCACTTTTATTAGGCTTGAAACCTAGCATTTATTGCAATTGGGCTTACAACTATCACTCAGCTTCCAAAGGATTTTCCAACTTGAAATTAATTCTATTTCATTCACTTGGAAGTTAATATCTCATTTCACTCGACATCTACTAATCTTGTTAATTTCTTTACAGCCATTATCAAGTCTTACTTGGTAGTTACTAGACTGTTCAACTAGGCATGCACTGGAGTTTTACTAGGCAACCAAAGGTAGCTCAGAATCATCTTCCAAATTTTATCTTGGCATCTCAACTTATGCAAATTTT
The DNA here is from genome assembly GCA_028749045.1 of Cupressus sempervirens. Taxonomy (NCBI): domain Eukaryota; kingdom Viridiplantae; phylum Streptophyta; class Pinopsida; order Cupressales; family Cupressaceae; genus Cupressus; species Cupressus sempervirens. Next base: position 798,725,008 of record CM053793.1, read on the forward strand.
TTCTTTGCAGTGTTCATATGTTCTTTTGGGCTGATGTATGAGACATTTTGTTATGTATTAGCCCCATGTGCCTTTCTAGTGCTTAATTTGGTGATGTGTGATCATTTGACCTCTTGGGTGAAGTGATCTCTCCATTTGATTTTCTACATTCACCTTTCTTCTACCATGTCTTCTTCATATATTTCTTTATATGTTCCACATTAACTTTTTCTTTGCCCTTGTTAACTTTAGTCTTGGTACTTGGCCTTTATTGGATAGTTCCTGCTAATATGACTAGTCTTCAAGCAACTGAAACAAGTAGTTTGATTTAACCATCTACTGTAGTTCCCCTTGAAGTGTGTTCTTATGCAATTCTGAGGTACATGACTATATTCCTGACAGTAGTGACAACTTTGTGTTGTATTGTAGTCCCAATTGTAGTGATGTGCATGATTGATTCCTCTTGTAGGCTAATTAGGTGTCCACATAGGCTTTGATCTGCATTCAAATCATCTATGTCCATATTTTTTGTACCTGTAGTAGTGACCTTCAAATCTTGGTGTCTTCATGGTCTTGGTTCTATAGTCTTGTGTTAAATGTCCTTGCTTTTTGCACTTGTGATAGAAATTTGCATTTGTAGGCTTATCATGCTGATTACTATTCTTGCTTCTACACACATTAGAGGTATGTCCTTTTTTACCATAGAAATGACAAGTAGGTTTAGTGTTCTTATCTTTGTTGCTTCTTTCTTCTGTAGCCTTGGATGATTCTCCTTGTTTAGTGCTGATGTAGCCAAGTCCTATAGTGTCATTACTAGCCCTTGGTGATTTCAAAAATTTCTCAAAGTACTTGATGGCCTCATTGGGTTTGTTGTAACTTTCTGCTATTTCTTTTTCTCTCTTCAATTTATTCTACAATTGTTCATTCTATATCTTTAAGGTGGAGATCTCAATATCCTTCATGTTTAGCTCATGATGAGCATTCATCATCTAGCTCAAGGTGTCTAACTGCATGTTTGAAATCTTTTCAAATTCAATTATCTTCTCTTCTAGCCTGTTGATGAGATTCCTCTTGTCATCTTCTACTATGGCCTTGTCTTCAATATCTCTTTTCTTTTGTTTGGTCACTTCACAAAGTATTATGGCTTGTGATTGTTGTTCAGGCTTGAGTAATCTGATTTCTTTAGCTTGTGCTCTATTTTTCTCCATTAATTTTGCTATTGCTGCATCAAATTCTGTGGAATCTCCATTGGAAAACACTTGTGAGGTGTCAATCTCCTTGCAGTGTATGTCATTTTCAGCTATGGCTATCTCCTTTCTTCTTTTCAAAGATTTTCTTAGTTCCTCCTTGGCTTCTTCTACTTAGTGTAGAGCTAATTGGACATCAATCACCTAATTGTCAATGATCTTCCCAAGTTTGAAAACTTCCATCTTCTGATATTTTCCTACAAGTTGTTAGGCTTCTTCTTGAGAGAACTTAGCTTTGATGCCAATTGTTGGAATGTTCAATGGGAAGATTACTTCTGAGAGGGGGAGTAGGGGGAGGGGGGGGGAGGGGGGGGGGGGGGGGTGAACCAGAAGTACACTATTTTTTATCCTTTCAAACCCTTAATAACATATAACAAAAAAATAATCTGCATGCATGTAAACATATAAACAAACATGAAATGAAAACAAGAATCAACACATACCACAAGGATTTGGAAACTCAGAAACCCTCCACCAATAAGAAGGTAAAACTAGGGTGGGGATGACACCCACAAAAATCACTGCAACAATGAGTTCAACCACTTTTGACGGTTTGCCCTATTAAAGGTCTGCCCTATTAAAAGCTACAACACACTGTTAAATGTGACCTATTGAAAGGATTTACAAACACTTTACATGAAGTGTCACCTTGTTAATGGATTTACATAAAGGCTACTAAACCCACCTAATACATAGGATTTTCTTGACATTTTCCAAAGGCTCTCCTACCTAGCTGTTAAGCTAACCTATCACCATAGGATCTCAACCTCTAATACAATTGTGAGAGAGTATTAGAACTTTTAACCTGATTGAATGCAATCTCAAATTGCTTGATTCAGGCTCTTGATCTACTCTTCCTCTTCTGATCTCTACTAGATCTGATCTCTAGATATGTCCCTTGTTCTATTCTAATTAACTAGATGTATAAATACTATTCTTTCCACTAAGTCTTTTCCTCTTCACACTAATTTTTTTCTATAATCTCCCCCTTATACTATTCTCTTCCACTACACACAACGGTGCATTCGTTCTCCTTATAAAGAGTGTGAAGACATAGGGTTAGGTGTGGATCTATGATCCATATTTAATCTCAAATTCTCACTCATACTTTTCATTTTTCTTATTGGTTGCATGCCTTCACCATTTTTCTGATTGGTTGCATGCAAATTGCATAGGGAATGTGAATGATTCATCCTTATCCTTTTTCTCTTTCAAAATTTCTCTAAGTTGGATCCAAAAATAGTTTACATCTTAGTTTGTGCAAATACAAACTCTTATGCTGATCCTACATTGCTCGGCACATGAAGTATTACTAATGCTGAACACATACGATTTCTGGATTGCTCGGCATCAACTACGTTTTCTTGTTTACTTGACACCTATTATATCCTGTATTGCTCAAAATATACTATTCTAAATCACTCAACATTTGAATGATTCTATTACTTAGCACATGAATAATTCTAGATCACTTGACACATACTATATTGTGACCTGCTTGGCACTAATTTTGACTCAACACCTATTGAAATTCTGGCTCGGCATCTATTGTGTAATTGGAAAACTTAGTGAAAATGGTTAAGTGTGTTGACACTCATTTGTCAATATTGTTTATTTGACCAACAGGTTGCACACTCTCCTTAGTGGTCTTAGGCATGGAATCATATATTTTACTATTGCTTCTTCTATTTCCTTCCTTACTTCTTCATAGTTACCTCCCATTAGAATAATTTCTCTTCTTTTATTCCTCAGCAAAGGTTCTACACATTTCAAGATATTTTCTATATCTTTCTTTGTACTTACTTCACACAATTTATTAAGCATATTCTCTCTTAATTTAATGTCTTCCTTTACTACTATTTTCTTTCTATTTATCAATCTATTGTAAAAATCTTCGGGGATCTTATTTTGGCTGCTATCAAATCTCTTATTTGATAGAACCATGTTCCTTAAAATATTATTTTCTAGCTATCTCCCATCCATTATTGTACAAATTATATTACTTATTTAATTGAACAAAATTATCATTATTTATAATTTGTATATTCAGATTTTCTACCTTACATTTCCAAGATTTCTTACTAGTTGGTGTTCTTACTTCTCCAACTGCCTATTCAATTGGCATTTCTTTAGTTTCTTCCTTAGATTCCTCAGAATCACTACTTTTGTAGTGTCTTTATTCTCTTTCCAAGTCTTCTAGTGGTTTTCTTGAACCTTTTCTTGGGAGATGGTGTAAGTTCTTGCTTAACCTTTACTAATCTCTCTAATTTTCTCTGCACAACTTTTGTATCATCTTTTGGTGTCTTCTTTCGCTAACTATGTTGTACCCTAACTTGTTGAACCTGTGCAACTAAAACATAAGTTGCAATAGGTTCTGTGAAGCAGGCTCTAATATTGTCAGTCCTTCAGATGGCATTGCAACAACAATAGGTGTGGCTACCAACACCTCACTTTTCCCACTAGCTTTCATCTCCATTTCTATGCCTTTTATCTCATTGAATTCTTCTCTTTTCATATTAGATTCCTTAAGAATGGATTCTATCTTCTTCTCCACATTCCTTTTAATCTCTTTGCTATGAAGTTGAGAATTAACTTCCCTTATCTTCTCATCATAGGTGCCCCATCTTGGACATTCAGTGTCCCTTTGTGACTTTAGAATAATTTGTGCATATCCTTCAATGAGTTCTTCACTCATTTCATATCCCATGGGCTCAATAAACTTTACCCTAGGTTCTATTGCCTCCATACATGTAGTATCAGTTTCTACCATGAAACAAATCTCATATTTATATTTCTCTAGTATAGAGGGAGGCATAATGTATCTCAGCTTCATCTCATATTGGAAGCTTTCATCATTTTGTCAATGTCATTGTCTCTAACATTCTCTAATCTAGCCTTGTAACACTATGTACCTATTTTCATTAAACATTTATTACTGTCCCAATTTGTCATACCAGGGAACTGCTTGGTTGCATAGAAAAATAAGTGTGTTAATAGAGATTCAAATCTAAAGATTGCATTCTTATCCTTCTTCAACTTTACAATGTTGTCCAATAACTACACTTTGACAATATCGCACATATTTACTTTCTTTTTCTCAACAACCGTTACATAGGCTGCATGCATGAATGTTGTTGGTACATAGTTCACTCTAGAGCTATGATTCAACTTATATCCTATAATTTTTCTCAAAACTTTTACTTCTTTGTCCTAAATCATGTCAACTTTCACATTCCTTCCATCAAACTTAGTGTACAAATTTGCCTCAACTATATTTTTCACATTCTTATCATTCAATGGATTACAACCTTCATTACTTAAACCTATGACTTTACAGATTTGTTCATTGTCAATTACACTAGTCACATCACCTACCCAAAACATTTCTTCATGAACTCAACTTAGGATAATTATAGTCCACTCATGATTATTGAATTCTATGTAGAACATATATTTAAGTAGATTCAACTCATTTAGGTACAAATACTCTAATTTTAGGATTAGTTATCCATTATGTACAAATTTTCCTTAGAGAAAAATTCACCCAAGATCAAGGAACTCAAACATGAGCACATAATAGACTAGAGTATGATCAAAATAATGATATAGTATTCAATTTAATGTACAAGTACAGTAGGAGTGCCTATTTATAAAGGCCTCTGGAATACTTCTAGAATGTCTAGAAGTTAGCACATTGATAAGTCTTACAACCAAGTACATGTCCACTAGGAGTGGATTATCCTCCATTAAGCATAGAAGTAAGTGAAATGATGAGAGGATAAGCCTACAAAGGTGTAGCAAGAAAAATAATGTTGTAGACACCATGTGCTTAATTAAGAGTACAAATAATTGTGTTGTCTATTTTGAAAACTCAATTAATTATGAAAATTTTAGAGTTGTGGAAACCATGTACTGAATTACAGTTGCTTACTTCTGTGTTGTCAACATGACAACTCATAAAAGTACGCAAAATTCTAAGTGTCAACTAATAAATAATAAAATAATGCATTTACCTAGGTAAATTTAAGCAAAGTGTAAATAGTGAATACTTATTTACACCAACACCCCCCCTTAAGTGCAACTTAGGGGAATGCACTTAAGCTCACAAATGCATGATGGGTCCCATCTATGAGGCCATGCTAGGTACCCATGTACAAAAGCAATGCTCTACATACAATGTGATGCAATGCAATCTCTCATAAAGTGGAGAAAGAGGGAAAACCTCATGGGAAAAATCCTCCTCCAAAAAGAGAGATAAGTACAATAAAGAAGATGATAGAGATGAAGACCTCAGATGAGGAAAAGATCCTTCCCAAAAGAAAGAAGAGAGAAGTCAAGGGAATCCCCTTTTTGCAACATCCTACACCCCCAAGAGATCTCACAAATGAATACACTTGACCTCAGTGAAGGGTTTAGTGAAGATATTTGTGACCTGCTCTATTGTAGGACAATACTATAATGCAATGATCTGCTCATGTATCAACTCTTTGATGTAGTGCATATGAACCTTAATGTGTTTGGTCCATTGATGCTAAACTAGATGTTTAGAGATCTCAATAGCACTCTGATTGTCATAATGTATGATTGTAGGTTTAGGTAGATCAAATCCAAACTCCTCTAGGATGTGATGTAACCAAAGAGCCTCTATAGCTGCATTGATAGCTCCTTGATACTCAGCCTTAGTTGAAGAAAGAGAAATGTTATGTTGCATCTTACTCTACCAAAAAATAGGGCTAAAATCAAGGTGAAACATGTAACTTGAAGTAGACTTGTGAGAATCAAGTTCCCATGCATAGTCTGAGTTTGTATATCCAACTAGCTGAAGTCCTGTATCTACTACATAGTATATCCCATGTCTATGTGTACCCTATATGTAGTGCAAGATGTTCTTAGTGGCCTTCCAATAAAGCTCATGTGGCTCTTGCATGAAGCAAGAAACCATGCCAACTGCAAAAGCTATATTAGGGTGTGTATGTCTCAAGTAGACAAGGCTCCCAACCAATTGTTTGTACAATGTAGCATCAACAAGTGGAGTGGTACACTTGGCCTCTAACTTGCCACCTAAAAGAAAGGGAGTAGGAGTAGGCTTGCAGTCACTCATGTGAAATTGAGAAAGCAAGTCAAGAGCATAATTGGGTTGAGAAAGTGTGATCCCTACTAAAGATTGTGTGATCTCAATACCAAGGAAATAATGTAGTAAACCCAAGTCTCTCATAGAAAATCTATCCTGCAAAGAGGTCTTGACACTGGCAATGATGGATGAATTACTTCCTATAATGATCAAGTCATCTACATAAAGCACAAGTATCAAATGTGAGTCATCCCATTGAAGAATGTAGACATTTGAATTATAATGATACCTAGTGAATCCCACTAAGAGTAAGAAGGAATTCATCTTGGCATACCAAGCTTGAGGAGCTTACTTAAGACCATAAATAGACTTCTTCAATCTGCAAACCATATTAGAATCCTATATGAACCCCTATGGCTGCTCCATATAAATCTCCTTGTGAAGATCACCATTCAAAAAGTCACTCTTTACATCCATCTAATGTACAACCCAACCATGAACTACAACAATAGCTAGTATTAAGTGAATGGAGTTCATCTTGGCAACTAGTGCAAAAGTCTTTGCATAGTCAATACCTGGAACTTGTGAGAAACCTTTGGCAACTAGTCTAGCCTTATGCTTATCCACACTTCCATTCACTGTAAATTTGCTTCGATAGATCCACTTACACTGAACCAAATTTCTTCCCTTAGGAAGGGGAACTAAGTCCCAAGTGTTATTTTTCATCAAAGAGTTATATTCTTCCTCCATAGCCTTGTCCCATTTTGGAATCACTAATGCTTCCTTAAATTATTGTGGATTTGAAGAAATGGAAATATAAGCATGTGGAAATGATTTGTGATGTTACCTTGTCCTCTGAGTGTTTGAAAGATTCCCCACCAATGAACCTGCTAAATCAAGGGTTTGTTGTGCCCAATGAGGTTTAGTAGAAGAAGAAGGAATGCCCTCAACTATTTGTTGACCTTGCAAAGGTGGTGTCTTATGAGTCAAGGTTGAAGGAATCTCATCTTCTGAGTCACTATCATCACTATGATCACTTTTCATGAAGGAGGAAGAAGGAGGAGTTGAAGAAACCAAACTTGGAAAAGTTTCTTCAAAGTGAACACTACTCTCAAAAAATATTTCATGTGTCTCTAGATCCATGAGTTTGTATGCCTTAAGATGGTCAAGATATCCAACAAATATATAGGGTTTTCTTTGAGGTTCTAATGACTTTTACTTTTGTGGAGGTATCATTGCCCATGTTGGACAACCAAATTTTTAAAGTGCTTTACACTTGGTTTTCTACCACACCAAGCCTCAAAAGGTGTAATTTCATCTAAGGAATTATGGGGGCTTCTATTTTGGATGTAATTGGCACAACACATGGCTTTTGCCCAAAACACTTGATCTAGAGACTTATGTTGAAGCATAAAAGTGGTCATCTCCTTAAGGGTGCTATTCTTCCTTTCAACAAAACCATTCTATTGTGGTATGTAGGAAATAGAATGTTGAAGATCAATACCCTCATGAGTTCAAAAGTCTATAAGCCTGGAGTTGACATACTCCCTGCCATTATCTATTCATAGAATCTTGATGGCTTTCCCTTATTTTTTCTCAACTTCAGCTTTGAACGTGATAAAATTATCAAATACTTCACTCTTATGAGCAAGAAATAAGACCCAAGTGTAGTGTGAAAAATCATCAATAAAGGTGAGAACATAGCAAGCCTTTCCAAATGATGGTACTAGAAATGGGCTTGCTACATCACTATGAACCAATTCAAGAACAACAATAGCCTTCCAAGATTTCCCCTTGTCATATTTCTCTTTGAAATGCTTGCTTGCTTCACAACCTAGACATACACCCTCTAAATACTTGACTTGAGGTAGACCAATGACCATATTCTTCCTGCTAAGTTGTTGAAGGTAGCGATAATTGAGATGTCCAAAACTCTCATGCCATAATTTACTTTGTGAATTTGAATGATTCAAAAAGGTAAGTGAAGTGGACTTAGGCAAAAAATGAGAAAAAGAATAAAGTATTTTTTCATGATCCCTTATCCTTATAGGCAATTGGTACATCAATTTTGTGTTTTCTCATTAGGTTTACCAATTCATCAATATGCTTATCTTTACACTATGTTCATCACGACCATTCTTCTTACAATAGGCACAAGTTTTTTTCTCCTTTTTGTTGGAGTTTCTCCCCTTCTAATTATTTTTAGAAAAAGAATTTCCTTTTTGTGAGGAAGATTTTTGAGTGGAAGAAGATTGATGAGAGGAAGATTGTTGTTTAGAGGATGATTGTTGCATGTCATCTTGTGGCTTAGCCTTCCACTCCTTCTGCTTCTTGTTGGAATTTTTACCACTTGAATTCCATTCATTAGCTACCAAGGCTTTCATCTTGGAAGAATTGAGAATTCTCATGCTCACTAAATTGTAATGTGCTAAGATCAACATTTCTAAAAATTTCTCAAATGAAGGCTTAGTGTAGGTTTCTTGTTTGGATTCCTAGTCTTCTTTTTGAGCTTCATTAGCATGAGCTAGAGGTTTCTTTACTGCACTAGTTACAAACACAACAAACCTTTTTCAACCAATGGTTCCTTTATGTTTTATTTTCAAGTAGCATAATTATGTGGAGTTAACTTTGAAAAGAACCCATAATGAAAGAGCACAATATAAAGGAGACACAAAACACAATACACCCCCCCCTTTTCACTCAATCAAAAAACCCCTCCAAATGAAATATTTTGAAACTTTATATGTAGTGTGGTTACAATAAGCCACTTGTCAAAATGGACAAAGTGCACTTCTGATTATACTATTTACAACCTCGTTATGGAGTACAAATCTTGAACTTTATAATGTAGCTCAGAAATACAACAATTGTGAAGCAATACAATGAAAAATAGGACCTATTTCTAAAAGTGGTATTTTTGTCCACGCAAGCCTATAATAAGATTATAGATCTAGAAAGTAGATTAAAAAAGTACACTTTCAAAAAAATTGAACTTGATTTCAAGTCCAGATGAGCCCGTATGGAGCATTTAAAGTTGCATAATGCAGGATTGGAAAGGTACAGTAGCCAAAAAAATGCTATTTTTTTGAAAAATCTATGCACCAAAACTAGAAAAGAAATTTACCATTGCAAAATTTAGGAAATTATACCCAAAATAAAAAAAACATCACACCTAATTTGGAGTCTGAATGACCAAGTTATGGCCTTGGAAAGTCAGATTGTCAAATCAAAACTAAATCTGAAGAGGGGTCTGGAGATGAAAACATGATGTTAAATTTGACAATCAAATGCCCATCATAGAAATTCTATTTGGCCTCTAGATGACAGTCAGATGGCCATCAATTTTAAGATATTGAATCAATAATGTAAGGAAAAAATTGGGCCCCCTAGTTGACATGGTAGATGACATCACATTGACATCATCACCGTACAGACTATACAGACCATTCTAACATGTCTAGTTGACTTAGCGTATGGAATGATGATTGTACAAGGTGTCCACATGGTTGTCAGTGATGATGTGGTAGGGTTTGCATTGGCACTAGAGCCTACATGGTAGATTGTAGGGGTGCTTTCATGACAACAAGGTTTGCTGACACGTGTCTTAGCTACGACTGTCGATGTGGCTTATATACCTGGGATCTTCTTGGTTGATGCTGGAAACTTGAAAGCTATAGATGTTGAGAAACTATTGCCATGCTAGATAGGTTCAAGTTTCCTGTACCATAAAGTTTTTGCTAGGGATTGCAAAGCCGTGCTAAAGAATTTCAGTGATTGATGGAGGTTTGAACCGGTTGGTAAGAATCAACAGCCAGAGGGAAATTTAAAACCATTGAAAAAAGCTCTTTGTCGGTGGTCTAGTAGTGACAAGGGTCCACTAGGAAATGCAAGGTTAGTCCTACATTTGTTGTGGAGGCTATTTGGAATGTGTTTAAAATAAGAATGCCATGGGAAGATAAGCAAATGAGCCCACTAGGATATGTGCTTGCCAGGGTTGGCCCTTGCCCACCAAAATTTTCCCGTGCTTCCTGGATTAATGCTGGAAAAGTATGTTGCAGCCCAAAATTATGAATTAAACTATAGAGAATATGCTGAAAATCAGAAAATATTCTTGAATCAACTGCAGGGGCCAAGATTTAACTGCCCAGTTCTTGCAAATTCTTTTCTTTATAGGTCAAATAGGCCAAATTTATTTTCCAAAAAATAGTTCTAAAAATGTAGAGAAAAATACAAATCTAGAAAATAAATTAATAGATCTAATAAATTACCATTCTAGATTTGAAAATTGGGCCTTCAGGTGCCGATTTGCAAAAAAAATTGCCTCAAAATTGACTATAGCTGAGCATATTTATAGTCAATTTTCACTGAATTGATGCTCTAGATCTAAATTGGGTTCCTTCAAGAGATGAAGCAACAATGTCTCCAATGGTTATGTGAAGAGAATCTCTCTTAGCTCTGATACCATGTAAGAATTTTCCTTAGGGAAAAATTCACCCAAGATCAAGGAACTCAAGCACAAGCACAAAATAGACTAGAGTATGATCAAAATAACAATATAGTATTCAATTCAATGTACAAGTACACTAGGAGTGCCTATTTATAAAGGCCTATAGAATGCTTCTAGAATGTCTAGAAGTCAGCACATTGATAAGTCTTACAACTAAGCACATGTTCACTAGGAGTGGATTATCCTCCATTAAGCATAGGAGTAAGTGTGATGATGAGAGGATAAACCTACAAAGGTGTAGCACAAAGAATGATGTTTTAGACACCATGTGCTTAATTAAGAGTGCAAATAAATGTGTTTTCTACATGACAACTAAGTTAATTATGCAAACTCTAGTATTCTAGACACCATGTGCTAAATCAGAGTTTCTTTTTTTTTGTGTTATCAACATAACAACTCATTAAAGTATGCAAACTCCTAAGTGTCAACCTAATAAATAATAAAATAATGCATTGACTTAAGTAAACTTAAGTAAAGTGTAAATAGTGAATACTTATTTACACCAACACATTACACATAACTCCTAAATCCTTGTGAATATCTTCTTCTCCCACACTCTCAAATTTACAATGAATGTAACTTCTAACATCTTCTACATGAAGTACATTTGGTGGGATTTGAGAAAATGCTCCTAATGGATTATCTATGAGAGAAGCAAATGGGTGCTTCTTGAATTTATATCTAGGTCTCTCACTTACATCACACACTGACTGGCTTGCCATACTACTAAATTTTGATATTGAATTTTCCAACTTAAAGCTTTGTACAATACCTTTAATATTGTAATTTAGGGATTCTGCAACTTTGCACTCCAACGCTTCACTTCGCACTTGAATTCATTATCAAATAACTCACTAATTTGCTCCAAACTCTTCACACAATCAAATGGTAATAGACATGTTACTCACAATCCTTAAGTCATTTCAAATTTAACTCTGCATTAAATGGACATCTGCTTCATCTTCAAAAGTTGTTACTGATTATTGGTAAACTTTTTTTCTTCTATATGACTTCCTATGATCATCAAAACTCTTGCACACTTCATCATAGCTTCCTCTCTATGTCATCTACCTTATATTGACTCTAAAACTTCTAATTCACAATCTATCATTAGTTCTAATTAACTGATGGTATGCCTCTTCTGGAAATACTTAATTCAAATAGGATGAGTCACAATTTTTTTTTGACTTCAATTTCCCATTAGGTGCATCAAAATGTTGTTCATCCAAAACTATATGATAACTTTCTAGATTAATGCTTTCACAAATGCTTCCTTGAATTCATCAACATGTTCTTTGATTGCTTCCTTCTAAATGTTGTTTCTACCATTATCATTTCTTCTAACATTTTTTTTTTGTTCCTTCTATAATTAAGGTTCCTGTTGAAGTTTCTTTTGTCCATTTTACAAAATCTTGTTGTGTGTCAAAAGTTAGTACATAACTGACATTTAGGTGCTCTGCAATTCCTTGCAATATGTCTTGGATTGTTACACTTGTAACATACAAACTATTTCTTTTCACCATTAGATTTATCTCCATCATTAGATATACTTTGTGATCTTCCTCTTTCATTACCCATAGGGTTAGTATTCCTAAACATTCTACTATTCCCATTATTACTATCAAACTTAGGTTTCTTACAATCTACTGCTCTATGTCCATATGAAAATTATAATAATAGAAATTAATAATAGGTTTAAAAGACTTACCTGTGCAGTCTCTCTTTGTATGACCAACTTCATTGCATATGAAACATCTACCTCTAAATTCATGTCTAACTTCCTTAGATGATTCAACTTTCTTAAGTTCATCAAATTGCTCAATTTTCTTTGATTCATCATGTCTCATAGACTAATCAACTAGTTCAATCTCTTTATATTCTGTAGTAGTTGTACTTGATTCAATCTTACCTAGATCAAATTCTTTAGGGGACTCAACAAATGGATCTGGTTCATTTCTAATTTCAACTTTATTGGTTGATTTTTGTCCAATAAATATCCAAGGCCTGTCTTATCATAAGACAGTCTCTAGTAAAATATCTAATCATTAATTTTCTTATTACTGGAATAAAGCTTCTCTAAATACTATTTAGCTTGTGTAATTCTCCTTTCACAATAGTGTTTTACTTTTCTAACTCAACATGCTCTATCTTAATAGAGCCTAATTTAGATGTTACTTGACTTAACTAGGATTTAAGTTCTAGATTCTCAAATTTTAGATCAGGTTTAGTTTTGCTATCATCCTTCTCAAGACTTAACTTAAGTTCAACTATTTTCAACTCATGCTTCAAGATCTCATTTTATTTCTTGAGAGTTCCTACTTCATCATTTACACTAATCTTCTTATTTGATTCCTTTTTCAATTTTAGATCATCAATCTTATCTTTCAATTTTCCAATGTAAAATTTTTCATCCTCGTACCTATCTTTTAGTTTATCTCTTTATTCAGTAAGAAGATAAATTTTCTCAAGAGCTTCTTCAAGGTTTCCTTTTAATTTTTCCATATCCATAGGGTTATTACTCAAGTTGTTAAGCCACTTTAGAGATTGTTAGAAATAGATAATATGGTGTGGGTGGGGGGGGGGGGGGGTGTGAATCAATATTCTACAAACTTTTTCCCACAACTGAATATTGTTAATTACTTTATAACATGCATATGAAAGTAAGACAACAATGTTGAACAATAAATATAACCACACACAAAGATAACTCATAAAACCATTATTTTTTAACTAGGGAAACCTTGGCCATGCGAAAACCTTGGTGGGGATGATACCCCAAAGGTGATCCACCAAAAAGAATAATCATGTTAAGGATATTGACCTTGTTAGGAGTTTATGAAATACATATAGTGTCTCAAGTCCTTTTTAGAGGACTAGGACCTATTAAAAGCATCACCCCTATTAGGAGTTGGTAGATCAAATACAATGTATGCAAGAAGAGCCCACTACCCTCACATGCAATATAAAAATAAGTTTTTTCACAAGAGTTGATATATATATATATATAAAATATTGTCTTACTGCTCTATCTGGCACTTTCTCTGGTCATACATCACATTTTGCATCACATAAGGCTCACATATAATTCAAGCTTCCTTCACATCTAGTTTGCATCACATTCATACTTCCTATTATTTGCACAAGATATGATCTTTACTTATATCTTGCAAATTAATAAATCTCTACTTAGCTGGCCTTGATGCTTTCACATGCCTGACCACATACAAAATAACTTTGGGTAAACATCTAGGATGTTGACCCAACATGATCGAGTAATTATTTTGTTTCCAAATAATTCCTTAAGCTATATACTCCAATTAGTTGATGTGCTTTGTTCTACTCTACTAATTACCTGAATTGGTAATTTAACAAATTTTTTGGTATAGTCCGTATAGGTCTGTGCACTAACATACATCATCGTAACCTTGTCAACCATTGCTTGTCAGCTACACATGAACTAACTCAAACACTATTTTCCTTACATATTGTATCTCTCTTTGCACTACTACAACCTGTCTAACTCTTGGACAATTTTATCTTTGATGACATAAATGAAATACTAAATATATGTTGCCACAAGTGACAACATTTAGACATCTATCTAACCATATTGCCAATAGGTTGTTAGAGTAAAAGGCTTATTACCTTTTTATACACTCTTAAGATTTCACTTGATGTGGTTGAAATTTAACAATAAATCTCATTTATTAAATGTCACATTGTTTCTTTAGGGTTACTTTCATGTTTCCTTTTTGAGATTTATTGATCTCCTTTTATAAAGATGATCTCCTTGTATTTTATAACAAATCTTATTCATTTTTCTCACAAAATAAACTTGTAATCTTTGAGATCTTATTTCTTTCCTTCTTGCTTCATTCTTCCTTGTAATAGGTTGTTTGTTTGCAATAGATCATTTGGGATTTGTGAAGTTGTTTTTCTCAACTTCTACAATTTTGACTATGGATTCTCTCTTTTGTAAGAGGTGTATGTCCTATCTCATCACCTCTTCTTTATCAAGTAAATCTATGTCCATTATATACACTTTCCCTTGCTTAGGGCTAAAGTTTGTTCCTTTACTAAAGGATCCCTATTCCACCACTACATAGGGGGTTAAATAGGTGAATCCTTGTTCTTTTTCCCCTCTTCTTAGACATGTTATCTTGATCAAGCACTCCTCTTGGATCCTCTTTCCATAAGTTATATATCATTTTCATGATTGGTTATTTTATTATATAGTAAGGGTTAATGATTATCCATATGAATATAGTCTAGATTCCTACTTTAGGGATATCTCCTTGTTAGGTGAAGTGGGTATCCTCTTTCTCTTCCTTCTTGTGTCTATTATATAGATATGATAAGGAGGGAGCATACATATGCCCTCCTTATACATAGTTTCCACCAATATCATGGCATAAAAAATACTAATTCTAAGTATGTGTTGTGGTCTCAAAACATACACCCCATTTCTCCTAGAAATGGGGACCCCCTAGTAAATATTTTTCTCTACTAGACTCCTAGTCTGGATTCTGGATCATTTTGAACTCCCCCAAGAATCTAGGATTTCTCCAATATTTGACTAGAAAGTTTGGAGGATCAAAGTCTAGAGAAACGATGAGGTTTTTAAACTTTTATGTGCTTAAGTGTGCACTAGCACACTAGCACACATGTGCATGTGTGTGTAGTACCCAAGTGCACACTGCACCTCCTTCCAAAAAGGCACACATGCACATGTGCACACCTATGAAGGTGCACACTTGTGAAGATGCACACTAGGGCTCAGGGCCTATATAAGACCCCATACCCTTATCCTCTCTCACTTTCTCTTTGCTCCCATTCTTGGCTTTAGCTTTGCACCCTTCAACATGCGCTCCTGGATTCTCCACATCCTATACTTACACAAACTAAGGTCAACACTCCATAAAGGTTTGCATGTGCACAACTCTGCACCAAAATCTAAAGCTAACTAACAAACAAAGGACCTAAAAATTCAACCTAAGCAACATGAAGGTGTGCACATGCACACCTTCCAAATATAATGCAAAAATTCCTAAGACATTATAGAGATGTGTACATGTGCACCCCAAAAAGGTGCACATATGTGCACCTTTTGTTGATCTCAGATTGGTTTTGAAAAATGAGTGTCTATACACTTAAGTCATTTACATAGTTCATGCTAAACAAGTAACATATGCCGAGCATAACATATAAGATAGATCATGCCAATTAAATAGTAAGTGCTGAGCCACTCAAGTGCTAAGTCACTTAGATGCCAAGTAGATAGTATGTGCCAAGTAAGTAGTGCATACTGAGTCATTTAGATGCCAAGTGACAACATTGAAGTTACAGTTAGTATCGAGCACTAGGGACTTTAGATGCCAAGTAATATAGTTTTGACATAGTTTTTTGTATTAGTAGAAACCACTATGTAAACCATTTTAGAGTTGACTTAGGTATTGTTTTATGATCTTTGTTGATAAAGACAAATCTTAATTAAGAAGCCCTATACATTGCATGTATCCAATCATAAAAAGGGAAGGTTCAAGGAACAATATGGGTGAATCACTATCGTTGATTCATACCTAACCTTAAATCACCTAGGTCTTTTGAAGGAAGATAAACCCTAAACTCTATGTATTAGAAAAAGGAATGCTAAGGAGAATTTAAGAGTTTTTTCATGCACAAATAGAGCATTCATGGTGATTAAGGTGTTATGAATTGAGTTACATAATAGAATTAGTTAAAGGAGAATAGAGGAAAGGAATAAGAGGACAATAAAGGTACATCTAATCAGAAAGGATCAAGTACACATCAGTATAGAGGTGATCTAATATCAAGCAATAGAGTGCTAATTGAAGGATCGTTCTTAAGAAATTTTAATAGGTGAATTAGTTAAATATCTTAACAGAGTAGTCTTAATAGGCTATTACAAATCCTTTAACAAGGTGCTTACTTCATTGTAAGTTAAATCCTTACACATCATTATAGAGGTGATCTAATATCAAGCAATAGAGTGCTAATTGAAGGATCATTGTTAAGAAATTTTAATAGGTGAATTAGTTAAATATCTTAACAGAGTAGTCTTAATAGGCTATTACAATTCCTTTAACAAGGTGCTTACTTCATTGTAAGTTTTTTCATGCACAAATAGAGCATTCATGGTGATTAAGGTGTTATGAATTGAGTTACATTGTAGAATTAGTTAAAGGATAATAGAGGAAAGGAATGAGAGGAAAATAAAGGTACATCTAATTAGAAAGGATCAACTACACATTAGTATAGAGGTGATCTAATATCAAGCAATAGAGTGCTAATTGAAGGATTGTTGTTAAGAAATTTTAATAGGTGAATTAGTTAAATATCTTAACAGAGTAGTCTTAATAGGCTATTACAAATCCTTTAAAAAGGTGCTTACTTCATTGTAAGTTAAAGTCCTCTAGCTGACACATTTTTAGTAGGGTGTTTAAATCCTTTAATAGAATAAGATCTAAGAATCTTGTAAGCCTTTAATAGGGTAGACCTTTTACAGGGTAGATCATGTTTCATGGTCAAACATTGTAACCTTCATTGGATACACTTTATTACTATTGTAGTGAAGATTTGTGGGTGTCATCCATGCCCCAATTTTACCTTCTCCTTGGAGGGTTTTTGGGTAACCAAATATCTTGTGTCATACATGTATAGACTATTTACTTTCATTCTATGAATGTATATGTTTAATTTGGTATTTAGTTTACATGCATAGATTGTGAGATGGATGTGTGGTGAACAATTTTAGAGGTTAAAAGTTTTAAGTGTTGATTCACCCCCCTCCCCCCCCCTTAGAGTTTACTTTCCTATTGTATTTCCAACACTTTTGTGCTCAATTTTAAAACAAAACTTCAGTTCCCCCCACTTTTCCATGTACTACACATGTATGTAGTTGCACACATGTGCATGTGTGCACCTTCCTAGGTGTGCACGTGCACAACTACACAAAAATGGCCATATAGGGGCTAAATGAGTCCACCTAAAAAGGTGTGTTAGATGCGTTATGTTGGCCTAATTTTTCACCTAGTAAATAAACCTTCAAAATTTGTTGTGAAAAATCTAGTTATTCTTTTGTGATTAGGGTTTGTATGTCTCTTGATTAATTGTTCCCTTAAAAAACCCCTAATTATTTTGCCCCAATAACAGTTATGCCCTAGGTTCCTTTTGAAGATTGTTAACATTGATCATATTCTTGAATGTATGCAAGAGATTTTAAATATAACCCTAATAAGTTTTTTTTAAAAATTCTTATTATAAGGTTTTCTTTTAGTCTTTTAAATTTTATGTGAATTTTCAATTTACCCTAGTGCATAACTTTTTTCTATCCCAAGGTCTCATCGTGGTTAGCCTGTGTATTATTTTCTTTGTTCAAAACCCATCTAGTGAGTTACTTTTGGAGCCATTGATTAGATGAAGATCAATGATCATCACATTCTCATATTTTCAAGATACAAGGAGTTTACCCAAAGAGAGAAAGCAGTGACATGACACTTGTCCTCATGGGCCCCTTTTCTTTTGGTTTCAAACAACAAAAAAATGAGCATTTTCCCTACCATAGATGTAGTTGAATATCAAAAGTTGTCTCTTTCTCACAAAATGAAAGCACTCAAACTTTAGCCAAAGAAAGAAAGTGACATGCTAACACATGGAACTTGTGGGACCAAACTGGGTTATAGTCGCAAAAGAATGATGTTAGCATATTTTTCCAAGTGGCATACTTTGGTTGGCCATAGGTGTTGACTATGACAAACAACATTGATTTCTCAATGCCGTTAGATCTTGAGTTGATTGATGATTGTCTCATTCTTGCATTATGAAGTTGTGCAAAGTTTAACCAAAGAGAGAATGCGAGAAGCCATGTGGGCCACATAACCATGTGGGCCACAAAGTATATACATCCACGGGAAAAGATCTTAACTTTCTACCCAATGAAGATCGACATATGTCACTTTCTCACAAAATGAAGATGAATGGTTTTTAATTAAAGAAAGAAAGAGACAACATGAAATGTGTCTCTATGGGCCCAAAAGTATTAAAAGGAGTGTAGTGATAACTAGGATCTTTCATGATCATAGGATTTGAAATGATCAATGATCATTGTCTTCTTGAATTTTCAAAGTGCTCACTATTTAGCCAAAGTGAGAAACTGAAGTTTTGAAATGCGTGCAACTTGCCAAAAAGGTAATGTAGTCATTAGGTTTAAAACACGATTGTCTAATCATGCCCAGATCAACGATAAAATTTCAATTTTTTGGCAAATAGATGGTAAATCAAGGTGAATTTTTGTGAAGGAAATAT
Source organism: Cupressus sempervirens (assembly GCA_028749045.1). Lineage (NCBI taxonomy): Eukaryota > Viridiplantae > Streptophyta > Pinopsida > Cupressales > Cupressaceae > Cupressus > Cupressus sempervirens. The sequence goes on from CM053793.1 coordinate 798,744,137, forward strand.
GTATAAAAATTATAATTCAATGCATAATCAGTTAGAATGTGAAAGAGAGTTCAAGTGGAGAGTACCAGAGCTGAGAGGTCAATTTTCTCAAACAATGAATTGTTGCAAATAGATTTTTTAGTTGAAGGAAGAAACTTGTGGGTAGGTAATTTTTTTTTTGATTATTTGGGAAATTACAGTCTAAATTTTTATTAGATTGATAAGATGCCTCCATGAAGAGATTTCTATGAAAAGGTGGACTACCAGCATAGGAATGTGCATGATGACCTTCTAGATTGATTTCCCTTTTCCACTAATGAAACAACTAAAGGGAAAGAATTAGTCCCCAAAAATCCTAGATTGCTAGTTAGTGAGGGTTTTTACAATAAGGAAAATTGGTTGAAGGATGCAGAAACAATTACTAGTGGTTTGGAGTTATTTAGAAAATGGTTTTCATAAAGGAAATATGACACTCCATTAAGCAATGTTTGACAATTTGATATTAGGAAGTTGGTTGTCTAGGCATCTTCTTTGACGAGGGTTTATTGAAAATAATAGCTAAGAGGTATGATCAAGTGTTGAGAGTAGTGAAGAATCATGAGGTGGAAACCTCTTTAAGGTCATACCTTAAGCAATTAGGGAGATTTTTATGTTAAAATCTAACCACACATTACATGAGAATATTGACATGGATGACCTAAAGGCATGGTTTGATGCTCAGAGGGTGTACCTTAGGGGAGGGCCACTAGAAGAACATTTTATGAAGATAGGGCATCTGCCTCTGGTGATAGCTCACACCCTTGATCCACTATTAAGGAAATACTTCAATCCAAGGGTATAGGAACCTTAGTCATCTCTCTATAGAATTTTTTGGATGGATGAGCAAGATCACACCCAGGGATCCCTAGTTTTCATTATTGCCTAGACATTGCAATATCGTATGAGTTCCATATTTGATTTTGCTTCATATATTAAAGAATAAATTCACAATGGGCTAATTGGCATCAGTAAGGCCAAGGTTGACAAGATTTTTTCCTGGTATTCATTTTTGATGTACATGTGTCTGTACAAAGGGGTTTCTGCTTTCTCTAAGGAGATAAAGAAAGAGTTGGATAAGGATGGGGAGAAGCTACCTGTTCAACTATGGAGTGCTAACATGACCTAGGAGATTTTTGTTCATTTTGATAGATATTTTTCCTCCAAGCTAAGAATCTTGTTGACATGAAATAACCCAAGAATACCCCAATCCTTATTGGAGCTGATCAAACATAAAGATCATGCCAAGGGATTGAAAGTGAGCTATAACTGGGGATATTTCATCCCATACTCTATTTCTAATATTTTTGGAGTGTATGATTTCCAAGGGAATTCTCATTTTTATCCCTATCAAGTGCCTCTAAAGGTTGGGATTACATAATTTTTATGGAATATTGAAGGACTAGAAGAAAAGGAGCTAGTGGGTAGGTCCAGAGGCACAATTTTCCCTCATTTCACTATCATCCACAATTTTGTGTTCACTAACGGAGGATGGAGACATTTAGGTAAAATTTTATATAGATATCAAATTTCTTAGTCCCATCCTCATTTTATTGATCTTGAGGATTTTTATGACATGTTTAAAGATAGGACTAAAGCTATATCTTATGAGTATTTTGTTTACTTTCCTAGAGAAATTACTAGAAATGAATCTTCATTACAAGAACATGAAATAAGAAAAGAAAAATAGAAAGTGTATAGTAGAGTTCTAGAGTTTATTAATGCTTTAGATAGAAAATATGATCCCCTTGCTAATATCAAATTTTGGGGAGATAAAATTAATAAACGTATGAATAATTTTGTTGGGTTTATGCAAACACTAAATGAGAAAAGGAAAATTTTAATACAAGCCTACCCATGAGGCCATAAAAATTGAGAAGAGGTTGGCAAGAATAGAAATTATAAGCTTAGGGTAGTACACCTTGTAGAGGAAGGTAGGATATGTTGTGGGCAAAAATGTAAACATATAGCTTGTTCCTTTATGCAAGAGGCAGCTTTTAGAAAGCCCTCCCTCAACACCAAATGCCAAAAAGGAAAAAAAATAGAAAAAGGTTCTTCATCTAGGGTTGAGGAGTACTCACCCTCATAGAATCCCATCCATTTTCATAGTGAAGAGTCCCTAAGAGAACAATTAAAATAGATGGGAGGTCAGGGTGACATTGTAATAGCTACAACAGAGGTAGAGGAAGGAGCGCTTGAAGAGGACTCCTAGCCCTCACTGTAGAAGAATTTAGAGGGAAGGAGATTGATCCCATTGTATAGTAGGAAACAAAAAAGTTTTTGGATGATGAAAGTTTTGTTAAGTCTAAGGCCTTCATCTGGCTTTTATGGAGGAATAATATTGAAAATTTTGAGTCCAAACATAAGAAAATAAAGGTAGAGCAACCTACTAGACATAAGTCTGATATAGAGGAGGAGGTTAAGACTAGCCTAATGCAATAATTTAGACAAATAACCCCTATAGGGGGAAGACAAGTATTGAAAGATTCAAGAGTCATGATACTGCCAAAATGGGACATTACGAATGCAATGATCTTTGATGCAGTGAGGAAGGAGAAGGAAAACAAATTTAAAATTGAGGAAGAGGTAAAGCAAGCCCATAAAGGGGTAAAGTATAGTGATGACCATAAGATTTGGTCATGCATCCATCCAAAAGAGGGATATGGCAAGGGCTTAAGAGGTTTTAGATTCTAAGCACACAGGAAGTCTCATGGTCCTTAGAGTTGAAGAAGTGGATAGTGAAAAGGTAGCCCAAATGAACAAGGAAATGGTTGATTTTGGGGTAGTAGTAGCTGCCAAGGATTAAAAAAATTCCTTGAATTAAATGAGAAGTTATAGAAGGTACAAGAAGTGTATGATGAAAGGGGTAGAAAAATCTATCAGCTAGAGAATACAATTGCTAATATGGGAAAGCAATTTGGAAAAAGGAAAAGGGGTAGGTAGTCTAGTCGACTATGAATTGTAGCTTCCTCTATGCCATTGCCATCTTTTGGTCCAACTGTGGAAATTATTAGTACACCCTAGTAACTAGAATTCTATACAACTAATGAGCTTAATGAGGAAAAGGCAAAGATTTGGTCACTACATGTGGAGTTGGGCATCCAACATGAAGATAAAATCAAATACACAATTTTGTAGTTAGTAGATAGATTCAATCGACCTCTCTTTCACTTAAAATTGTCAAGGTTTGTGGATATATGAAAATATTTAAATAATAATAAAGCCATCTTAAGACTAATTTTGAATAAATGGATGAACAGAGATGATGTTGTTACCTTGTGTTGCTCTGTTATTGATAACTTTGATGACTAGATAGAGAAGACTTTTTATCAGGATAGTGATCTCTTGAGTTTTGATCATAAGAGGGACTTATAGAGAACATTAAATTTTTGTTTTTCTAAATATCTCAGTAATATTTTTGACCTCTTTCCCCATGTTTTAAAAGGCCTAGGTTGCATAAAAGATAAAGAAGAGTTGGGAAATGAGTTGAAGGAGATCCTAAGTATTAGGATGAATGAGGTGGTAAAAAAAGATAAATATATTTGGTTTACTAGAACTACAGAAGAATTATTGAAGGTGCAATTATTATTCGATTCTTTCTATGAAGATTTTGTTGAGATAAAGAAATAAGGGAAAGATATCCTAAGGAGAGAGAAAGAAGTAATGGATTTCAATTGGAAAGATGACACACTTTTCAACAAGTGGATGGAAGATTACTCTCTAGAAATATAATTTTTGTAGATGGTAGTTGAAGATAAAGGTGTGGACAAAGAAACTACCACTGAAGAAATACATTTGGTTGATAAATATATTCAAACAAATGACCTAGAAAAGGATCAATAGAGTGCTCCAGTTAATATTGCCACCCAAACTGATGACATGGAAGCTATTCAACAACTTGCAACAAACACTCAAGTGTTAGAGTTAGATACAAAAGAAGAAGGGAAGGTGGAGCAAGAACATGATGAAAAAGGTCAATCATCAAATGTAGTTGAGGGACAAGAAGCTACCACAATAGAATCGGCCCCACCACAAAGTAACCAATAAAGGGAATTATTCTATTGTCAAAATAAGATCATAAGTTCTTAGTTCTTCTCTTGGAATATTCAAATGTGAGATTTTTGTCTTTTGTGTAACCTTTTTGCTCTAAGGACAACTGTACTTTTCCCTCTATGTTTGAAGCTTGTTGCAACTCACACTATATAAGTGAGTTTCTAAGGCTAGAGGAGGGTCCAAATTTCTTTTATGGTACAAGTCTATGTAATTTTTGAGTTGGTCCATGCATACTATAAATTTGTTCCAAATTTGAATACAAAAACTTAATAGTTGTTGGTCTATGTGTGTTATTATCTAACAGAGATGATCACTTAATTGTATATAGTTTGAAAGAAATTAATAGAAATATAGAGAGTTGATTTCATCCTAGATTTTGTCTCTTTTCTTGTTTCTGTAGTGTTTTATGAGATTTAATTGAAAAGTTTATTAAAGTTTTAGTTGTAATTCATTCTAAATTATATTTCAATTTTCTTTTGCTGATAATCTAATGGATTATGTATATGCTTAATGTAATTTGAAAGAAAACTATAGTTTTAAGAAAAGATATGATAAGCATGAGATCTAGAAATGAATATAGATAAATCTTAACACAAAGTGTTAAGGTAGGATCTAGAAGTAAGTGTGTGAACTCCATGAGTTATAGCCTAATGGATAAGGCACTAGCCATCCTTGTAATTGATCTGATTGGAATGTTTTGCACAATGTAGAGAACTTATAATCAATCAATCTGTTAATGTTTTGTTGTCTGAGTAATGAATGTTAGTCTATACTCGATTCGTGGTGTCTAGGGTTTGGTAAAATAGCTAATTATCATCTCTTTATTACCACTGAATTAGAAGAAATAAGGCTAAGTAATTTTTTATTTTGGAGTTCCTAAGGTAAACCCATCTGAATCTTGAAGAGTTAAAATTGGACAAGACTATAATGTCTATAATGTCTTGTTAGTTGATCCTTTTATTCTTGTTTTTTGATCACCCAATATGGTTTCTAGCTAATTCCTAGGTTTTATGATATCATAAAATGTAGCTTAAATTATATCAAATCAAGAGCCAACATGTTGAAGTGTCAGTAGGGAATTTTGGGGGGATTTGACTATTTTGATTGTATTTTGACTGATTTTGTCCTATTTTGGGGTTAATTATGGTTTGTTTTAGGTCAAATTTTAGCTTTCCAAATAATGTTTCCTTTCTTATGTAGATAAGATGGCATCATCATCCTCTTCAATATCATAAAAGATAACTCCAAAAATAATAGTATTCAAGTACCAAGGTGCACTAGGGAAATCCCAATTTCAAGATAGGCATGCTGGGATTAAAGACACAAAATTTGGGCATATAGATTAGAAGACATTCCTAATAATTTTAAAAAAAACTAAAGAATAATATGTAATGGTGTCAATACTTATGTAGTCAAACCTTGTTAACGATGCATCACATCCAACATCTATCTAGTCCTTAGAACTTATAATGACTCTTGCAAAAAACTATGTGACTGAGGAAAAGGTTGTTAAAAGTGTTACAAGAGACATAGTCCCAGATCTTTAGCTAAGAATCATTATTAGAAGGTATTCCATCTTCCTAGGGATGACCAATATTTGAAGATAACCTATGATAGAGTAGAGAGATGGTATCGAGATAATGAAAAAGAAGCTAGAGAAATAATTCAACCCTCTTTCCTGATTGACCAAAGACTAGTAGGTCATAGAGTCAACAAAGTGGACATGACAATGGGGTATATGAAGGATGACATTGGATAAGAAATTGTTCTTTTGAGAAGAGTCATATGACTTCTTGTAGTTAGACATCTCCAAACCTAGATGGTCCATTTAATAGAAACCTTCAGGACGACAAATATGTTGATTGATAGGGCTACCATCCTTAGTGATAACTTGCATGAGCAACTTGTAGCTATAAAAGTTAATCCTCGATTCTACATGAAATGATATATGGTGTATTTATTAGTGGCGAGAACCATAGACTACTTAGGCCTTATATGGTATATCCAAAATTGGTGAAGAAGAAACTCATAGAGAAGAGTGTGGAGTACATGGTGGTGAATGATGGTTTCATCTTCACAATCATCAAATTAATAGAAGGTGACTATGAAAAAAGGATGTCAGTAGAAGTAATGGCTAGAATCACTAAGATAAACACTTACTACATCTATTTTAAAAATTTCACCTATCTTAAGGTAGCTAAGACTCTAGAAAACCTAAAGAAGCTCCCAAGATATCCATCTAATAGGATAGTCTTGCTAGAGATTATGCACCAACTCACTTCTACGTATGACAAAGTAAGAAGACAACGTAAGAAGACATGGGTATGATCGATCACAATCAACACTTTTGAGATGAAGAAAAAGAAAGACATTGCCACCTTTGATTTTGAATGGGATCAATATCCCTGAAAAGAGTATAACACTCCTTGCCTCTACTTTGACAACATTAGGATGGTACAACACTTGGCAGGGAAGTAGTTCATACATGGGGATGCATTGGAAGATCACTGCATGAATGCAATAAATGACTATGACATCTAGATAAGGGATTATCTTAGGATGACTCTAAATCTAGTAGAAAAGTTGTTGAAGATAAAAACCACTCTAAAGGATGTGGAAAATAACACTGAAGATATATTGGATCCTTTATACAATAAGGACATGGTTTATGACCAAATGATAATGAATGCAAAAATTGGAAGGGATGAGAATGCATATATGGAACATTAGGCTAGGCATACAATCCAATTAACAAAGGAATGGATCAAGAAGCATTTTAGAATGGATACTATTCCTTAGGCTATTCCCCTACAAGGAACTACATGAATAATTAAAGGAAAAGGTGCATTACTCATAGTATCAACCTTCCCTACTCAATCCCTAGTAAGGCTAAAAATGGTATACCAACATAAGAGGGAGGTTGAGTACTTTAGGGTTGATAAGGGCACCAAAAAAAGGAAAAGACTACTTGCAAATGCAAAGGAGTAGAAGGCTCAAGCACAAGTACCTCAACAAGAATAGGTACAACCTAAACAAGCTAAGCCTAAAGCATAAGAGCCTACTCAAGATCCCACACAATAGCCATAAGCTCCTCCACAACCAGAACTGGTAGAGGGAGAGAAGGTAGAGGAATAGAGCATGCTACTAGTGGCTACATAAGGGGAAGAATCCTCCCCTTGGCTCTCAAAAGGGAAAGGGCTGAATGAATTGTTCTAGGAACATGAAGGAGAAGGTTAAAGAAGAATACTCTATTTCTACAACTTCTTGAGACAATCCCAAAAGTAGAGGTAGGACAAGAAGAAGGGGAGTAGATTGAGTTTGTCACTCTAAGACAAAGGACTTGTTCAAAAAGTGAAATTGAGGAAGAAAGGAGAAGAATTTCAATAGTGACACCTCCATTTTCTCTCAAAGATCCTATCTAGGTATCAACATTAGAGGATGAACAATAGAAATGGATAGATGATACAGAGGGTCAAAAAATTGATGTATTTGACCTCTCTAACTTTGACTTCATGCTAGTGGGCATTAAGATGGTGAGAGATAAAATAAGAAATACTCCCATGAGTGAACCCTTAGGAGAGGACTAAAATTAAATGCCACCTTTACCTCAAAGACCTTTGGGCATTCCACTACCACCATCTTAGGGTTTAATACTTTTGGATAAGGGATCAATGACTCCACTTCCTCAGGCTACAAAATAAGAAGAAAAATAAATAGAGGAAGGGTATCCCCAATAACTACATGTTGACGAAGTATCTAAAGAAAGGAAAATACTTGAAGAGCCTCAGAAAACTCCCTAGAATGCTAAGGCTAGGACCATAGCCCAACCAAATACAAAGGCTCAAGTTGTAGATCTTTCTCAATGACAAAAGACTATAGAGAGGATTGATAAAGGGAAGCAACTTGTAATAGAAATAACCTCTTTAATGAAATACATGTCTCCCATGGGCACCGTACCAACATGGCTAAAGAGGGAGATTATATTTTATTAGAAAAGGTAGTTGTACCTAATAGTTGAGGAGGGAATGAAGGAATTAGTGAAAGAAATTAGGAATCTTGAGCCACCTAAGGGTGATGTGAGAACATTGACCTTCATAATGAAGAACCAAGATTAGGACTTGCTTGCACATATAGTCATTCCTCCTCTAAATGCTAACACCAAACAACTAATACTATGAAATCAAGGAGGTCATGTTGGGAAGAGCCATGATAGATACAACCAAAATGATGATCACTACAAGTATGAAAGAGGTGTTCAAGCATATGGACCAGGATGATTATGGGTTGATAGCATTGTAGAAGAAAAATGAGATATTAAGAGGTTATTTGCATGAAGTTGTGGGCCCTATTGACTTGGATAATCAAGAGATCACTCTTTTTATGGAATTATAAAGAAAAGACCTAGGAACACCATTTTTGGATCAAATTTTGGAAGCATGTTTGCAATGTCATGATAATTTTGAAGAGAAAGGTGTGTAGATAATATAGAGTAACTTGAACCTATTGCACCAAATCTAGTTGAGTGTAGATAAGTTGGTATTCATAGCGAACCAAGATTTTGGGTTAATGAATGAAGTAAATACCTAGGTGAAAGACCTATAGGCATTGAAATCTATAAAAGGTCAAGGGTATTATATGCTAGTGGAAGTATATACTGCTAAGGAGCCAAACAAGCTCAATGACTAGATTGAGAAGATATCAGTAGGCAATAAAGTCATTGAGGGATTACACATAGATATCTAGAGGATAAGAGATCAAACCCAAGAAAAAAATTTTGGAAGTGGAAAGGTACCACAACATCACTTTCCTTGAGAATTTTGAAGATGAGTCCAAAACCAAGCTCATTATGATACAATCAGTGGTCCAACAATTCTAAGAAACTTTCAAAGATGCTTTGTCAAATAAAGACATAAGGAAATAATTCAAGACTAAAGAGGTATTGTTGGAGCTAGACACTAAACTTGAGGATTTTGTGACAACTTGACTATAAGTTAGTAACTATTGGTAGTTAGTTAAAGATAAATATGGGGCTTTGGATTTTCCAAAAGTCACCCAAGTAGTAGAGATCATAGAGAAATTCAAAAGTAAACATCCAAACATCATTTTGGTATAAAGGGGAAGAAAACCAAGATGCTAGAAATTCAATTTTGACACTTAGGATTTTTTTAAAATTTTTGGAATTGTCATCAAGGTGCACAGGTGCACTTTTTATAGAGGTGCACCAACAGTTTTGAAGAAGAATAAGTGCACGAATAGTTAATTGCTAGTACCTAATTTAGAGAATTCCATGCACTAGGAACAAATTTTGATGGTAGTTCAACTCCCATTAATGGCTAGAGAAGGCCAAGCTTCCATTTTTAGAGCTTCTAGAGACTCCTAGATCATATTACAACTACATTCTTCTTATCTTCTCATTCTTTTGATTCATGTAAAGGCTCATGCACCCATTAATGGATATAAACAAGGGTGGAGACCTACTTAGTAGCATTTAGAGAGTTAGTTTGTATATAATTACATTTTTTTAATTAGTTTTTTAGTATGAGTTTCATTTTAAGAACTCTCTCTCCTAATACAAAGGGAGGAGACAATTTCTTATAAATACATGGATGTAATATGTACTCCAGGCTATTATTGCAATAATATATGATATTGGTGCTCTCATTATGAGTGTAGTTATTCTTGCCAGAGTGTGTTTTTTTTGTGAATGCATGTTCATGAATAATAATGGAGCCAATGGTTTTTTGCATTGTTATGATTTTGTTACCTTTTAGTTCTAGTGTTATCCTTGTGTTAACAAATTCCACTGATGTACCAAATTGGAGAAAAGATCACCTATTGTTCTTACATAATGTTTTGTTTCAAATGAGTATTCTTTCCATGGCCTTGTGATTCGATGAAATGTGAAGCATCTTTTAGTTACTATCAAGTTCCCATTGATGATTGCATCAGTGGAATTGAGGAAGTGTTGCTCTTATTTTCATTGGTTTCACATGTGATCTTTTTGATGATTAATTCACATACATGTTATTATCATGGTTTATGTTTGTTAAGAATTTCCCTTTCAAGTTATTTTCTTTAATCTCTCATTACCTTATCTTTATTATATTCTTTTCTAACACTTGGTTAAAATAGGAATTCATATAGTTGCATTGATAACTCACATTCATTATAAAACCAAAAAATACCAAAAATATATTTCTTTTGTGGTTACTTTTTCAAACAACAACAGATCAAATAGATTATCCAAAATTTTTTAGAACCAACAAAGGCCTCCTCATGAACATACACATTTATCTTCAATTGAGTAGATTTTAGTAGGTCACAAGATCACCTAGAACCTTGGAGTTGATCCTCAATTAGCGTTTCAAGAGAGGAGTTTGGAAGGATTCCTATCATTTAGCATCATGCAAAATGATAGCTCAACATAAGTGGTTCTAAAAGGAGGGCCTACAAACCATTTGGATAAGAAAAATAACTTGTTTTGAAATTCTATAGTTTTTGGAAGTTCAAAGATTTTTCCATCTGACATTGTTAGAAGGTATGTAGGTGTGCTATTTTGAAAGAGTATGCTTTTACAGAGGTGCATTTTTATAGAATTAACTCAAACTGGAAGATCTTGACCCACCATCTTCATTTTAGCAAGCTTTAAGATCTTCAGAAAGTAAACCAGATTTCTTGGAACTCAGTCATTTTTGCAAGCCTTGCAGTGACAAAGGACTATGAAGAATTCTACCACTTCCATTCCAAATTTCATCATCCCCAATTCCTGCTTTGAGCCTACCTCCATCCATCATTCCATCAAATCCTCCATCGATGGCCTTTTTTGAAAATGTAGTAGATTTACAAATTAACTTGCAAGGTGCACTTAATGACCTTCCCAAGAATCTTGAGAAATCCTGTCCAAGGTTCGTCTTCAAAGAAACAAGAACAACTAAGGACCATATCAAAGACTAAAGAAATATGCAATTGAAAGAAAGTTCAATAGGAGAATTTGGTCCTCCATTTATTCCCATACTCATTGGGAGAAGTTTCCTTTAATTGGTACATGAATTTTCTACGAGGATGTATCTAGAATTAGGCCACCTTTGAAAAGTTATTCCTTGAGCAATTTAAAACATTTTTCAACCTGACTATGATACATCATCAATTCATATCAATCAAAAGGGATCTAGTAGAGACCATTTCACATTTTAATCATCACTTTCACATGGCATACCACAAGTTAGAAACACCTTATACTATACTAGTTGAGGCTACAAATATCGACGCATTGGAAAAGGTCTTTGATGAAGTGATTACCTTTACTAAACAAGCCAATCCTAATGGAGGAGGATTGATGGTTCCAACTCAAAATACTACAATAGTATCAACATATCCTATTGGAGCACAAGTGATGCATAGTTAATTCATTCCAATAAAGCTAGTCCCATTACAATAGGAAATCAATATACCAGTTCTAGCCATAACTTACCTAGGATATGAACCTCCAAAAGCTACAAAATCCACTAAAGCAGAAAATAATGTCACATATGAGATTGGCCAAATGAAGAAGACTATGTCTCAAATTACCAATGAATCAACCAATTTTATGTTGTCATAAGGGCAAAACAATAACTTTCAAAGAATGAATGTAGGCCCTTACAAAAATAAATATGGCCAAAATTAAAGTAAGAATTTTAGCAAAAATAACAATGCAGGGAACAATTTCAATCCTCCAGATCACAAGAATAGTTTCCAAAGATAAAATCGACAATGAGACACCCACCTAAATAATGGAAGCATCCTTATAGATAAAAACAATAATGCTCAGTTTGTAGACATCAATCGAGATGACAATAATCAAAATGTACCCAATGGTGATGGCTCATATCTCAATGGAAAGAAGTGAACCAAAATTCACAAGGTAATAATAATGAGCCCCCCATGGAGTTAAATACCATATTTTTGGAATCTTATGATTCTCCACATAATTTAGTGATGGAAGAAAAAATTATTGAAGAATTTACTTTTCCATTAAGTGAAGAATCATATCCTCAACCAAATAAGGTGCTTTCTTTTTGAAATGACAACCGAAATACCTACAATTTGTGGAACCAAATGGAACCCATAGCTGATGGGAATCCTCCTGCTTTGCAACCAACACCTCTAGATCCAAGGGCTAATAACAATCCTATATCTACCAAAGTGCCCTATGTTGGACAAAAAAATCTAAACCAAGGAAATGGGCCTACAATACTAAAGAATCCTACTTGGTCAACTGATAAATATAGTGTAGTGGAAGATTTAAAAAGAACAAAGACCATCATATCCTTGTTCAACATGGTAAAAAATTGTCCTAATCAAAAGGAAGCACTAATGAAGACTCTTGATCAGACAAAGGCAACGCCTAGTGTGGGTCCTTGAAAGACAATATCATAACAAGTCAACACTTTTGAGGCAATGCCAACCATGTATAAAGACAAGGCTGAAGTACCTCCTTTCTTTCTTAGCATCAAAATATTTGGAAGAAACCTTCATAAATGTCTCATTGATTTAGGATCTTCTTGTAACATCATGCCACTTTTGATAGCTTAAAGGTTGGGAGTTACTTCTCAACTGATGAATTGAATTGTGATTCAACTTGACAAGACAAAAGTAAAATTTATTAGGGTATTGAAAGATTTTTGAATATAGTTGACTATAGACCCTAGAATCCAAGACATCATAGATATACATGTGCTAGAGATTCCAAAAACATATAGATTATTGCTAAGTAGAGAATGGAAAAAATTCTTAAGATGATGGTTCTCAACTAATTTTAATCAACTATGGCTAGCTTGGAAAGGACTAAATAATCAGATCAAGATTGACACTGAGCCAAAGTTGAAGATAATGATCATAGAATATAATGCACCAAATGAGGTAGAATTTTCTCAAACTGATTTAGGTTCCTACAAAGTGATGGCTCTTGACATAACTTTAGCCAATAGACCAAGAAATTTGAATAAATAATCTACGATCCCTACCCCAATAGTATGGTTGCAAACTTACAATGCTTAGGTGAAGAATTAGACCCAAATGTCTTGCTTCTTCCAGGACTTTATAGACTCCACAAAGTTAATAATTCAAAATTTGAATATTCAAATTTCCAAGAAGTAATTATTAGGGTACTCACTCAAATAATGCAATCTAAAAATGGTCAAACTCCAAATGAGATGCAAAAGGAAAGTTCAAGTTCCACATGCATATTTGAATTTACAGGGATTAATGAAGAAGAAAAAGAAGATTTTAATGTGTCATATAGTGACACTTCTTTAGATGGTGGATTTTTATCTAATCCTCCATCAAGGATGATCAAATTCCTAAGGACAAGACATTTTGTAAAAGGCAAGGCTGGACCTCAGTGGTTGTTCATTCTAAACAAAAAATTGATAAAATCATCAAATTAATTGGGGATATTCAAAATCAAAAAAAAAAATGGGCAATCCCAATATCAAAGGTAAACAATAACAACTCACCAAGTCCACCAAAAAAAATTTACAATGGATCCCAAAGAACCAGTCCTTCAAATTTCAAGTGAAAGAAAAGATTCAAACAAATAAACATAAGCCCAAAAAGCCCAATTAGGAGCTTGTTAGCTCCTAATTTAATAGTGATTGAAACTACCTTTTAGAATCTCAAAAAACCTAGGAATTAGCTAAAAACCATTTTGGGTATTCTAAAAAGCAAAATAAAAGGACTAATAAGACCTTGAAGTCTTCTCCACTTTGAATTCTACAAGATTCAGGTGGGTTTACCTTAGGAATTCATTCTTATTTACTCTAAACTCAATGTTATCAATATGAACTCTAGAAATAATAGATGATTTAGCCTTCTTTCTTCTAATTCAATAGCAATAAAGAGACGATAACTAGCTACTTTACTAAAACCTAAATCCCATTAATCAAGTATAGGCTGACCTTTTAAAATTGAACAAAAAAACTTTAAAAGATCGATTGATATACATTTTTTGCATTATGAAAATTATTCCAATTAGATCAACTCATAAGGATTACCAATGTCCTATCCATTAGGTTATAACTCATAGAGATCACACGCCTACTTCTAGATCTTATCTTGACACTTTGTGTAAAGACTTATCATTATTCATTTCCAGATCTCATACTTATCATATATTTACTTAAGACCATAGTGTTCTTTCAACTTACATTAAGAATTTACATAATCCATTAGATTATTAGAAAAACCAAATTGAAATATAATTCATAATGAATTACAACTGAAAATTAATAACTTTTCTATTAAATCCCAGAGAACAGGATGGAAACAAGAAAAGAGACAAAATGTGAGATGAACAACTAGATTTATGTATTTGTATAAATATATTTGAGATTGTATACAATTCATTAATTATCCCTTTCAGAAACTAACATCAATAGACTAGTAACTGTTAACTTTTATATTCAATTTTGGAATAGATTTATAGTATGCATGGATTGACTCAAAAATCACAAAAAATAATGTAGCAAAAGAACTTCAGACCATCCTTTGGCCTTGGAAACTCAATTATATAGTGCAAGTTGCAACAAGCTTTAGACCTAGAGGGAAAAAAACAACTACCTTAAAACAAAAAGGTTACAAAAGGACAAAACTATCATTATCAAAAATTGCCCAAGAAGAATCAAAATTTGTCATCTTTCACTTGATAATAGAATGATCCTTTCATTTGTTGCTTTATGGCAGGGCCAATTTTGTTTTGGCACCTTCCTATTCCTCCACTACATATAATGATTGGTCTTCATCATCTTGTTGCTCATGAGGCTATGGGACCACTTTCTTCTCCTCTATTGTACTCAATTATGATATCTTGGCATCTAAAACTAGTGGTTGATCATTCTTTTCCTCAACCACTATTGGCACAATACTTTGAAATTATTTTGATGGTTGGGAAACCACCTCATCTATCTATGATGACTCCTCAATTGTCTGAACACCTTTATTAGTTAGTTGATCTCTTTCTTTTCATCTTTTTATATATCTTTATCAACTAATTGTAGTTCTTTTGCGGTTGTTTCTTTATGTAGGAGTTCTTCCTCAGATACCACCTTTGACAACTATGTATATATAGAATAGTCTACCAGTCACTTATTGAAAATTGCATCATCTGACTAGTTGAATCTCAATATATCCTTTTCTCTTCTCAACATATCTTTGCCCAACTTATTTATTTCATCAAAATCTTCATGGAAATAATCAAAGAATAGTTGTACCTAAACTAACTCTTCACTAGTTCTAGCAAACCAAATGTTGTTTTCTTTATTGACTACATCATTAATTCTAATAATCATTAGTTCCTTTAACTCATTCCCCCATTCTTCCTTATCCTTTATACGACATAGGCCTTTTAATGCATGAGGAAAAAGATAATTTTTTTTTTACTGAGGTCTCAATTTTCTCTAGAGCATATCTCTTTTGGGGTAAAAAACTAAGTAGATCACTTGCTTGGTCATTTCCTCTATAAGGTCATCAATTACATCAACAATAGAGAAATACAAAGAAGTGATGGAATAATCTCTACTAATCCACTTATTCAAATTTTTTCTAAAGGTGACTTCATTATTATTCAATTCTTTCCATATGTCAACCAACCTAGACAATTCCAAATGAAACAAGGGCCAATTAGCTCTATCCACTCAAAACAGGATAGTATCTATGATTCTATCCTTATCTTGTACACCGAATTCTATATGCAACACCCAAATTTTTGCCTTCTCTTTATTTAGTTCATCTACCACATGGAATTCTAGCTACTAGGATGCACTAAGGATCTCCACAATAGGACCAGGGAAAAGTCGAGATATCCCTTTTTAACCCCCTTGAGCAAAAATTCAAAATTTGGGCATAAGTTAGGGAACCATCCAAATTAAGCAAACCTATGACCATCATTGCTATTAAAATATTTGAGGATATAACATTTAAATTAATTAATTTAGTTTGTTTGGAAGATTTCTTCTTATAACACCAAACAATCTTCTCTTTTTAGGTTACGATCATCTCAAGACGGTAGAATGATGGTGTAGAGGGTGCGTGAAACAAGCTCCAAGCGATTCCAAAAAGTGCTCAAAATTACTCTGCCTTTCCTTCCACCAACTCCCTATCTTAAAATTTTGTAATACAAACAAGCAATAGATCTCTATGTACTATAATTGAAATGCATTCCTAATATTATTTTAATTCCTTAGGAATATATCCTAATATACTATACATGTATCCTTTACTTCAATATTTATTTATATCCATTTATTCATATCTATACTTATATCTATCTATCTATCTATCTATCTATCTATCTATCTATCTATATATATATATATATATATATATATATATATATCATGTATTGATCTTTAATAAAATTTCCAATATCTTTTAATGTTTATTCCTTTATGCAGAACTAATATCAATTGCTTTGTTCTATTTAGTTTCATTAAATCACTTTCTATTTAACTATAACTATATTCTAAATTATTGAATAGATAGATATATATATATATATATATATATATATATATATATTCATACATTAGTCATTAATGAAATTTTCAGTATAATCCAACAAGTTGGTAGATTTGGTACTCTGAGTGACAAATCCAATGTACCAAGCACTCGGTCCATAACTAGTGTTTAGTTCCTTGTGCCAGTTGTAGGTTTTGTCTATACCTTGGGCATAGTGGTATGAAGATTGTATTCAGGCACAACCTTATGCAATTCAAACAACTTGCTTTACTTTGTTTCTAGTATTTTCATAACACTTTTATCATTATGCCTTCTGAGATAACCCTAAGCCTAATATATATCACTTGGGTGGATGTGAGTGAACAGTCGTGCCCTAATATATGATGTTCTATCATTGTTATTGAATGTCAAGTTGTTAGTTAGATTCATGTTCTTTATATTTGTTAAGGTTTATCAGAACTACCATTTAATTTATAAACAATAGAAATATGACAATTACAGCGTATGATGCCAATATTGGATAGAATCCCTCATCATTAGAAAATGTTAATCGAACAATAAATTTAACTATTCCTCGCACCAATGATTCAATCTCATAATATAATAAGTAATTTCTTAGCTTAGACTTAGCAATGAGTATTCCTACCCACCAATGTATTCATCACTTTTCATTCAATATCCAATACTCACTATAATCTGGAACAAATGCAATTATTGGATTGTTGACAAGAAATCATTCTTTTACTAAAGAGAAGGTGTTGATTTTCCTTCATAGTTTGTATATTACTGTGCTCCTGATGACAGACATTATAATATTGATCACTTATTTATTTGAAAAGTATTTATATTTTATTGTAAAGGATATTTTTTATATAATATATAAGAGTGATAGTTTTTTTAATTGAAAAATATTTATAGTTAATTGATTAGTGTATTTGGATTAGTAGAATAGATGAATAATAAATACCTTTAGCTTGGTGACTATTACTATTATTAATTCATTAACATCTATATATATTTTTTGATGTTTATAATTTAATAATAGTATTATCACAATAATGTATTAAGATATTAACTCAGATATATGCATATGTTTTTACAAAGAAAGAATACATTAATCATGGCTCATGATAGTCCCCCCTTCTTGAATTTGGCTTGTCTTCAAGCAAGGTTGAGTGAGAAATGACTTCTTCTCCCACCCAAGTAGCATTTTCCATGGGTAGATGGTTTTGTAAAGTACAAACCATATCAATGAATTGAATAGGTCTGATCTTTAAAAAAGAAGAAAGCAATCTTTCTTTATAATTATTATTACCTTGAGTTTGGTTCCATTTCAACTTTTACTATTGGTTAGTTGCTATAGAAAAATCTTGATTCATGTCTAATCACTTTCCTAATTTCATATTGATTCTGGATACCTATCTTAATGTTGTATGGTTCATAATAGGGGTGTAATTTGTTTTGTGTAAACACTACCTTTGAGTTGCAACTTAAGAATTTTGAGTTCACTTTCATCTTTCATTATGACCTTGCAAGTTGTTAGTCCAATATGTTTAAGAAGCTTGTAATGTCTAAAAAATTATGGCATGTTGAAGATCATGAGCTAGATGAATGCCACCTTAGAATGAAACAAAGTATTTGTGAGAAGTGATCTCAACTTAGAATAAATTATATGCCAGAAGTGGTAATCTATTTTAATTGTATTTTCTACATATGCTTGTTTATTTAGAGAGATCCTCCTTTTCATACAACATGAACATAATATTTGGTAGCACTACAACTACAAACATGATCATTCTAACTTCTTTGACATTTTTATGAGCACTCGCATTCAAAGAAGGTGCAAAGATATGCTAATAGAACATTATATAGAGGCTAATATTTTAGAGAGTAAAATTTTTATATGAGTAAAATATGTGTTAAGGTACAATATTTTGCATTTAAAATCATATTTTTTTATAAACAATTTTGAAATAAAATATTTTAATTCATACAATATTGCTTATATAAATCTATTGACCATGAAGGACAATTGTCTTACCATAGCCAAAAATTTTTTAGGGCTAGTTAATTGTTACCCTAGTTGTTGAGGGTGGGCTCATGTTGTCCAGTGTTCACACTTTGCTGTTAGTTCTAAGTCTACGCTTAGAATAAGGGGCACCAAAGAAGATTAAAATAATTATGAAGACAAGACTGCTTGATTTAAACTTCAAACCTTGGCAAGTCAACTATGTTATCTTGTAGGCATCATGGCTATCTACATGGTTGAGAATAAATATCTGTTGATATTATAAAACCTTAAAGCAATAATCAAAGCAATATCATAACTTTTTCAATTTATTCGAATTTAGAATTTCATAAAACGTCCATGATGATATTCACTATAATGGAGGTAGGAAGGATGTAAAATTTGGATGCTCTTGTATGAATTAGGAAAGATGTAAAATATGGACATTCGTATACGAGTTTGTGATTCTCTTCATCTTTAAATTTTAAATCTTGTGTGTGTGTGTGTGTGGAGTAACATGATACCAAATTACCATCCATTGCATGTCATAAGATCCCAAATATATCTAATTTTAGTCTCGATGCTAGAACAAAGAAGTGTAAAAGTGCATAATGTCAAGATCTTGCAAATCCTATAGCACATATGGAAATACTTGAAGCTTATGTTACACTTTTGGAAATTGCATAGAATTTATTCTACAACCATCAGCCTTGATTATATTCAACAAACAACTTAATCTCTTGCTCATATTTCTACCAACCCAAAGACTACTGGGTATGTACAGGTCTTGCATATGGTAAAGGCCATATAAGCGATCCTACTAATGTTACTTTGGAGGTGAATTGATCTTGACATTGCCTATCTATCTTGTGTTTATAGATTTAATGTTTATTGTCAATTAATTTTGTTGATCTTATACTACTGTCATGCCATACATATTGCCTTTATACTATTGTCACTGTCTTGATTTTGATGTCATGATGATGAATATTAGTTGAACTTATAGAAATTTTAGTGTCTCTCTCTATGTGTTTCCTTCTTCCAACAATAATTAGTGATTACAAACATATATTTTATGAATGATGTCAAGCAATGAGAATTGCTGATGTCAACTACACAAAATGGAAGTGCCAACCATTTGATTGTTAAAAACATCATGTGCTCAATAACCATTTTCTGCCTAATTCAAAAGAATATACCTTTCTTACGAGTAGAGACTATTCACTAGAATAAGCAATGCCCTTCAGAATAATTTTGAGTCTAAACAAATTTTCAATAACCCTTGTTAGAAAATCACAATATTAATTCTTAATGTGGAACGCGTTCAATATGTTTTTGAAACATGCTGACAACAGTGATCTATATTTAAAAATATATATTTGAAATCTAAGTCATCAACTCTAACCAATATTTTATAACAATATAGTAATGTGTCTCACGACAATGTTCTATCTTTTATGAGTCTGCCATTGTTTATTGAACTATCCTTTATAATAATAGAGTGACCTATTATAGCTGGAAATCTTTGTATTCCATCACAAATATTATGCATAGTAAGTAAATAGTTTGTAGGATTCAGCAAGCGATACTAGAGGACTGTAATAGTTTTGTACAACACAAGGCCTCCTAACACCACTCAACCTCCTGTCTTGGACTATTATCAAAATTTACAAAGTATGTTGTGATTTAGGTATTTCTTCTTTTGTATCGTATTTAGAGATCATGCTTCAGTATACAGCTTCCTATTATCTATGGTTCTTTGCTAGAGACCCATCATAAATACTTTGTTAATTTTGATGCTTGTATTGTCATAGGGTATGTATAAATGGTTAATGAATTTTTTGTGGGGTGGTGATAAATATATAATTCATGATTAAATAAAAATGACTATTTACCATAGTCATTCGCAAATGACTGTAATATTCCTTTGATCATTTCATCTAATATTTTTCTTTATGTTCCCAAATTATTTATTCCAATTTGATGCTCAATCTATTTAGTTGATTAAAATATATGGAAAGTTCATATGATGTTTGTTGTAGGGTCTATTAATGTGTATGTTGAAAATAGTTGTTCATTGCTCTACAGATTGCTATCTATAGCTACCGCACATTTGATAACGTACTGACCTTAATACTATGAGGCCTATAAAAAGCATCTCTTAGCACATATATTTATCACTACATCAGACATAGCCAGCCCTTTGTTGCAAGCATATAATTATAAATCAGAGATAACAACCAGATCATTGTAGAAGGTACATCAGACTTTGCAAATAATGGTGTCTTCATTAGAAACAACCACATTTATATGTAAGACATTGATTGTTTGGGAAATCAATTAACTTATATTTGACAAAATTGTATATAGTAGATAATATAATAATCATATTGACATTGTCACCCTAACCCTAAATTTGCATTGCAGTAAGCATTGTTAAATAGGATAATTCTTTAAGATAATAAGTAAGATTCAACAAATATGATCATTTGATCATCATTAGACTCTAGGAAGGAATAAGCATTTATTGATTTCTTTATGGTGTTAGCCAGTTATTTGGCATACCTTCTTGTCAAAAATCCCATGTTTCCACTTCAATAGGAAAATATAAGACTTCATTAGTTGAATAGGTTGTTTTTCATAGGATGGAAAGATCGTTGCTTTGATACCACTTGTGATGATCCCTTTTTAACCCCCTTGACCAAAAATTCAAAATTTGGGCATAAGTTAGGGAACCATCCAAATTAAGAAAACCTATAACCATCATTGCTATTAAAATATTTGAGGAGATAGCATTTAAATTAATTAATTTAGTTTGTTTGGAAGATTTCTTCTTATAGCACCAGACAATCTTCTCTTTTCGGGTTGTGATCATCTCAAGATGGTAGAATGACAATGTAGAGGGCGTGTGAAACAAGCTCCAAGCGATTTTGACAAGTGCTCAAAATTACTCTGCCTTTCCCTCCACCAACTCCGTAGCTTCAAATTTTGTAATACAGACAAGCGGTAGATCTCTGTGTACTATAATTGAAATGCATTCCTAATATTATTTTAATTCCATAGGAATATATCCTAATATACAATACATGTATCCTTTACTTCAATATTTATTTATATCCATATATTCATATCTATTAATATATATACATATATACATATATATATACATATATATATATATATATATATATATATATATATATATATATATATCATGTATTGATCTTTAATAAAATTTCCAATACCTTTTAATGTTTGTTCCTTTATGCAAAACTATTCTATTTAGTTTCATTAAATCACTTTCTATTTAACTATAACTATATTCTAAATTATTGAACATAACAAATGTATATATATTCATACGTTTGTCATTAATGAAATTTTTAGTATAATCCAACGAGTTGGTAGATTTTGTACTCTGAGTGATGAATTCAATGTACCAAGCACTCAGCCCATAACTAGCATTCAATTCCTTGCACCAGTTGTAGGTTTTGTCTGTACCTTGGGCATAGTGGTATGAAGACTATATTCAGTAACAACCTTATGCAATTCAAATAGCTTTCTTTACTTTGTTTCTAGTATTTTCATAACACTTTTTTCATTATGCCTTTTGAGATAACCCTAACCCTAATATATATCACTTGGGTGGATGTGAGTGAACAATCGTGCCCTAATATATGATGTTCTATCATTGTTATCGACTGTCAAGTTGTTAGTTATATTCATGTTCTTTATATTTGTTAAGGTTTATCAGAACTGCTATTTAGTTTATAAACAATAGAAATATGACAATGGCAGTGTATGATGCCAATACTAGATAGAATCCCTCATCATTAGAAAATGTTAATCGAACAATAAATTTAACTATTCACCACACCAATGATTCAATCTCATAACATAATAAGCAATTTCCTAGCTTAGACTTAGCGATGAGTATTCCTACCCACCAACATATTCATCGCTTTTCATTCAATATCCAATACTCACTATAATCTAGAACAAATGCAATTATTGAATTGTTCACAAGAAATAATTCTTTCACTAAAGAGAAGGTGTTGAATTTCCTTCATAATTTGTATATTATTGTGCTCCTGATGACAGACATTATAATATTGATCACTTATTTATTTGAAAAGTATTTATATTTTATCGTAAAGGATATTTGTTATATAATATATAAGAGTGATAGTTTTTTAATTGAAAAATATTTGTAGTTAATTGATTAGTTTATTTTGGATTAGTAGAATAGATGAATAATAAATACCTTTAGCTTGGTGACAATTAATAGTATTAATTCATTAACATTATTATTTTTTTGATGTTTATAATTTAATAATAGTATTATCACAATAATGTATTAAGATATTAACTCATATATATGCATATGTTTTTACAAAGAAAGAATACATTAATCATGGCTCATGAAAAAAGTATTGGGATAGGGGAAGCAACAAATTAAAGCTGGTTAGATTGTCTCCCTACTTTTCTCTTCTCTTGTTGCTTCTGCAAGTCTACAATCATCTTTTCCATTTGATAAATATTTCTTCCCCTTTCATCATATGCCTCAAGCACCTTTTCAAATTTTTCATTAATCTCAATAAATTTATTCTTGTCTTTGGCAGCCACTTCCATCCTAAAATTGGCCATTTCTTTATTCATTTGAGCTACCTATTCATTGTCCACTTCTCCCATCCTGAGTACCATCAAGCTCCCGGTGTGTTCAATATATGAGACTTCTTGAGCCCTTGACTTTCCTCTCATTTGTATATACCACATGACCAAGGCTTTGTGATCATTGCTATATTTCATCCCTTTGCGAGCTTCATTGCATTAGCAATGTCCCACTCTGGTAGTATTAGTATTCTCACATCTTTTAGTAACTACCTTTTTCTTGAAGGGGTTATTTGACCAAATTCTTGCATTAGGTTAGCCTTAAATTCTTCTTCTATGTTAGAGTCTTTCCTACTAAGTTACTCCACCTTCACCTTTTTACACTTTTCCTCAAAAACTTCAATATCGCTCCTCCATAAAATTTGCAAAAATGCTCTAGACTTTAAAAAAATGTCATCATCCAAAAAACTTATTGTAGCCTACTCTATAATAGGATCAATATCCTTCCTATTGAAGTCTTCTATAGTAAGGGCTAGAAGTGGCATTGGAGGCTCTTCAAGTGCTCCCTCCTCTACCTCTGATGCAATTATTAAAATATCACCTTGAACCCTCATCTACTTCAGTTGTTCCCTTAAGAAATATTCATTGTCAATATAGATAGGAGTATATGAAGGGGAGTACTTCTCAGCTTTGGATGAAGATCATTGTTCCAATTTTTGCCTTTTAGAAATTGGTGTTGAGGGTGGGCTTTTTGAAAATTGCCTTTTATACAAAGGAACAAGTTGTATATCTACATTCTTAGCCACAACATATCCTGCATTTCTTTGCAAAGTGTATCTTTTTGGGCTTATTATTACCCTATTTTCTAGCCTTTTTTCAAATTATATAGCTTGGTCTAGGTATGCTTGTATCAATATCCCTTTCTTCTCATTACAGGTTTGCATGAATCCAACAAAATTTGTAATAAATTTATTTATGTTATCTCCCTAGTATTTAATGCTAGCAAGGGGATCATACTTCTTATCTAAGGAATTTATAAACTCTAAGATCATACTATATACTTTCCATTTCTCCATTTTTACTTCCTATTCTTGCAAATAAAATTTATTTCTTATAGTATCCTCAAGAAAATAAATAACATGTTCATATGATTTAGCTTTAGTCCATATTTGTGTTGGAAATGTAGTATAGACTGGGTGATTGAGAGGGGGAGTGGATGAATTAGGAACCAATAAAACTTTAGTTTAATTCAGCAATTAAAGTTTCATAATATAATCTGATCTAATTACATGCATGAAGCATTGAAAGAAATAAAATATTCATAACACTTGACACAATATTTGGTAACACAAAAACCTTCCAAATAGAATGTAAAACTAGGTTGGGGATGATACCCACAAGCTTTATTAATACAATACAAAGTTAGCCTATTATATTTTATAATTGATCACTTTTGGTGATCTTCCCTGTTAGGAGTAATAAGGACTATTAGGTCCACCTTGTGAAAGGATTTACAATATACAATGAAGTATGCATTCTATTAGGAGATTTGGAAAAGACTGTTAAGTCCACCTTGTTAAAGGATTTTATTGATGCACTTATTAGGATGAATTAGTGGCTGATCTCTAATCTACAACTCAGTTTTCTGAATAAGATTCCTTTGAAATACAATGATCACCTGATTGTGATAGATAAAACTTTTCTTCTCCTTATACTTCTTGTAGCCTTCTTAATTCACACTCATACTACTTCTTTCCTGTTATACTTTGATGCTTTGGATATGATAAGATGTATTACATAGATACCAATCCAATAAATTACCTTTTGGAGTTAGCTACAACCCATAATTCAAACAATCTTCACTAAGTTAGTTTACTATTGCAACTCAAGTTCTGAAGAAAACTTGAGTGATATTCTGACACTCACCAACACTATCAAATCGACAAACTCTAGCATTCATTTGACATTTATTCTCGGTCCATATTGACCACTTTAGAGTAGCAAGAACTTGGTTAGCATTGGGTGACTCATTGAACATTGAAGAACTTAGTTGACACTAAATGGATTGATCAATACTACCTTCATTCACTTCATTAACATTGTCATCTTAGTTGACATTGATAATATTGGGTAACACTATAGAGCTCAGTTAACATTACATCCTTCATTTCTTATATTGAAGAGCTTGGGAGACTCTTCTTTCTACATATGGAGCTTTGTAGACTCTGCTACACTCGGGAGACTCTTCTTTTTGTATGTGGAGCTCGGTAGCAATGTAATATACTGACTAAGAGTTAAGTCACTAATTGAAAAATGATTTGACCATAAGGTCAAAAATCTCTCCCTTTGGCATTAGTGAAAAAAATACTTATCATACCAAAAATCTAAATACTCAAAATATAAGTCAAAACTCCCCCTATCAACATGTTTGGGTTTGTAACCCAGTTTTGACTGCAGTCTGCTATTGTTTCTCGATAACCTCTGACTATTTTTTTATTTTTCAAAATTGTTTTTGCAAAAATATTTTCTACCATGTATATACATCTCTCTTACTATACATATATTTCCACCTTGTATATATACATTCCCTTGATTTATATATGATATACATTCTACATTCCTCCCATTTTTGACACAAATGCCAAAAATTCATAATTACAAGGTAATGGAAAAATGTGAATGGAAATCACTATGTACCTTCAAAATTATGGACATTGTATTGTCCCAATACTCTTGCAAAACTTTTGAACTATGCAAAGCTATCTACACCTTTGCTGATAGTTCCATCATGTGATCTACTATAGATAAATTGTTGTCATGGATCGATGTTTTTGCATGTACAATATGTTTTTGCATTGCATCGATATTAGGAAGTATCATGACTTGTATTTATGCTAGTGTGGCCCTTATCCTCACTTCTTTCCTCAATAATTTTGCTCATAAATCTATCAAATATCTAATTTTCACAAAATGTGCAAAACTACTTCTAGGATCAAGTGACAACTGATGTACACATTCCTTCATATCAGCATCTATCTTGGATAACTTATCTTTTATTTCCTTAGTAAAATTTGATGTGTCACTTAACTTCACAAATAAAGTAACAACATTATTTACAGAATCTTCAAATGAAACAAGAATGGTAGACAATTCTACTTGATCAATGGCTATTTTCTTAGCCACCTTCTCCAAAACGTTATTTTCAAATTTCCTTTCTGCCCTTTGTAGAATTTTGTCTTGTCCATTCACTTTCTCATTATACTTGGGAACTACTTCAAAAAGTTGATAAAAAATTGGTTGTTTTTCATCAACCTCTATGTTCAGTGCATCAATAAATATGCCCCTGATATCTTCAATAACTTGATTTTTCTTTTTCTTCTCTTCTCTAAGATTTTATTGTTTAGCCCTTTTCTTTCATAGCTCACCCAAGGTATCCATTTTATCAGGGGTTATATTGATCCCAATTTGGTATTAAAATATCTTCCTCTAGATCAATTTCCTTAGTAGAGGCTTCTACTTTACCTTTTTCTTTATGTACAACAAAATAAATAATTTTCTTTCCTTTGCTCAAGACTTCAGTGCTTGGTTGAGGCATAGCCTCAACTATCATTGCACTTGCAACACTAGTATAAATATTACTAATAGTAGGAATACTTTTTGTACATTGTTGAAACTTAGTTTGTCTTGTTTCTAAGATGATTGGAGCCTATTGCTTGGTAGATGAAGTGATAGAACTTCTCATTGAACTCGGTAGAGTTACCAACAGACAATTATATGTTTGATAAAATAGTATTTACCTCATAAGAATTAGTAGTGGCCTTCTCTAAGTTGGATTTCACTAAGGCTTTTCTTAGAGAGAGTGGAAGGGAGGTCATTACCTCTACTACTATCTTCTTTGGATCCAAGTCTTCAATACTTTGAATTTCAAGAAGATCTCCTCCTATAGTCTAATCCTTTCATCTTGTTCATCCATATTATCAATTTCATCATCATTTATCTCCTCATCATATTTCTCAACATAATATATTTGCACAACATCTTCAGTAAGTTTATGCAATCCATAGATGTTCTTCCATGCAATTATGTTAGACTTCACAACTGATTCAATATCTTTTGCTAGGATCAGGAATTCATTAGATCTGGGGGTTAGCATTTGTTCATTATCCTTCAATGATTCCTTTGCTTCCTTATCAAATAGACTCGACATAAGTTGTCTCAAGGTTTGTTCTCTGATATCTATGACAATATTTAATATATTCTCCCAATGATGTGTTACTATCTTCAATAGGACATCAGGAACTTTCTTTGTTAATTCCTTTGGGGAGTACTTCCACTTTGCCATTTTAGCCACTAATGCCTCTTCAACTAATTTTTTCTCTTCCTTTGTCCTTGTTTTGTATTTCAAAAAATTAAAATTAGACATACTTCCACCATCTTGAATTCTTTTCAATCTTTGTTCAAAGGTGTGGGTTGACCTCTTGAATGTTACTTGCTAATCTTCTTCTTCTTCTTCATCATCACCCAATTTGAGTTTTTTCTTATATTTTGTAGATCTTCTAGTGAATACTGTAGGGGATAAATTTTCTAGCCTAGTTATTATAATCTTCCCTTTCTTCTTGGGAGGCTCCTCCTCTTCAGATTCTTCTTCATCTACATGGTCCTCTTCTCCTTCCTCTTCCTCAATGCCATCCCCTTTGCCTTCAGTTAGAAGAAGAGGAGAGCTAGATTATTTGTTGTCCTTTAGAATTTTCTCCACTTTCTTTCTTCCTCTCTTCAAGGCTTGAGGGATCTTGATTTCCAACGAAATCCTAGCCTTGGCTTCTTCATAGGTACCAAAATATGATGCCTTGGGGTCCACTAGCTCATTCACAAGAGCCTCAACTATATCCCTTATATCATCAATATTAACCTCATATCCTAGAGGTTTAACCCATGCCACTCTTGATCTTACTACCTGGATATGGACTTTGTTACAATCCATAAGAAAACAAATATATTGTTCATAATCTTCCTCTAGCTTCTTGGGAATTCTGTATCTATTTTGCATTTTCTCCTTAAAACTCTCAAAATATGTATCCATAATTCTTTCAAAATTATCACCCATTTCTGCTATGAACTCATTAATTTGATACACAATTGGTGTATCCTTCTTCCATGCCACAATTCCTTTGGAAGGGAAAAAATTTTGAACATAAAAGAATAAGTAAGTCAAAAGAGATCCAAACTTACATGAATTATTCTTTGATGACCAAATTCTCTCCATTTTTTTGCTAAGTTGATGGAGTTGTAACTCAATACGATCGAAAGACAAGTTGTTCTTCACCACCTTGTATACAAGGTCAACAACTTCGCACAACATTTTTTTTGATAGTTTGAGCTATAGATCTTGTGAGCAATAACATGGATGCCAAATTTGATCTCCATGTCAAAATTTGATGTAGAAATTTGGTGTACAATTGTTGCATTCTTTCTTCTCATAGGAGTTGTGTTATGGACTTTGGAGAATAAATCAAACTATAATTTCCAAGGACATCCAAGGGAGCAAGCCAGATTGTTAGCAAAGACATTTGCAACATTGTCTATTTTCATTTGTTATGGATATTGTCTATTTTTATTTTTAATGGATAAAGATCAAAGTAAGTGTTATAATGTTGTAAAGAGAAAGTGTTATTTACATGAAGATTGTATGCTACAATCTTCACCATATTGACCATGCAATTTGACAATGTCAATAAATTATGTAAGAACACACAATATTTTAGACAATGATCCATAAGATACTATAAAATATAAACATTTATTGAACTTTTATTATTGCTTAAGATTAATTACTACTTACCTTCAAAGAATTGACTCTAAGTATCAATTATTCTTTTCGTGCCTCTATCTCCTTGGTATTAGTTTAGTCGAGGACAAGGTTAAGAATTTAATCACTATATTTTTTAAAAAGATTATGGGCCATGAATACTGGGACAATGCTACAGGTGATGTCATCTACAAATGAGGCCTGAGTCTCAGATCACATTTGATCTGTGTTCATTTTTTCTTTTCCCTATCAATAAGTATCAAGTTGTGACATCAATATCAGTAAAATTTCATCAAAATAACTCCAAAACCATAAAGAAAAGAACATAATAATATGACATTTGTTTCTATATCATTTTTATAATTACACTAATTAAGGTTTACCTTCACTAAAGAAGGTGTATGAGCTGGTACATCCCTACCCATGCCTTGTGGTGTATCCATGTCGCCTTGTGAAAAAGATTAGTAATTCTTAGAAATCAATAGAAAAATGAAAATAATAGACTTACCAAAAAAATATATTAATAAAACACTAGATTGTATATTGGAGTCAATATTAATTGGAGGCAATTGGTTTAATTGTTATACTTACTAGTCCCATGATAGGGGATTTTTTTGTATCTACACGATTCAAATTGAAATCTATCAAAATCTCTTACCCTAGACTTATTGATTTTATTGCACATACAAAAACACAATTTCCCTTGTGTGCCTCGAATATGCACTTTGGCCACTTGTTAGTTAACACAAGTTGATAACTATTTATAAATCCTACAATATTCCCTATTGCTTTTGGCCTTCCATAAATATACATATTGAGCCTTTTACTTTGATCATTTTCTTTGCATTTTATATAATTTGGTGACAATGCATACTTATGCATACTTTTTTTATATTGCACAATCTACATCCAATTGTTGTAATTGTAACAAGGTCCTACATACTCCATCAACTAAAAAACTTTATTGTAACTAACCTTTATGCCATCCATGGAAAATAGGCCCAAACCATGTAATGAAGATGGAGTTGTGTGATATATCCTTTCATTAACATAAAAATTAGTGTTAACTGGAGGTAGTTCCTTGGGTACCCATTCTTTCTGAAGATGCATGTACCTTAAGGGAAACTTCCTATTTCCTTCTCTATCATTATCATAAAAAAATGACCCCCCTCAGCAAGAAAAAATTGAATTCATTTATTGAATTTTATTGTAATCTATTGACCTCTAGTTGATCTCCATATTTTAGACCTACTAGATGTCCCACTTTTGTCTTCTATTCCTTCATTTTCCTCACTCGAGGAAGACAGATCAAACAAATACATATTTGGTGATACCTAAAATCCATAAAATGAGAGACATATTAGGACTAAAGTTGATGTTGATGGTAAAGAGAATATATGAAAATAAAAAATTTGATGCAGGATCATCCTAGGTTTCCATGTAATCTTGCACTTTTGGTCTTTTTGCTAGTGGCTACCAAGTTCTTTATGAACGTCGAGAGTTCAATTGATACCAAGTCATTCCTTTGATTGCCGAGTGAACTCTTTTGATGCCAAGTTATTCTTAGTTGCTACCGAGTTCCTTTTGGTTGCCAAGTGAATTCCTTTGGATGTCGAGTGAATCCTTTGGTTGCAGAGTGCCTTAGGTTACTGAGTGATTTTCTTTGGCTGCTGAGTCCTGGAGGATGCCGAGTTCATAGTTGCTACTAAGTGATTCCTTTGGATGCTGGGCTAGTGTGGATGTTGAGTGCTATTTTTTTGGGGGTCTTCATTTGTTGAATTTTCTATGTCTAGTTCTAGTTTGGGCCAACTTTACTTGTATTTAATTTCTGTTAGGTAATTAATATTTGCAAAGAGCTGACTTGTGGCCTTTCTATGTTCTAGAATCTTCTATAAGCCATTTTGGCAAGTATTTAAGGAAGTCTAAGGTTAAGTTTTAGAAGTAGTTATAGATAAGAGATAGAAGTGGGAGATTAAATTGCAGAAAGAAGATGTGTCTGGAAGTGCAAATTTAAAGATTTGTCATTTGTATTGGCTATAACCTAGAAGGCCTTACAACTGGGCATGTATGCTGAATATTTGATGAAATAAAAAAGATATCTTGTTCTCTCTCCTTGGTGCTATATTTTATTTCATTTTCTGCTATGTTGACTCTTACAGGTTGATTTGGATAGCTAGGTGTGGCCTAGGCCCTGATTCACATCCTTACCTATGTTAGGTGGTATCAGAGCTTGAGGTTCATCCTTCCTTGATTGGATCATGTAGAACCCTAAGTGAATTTGGGTTGTAGGGTGCCAGATCTACGAATTTGACCTATAACTTGTAGAGGGTTACGATCTTGTAGGAACCAGATTTGTAAGATGGTTTGTGGTAGAGGGAATGATGTTGATAATGCCATATTAGATCAATTAAGAAAAATTGCAGCTAGATTAGATGCTATGGAGATAGCCTAAAGGAGAGGAGCACATATTGATGATGTAAGTGATGATGAAGTAGTAGTAGCAAACCCTAATCTAGAACATGAAGAAAGTCAAGATGAAGAAAGATTGTTGAGAGTATTTGTTGTGGTCTCTACAACACATGCTCCATTCCTAGTGAGAAATGGGGACCCCCTACTTTTTTTGACTCTTGGACTCACAATTTGAGTTAGGAGAAGAATTTTAGTTAGAAAGTTGAGTACAAAAAACACAAAAAAATTGAAAATTGAAAAAATAACAAATTTTTTTTGAAAAAATCATAAAAAAAAAAAAAGCACTACCGAAGGCCATGCGCATACCCCGAAAGGTAGCATGCGCATGTCTCCAAGGGGAGTGTGTGTGCCCCTGAGGTAGTGCACGAGCATCGCCACAGAGGGCCGTGCACGCCTCCAAGGCAGTGCGCGCACACTGCCACAGAGGGTCGTGCACGTCACCAAGGCAGAGTGCACATGCACCTCCAAGGCACAGTGTGCACTGCCAAGGCACAACATGCGCATGCCACTAGAGGGCCATGCGATGTCGCCAAGGAATAGCATGTGCACTGCCAAGGTAGAGTGCACGTGCCACAAAAGGGTAGCACTGCACATGCTACCAAAGGCTCATGCATGTTTGGGCTGTCATGCTCCCAAGGGCCTTGTGTGCTTGTCAAGCTACTTTTTCACCTTCAATTTTGTCCGAGTAGCCATAAAAGGGATTTGAAATATATTGTTTAAGTATAAGTTGATGTTATACTTAAGATATATTTTAATGTATGCGACGTATCTTTTGAGATAGGTTTTAGACCTCCCGGAGATAAGGTAAAGATTTTAGAAAATTTCAGGGCTTCAAAAATCTAGACTTAGCCAAATTTCAGGGCTTCAAGAATCCAGACTTAGGAAAATTTTAGGGCTTTAGGATTTCAGACTTAGCCAGATTTCAAGATTCACCTCCAATTTTGTTTGAGTAGCTAGTGTTTTTGCTATGCATTCTTAACTCTATGGACTAATGTTTGCTTCTTTTATAGGTAAAAATGGCATTCTCAACTTGTCGAGATCATAACTTTTGACTCGAGCCTTAGAATTCAGAATCGCTTACACCATTAGAAAGAAGAATTGAAGATCTAATTTCAAATCCCTAAAACAATGAGCCTTCAATTGCCTAATTTTAGGGACTGACAAAGGTTTCGACTTGAAATTTTGAGCAAGAGACCTCCAAAAAGGTCATTTAAAAATGCCTAGAAAATTTGTGAAAAAATATGAAAAAGTTGCAAACATTTGATTGTCTTGGATAATCTAGATCACTTGGTTTCTCATCGAGAAGGATTGGATGTGTGGAGAGAAGACAAAGGTCAAAGATACAAAGGTTGGACACATAAAGAAAATCAGGTTCCTCATCTTATGCAGCTATTTGGGACAAGATTCAATGCAGGTGCCTTGAGATTTTCGATTGAAGAAGCGAAGGGAGTGTAAGTTTATGAAATTAATTGGCTATAAAGAGGGTGTAAATCATCAAAAAGGGGCATGAAGCATATACAAAAAGTGATCTAAAATCTCATTTGAGAAAAACCCAGAAACTATTTTTAAAATTGAGAACTTCACACCTCCACAGGTATGTAGCTTCGCAACTTCACAGCTACGCAGCTCTACAGGTCTGCAGCTTCACATTTTCATGTAGCTCTGCAATTTAGAGGTGCACCAACAATTGACTGCCAGTTCCAAATATAGCACTTTCCATGCATTGAGAGCGCATTTTGATGGCAATTTAACTCCAATACACATCAAGTGAAGGGCCAACTTCTATTTTTGGTGTCTCCATGCACTTATACTTCAATTGATGGCTTTCTCCTACTTTCTCTCTCATGCTTTCATTGTTTTCAACATGTAAAGGGCTCATGCATCCAATTAATGAATAAAATATGGATGGAGTCCCTCTAAGCACCAGTTAGATTATCAGTTTGCATATATTAGATTTGTTTAAATGTTTTAAAAGCATTTTATTGCATTAAGATATCTCTCACTCACAACACAAATTGAGGAGATGATTTCTTATAAATACCCCATTGTAAAATGTAACAAAGGCCGCCGTTATTATGCAATAAAGATATGCTTTTGGTGCTAGCATTTGGAGTGTAGTTATTCTTGCCTAAATGTGTCATTTTTTTGTGGATTTTATTCATGAGATTATGATTGAGCCAAAGGTTTATTGCATTGTTTCTAGTTGTGCGATCTTTTAGTTCTGGTGTTTGCTGCAGATATATGAATTTCGTTGATATAATGAGCTTGAGAAGAAATCACCCGATTGTGTCTACATAGCTTTTTGT
This sequence comes from Cupressus sempervirens, assembly GCA_028749045.1. Lineage (NCBI taxonomy): Eukaryota > Viridiplantae > Streptophyta > Pinopsida > Cupressales > Cupressaceae > Cupressus > Cupressus sempervirens. The sequence continues at coordinate 798,777,900 of CM053793.1, forward strand.
CTCACATGAGCACACTTTTTGTGGCCTTACAATTTGATGAAGAGTGAAACATCATTTGATTTGTTAAATATTCTCACCGATGATTGCATCAGTGGATTCTAGGAAGCGTTGCTCCTATTTTCATCGATTTCCTACCGATTTCTTCATAGGTTTAACTCGCAATACATTGTGTTCTGTAGCTTATGTTCATTTAGGAATTTCAATTTCAAGTTATTTAATTTCATGTTATTTGCTTTTAGTTTTTTAGTTTCTTTGCTAACCCCCTATTAGAATAGGACCTCATAGTAGCTGCATTGTTAGAGTTGCATTCATTGAAAAATAGAAAATACAAAAATATTGTTCTTTTGGTGTGATATTTTGGGACAGCGAATGGATTTTACTTGATTCCAAGGTAAAAGAGTTTTTGGAACCAGCAAAGGCCTCCTCATGAACATTCATATTTATCTTCCACTGAGTGGATTTTGGTACGTCGCAAGATAAACACTGAACCTTGGAGTGAGTCCTTAAAAAGATTTTATTTTCAAGAGAGGAATTACACTATGGATTCCTGTCGTTGACCTTGTGCAAAATGAATACCCAACAGTATTGTCTAGAGCTAATTCAAAGCCTAGTGTGGAAGTTGTTCCTTATGATGGGAAATTGGACACCAATGCTATATTGGATTGGATCTCTGATATGGAGAAGTTCTTTGAGTATGAAAACACTCTTGATAATAGAAAGGTGAAGATTACAGTTACAAGATTGAAAGGTCATGTCTCACTATGGTGGGAGCATTTGCAAACTGATAGACAAAGGAGAGGAAAGGAAAAGATTAAAACTTGGGTGAAGATGGTGAAAAAGATAAAGAACAGATTCCTTCTTTTTGATTACCAAGTTAGCTTATTGAGAAAGATGCAAAATTTGAGACAAAGAGACATAAGTGTGAAGCAATTCTATAGATTGGACATCAGATCTAGACATGTTGAGAAAATTGCAAAATACATAAATGGATTGAGATCTAGGATTCATGATGAGATAAGTTTTGTGAAATTGGAAAGTGTGGAGGAAGCATATCAATATGCCTTGAAAGTTGAGGAGATCTTGACAAAGAAACATGAACAAAGACAAAGAGGTAGAGGTGGTAGATTCCAGAGAGGTAGAGGTAGATCCTATGGAGAAGGTGGTAGATCGAAAATTTTTGTGCAAGACAAGGGTAAATCTAAATGGAAGAATGATGACAAAGGAAAAACCAAGTGAAAAGGTGGTGATTCTCACCGAGGAAGAGGTAATTCTCATTCTAGAGGTGGATTTCATGGTAGTTGTTTCAAATGTGGTAAGAAGGCACATAGATCTTTTGAATGTAGATCTTCTGAAAGTAGGAAATGTAATAGAAATGTTGTGATTCAAGGAGAAGATGAGGGTTCACCAAGTGGACCTAAGGCTAGAAAAAATCTGATGGTGAGAAGAACCTTATGTAATAAGGGAAGTGATGAGGAACCTATTTTAAGAAGAAGTCTTTTGAAGACTAGATGTAAGATGGCTAGAAAATGTTGCAAAGTGATCATTGACAGTGGAAGTTCTACAAATTTGGCATAAAAAGAGCTAGTTAAAAAGTTGCAATTGCAGAGGCTAAAGCATCCTAAACCCTACCATGTTTCATAGATCAAAGATGAGCATAAGGTATTGGTAAGTGAGCAATGCCTTGTGAAATTCAAGATTGGACATTAGTTTGATGAAGTTTTGTGTGATATTATGCGTATGAATTGTTGTCATATTCTATTGGGTAGACCTTGGCAATATGATAAATATGCTATACATGATGGAAGATTGAATCAATATACCTTTTGGGTGAATGGGAAGAAGCAAATATTGCTGCCTTTGACAAAAAGTCCAGATGAGGTGAATTGTACTACTATAAAAATTTGCATGGTTAATGGGAAACAATTTGAAAAGGAAATGAAAAGGAACCAAGTTTGTTTTTCTATAATTCCTAGAGGACTGAGTTGTGTGCTAGCAAATAGTGTTAGCCGAGTACTAGTTAGTGGTGACTAAGTGACAGTAGAAACTAATGGAAGCTGAGCACTAGAAGAAATTAAAAATTTGCTAAGTGAATATAAGCATATTATTGTAGAGTATATACCTGATAGTTTACCTCCAATGAGAAGTATAAGTCATTATATGGATCTGATTCCTGGAGCTAGTTTGCTGAATAAAGAACCATATAGATTGGCACCTACAGAAAATGAAGAGCTTAACAAAAAAGTACATGAGTTATTATAGAAAGGATTGATCAGAAAAAGTTTGAGTCCATGTGCTCTACCTATTGTATTAACACCTAAAAATAATGGAGAATGGAGAATGTGTATTGATTCCAAAGCTATCAATAGGATCATAGTGAAATACAAATTTCCTATGCTGAGGATGGATGACATAATGGATTGTTTGGGTGGAGCATAGTATTTTACCAAGATTGATTTAAAGAGTGGCTATCATCAGATCAAAATCAAAGAAGGTGATGAATGGAAGATTGCTTTCAAGACAAAAGATGGTTTATATGAATGGTCAGTTATGCCTTTTAGTTTGACTAATGCATCTAGTACTTTCATGAGGTTAATGAATGAAGTTTTGAAAAGATTTTTGTGTAATTTTATGATTGCTTATTTGGATGATATTCTAATATTCAGTAAGACTAAGGAAGAACATCTTGAGCATATTAGACAAGTATTGCAAAGGTTGAAAGAAGAAAAGTTGTTCATTAATCTGAAAAAGTGTTCTTTTATGCAAGAGGAGATTGTGTATTTGGGATTTGTGATTTTAGTTGATAGATTGAAGATGGATCCTAAGAAGGTTAAAGCAATTTTGGAATTGCCTACACCTGAGAATGTGGGTGAGGTAAGATCATTTCATGGTTTGGCTAGTTTTTATAGGAAGTTTATAAAGAATTTCAGTGTTGTTTGTAATGTTATGACTAAGACAATGAGGGGAGATAAAAATGAATTCAAGTGGACACATGATGCTAATAAGAGTTTTGAGACTTTGAAAAAAAAGGTTGTTTGTCATGTCCCCTTTTCAAATAATTAAAAAAGAAAATCTTTGCTAAGGCAGGCAGGCCCAAGAAAGTGAAGTTTCGGAAAAAGGGGGTTAATCTTTGGAAACCGTTGGACTAATAAATGAAAATTATTATTAAAATAAGTTTCATTAACCTTTCTTGGACGTGAGTTACAGTTATGCCCTCTTTTAAGGGGTTTGGAGGCATTTTGGGCTGATTCTAGAACTTGATTTTTGCTCATTCTTTGTTATTCTTCAGAGGCTGCCAAACCTGTGGAGAAGGAGACCCAAGAACGAGAGTTTGCAGGTTTCCAGGGAGACCCAAGAATGGGAGTTTGCAGGTTTCCAGGAAGGCTAAGGACGGGAGTTTGAAGCCATTCCATGTGCATGCTCATACAGAGTTTGCTTTTGTGCTGAACAGTGCAGATTTGTGAGTTTCCGGGTGTATTTTTGTAAGAATTTGGTGTTTCCGGTTGAGTATTTCATATCAGTTTTGGTTGCTGCTGTATTTTATACTTTAAGCTGTTAAAATAGAGCTGAATATATATATTGGGACGTGATTAAACTTCTGAGATAGATTATTAGTGTTCTTGTGGTGTTTCCGGGCATATTTTGTGTTATTTCGGGAGCCCGATGAGCATAGTTTTGGTCCTACATTTTTGAGCTGTTGTGTAAAGGCTATACGGATCTGGAAATGTCAATTTGTAGGCTGTTATGCTGCTGAAAGTTCTGTAAAAATTTCCATTTTCAGATTCATTAATAATTTGTGAAGTTGTGAAGCTTTTAGCACTATTTTCAACATACCCGATTTGGGGTTTCTTGAGGAATTTGGTGGATCTTTGGGATATTAGCTGTTTGATTTTAAAGATCTGATTAGAGGTTGGAAATATCATGAAAAATCAGAAAAGGGACATTTCAGTGGTATCAGAGCCATGATCTTGCCAGCCTGAGGGTTTGTAGAAGTTTGCATTTCAGTTGTGACAAGTACCCAGATCTTGCATATCAGTTTTGACAACTACCCAGATCTTGCATGTCATAATTTGGTGGTTGCATGCTTCTAATCAGTTGCATGTCCAAATCTATGGTTTCATGCTACTTATAATCATTTGCATGTTAGTTCTTGGTGAATTTGGTGGTTGTAGAAGTTTGCATTTCAATTTTGACAACTACCCAGGATCTTGCATGTCATAATTTGGTGGTTGCATGTTGCTTCTAATCAGTTGCATGTCCAAATCTATGGTTGCATGCTACTTCTAATCATTTGCATGTTAGTTCTTGGTGTTTGAAGAAGTTATATCCTATTGGGGTTACACTCTACTTTATCCAGAATGGACAGGTATAGTACAGAGTCTCAGAGGGAACAATCTTGGACAATTGATAGCCAGAGTCAAAATAATAGAAAGGATGGTTATTTAGACATTCGAGATAAACTTATGAAAATAAGCCATGACATGTCTAAACAGTTGGTTGAGAACCACCGTATAAATGACATGTTATCTAACCCAGCTAAGGTGGATAAGTTGACTGGATTTCTATTTGGCAGATTTTCTCACAGGACAGATGACACAATTCCCAAGAACTTGCATGAGGAGTTTGAGAAACTAGCTGATAGCCAGGTAGAGGTCTCAGATTCTACTCTGCCACAGGAGGTGGTGGGAAAGGATATTACACAGATTGATAGTAACGGTCAACTTGATACTCAAATTGAGACAATTGTTTACAGGTTGTCAAAGGGTGATGCCACAGGTATTCAGGATGGTATAGTTACAACAGGCAGTGACTACAGTGTAGTGGGTTCAGATGATGATTATGAGGATGTTGTTGTGCAGGATGTTGAGATACCTGGTAGAGATGAGCAGACATTGAGCATTCATGACTTTTCTGAGAAAGAGTACCAGACACAGTTAGATGCTTCGTCACATGAGGTTGAGGTTGGTAGTACTTCACATGATTTGTCCAGCCAGCTGAAGGTGAACAAAGATAGTAGTGTGACTTCATTATCTCATCATGATAGGTATGTGGAGTTAGTTGGTATTGGTCATATTACTCAGGTGAGGAGTTTGCTTGAGTTACCAGTTGATTCTAGTTTACGAATATGGACTCGAGATTGTTATATTGGCATTTGGGATTCAGTTGACTGGAGATCTTTAACACTTTTTGGTAGCAGTGTTTGTTTGGGTGCTATCATGGATTTGATTAGCAGATTACACGGTGTTGTCTTTTCTTATGCCAGTATCTTGTCTGATGTTGGTATTAGTTTTTATACACCAATGTTGGGCTTTGTTCATATATCCAGTCGGCCATACTTGCTGGAATGTGTTGATGATATTTCATATTTGGCAGTGTGTATAGATGAGTCCCAGGATCATATTGGCATTGATGACATCCAGAAGGATGCAGTGGGCAGTTTTGAAGACTTAGTTCCCTTGGGTATAGAGGAGTTGGACAACAATGCTAATGTTTTTGATACTCTGTATGCTGATATGAGCTTTAGATTTGATTCGCAGGATATGGATGGTAATACTCTAGAGACTAGTAACTTTGAGGACACTCCTTTAGACAGTGCATCAGAGGAGGTTTGTAGGAGACAGTCAAACCAGTGCCATCATGTGTCTAATCAGTTGAGAGTTAGTGACCAAGACATTGCTATCACTTGCCAACATTTCGATGCTGCTCGTCAGTTGTTAGCAGTTTATGGATGGGGTTCTCCTACTAGTGATGAGCAAGGAGGAAGTTATCTTTCCTTGACAGAGATCCACTCTTTATGGGAGGCTATTCGGATTTTGAGACAAAATTATATGCAGTTGGTAGCCGACAGAGATTATCTTATGGAGTGGGGCAGTACAGCATATGATGCATTGTTGGCCAAGGAAGATGAGGTGAGTGAGCTTACTGAGCAGCCTGAGGTGACTTCTGAGACTCTTGAGAGTACACAGTTGGCTCTCAAGGAGTCACAGTTTCATTTGGCTAAGGTGACCATGGAGTTAGAGCGACTACAATCTTTACCTAATTCTATACAGTCACAAGCTATGGTGTTTGGTGATCCAAGGATGTCCATGGCCGAGATTGTTAGAGACAGTGGAGATGGGGATGCATCCATCCTTGATACTAACATTGGCATATCAGGTTCATTCCCACTAGAGTCAGGTTCAATTGAGTTGGGTGCTGTAGCAGATTTTTGTGGTGTGCCTGACATGGTGGTGACCTCTAGTACTAATGGCACGAAGACTAGAGATGTTGTATCAAAGACCATGTGTGACGTTGGTGAGCTGATAGTTGGCATGGTTCCTACTAGTAATACTATTCCCTTCGCAATGTCTTTAGAGGTAGTAGTCAGTTCCAACTTGGTTAATGATCGATTGCAGTTAGTTACATCTGGATTGCAGTCTGAGCCACTGACTGAGATTGGTGCACTCTATCGGCATTACACTGTGAGGTATGCTCATCTATCTACCTTTGATGACCATGTTGATGAGATGATGATACAGAGATGTACTTTGGTTCCTAGTGCTTATCATCAGCTATGGGATAGTTTGATGCCTCGGGATGAGAGTTGTGATGGGCATGACATGGTGATAAGTCCTGCAATTGACAAGTTGATAATACATGACTTAGAGCAGGAGTTTTGGAGTGATTCTTTAGCAGGTGTTGTTATTGATTCTACTCCTTTGGCTATGACATCTCTTGACTTAGCTGGTGATCAGTCACAGTGGGTTGTATCACTTCTTCATGTGTATGGGAGTTATGGTTATGAGATAGTGGCCGATGATTTGCAGAGTTGTGTTGACTGCAGGAGTTGTACAGTGTGTGGATTCTCCATACTTGGTACAGTTTCATTCAAGAGGGTTCACCATTGTTGCAGAGTTGGATTGTACATTCCATATAGGCCAGTGGGATGCGTTGATGGTATTTACTGTGTTGGTAGTTTGATTTGTCCACTTTACTTGGGTTCTGATGTTCTAAGAGTTTGTGCCTCATGGGTTTTTTATTTTGGTAGTGGTGATTTCGGAGTTTGGTTGAGCTATAATTGTCAATTTGATTATGGATTCCTCTTGGTCATATTGCAGAGGATATTGCAGGAGCCTGTGTTAATTGGTAGTAGTATAGTTCATGACTACATTTGGGATCCAGGTGGATTGATTGGTTTATTGTTCAGCCATTGCTTGAGGACAAGCAATGATTGGGAGGGGAGGACTTGTCATGTCCCCTTTTCAAATAATTAAAAAAGAAAATCTTTGCTAAGGCAGGCAGGCCCAAGAAAGTGAAGTTTCGGAAAAAGGGGGTTAATCTTTGGAAACCGTTGGACTAATAAATGAAAATTATTATTAAAATAAGTTTCATTAACCTCTCTTGGATGTGAGTTATAGTTATGCCCTCTTTTAAGGGGTTTGGAGGCATTTTGGGCTGATTCCAGAACTTGATTTTTGCTCATTCTTTGTTATTCTTCAGAGGCTGCCAAACCTGTGGAGAAGGAGACCCAAGAACGGGAGTTTGCAGGTTTCCAGGGAGACCCAAGAATGGGAGTTTGCAGGTTTCTAGGAAGGCTAAGGATGGGAGTTTGAAGCCATTCCATGTGCATGCTCATACAGAGTTTGCCTTTGTGCTGAACAGTGCAGATTTGTGAGTTTTCGGGTGTATTTTTGTAAGAGTTTGGTGTTTCCGGTTGAGTATTTCATATCAGTTTTGGTTGCTGCTGTATTTTATACTTTAAGCTGTTAAAACAGAGCTGAATATATATATTGGGATGTGATTAAACTTTTGAGATAGATTATTAGTGTTCTTGTGGTGTTTCCGGGCATATTTTGTGTTATTTCGGGAGCCCGATGAGCATAGTTTTGGTCTTACATTTTCGAGCTGTTGTGTAAAGGCTATACGGATCTGGTAATGTTAATTTGTAGGCTGTTATGCTGCTGAAAGTTCTGTAAAAATTTCCATTTTCAGATTCATTAATAATTTGTGAAGTTGTGAAGCTTTTAGCACTATTTTCAACATACCCGATTTGGGGTTTCTTGAGGAATTTGGTGGATCTTTGGGATATTAGCTGTTTGATTTTAAAGATCTGATTAGAGGTTGGAAATATCATGAAAAATCAGAAAAGGGACATTTCATTGTTGAATTATCTATATTGGCTTTGCTTGATTTCAACAAAGTATTTCAAGTTGAATGTGATGCGAGTGGTAATGCAATAGGAGCTTTATTAAGTCAAGAAGGTAAGCCTGTTGCTTTATTTAGTGAAAAGTTTAATGATGCTAAAAGGAAGTATTCTATGTATGATCAAGAATTTTATGCCATTGTTCAAGCATTGAAGAAGTGGAGACATTATTTGATTCCTAAGGATTTTGTGTTGTATACTAATCATAAAGCTGTACAATACTTGGAAAGTCAACTTAAATTGAATTAGAGACATATGAAGTGGGTTCAGTACTTGCAAAGTTTTACATTTGTCATTAAGCATAAGAATGGAGTTACTAACAAAGTTGTTGATGCATTGAGTAGAAGATGTTATTTCTTGATTGAAATGAAGGTTGAAGTTCTTGGTTTTGATGAAATGAAAGAGTTGTATGATGTTGATCTGGTTTTTTCTGAGGCATGGAGAGAGTGCAAAGCACCAAATCTAATAGACAACATAACTAAGTATGATGAGTATTTCATTCAAGAAAGTATGTTGTTCAAAGGCATTCATTTGTGTATTCCTAGAATTTCTATGAGGTTGAATCTAATTAAATAAAAGCACAGTGGTGGATTGGCTAGACATTTTGGAATTGATAAGACAATGAGTTTGCTAAAAGAGAAGTATTATTGGCCACAAATGTATAAGGATGTTCACAAATTTGTAAAGAGTTGTAGAGTATGTCAAGTTGCAAAAGGAGTGAGTTAGAATATTGGTTTGTATACACCTATTACTATTCCTAAGAAACCTTGGAGTGACATTAGTATGGATTTTGTTCTTGGATTACTTAAGATAGTGAAGGGGTATGATTCTATATTTGTTGTAGTGGATAGATTTTCTAAGATGGCTCATTTTATACCATGTAAGAAGACATCAGATGCTAAGCATGTTGTTGAACTTTTCTTTAAAGAGATTGTGAGATTGCATGGATCACCAAGAAGCACTATTTTTGACAGAGATAGTAAGTTTGTTGGTTACTTTTGGAAGACTTTGTGGAAGAAGATGGGTATTTAATTGAAGTTTAGTTCTACATTCCATCCACAAATAGATGGATAGACTGAGGTTGTGAATAGAAGCTTGGATAATTTTATAAGATGCTTAGTATGGAATAAACCAAGTAATTGGGAGATGGTATTGGCACAAGCTGAATTTGCATATAATAATTCTATGAATAGGAGTATAGGGAAAACACCTTTTGAGATTGTTACTGAAATGCATCCTAAAGTTATATCAGATTTGAGAGATGTTGCTAGTGAAGAAAAGAGAAGCGATGTAAGAGAAGAATTTTTTGATTTTATGGAGTATTTGAATAAGGAAGTAAAGTTGAGGTTGGAACGAAGTAATCAAAAGTATAAAAAGAATGCTAATAAGTCTAGAAGACATCATGATTTTAAAGCTAGTGATGAGGTGATGGTTCATCTGAAGAAAGGAAGATTCCCAATTGGAACATATAGTAAGTTAAAGATGAAGAAATTTGGACCTTGTAAGATCTTGAAGAAGTTTGATAGTGGTAATGCTTATAAATTTGAGTTACCTAATGACATGGATATATCTCCTATATTCAATATTTTTTATTTGTATAAGTATCATGAGTCAGAGGATGAAGTTGTTGTATCAGATGATTATCCTAAGAAGAAGATTGTAGAAGTTGAACATATATTGGATCAAAGAGTTGGTAAGAGTACAAGAGGGAAAGATTACTATGAGTATTTAGTGAAGTGGAATAATAGACCTATTGAATATGCTACATAGATTTCTCAATCTAAGTTGGATTCGGCTCAGGTTGTTACACTTGCATGATTCAAGAGAATCATTTTTCTCCAACCCTGGTTGTCTGATGTAGGAGCATCTTGAGTTTTCATGTAATCCTTCACTTTTGGTCTTTCTACCACTGGATGCCGAGTTCTTAGTGGATGTCAAGCATTCAGTTGATGTCGATTCATTTCTTTGATTGTCAAGTTCCTGTGGTTGCTGAGCGAACTCTTTGGATGCTGAGTCATTCTTAACTGCTACCAAGTTCCTTTTGGTTACCAAGTGAATTCATTTGAATGCCAAGTGAATCCTTTGGTTGTTGAGTGCCTTTGGTTACCAAGTAATTTTCTTTGGTTTCCGAGCACTAGAGGATGCCAAGTTTGTAGTTATTGCTGAGTGATTCCTTTGGATGCCAAGCTAGTGTGGGTGCCAAGTGCCAGTTTTCTAGGAGTCTTCATTTGCCAAATTGTCTATGTCTAGTTCCAATTTGGGTCGACTCTACTTGTATTTAATTTATATTAGGTAATTAATATTTTCAAAGAGGCAACTTGTGGCCTTTCTATGTTCTAGAATCTTTTGTAAGCCATTTTTGCAAGTATTTAAGAAAGTCTAAGGTTAAGTTTTAGAAGTAGTTAGAGATAAGAGATAGAAGTGGGAGATTAAATTGTAGAAAGACGATGTGTCTAGAAGTGTGAATTTGAAGATTGTAATTTGTATTGGTTGTAACCTAGAAGTCTTTACAACAGGGCATGTATGCTGAATAATTGATGAAATAAAAAAGATATCTTGTTCTCTCTCCTTGGTGTTGTATTTTTTTGTGTTTTCCACTATGTTGACTCTTGCAGGTTGATATGGACAACTAGGTGTGCCCCAAGACTTGGTTGTTCACATCCTCACTTGCATCAAAATTGTATCTACGAGTCTATTGAATTATACTTGTTGATCCATGTGACTGTGCAAGATCCTGGTCAAAGGCACTAAATATCCTACATATGTAAATCAATTATCTTAAGTTAGTAAAAAATTACATGATATATATGCTATAATCTACGTAGAAGACAAAAATTACATGATGCATTCATTGAAATCATTGTATACTTTTTAATTCCTTACCTCTACTTTGTGTGTGGTAGCTATTCAATATCATTGTATGTACTCCATGAAAATATACTTTAACACATAATAACTTAATTATAAAAACATACAAGTCAAAAAAATTCTATAAATAAATCATGACACCATCATACTTGACATTGATCGTACGTGAACATACATTTCATTGATCATCATCTTCATCTATGTCATCATCATCATCAACATCATTGTACTTGTCACTTTGATCATCATCGTTACCACTTCCATATTCATCCCCACTATCATCATGTTCATCACCATTATCACCTTGATCATCATCATCTTCATCAGGATGATCATGATCATCATCTTCTTCATCTTCATCATTGAGTAACAATAATTCATAATCATCATTTACTTTATCTTTTGATACTCCAGTATCTTCTTCTTCCGTCACCTTTTACTTTACTGACCTTCCTCTTGGATCATGTCTAACAAAAAATGACCAACCTGGTTTATGTGGAATGCCTAAGTAAAAAGGTTCTTCACATTGGCTTGGAAGAACATAGGGGTCATCTCCAACTAGCTGAAATGACATTGTATTAATCATTTTAAATCTATTATCATGTTCAATAATAGTCCTATCATGATCATTTTGACTCAGTTGTAGCCTGTACCATTTGATGAAAAATAGAACTAATTTGAATGAATTAAAGTCACACTCAAGTATATCATCTAAAATGCCATAGTATCAATTTTTAGATAGTTGAGTATATATGTCATTTCTAGACAAAATATTACTAACCTTGAAGACTGTACTTATCCCAAAATCACAAGTTTTCTTCATTTCATCTAAAATATTTATGCAAAATTTGTGGCCATGGTAGTACATAACTTTGTGGTGTTTGATCTACAATTATTCAAACATGTCAAGATTATTTACATCAATATGTGAGTTGATATTAAACTTATGGGTCATAATTAGTAATCTTATACATACCTTTCTATCTATTAATCCATATGCTAGGTCAAGTACTATTGGGATATCTATTATGATGAGCTTCTTTAACCAATGATGCAACACTATCCTATGTTAATGAGCGACCATTTTCTTGAGACAGTTGAATCCATACCATCATCCAATCAAGATTGTTTGCAATATACAAATGTAGTGCAACCCACTCATGACCAACTATAATGAAAAAAAACTAGACCAGTTAGAAACAACTTATATTGATGATAGATAAGAATTAATTAACTACAATAACATCTTATAATTACCTCCCACTTTCTTCAATTTACCTTTCCCCATCAAGTACTTCCCTTCGAATCTATTAATAGAGTTGGGGTCTCAATGCAATCTACATGGAACTTTGATGTAGATTTGGGAAGATATTCAATAATGTACACCATGGTTCAGTATACCATATATCCCTCTATCATAGAATCCCCAGGATGTGCTCTTTATCAAACCAAGCCCTACATAAATTTCAAGTGTCTCTCAACCATCCACATTGACCTAGTTTGTAAAGGTCCACACTATTCAATCTTCTCAATTTGATGTGTGAGGTAGTGTTCTTGAGCATTGAAAGAAGTTGAAGGTAGACATTTTTTCATTTCATAGATAAGCTATGGAATTTTTCTCTTCCAATATTTATATATTTTTAATCAATTTCTTTAGATGATAACCACCTAAAAGAGATTCAACATGCAAGAACATATAAATGAGATTTTAAATAAAAATATACAATAACTTACATAAAAAGTAAAGTAAGTCATAAATATAATATATACAACAAATTTAAGAAATAACACTTCTAAATCCATGTATTTTTCAAGATCATATATAACTTCTTTAATACAGTTGTCAAACTGGTGTGGGAGGGATAGAGGTAGGACGTACTACAATCATTAAAAAATGATCTTTTCAATAAATAATAAAATAATACAATTGGTAGTATGTGCAATTTTACAAATATATTATAAATAGAGAATATGGTTACCTTGACAAAGGTATGCCAATCATGTGTTTTCAACCCTAGCCCAACAATCACCTTTCTTTGATACAAGAATGCTTATATTTGTAGCGAATCCTATGGGAATTTTTATTTTATTTTTTATGACTTCTTTTAATGCATCACTTTGTTGCTTTATTAATAACCAATGAAGAGAACTCATATTTATGTGATCTCCATTTTTATTTGATTCAATGAAGTTTTTTAGTACATGGTTGGATTCACCCAAGATCGAGGAACTCAAACAAAGGCACAATAGTAGACCAACAAGGTATGATCAGAATAACAATATCCACAATTGATTTATTGCTATTCAATTCAATGTGAAAGTACACTAGGAGTGCTTGTATATAAAGACCTCTAGAATGCTTTAAGAATGCATAGGACTTAGCAACATGATAAGTCATACAACCAGGCACATGTTCACCTAGTGTGAGTTATCCTCCATTAAGCACAAGAGTAAGTGCGATGATGAGAGGATAAGCCTACAAAGGAGTAGCACAAAAAATAATATTATAGACACCATGTGCTAAATTAGAGTTGCTTACTTCTGTGTTTTCAATATGACAACTCATAAAAGTATGCAAACTCCTAAGTATCTCGCCAAAGAAATAATAAAATAATTTAATAAAATAAAATAATGCATTAACCTAAGTAAACTTAAGTAAAGTGTAAATAGTAAATATGTATTTACACCAAAACCCCTCCTGAAGTGTAACTTAGGGGAATGCACTTAAGCTCACAAAAACTAGGATGAAATGCATAATGGATCCCATATACTAGGCCATGGTAGGTACTCATGTTCATAATGATATGCAATCTATCATAGAGTGAAGAAAGAGGGAAAAGCTCATGGAAAAAACCCTCCCCCAAAAAGAGAGATGAAAAATCAAGATGCATGGATGGATGGAGTAATTAAGATCCCCCCATTATGACATACATCAAGTATATAAAATAGTGAAGAATGAGAAGGACAAAACCTCATAAGAGGAAAAAGTCCCCCCCATAAAAGAGAAGAAGAAGGAGATAAGGTAGTCCCCCCCCTAAATGTAGTGTGTCACACAGTGATAGATGCTCTAGTGTAGAAGCTGATCCATGACTGTTGAATAATGTTCCTCCCATTTAGAAAAGACAAAGGTAGAGGTACAGGTGAGATTCTTTCCCTATGTGTAGAAAGAATCTCGATGATGAAAGGTGTCTCTAAAACCTGCTCAACTATCCCTATGTGGATACTGATGGTCAACCCTTCCAGTACTACTAAGAAGAAGTGTAGATCTAGCAAGGATGTATGTAGAACATGTCCCAAAGAACCAACTATCTCCTCAAATGATAAATAGACCTCTTGCAACTGCTATACATAAGAATCCACAATCACATCAATCTATGAAGAATGATCATGTAGAGAATGGATAGGAAGGTCAAAGTGGGCCCTCACCACAAATGGAGAATGATCTGCCTCATCAAAGAAGTCTCCCAAATCTGCAATATGTGACTCCACAAATAGCTTTGCAATTTCTAGTAGGATGTCATCCCATGAAACTAAAGTAGGAAGACATGGTGGTTCCTGCTGCACTAAATTTAAATCATTTGTGGTTGGAATTGGATTAGTAGTTACAATAGGAGCATCAAGAGGTGTAATCTCATCCAGAGAGGATGTAGTTGCAACTAGAGGTAAAAGATCTTTTGGGAAGGGAGGAATTTATGGATCTCCATACAGCTCCCAAAGATGAATCCAAAAATCATATGGATTAGTTGATTTTATGTCATCAAGTGAATCCATAACCTCCATATCCCTAAATAGAAAGAGAGTATGACAAATGATGGAAAAAGCATCACCATCGTATGAAAATCCTTTCACATATGGTAGTGCATTGTACTGACTAAGATATGTGATAACCAATTGACTCCATTCTTGATGGTTTTTTGGTGTCAAGATAATTAAATCTTCCTCTTCCATGATGACTAATCAATGCAACCCCCATAAAGAAAAAGAAATCAATCAACCCCCCCTAATGTGTGATTCAGTGCTTTATAGGTAGTGCTTGTACAAGAGGCCACTTGTCAAAATGTACAAGGTGGAATTCTGATTTTGCTAGTTACAACTACCTTTTGAGGCTGAAATCTAACACTAAGAATTGTAGCTTGGATGTACAACAATTTTGGAAAGTAATCCAAGCAATACAATGCAGAAAAGGTCCTAATTCTAAAAGTGATATTTTTGTCCACACAACCCTATAATCTAATTGTAGAACTAGAAAGTAGACAAAAAATAATGCACTTTCAAAAAAACTAGAACCTAAAAATGTGTCTAGATGAGCCTGTATGGAGTGTTTCAAGTTGCAAAATACAGGATTAGATAGGTATAGTCACCAAAAGATGTAATTTTTGACAAATTTGTGCATCAAAACTAGAAAAGAACAATACCAATGAAGAGTTCAATTTTTTTTACCCAAAATAAAAAATAATTACACCTGATTTGGAGTTTGGATGACTAAGTTATGGCCTCCCAAAGTTGGACTATCAAATCAAAACTAAATCTAGAGAGGGGTCTGGGTAGAAAACTGTGAGCTTAAATTTGATGGTCAAATGGAAGTCATATTAATTCAAAAATTCTTAGGAATGACAGTTAGATGACCATCAAATTTAATAGCATAAAATGTTGATGTAAGCAAAAAATAGCCTCCTAGGGTGACATGATAACTGAATATACCATATAGAATTGTACAAAAAAGGTGACATATGTAATGTATGACTGATGATGTGGTAGAAAATCATCCTACTGACTAGATTTGCAGCTATTCAGAGCTGATGTGGCAAAGTTTAAAAAGGCCACGTGGTGGGTGATAAATGGTCTGTGTGGTGATTACTTGGTGAATGTCCAATGTGGCAATGCTACATGCCTCAAGGATGAGGCATTGACATGGATGGTCTCTATCCACATGGCTGGTCTCTATCCATGTGGCAATGCTACATGCCTCAAGGATGAGGCATTGACTAGATTTGCAGCTATTCAGAGCTGATGTGGCAAAGTTTAAAAAGGCCACGTGGTGGGTGATAAATGGTCTGTGTGGTGATTACTTGGTGAATGTCCAATGTGGCAATGCTACATGCCTCAAGGATGAGGCATTGACATGGATGGTCTCTATCCACATGGCTATTTAAATGCCACTATCTGGGCTGAAAATGCATTGCTAGAAAGTACAACATGACTGAATAATAGTGCTAGAATCTTAATAAATATTGTCGAAACTAAGTTTTTCCACTAGGGAGGAGAGCAACTTTGTCAGGGCTAGAAAACTTTAATCATCCACTAGGAGGAGGTATTATGATGCTAGTAATGGGGTTATATATCCCACATTACCACAGGGAGAGGGCAGTGAATTGTTTAAAAAGTAATGCTTGCTGGAGTTAAAACAAATTGGAGCTCGCCACTTGTCAGATGTGTTGAAAGCCAGTGCCAAAATTTGGGTGCAGTCCAGTCTATGGCCAATGCCACTTTGTGCGGTGCAGGAATGTGAGGAAATATGGTTGATATTGTAGTTTTGCTTCCTATGAAGGAATATTTTGTGCAAGGTGTAGGGTTGGGGTGTAACTACCTAATACATGTAAAAAAAATATTTACCCTGTTGCCCAAAGGGCAAAAAAAATTGAAAATAATTGCAAAGAATAATTTAAAAGATCTGAAAAACAATTAAGAAGATCTACAAATGATTATACTAGACTTGCAAATCAGGCCTTCAGGTGTCAATTTACAAAAAGATTTTTTGCCTCAAAATTGACTTTGGCCTAGGGTAGGTGAATTTATAGCCAATTTTCATTGAATCAATGTTTTGAATGTAATGGAAAGGTTCATTCTAGCTCTAGATGCTTGCAATGACTATGATAATCTGGATCTAGGCTAAGGTGCTAAAGCAACAAGATGGTCTCGAATGGTTATGTGAAGAGAAATTCTCCAAGCTTTGATACTATGTAAGAATTTTCCTTAGGAAAAAATTCACCAAAGATCAAGAAACTCAAACACAAGCATAATAGTAGACCAATAAGGTATGATCAGAATAATAATATCCACAATTGATTTATTGCTATTCAATTCAATGTGAAAGTACACTAGGAGTGCCTATATATAAAGGCCTCTGGAATGCTTCTAGAATGCATAGGAATTAGCAACATGATAAGTCATACAACTATGCACATGTCCACCAAGTGTGGGTTATCCTCCATTAAGTACAAGAGTAAGTGTGATGATGAGAGGATAAGCCTACAAAGGTGTAGCATGCAACATAATGTTGTAGACACCATGTGCTAAAATAAGAGTGTGAATAACTGTGTTGTCTACATGACAACTCAGTTAATGATGCAAACTCCAGTGTTGTAGACACTGTGTGATGAATTAGAGTTTCTTACTTTTGTCTTGTCAACATGACAACTCATAAAAGTACACAAACTCCTAAGTGTCTCACTAAAGAAATAATAAAATAATGCATTAACCTAAGTAAAATTAAGTAAAGTGTAAATAGTAAATACATATTTAAACCAACAAATATAATATATGTACAAAAAATATAATAAATAACACTTCTAAACCCATGTATTTTCCAAGATCATATATAACTTGTTTAATACAATTGTTAAACTGGTGTGGGAGGGATAAAAGTAGGACATATAGAAATCATTAAAAAATAATCTTTTCAATAAATAATGAAATAATACAATAGGTAGTACATACAATTTTACAAATATATTGTAAATAGAGAACATGATTACCTTGACAAAGGTATGACAATCACATGTTTTCAACCCTAGCCCAAAATCACCTTTCTTTGATACAAGACTGCTTATATTTGTAGCTAATCCTATGAGATTGTTTTTATTTTTATTTTTAATGACTTCTTTTAATGCATCACTTTGTTGCTCTATTAATAACTAAGGAAGGGCACTCATATTTATGTGATCTCTATTTCTATTGGATTCAATGCAATTTTTCAATGCATGATTGGATTCATGAATGTTATTACAAAATTTGGCAATTTTTTCTCTATCACACCTTCCATCTAATATTTTCCATAGTGTCTTTATTACATTCTTTCCAATATGCATAGCATCAAACAAATGCATGATTTGGAGATCCTTGTAGTATGCTACAACCTACTAAATTGAGAAGGATAACTTTTAATTCCTAGAAGAAGTTGGTCATTGATACCTTGATGACCTTCATGAGCATCAATTACATTATTAGTAAATATAAGAAAATATCAAAATATAAATTTCAAATTACGGACCACAAACTAGACACTACCTCGGCAATTTAGTCAATCATATTCCAACTTCCATAAATGAGGTATAATTCTTCATGGTCTTGATGTTTTCTCTTCTGTCCCATTAAAAATATATTTTTTAGTAATTTGATACTTGCGATTATTATAGAGAAAGTGCCTAAACTGATTGAACACTTGCTTACCTAAACTTCTTGAATGATGAGATTTCATCTTCAGACCACAAAATAGACGTGTAAAATTTTCCTTTTTCTGAAGACATAGAAGATCATATACAATTATCATGTGCAATTTAAACATACAGCAATAATGCGTAAGTACTATAATAGACCAAAAATATGTGACTTAAAAAATATAAAATACCGCAAAAATGAGTTAGCCTATGGGCATCATGTATTGTCCATACAAGCATTGTATGAAATTGAAATTGTCTTTGTCCTACTAGTCTAGAGATGGCATACATAGTGACCCCATTTCATAACTTCAACAACTTGTCAATAAGGGGCTCAATATATGCATTCATATATTTAACTTGGTACTTACCTAGTAATTGAATGAACAAAAATATTAAAAAATTAATAATGAACATTTTGATGTAATATTTATAAATTAATTTAGATAACTATTAAATGAAAAAATACCTAATATAATCATTGACAACATTATGTACTCCCTCTTTGTGGACATCCAAAGAGAAATATTATTGTTAATAGCAAAAATAAGCCACACTGAGTAAATAGATCTCATATCTCCAAATGGATTGAAACCATTTGCTGCTAATGAAAGCTTGAGATTATGAGGTTCTTTAAAGTGTGGCTATGTTTTTTTTCTATCATTTTCAATGTAGAACCATTCTCTAACATTCACATAATGTCATCTTGACTTCTATTGCATGCATGGTAATCCACAAATTGTGCCAAGCTAGTGCACCTAAACAATTATTTAAGATGTGGAATAATGGGAATGTATCGAAGAACATTGTGAGGCACCCTTTTGTTATTTGATCTAATTGATATCTACTAATATGAAAATCAGGGCATTCTATTGAAAATTCATGTTATTTATGATATATAATGTGATCATTGGGACACACATTTATTGTCTAATACTTCATTCCAATTTGATTCATAATGGTAGATATTTCTCAGCACAAATGAGACAGAATATTTGATGGTGGTAACAAAAACTCACCTATCAACATACAAGAAAAATATGAATTGTTAATATAATGAATAGTAATGGTATGCTAACATTGAAGATAACAAAAATGGCATACCTTAGCCTACATGACATTTCTACATTGGATAAACCATTCATAACCTTCAATTTCACCATGTTCAACACTATATCATAGAACATTGAAGATGACAAAAATGGCATACCTTAGCTTACATGACATTTTTACATTGGATAAACCATTCATAACCTTCAAGTTCACCATGTTCAACACTATTTCATAAATATTAGTAATGGTATGCTAACATTGAAGATAAAAAAAATGGCATACTTGTTGGAAATATTCAAGATATAAAAAGTTACTGAGAGAGGAGGGGTGAATCAGTAACAATACAACTTTTGAGTTAATTCAACATAAACTGGAAAATTATTCATTCACCTAATCTGATGCATGCAAGAGATAAATAAATATTCATAACACATATGCACAGAGATTTTGGTGACCCAGAAACCTTCCAAAATAGAAAGTAAAATTGGGGTGGGGATGAAACCCACAAAGCTTCTTTTTTGCAGTAGGAAGTTAGCCGATTAAGGCATACAATGATCACTTCTGGTGATTTGCCCTGTTAGAAGCAAAGAGGATTCCTAGATCCACCTTATTAAAGGATTTAAAACATACTTTACAAGTATGCACTCTGTTAGGATATTTATACAAAGACTGTTAAGTCTACCTTGTTAGAGGATTTTTAGATGATTCACCTGTTAGGATGAACCAATCAGATCTACATATACCTTGATTAGATCCTTTGCAATAATCACCTCTTGTGATTGATGAAATCTTTACTGCACCTTGTGAACCTTGCTAATATACTGCTCTGCTGCTGAATTCACATCTGTCTCTTGTATCACAATATGTACATATTCATACATGCCTCTTATCCATTACAACAATTACAACTTTGTATTATACACATATATATACCATTTCAGTAATTATAGATGCAAGGTCGGCTAAACACAAGTAAACAAAATATAACTGAGTCGGCAAAATAGTAAAATAAACTTGAGTTCTTCAGATAGACTTGATGACCTTCTGATACACGGCATCCACTACGTTACACGGCATCGTCATGCACTCGGTAGAGGTAGGGGCTCGGTTCATAGTAGTCATACAACATTTCCTAGAACTTGGTAACCATTGGTGACTCGGTAGATATAGTTTCACTCGGTAAAAAATAATTTCTTTGTTAACTGACTGAGCTCGGTTAACACTGAGTCCTTCTTCACTCGGTCAATACTGAGTCCATCTTTACTCGGTTAACACTAAGTACATCTTCACTCGATTAACACTGCGTCCATCTTTACTTGGTTAACACTGCTTCTATCTTTACTCAGTTAACACTGCTTCTATCTTTACTCGGTTAACACTCCACTCGGTTAACACTAAGTGCAACCTTACTCGGTTTGAACTGTGTCTTTGATGCTTGGTTTGAACTATGTCTTCAATACTCGATTTGAACTATGTCTTCGACGCTCAGTTTGAACTGTGTCTTTGACGCTCAGTTTGAACTGTATAATGAGTGTTGTCACTAATGGCAAATACCTTTATGCCAATAATCTCCCCCTTTGGCATTAGTGATAAAAACAATTATGAATCAAAGTTTATGTGCAAAATAAAAATGACATACAGTTCAAAATTGATCTTTTTGCAAATCTTGCAACACATATCCTTTTATTTACATATATCTCCCCCATACAATATGTACAGTATTTATAAGTCAATACATATATCTTTTACACAGTTAGCTCTTGAAGTCTATCTCCCCCTTTTTGACAATAATGCCAAATAGTATATATTTACATGGAGATTCCAAAATGAGAGATAAATTCTGAATGTACCTTGAGAATAAGAGCCAAATTCTTATCCCAATTTTCTTGCAAAATTTTGCTGGTGGAGAGTGCAATTTGAACTTCTACAGAGAGTTCAATCATGTGATCTGCAATAGAGAAGTTGTTGTCATGGATCAATGTTTTAGAATGAGCAATATGCTTCTGCATTGTGTCCATGACAGGAAGGATCATATTCTGGATGTCAATCAGAGTAGACCTGATCCTTGCTTCCTCTCTCAGTAATTCTGCCTGTTCCTCTAACAAAAACCTTAGTCTCAGATGATGGGATGAACTTGCACTATGGTCAGATTGTAGCATTTGGGCACTGACCTTCATATCCGCATTGATTTTATTCAACTTTTCTCTTATTTCCTTAGTAAACTCGGTAACATCATAGATTTTTCCAAAAAGTGAAGTTACATTATTAAAATAATGTTCAAAATTACTCAAAATTGTAGACAATTCTACCTGTTTTACTGCAATATGCTGAGCAATGTGCTCAAGCACCTTATTGTCAAATTTCTTCTCTACCTTTTCAATCAATTTCTCTTGACTGGAGCTATCCTCATTAAATTTATATATAGCCTCTTCTAACTAAATCAAAATGTGTTGAGTAGAATCTACTTCAACACCTATAGCATCTGTTATGATATTCTTAGCATTCTCAATAATGCTATATTCCTGGTCTCTCTCATGCCTCAGCTATTTTTGCCTAGCTTTCTACTCTAATAGTTGACTAAGCATTCTCATTTCATCAACTGATGCAGTATCTAGATCTATCTTAGGAATGACAATGTCCTTATCCAGATCTATTTCCTCATCCACTGCCTTATTGGAAAACATGTATCTCTTTGGTTTTTCTGCAGTGACTGCACCTTTGCCCTTTGAAATTGAAACAATAGTTGATGATGCTGGACTAGCTGACAAAACTGGAATAGGACTAACTAGAGAAAGACTGAGAGAAGTGCTAATAGTATCAAAAATTGGTGTTGCTCCCAACATTGTTGTACAGGATGGAGTGGGAGAACTAACAGTTGCCAAAATTGGAGGAGAAGTCAAAATTGTAGTACCTGTAGGTACACTTACTGTACACTCTACAGTAGAAGTCGATATACTTGAAAAACTTACTGTTGTGACTAAGGATAACTCGGTCAAAGAAGGTGGCTGCAACTCAGTTAATGAAGTGGTAGACACTTGCATAGATGGTACCCGGAGCTGAGAGGAGACAGGTGAAGATTGATCAATTGATGAGGCTATTGAGCTCACAATCTCACCAGTAGAAGCTATCTCCATAGTTGATGTACCTGTTTTAGGTGGAGAGTGAGGAAGAGATGCAATGACTTCGGCTGCAATTATTAGTGGATATTCTTCCTCCTTATCTTGTTCTACTTCTTCCTTCATTTCTCTTTCAGCTTCTTCCTCAACTTCTAACATTAATGATTGCAGGTCTTCTGGAATGTCTTCAATTTCATCACCATCATCATCATCATCATCATTATCATCACTGTTGTCATTGTCCTTGATTTCAACAGTATCATCACTAGGTTTGTGTAGATGATAGATATTTTTCCACATGTTTGTTGCATCATTTACTACATGCTCAATGTCTTTGACAAGTATCAAACAAGTGTGGAATCTAATCATCATGTTAACTTCAGCATCAGTGAGACTCGGCAGGAGATTCCTTAGGGTCTACTCATAAATGTCTTTGACAGTCTTGGTTGCAGCTTCCCATCTTGGTTGCAACCTCTCCAATAGCTCTTTGGAGATCTGAGAGGCTATCTGGTCCGAGGAGTATTTCCATTTACCCATTTTGTTCAGTACCAGTTCCTCAATTTGCATTTTCTCCTATTCTATTCTGGTTTCAAACTTCAATGCTTTGAAGTTTGTGAAGCTAACTCCTGCATCTAATTGCTTCAGTCTTGCCTCAAGGGTGAGTGGAGGCTTAACAAGTACAGGTTCCTTCTTTCCCTATCTTGTTCTCCCAGAGAACACTACAGTAGTTTGCTTTGTAGGTTTGGTGATAGTCACCTTACCTTTCTTTCGTTGAGGCTTTTCTTCTTTTTCAAACTCGATTTCCTCCTCTTCTTCATCTTCTCCTCTCCCTTTTGTTATCATGAGAGAGCCAACATCTATTTTTAGTTTGGCTATGCTCCTCTTTCCTTTGCTAATGGCCTGAGGGATTTTAATTTGAAGCTCAATTCTGGCCTTAGCTTCATCATATGTTCCAAAAATTGGTTGCCTTGGGTCTATAGGTTCATTTACCAGTGCTTCTATGATGTGCCTGGTTTCATCAATATTTACCTCATAGGGAAGAGGTTTCACCCATGCTACCTGAGGCCTGACTGCCTGTATGTATACCTTGTCATAGTCTACCATGAAACATACATCTTCCTTGTACTCTTCAACAAGTCTTGGAGGAATTCAGAACCTATTGTTCATTCTTTCCTTAAATTCTTCAAAATAACTATCCAAAACACTATCAAAATTTTTACCTAATTCGGCGATGAATTCATTAATTTGATAAAGAATTGGGATATCCTTTTCCCATACTATTGATCCTTTAGATGGAAAAGACTTTAGAACATAAAAAAACAAACAAATCAAAAGTGAACCAAATTTATAGGAGTTGTTCTTGGAAGTCCTTATGCTTTCCATATTTTTATTGAATTGGGACAAAAGAAATTTTGATAAATCAAACTCTACATTCTTCTTTACTATTTTATATGCCAAATCCATAGCTTCATAGGATACACTATTTGGTCGGCTTGAACTGTAGATTTTATGAGCAATGACGTGAATGCCAAATCTCAATTCAACATCAGTTACTGTACTGAGCTTAAGTCCTCTGCCATCCCATTCTGCTTGGGTTAGTCTCTGCAATTCTTCTCGACCTAGGGTTTTGGTAGTCTTGGCTTTGCTCAACATGGGGAGTTCAGTAATTTTGCTAAACATTTTCTTAGTGATAGGTATTGGTTTCTCTAACCACAATTGGCCATTGTGAACCCGACTGAGTACATACCTAACCCATTTTACTTGAAATTTCCTTGGCAAATGCAAAATATGGGTTAACCCTTTTGTTTCAAGATGTTTATGTTTGGGTTTCAAGGTTCCATCTATGCTCATTTCACCTAGGGCATTGTCAATTTCTAGGTTTCCAAGTTCTTGAATGGAACACTTGAAATGAGAGCGAATGTCATTAATGAGAAGTACCTTTGGAGGGATTAGTGACTGAGCACCATTAGGGTATAATGATTCTGCAATTGTCGGTGCCAATTTGAAGCTCAGGGTCTTCCATTCCTCTCTTCTAACCAGCATTTCTGAACCTTTCTTTGTCTTGGAGCTGCCACTTTCGGATGCCATTTCTACTCGGTAGGTGTAGAAAAATTTTGAACAGATTCTTTTCCCTTTTGAAAAAATTCGATCGAAAATGCTTTAAGCTCACTCTGGAATCGTAGAAGATAACTTAGCTCTTTGTTCGTAGTGAAAAATGAGATCGAATTTTGCCCCTTTTGACAATAAATTCACCATAAATGTTTTGGTACGATGGTAGATGAAATGACAATTTGTCATCCACTAGCTCGGTAGATATTATCAACTCGACGATCAAATGAAAACATTGAAGTACTGACCTAACTCGGTTAGGTCACGAACCCACCTTGCTCGGTTGACACGACTTGATCAATGAAACTTTGTTGCGCCCGACCAAACTCGGGAAAGTATCTTACCGACCTAACTCGATAGCTGCTACTCGGTTAATGAAGCTTTCTTACACCTGACTGAACTCGGTAAAGTCTTGAACCGTCCTGAAGTTAAAGTGTATCTGAAATACTGATTTGATCATCCTTCTTCCTTTGGAGCTGCTTAGGATAAATCTTGGAGGATGTAGTTCCAATCTTTCTTTTATGAATATTAATTGGAAATGGTGGAATCACCCATTTCTTGAGTGACATTTCCATTACTTGATTTATTTTTCTTGGTAGATTTCGGAATCCACTGTTGCTTCATTTACTTTCGAATGTTGTCTACTTTGATTTTCTTCTCATCTTCAATTCTTTTGATATTCATGAAATTTTTAGCTATATGACCAAGTTCTGTACATGTATAGCATCTTACTGTAGTGTCCTTTTTCCTTAGGTGATGTCTAGCACAATTTATGCCAGAATGTCCATATTCTCCACAATAGTGACATCTGCACCAGGTGTTGTAGTCCCATCCAAATATGGCTTTGACAATCTGTTTAGCTGGATTGAATGATTTGGTTTTGCATTGGAATGATTTGTGACCATGCTTTTTGCATTTGTGACAGTTGCCCTCGAATTTTGGTTTTTCTTTACACTCATTTGCCTTATGACCATGCTAATTGCAATTGAAGCATTTGCCACTGAATTTTGCTTTCCCATTGCTCCAACATTTGTTTGATGTATGTCCTAACCTACCACAGTGATTACAAGTGGATCTTTTATTCCTTTGTTCACCTTGTTTGGAGGATTCACCTTCTTCCTTGTATCCAAGACCAGCTTTACCCTTTTGTCTATGAAGGTTTTCCTCATTTTGTTGGTTTAATTGATTTATATCTGTTTGGGATTTCATCATTCTTTCATTGACTTTCTTTTCAGAGATTAGGTCCTTTTCCAAGCTTTTATTGATTTGTCTCTCAGTTCTTAAGTCACTCTGTAGACTTTCATTGATTTGCTTTTTAGTGTTTAAATCATTCCTTATTCTTTCATTTTGTGCTCTGAGAATCCTGATTTCTTCATTTGCATTAGAGAGTTGGTCTATAAGATCTTCATGCTGATGGGATTGATTATGAATTTCATGACTTCTATCATCCAATTCTTCTTGTTCTTTGTTTCTTTGTTCCAAAACTTCACATAGCCTGATTGACTGTATTTCTTGCTCTCTTTTAAGCTTTCTTACCTCTTCTTGCAGAGATCCATTCTTTTCTAGAAGTTCTTTGATTGCTTTGTCAGCTTCTTCTGAATTACTTGATGGTAACAAATCTTCAATCCTTTCTTCAACATAAAGATGGTCATTCATTTGTCTTGCAAGTTCCTTTCTTCTTTTTAGGGATTGAGAAAGATGTTCCTTTGCTTCTTTGAGTTGAACCATGGCCATTTCTAGATCTAACTTTTCATTTTCTATAACTTTCTCCAGTCTGAATATCTCCATTGACTTTGATCTTTGCTCAAGCTATCAAGCTTTGTCCTGAGAACCAAATAGCTCTGATACCAATTGTTGGAAATATTCAAGATATAACAAGTTACTGAGAGGGGAGGGGTGAATCAATAACAATACAACTTTTAAGTTAATTCAGCATAAACTGGAAAATCATTCATTCACCTAATCTGATGCATGCAAGAGATAAATAAATATTCATAACACATATACACAGAGATTTTGGTGACCCAGAAACCTTCCAAAATAGAAAGTAAAAATGGGGTGGGGATGAAACCCACAAAGCTTCTTTTCTGCAGTAGGAAGTTAGCCAGTTAAGGCATACAATGATCACTTCTGGTGATCTACCCTGTTAGGAGCAAAGAGGATTGCTAGATCCACCTTGTTAAAGGATTTAAAACATACTTTACAAGTATGCACTCTGTTAGGAGATTTATACAAAGACTGTTAAGTCTACCTTGTTAGAGGATTTTTAGATGATTCACCTGTTAGGATGAACCAATCAGATCTACATATACCTTGATTAGATCCTTTGCAATAATCACCTCTTGTGATTGATGAAATCTTTACTGCACCTTGTGAACCTTGCTAATATACTGCTTTGCTATTGAATTCGCATCTGTCTCTTGTATCACAATATGTACATATTCATACATGTCTCTTATCCATTACAACAATTACAACTCTGTATTATACACATATATATATACCATTTTAGTAATTATAGATGCAAGGTCGGCTAAACACAAGTAAACAAAATATAACTGAGTCGGCCAAATAGTAAAATAAACTCAGGTTCTTCAGACAAACTTGATGACCTTCTGATACATGGCATCCACTACGTTACATGGCATCATCATGCACTTGGTAGAGGTAGGGGCTTGGTTCATACTAGTCATACAACGTTGCCTGGAACTCGGTAACCATTGGTGACTCGGTAGATATAGTGTCACTCGGTAAAAACTAATTTCTTTGTTAACCGACTGAGCTCGGTTAACAATGAGTCCTTCTTCACTCGGTCAATACTGAGTCCATCTTTACTCAATTAACACTAAGTACATCTTCACTCGGTTAACACTGCATCCATATTTACTCGATTAACATTGCTTCTATCTTTACTCGGTTAACACTGCTTCTATCTTTACTCGGTTAACACTCCACTCGGTTAACTCTAAGTGCAACTTTACACGGTTTGAACTGTGTCTTTGACGCTTGGTTTGAACTGTCTTTGACGCTCGGTTTGAACTATATAATGAGTGTTGTCACTAATGGAAAATACCTTTATGCCAACAATACCTTAGCTTACATGGAATTTCTACATTGGATAAACTATTCATAACCTTCAAGTTGACCATGTTCAACAATATATCAGAGAGAGGAGTTATTTGGGAGCCTTGGTATAGGGGATTGTATTCCTTCTCAAGTATAGGTATATCAAGACCATCTTCATCATCATTATTAGATGCACTAGTACCATCATCACGATCATCTTCATCAACTACACCAATACCATCTTCTTCAATCATGTCCTCTAGCACATTATCATCTTCTTCCATGGGAGCATTATCCTCAGCTTGGTTATTCACACCTGCATGTTCCTTCAGTTGGAAATCCACATTCACTAATTGACAAAAATTATGCCTCCCTTCAATGTGACCATGTTTCCTACAATGACTCTATGCTATTGTGATTAAAATTCTTTGATTCTTTAAGCCCTTACACTTTTTGCAAGGACAATTACATTTATCAACTTTTTTTTGGAATTGAGACCACAATCTAGCAATTGTCTCATTATTTTTTCTAGGTTCATATTGCTAGGCATGGTCTTTCTTTATAGGAAAATATATTTAAAAAATTATTGAACATGTTGTGCTTAACATTTATATCTACACATATGGGTTTGAAAGAAAAAATTGATGTAATTAATGTGTATATCTGCAAAAATATTAGACATGTTTTACTTGATGTTTATATCTACACATATGATTTTGAAAGAAAAATTTGGTCTAATTAATGTGTATACCTATACAAATATTGGACATGTTGTACTTAATATTTATATCTGCACATATGATTTTGAAAGAAAAAATTGGTCACCTTGCTCAAATTCACCCATATTATAATCAATAAAAAGTTGTTTCCTTACAATGTTCTTTGTAAATTACCTCCTTTGTGTCACTTCATTCTTAATTCTTCTTGAAGATGTAAACTCTTAAATATTTTTTGTTTCACTAGTTTCTAAAATTTATCACTGAAACACTTAATTCTTGAATTTTGAGTGTTTTGGTGTTCAATAATGGAAAACATGTTTGTTTTACCTTAGACATGCATTTTCTAGCATTCCTAAAGGATTGGAATTAGTTGGTTTCCATTAGGATTACAAATGCAAAAAGTTGTCATATTTGACAAGAAATTGCAAATATGCAAAAATGCAATATTGGAAAAGTTGTCAAAAATGTTTTTTTTGGTCTCCCAACATTCATAACCATCAAGAATTAGTTTGAACCAATTGGATGAAGGTATTTAAGCCTCATTGTGTCCATTATATAACTGATCATAAAGTTGTTTCTGTAATACCCCAAAATTGGCACACTGCCATATTAACCAACTTTGGTTTATTCAATTATTCCTAAGTCCTATTTTACAAGGCAATTCTAATTCTGATAATTGCTATTTGACCTAGGTGTCAAATGTAGAAAATCCTAATCTTCATTAGTCATATTATTTATTTAATTCCTAAATATCGACTCAAATTAGCTACATAAACCTATTGATTTAATTAAATTAAATTATAAGTGTTCTACTTTAAGTAAATTAAAATTACCACTTTAGCTAATATACAAAGGAATTAGATACATTTAATTTAATAAGATATCTCTTCTTAATTAATTATTGAATTTAATTATTTAGTTATTTAAAGTTATCCATTTATGAGGTCATATTCTATTTTATTAAATTAAATATTCACTCAAAAAGGAACTAGTTAACTCCTTTTATCACTAAAAAATGAATCAGTTAACTCCTTTTATCACTCAAAAAGGAATCAGTTAACTCCTTTTATCACTCAAAAAGGAACTAGTTAACTCCTTTTATCACTCAAAAAGGAACTAGTTAACTCATTTTATCACTCAAATGCAACCAGTTAACTCCCTTTTCATGAGGAAGTTTTGTTTATGACTAGCTCTCCACTTCAATCTTGACCATCCATTCTAATTAATCTTGACTGTCGATCACCTCTAGGATTCTATAAAGAAGCTCTCCATTCCTCATTATAGAGGATGAATTTTGGAATTTTCATCAAACTTATGCTGAAATTCTTACTCACTTTGCTCACATTTGGATAGCTTTATTTCTTTCATTGTAATATCATTTAGATTTTAAATATGCATCCATTTAGCATACTATGCTTCTTCATTTCTTAGATTAACAATTGCATCTCTCATCTAGATTAATTGGACTTTCATTTAGTTGTATAAATCATTCATTTTAGAGGTTTGGTTGCTCGTTTCTCATTCTAAGAGAAAAGACATAATCCTTCTAGTTAGAAGGCAATAGGTCACTTTGTTAGACTTTTTGAATAAACAATACAATATTTATTTTAGGATGATCTTGTAGGTAATGACCATGTTGAAGTGTATGTGAGGATTAGAGGCCTCACATTTCACACACACAGTTTCAATGTAATATCTAGAGTTATATCTAATGACATATCAATCAAGTTTTTTATTAGTGACAAACACTTATTCATATTCTGTATAGCTATTGAGCTCATTGAACAGTCTTTAGTGCTTGCCATGTAATTTAGTAGCCACCAAGCTCTATAGCTACTAATGAGTCTTTTGGACCAATCCCAATTTTACTTTCTATTTAGAAGGTTTCTAGGTCACCAAATCTTTGTGTTCAAGTGTTATGGATGCTTTCATGTTTTCAATTTCTCATGCATGCACCTAGATCAGATATGATGAATTAAGTGCTAATTGATTTATTGGATTAAGAATTTAAATTGCTAAAGTTTTAGAAGTTATTGATTCACCCCTCCCCTCTCAGTAACTTAACATACTCTAGAATATTTCCAAAAATTGGTATCAGAGCATTGTGGTTCTCAGGAGAAATTTTAATAGCTTGAGAAAAGATCAAGGATATGGAGATATTTAGACTTGACAAAGCTATTGACAATGAAAAGTTGGATCTAAAAATGGCCATTGCCCAACTCAAAAAAGCTAAGTAGCAACTTTCCCAACCTTTGAAAAGAAGAAAGGAACTTGCAAATCAAATGAATGATCATCTTTGTACTAAAGAAAGAATTGAAGACTTTCACCCTTCAAGCAACTCAGATGAAGCAAATGATGCAATCAAAGAACTCCTAGAGAAAAATGGTTCCCTGCAAGAAGAAGTAAGAAAGATGAAAAGAGAACAAGAAATTCAGTTAGTAAGGTTATGTGAATTCTTTCCCTTCAACAAGCAAACCTTATTGATTAGCTCTCCAATGCAAATGAGGAAGTCATGAGCCTAATATTTGAAAATGAAAGAATAAGGAATGATCTAAATTTTGAAAGGCAAATCAATGAAAGAATGAAAAATTATCTAAAATTTGAAAGACAAATCAATAAAAGATTGAGGAATGCTCTAAACTCTAAAAAGAAATTCAATGAGAGAATGATGAAATCTCAAGTAGACAAGGATCAACTGAATGAGAAAACCATCTATAGGCATAAAGGAAAAGTAGGAATTGGATACAAAGAAGAAGGTGTATCCTCTAAACAAGATGCTCAAAAGAATCAAAGACCTACTTATAATCATATAGGTAAGACAGGTCATACATCAAACAAATGTTGGAGTAATGGAAAAGTAAAATTCAATGATAAATGCTACAATTTCAATTAGCATGGTCACAGGGCTAATGAATGCAAAAGGAAACCAAGATTTGAAGGCAACTATCATAAATGTAAAAAACACAAACACAAGGCATCAAAATGCAAATAAAAGACATTGAATCCTACAAAACAAATCATAAGCAATATTTGGTTGGGACTACAATACCTAGTGTAGATGTCATTATTGTAGAGAATTTGGATACATTGGTATGAATTGTGTTAAACATCATATGAGGAAAAGGGATACCACCAAAAGATGTTCTATTTGTAAAGAACTTGGTCATCTTGCCAAGAATTGTATGAATACTGGTAGAATTGAAGATGAGAAGAAAGCAAAGGCTGATAACATCTAAAAGCAGATGAGATAGTAATGGATTCCTAAGTCTATCAAGGATACTGGTCTAAGGAATGATGGTCAAGTCACTCAAGAATTGGGTGACTCTACCATTTCTAATTAAGTTCTCAAGGAAGAATTGGAACTAGGCTATCAAAGAAGACATTCAAATCAATTCCAGTTGAAAGGTGACAAAGATCCAAATCCATAGACAAGATACAAAGGGATCACTAAGAAAGGTC
This sequence comes from Cupressus sempervirens, assembly GCA_028749045.1. NCBI lineage: Eukaryota > Viridiplantae > Streptophyta > Pinopsida > Cupressales > Cupressaceae > Cupressus > Cupressus sempervirens. The sequence continues at coordinate 798,809,905 of CM053793.1, forward strand.
AATATTAGTTATTACTGACTTACCTTCTCTACTAAGTAAGATCAGGTCATAGACTCTACCAAGCAAGGTCAGAAGTAACAAAGGCACTTATGGTTACCGAATCATGGAGATGTTGCCAAGAAATCAATGCCATACAATGGATGATAGTCTGTCAACTTATCTACCTTTGACCAAGCATTAATGACACATTTTTAACAAAAGGAATGGAATCAAATTCATTTCTTATCATGAATTTTTAGGTGCTATTGTGAAGAGCTATTTTTAGTGCGATCAAAGAGACTTGAGAAAATTTCCTGCAAAAGTTTTTCGAAGTTCTCTCAAGCTACCAAGTGAAAATGGCATCCAGTAGCAACAAGGTCATCAAAGGGTTTGACATGTTGGTTCAAGGAGTTGAATAGAAAGTGCCAGATTTCAAGCTCATGCCCATGGTTGCTAAAACCCTAGACCCAAGTGGAGCTCAATCCCAAATCCCTCCCAAGGTACTTCTTGTCAACAACATTCATACTCATTTTAAATGTGTTATTCAAGAAATTGGTACTCTAGAGATGGATGATGCCTTAGGTCAATTATGTATTGATGGAACCCTAAAACCCAAGCATCAACATCTATAAGCAAAAGGATTGAAAAATATTCCCCATATGCCTCAAGAATTTCAAATTAAATGGATTAGGTTTATCCTTAGCCAAGTGCATAACACATAGTTGTGGTTAGAACAACCAATTTTGATAACAAAGAAGATGATTCACTCAATCACTGGCCTCCCCATGCTAGCCAAAACAAATAAAACCCTAAGTTAGGTAAAGTTGGAGAAGAAAACCCTAGCTGAGTGGGATGGAAGAGGTATGAAAGTAAGCAGTGTCAACAAATGCAGAATTGAAATTTAGAATTCATGTTATTGTAGATAAGATATACAGTTCAAGCCATCTTAACAATGTGTCATGTGAAGTTGTGGATTTTTCATATAAAGTGGTTAATAACAACTTATCTTATGACCTTGCTGACCTATTATTGAGGCAATTCAATAAAAAACATGGAAAGTATTAGAACATCAAAGAAGAACCTATGCAAATTTGGTTCACTGTTAACCTGTATATTCTTTTATGTCCAGAAGTTCTTCCCTTCCAAAGGCACTGTACTTTGGAGAAAAGCCATGCCTGTAATTTACCAAATAAATGAATATATTTTAGAAATGGATGAGAATTGATGGCACTCAAAATTGCATTCTCGTTTTGAGTGTCTATTCCAAATTTTGAATCACTTTGAGCCCCCTATGAATGCTTTTTGTGCATATGTAACTTGTTGTCATTTCAAGGCTTAGGTGGTGTTTTAGTTGTTTAACACCCTTCATTTGACATATTCATGCATTTTTTATTGATAAACTAACATTTTGAACCATTTTTGTAGTCTTCAGTTCTTGCATTTTTTGTAAGTGTCAAATAGTGATAGGAAGCCTAGTTTGCTTTTGAATATCTTTAACCTAGAAATATTTTATGACCCACTACTTTTGGGATACTTAATATGCATATCAAAGAACCTATGTTCCAAGTTTCAAGTCATTTCAAATCCGTTTGATTAGGTTTCAAATCCCTCAAAGTTGGTAGTTTACTGTTTTCATGCATTTACAAAATTGTGCAAAATTCTAGAAGGGCCTATTTGACCTCTCATAACTTTTGACCAGCTGACCCAAATAAAAAAATTCCTTTTGCATCATACTCTAAGGGTCAGAGACTTTCTACATTCTTGATTTGAGCTTATGAAAAATCCATTTGATCAGTTTTCAAATGTGATTCCATTTGCAATTTATAAATTTTCACTGGTGTCATGAAATCTAGATTGATTAGTACCCATGTTCATGATGTCATAGCTTGAGATCCATGATAGGTGAGATTGAATGGTTTGTACCTTTGCATTCTACTCTA